>CP092869.1:19444899-19582540 GCA_030710605.1 Cordylochernes scorpioides
TCCTCCATACCATCAAGACCTAATGCCAAAAAGTATGGAAATATTGCACATGACTGGTACAAAGCAGAAGCATCACTTCCGTCTTCCTAAGGGAACAGAAGTATTTGATTTCCAGACTTAAGTATGGTCATCTACAGAAAATAACCTTCCAGAATGGTTGCAAGGTTTTCCCACTATGTACTAAGTGCAATTCTCAACCTGCAACTCCAAACCACATTATTGACTGTAATGGCTCATCCATTGATGAGCTCTACTCATCCCCAGCAGAAACTGTCAAAAAAGATCCATAACCTCGGCACTTTAAGAGGAGATAAGATTTAATAAGTTTATATTGCAAATCTACTTATATTTTTGCGATTACTCTGAGAAAAACTCAGAATTAATTTAATAAATACCTCCAGTTTATAATACACTGGACTACACATGACTGGTACAAAGCAGAAGCATCACTTCTGTCCTCATAAAATAGTAGAACTTGATTTCCAGACTTAAGTCTGGTCATCTATGGACAATGACTTTCCAGAATGGTTGCAAGGTTTTCCCACTGTACTAGGTGTCAACCTGCAACTCCAAACCACATTATTGACTGATATGATTCATCCATTGATGAGCTCTACTCATCCCCAGTAGAAACTGTCAAGAGATCCACAATCTCGATACTTAAAGAGGATTAAGGGGAGAGAAGATATTATAAACACAAGGTAATAAAACCAAATAAATACTTTATACAGTACAATAAATACAGTACTTTTGTCTGAAGATGGTAACAATGCTGTTACCAAAACGTCACACACTATTTATTTATTTGGATTTAGCCTGTCTTTATAATCTATAATACAAATTGTGCCTTATCAAGATATTATAAAGAAACTCATTGTGCACACACACACAAATCCCATTATATTTTTACAATTACTCTTAGAAAAACTTCAATTTTGTGTATTTAAAAAATAAATCCCCCAAGTTTATACTATGTTAAGAAGCCCAAACCATGCTATCAACCAGCCATTGGGACCAGAGTGACAGCTTAAAACAGGTTTTACTCTGTTTTCTACAGGCGAGATTTGACTGAAGAGCAAGCCAACATCCATTTTGATAAATAAAACAATACAGTTAAACCTGTCGCCCCCTCTTGGGACTCACCAAAATAGGGTGCTATAGAGAGGGGGTGCTATAGACAGGTCACTTTTAATGTAAATCGCATCGTACTATGTATTTAAAATCGGGCGCTATAGAGAGTAAGGCGCTATTCAGAGGGGGTGCTATAGACAGGTTTAACTGTATATATTTTATATAAAAGTGTAATGAGATATAATAACTAGTATTTGTGCGCCTAGCGCTGTTGCAGCTGATGAATAAATCTAACCCAGAATCTTAGCTTAACCACTGATGTATGGCATGTCCAGTGGTCTTGAGATACTGATCAGCATTGAAGATCGCATCATACTACGTATTTAAAAAATCAGGCGCTATAGAGAGTAAGGCGCTATTTAGAGGGGGTGCTATAGACAGGTTTAAATGTATATATTTTATATAAAAGTGTAATGAGATATAATAACTAGTATTTGTGCGCCTAGCGCTGTTGCAGCTGATGAATAAATCTAACCCAGAATCTTAGCTTAACCACTGATGTATGGCATGTCCAGTGGTCTTGAGATACTGATCAGCATTGAAGATCGCATCATACTACGTATTTAAAAAATCAGGCGCTATAGAGAGGAAGGCGCTATTTAGAGGGGGTGCTATAGACAGGTTTAACTGTAATTGAAACTATGATGAGATGATGCACTGGGGTTGATAACAGTAGAACTTGGTTAATTCTTATTCCATGTAAATGAATTGTAGATCCATCCGTGTATAAGTTCCTTTAACAGTTTTTATTGACTCAAGATTTCGGGCTTATCATCCTTTTGACAAGAGAAATACAATAACTAAATGAACGCTAAATGTAGGATACAGTAGAACTTGGATAATTCAAACATTTTTTATTCAAAAACTTCTTTAATTCCAATATTTATTCTCGTCAGTTGAACTCAGGATTTCTAAAGGCCATCTCAAGCCATTGAAGATAGAAAATAACAACAAAATCTACACCACTTGCCCATAATGTAGCTTGACACCTGCAACTCCAGAACATATTTTGGCTTGTATTAGTTGTGCTAAACAGGACCTTTGGGAGAGGCTGCTGCTTATCATCAAACAGCTCGAGGAGCATGAAGTCATGGAATTGGTGTAATCTTTACACAAGAGGATAAGAAACAGCAGGGAGAGAGACCTAAATTAGAATATTGATATACTTGGCAGCATATTGTCACAAGTGGTTTGCAGAAATGAGTATTTCACCCAAAAGTGATATTTCTGGGATGTGGATAGATAGCTTCATTTGTGGTTGCTGATTTGATGAAATTTTCCATATTCCTAGGTAAAATTCCCTGATTAGCTGATGGAAGCTTTTGATAGGTAGAATGATGTTATGGTACCTATCTTTTTCACCTTCCAATTTGTGATACTATTTGATACCTTATTCAAAAGGTTTGTCTATTTCAAGTTAATCCTTGGTTGCTCTTTAACTGCATTGATTTGTATTTTTAAAATAATATATTATATTACTTGAGCTCTATAGAGATTCCACGAAGATACTTTATTCTTAATGTCAAGTTTAAATCGGGTATGAAATGGAAACCGGTAACAATCTTACAAGCTTACGTGCAAACGTCCTTAAATTTAACGCTTTTTATATCAGACACGCGTTTGTCGTCACATTATTTGGGAAAAATAATCGCCTTTATTTTTTAAAAAGATAAAATAGGTTAGCCTTTTGTTTGCCTATGATTTTAAAAAGAAAGATATTATGATTTGCACCATCTTTTGATAGAGGTAAATTATTTAATTCAAGGCCAATATAATTGCTAAAAAACCAAATATATTTCAGTAAATACCGATAAAATTACTCACCTATTAAAGTTTATAACCTTATAGTACGATATTAAATATTAATTTACAACTTATATGACATAAACAAACTTTAACCTGCAAAACGTGTGTTTAGATTGACAGGGTATTAAAATACTTTTATATATTAATTATTTTGCAGAGTATTAAATATAAGTTTCATTTTTCAAATGAAATATTTTAAATATGATTTCAAATATTTTCTCATTATATTTTTCATTAAAAAATTTATTCTACAATTTTTAATCGTTTTTTTAAACTTAAAAAACGTTGGCTAAAATTAATGTGTTGTTTTAAAAATATATTGATAAAAATTATTTTTTTATCTTTAATATCACACCCTGATCCTTTTTTCTCTAAATTAACATGTTCAGATGTATAATATAGATATTTCATATATATACATAAGAGAACATATTTCCTTTCAAAGGAAAAAATAAGAACCATATTAAATCGTTTCCTTAAAAGAATAAATGATAAAGAATAAGTGTAAAATAAATATATTCATATTATTTTGAACTCTTTATTTAATAAAGTGGGGAAAACTCGAGATAAACTTATCAGTAAGTTATTAAGTTTTACTAAATTTCTTACCTATTATCTCAATTGTACGAGATGAGCTCTTCTGCACCACACTCTATTTTTTATTTTTAATCTTCTAAAAGCGTTTCCTTTAAAATTTGCATGTATATATACTTATTTGAGATTTTAATATAAATTTCTTATTCAACATGAGAATACAATTATTTAAAACTTCTTTTGTGTCTTATCTATCCTTTGACCCATATATTATCGTGACCAAACTAAATTTAGAGATAGAGTAGGTGAAAGTAAGAATAAGAGATTCTTCTTAGAGCTATTATATTACAATCTATAAAATAAAAGAAGACAAGTATCTTAAACGGTTTTTTATATACGCAAGCTTTCGGGTGAGAACCCTTCGACAGGCAGAAATAAACGATACAAACACGGCACCTATGGCAGGCAAGATTATATACACATATGATATTTACATTGCTATGGTAAAGAGAATTACAAATAATATATTTACATAATTATGAATCGACGTATATAGAGAATCTAATTTTCAATAAAGATGCTAATTACATGATTGGAGATAGGAGTTTCTTTGGAATACAATACTTAAATGATAAAAGATACTATAGGGGTAGAATTACATGAAGGCCAGGAGAGCATGGTAGGCTTCGGGGAGGTCGATTTTTCTATTGATACTGCCTTGTTTATGTGATTCTATTGATTCCAATATGAGTCTTTGGTGTTGGTTATGTATGCGTCTGTAGAGTATTTTAGGTTGTGTGATGCTAAAAGTGTGACCAGTGTCCTGTATGTGCTGATATATGAGGGATTTAGAGTCACAGTTGGATATGCTACGGGAGTGTTCAGACATCCTGATGGCAAGGTTCTACCCGTCTCACCCACGTAAGTGGCAGAGCATTGCTCACATGAGACGGAATAGACCGCGCCACCAGAACGCAGGGGATCTATGGGGACGTGGGGCTTAGTATAAGGATGTCGGAGGGATGTGAGGAGGTTGGGGGAGTTTTTATAGTAGGTACGGATGCCATATGACTTAAGATGTCTTGCTATATCAACTGCAGGGGGGGAATAGGGGAGGAAACATATGGATCTATAAGTTGTGGATGAAATAGGGGCGCCCGGTGTGTATGTATGTCTATTGATAAAAGCAAGGGGGAAGGAAGCCCTGGAGAGATGTGATATGATATTGGTCTTTTCTATAGTTTTAAAAATATCTAGAGAACAATGGGTATGTATTCTTTTGGTGAGGGTCTTAACTATGTTAACTTTATGTGAGGTGGGGCAATGTGAGTTAAAGTGAGTGTAACAAGGGGGGCATTGCTTCTTATAATGAACTGTGGTATGGTATGACATAGGGGTACGGATAATAAGAACGTCTAAGAATGGAATAACGTTATTGGACTCTATTTCTAGAGTAAATGAAATACTATTGTTGTAACTATTAAGATGTGATAATATAGAGCTCTCCTGGCCTTTTTTGCAAATACAAAACACATCATCAATATATCTTCGCCATAATAGAACATCTGAAGGAAGAGTGCTGGTAATCCATTGGTCTATCTGTAATAAAACAATTTCAGCTACAATGGAGGATAGAGGGCTGCCCATCGGGGAGCCCTTAATCTGTCTATAGTGATTCTGTGAGAATGTAAAAGTATTCATATTAAGACATATATCCGTGAGCTGTAATAGAGATGAAGAGGTCTGGGAATCTACGCCTTGTGTGTTGAGAAATTGCGATAAACTCCTAATGATAAGCTCGTGAGGTAGACTAAGATAGAGGGAGGTGACATCAAATGAGCACATAATGGTGGAAGGGTCGGGGGTTATAGTGGTTATTTCACCGATAAAACGGGGGGTGCTATTGATGGAATAAGTATTATTGCAGCTGCTTAATATTGGGGACAGGTGATTGGATAAATACTTGGCTAAAGGGAATGCAGGAGATAGATGATAGGCTATGATGGGGCGAAGAGGTATATCTGTTTTGTGTATCTTAGGGAGGCCGTATATGTAAGCCGAGCTATGTAGGTTAGAGGTAAAGAGGTTATAATTATCTGGAGTGATATGTTTGTTCTTTTTTAATCGTAGTAGGGAAGTTCTAAATTCTTTAGTGGTGGAGAGACTAACCTGGTTTGATATAGGGGTGAAGGTGGAGCTATCACTAAGGAGGTCCTGCATTTTTGAAAGGTAACTATTTTGATTTAAGATGACGGTATTAAATCCCTTATCAGAACGCGTGATTAAAATGGATCTGTTGCGCTTTAGTCTCTGAGGTGTGGTAAGGTCTGCACGGTTGTTGGGGGGAGGGCAATAGGGCTTAGATAGAGATTTAGTCACCATATTCCTGATGGAGAATTTATCACGGAGGTCAAAGGATTTAACTGATGCTTCAATAGCACTGACGGTCTCTGGGAGGTTGGGCTTGGCAGGAATACGGAACTTAAGACCCCTTTCCAATAGGGTGACTTCCGATGGTGATAGTTTATGGCTTGAAAGGTTGACAACAGATGAAGACCCATGTTCAAGGTTCTGGGTGACGACGAAATGCAAGGAATATTTCCTTTTCCAGAAGGTAAGTTTTTGTGATGCCTAGCCAAAATTGTTCTTTCCTGAGACTTAACATCCTGAGTGATCCTAGCAATATGGTTGGCCAGTTGAGATGGAGGAATATCTTGGGATAATAGGAACAGCATGCCTTTGATCGATTTCGTGAGCAGTCTGATATTGGAGAAACATCCTTGAATTCTAGCACTAAGTAACTGATGTTGGGTTTTTTTGATGATATCCTTTGAAAATGGGTTGCCAACAGGGTCTTTCATTCTAAGAGAAGGTGGGATGAAGTCTACACTTTTGCAAAACCGGTTGAACCTAAGATGGCATCTCCATCGTGCTAGCTGCAATGATTTTTTGTAGGTTAGCCATAAGTACATTTCTATATCGCTCGCAGAATGATTCATAGTGAAAAGCAACTTTTGATAATAAGAATAAGAGATTCTTCTTAGAGCTATTATATTACAATCTATAAAATAAAAGAAGACAAGTATCTTAAACGGTTTTTTATATACGCAAGCTTTCGGGTGAGAACCCTTCGACAGGCAGAAATAAACGATACAAACACGGCACCTATGGCAGGCAAGATTATATACACATATGATATTTACATTGCTATGGTAAAGAGAATTACAAATAATATATTTACATAATTATGAATCGACGTATATAGAGAATCTAATTTTCAATAAAGATGCTAATTACATGATTGGAGATAGGAGTTTCTTTGGAATACAATACTTAAATGATAAAAGATACTATAGGGGTAGAATTACATGAAGGCCAGGAGAGCATGGTAGGCTTCGGGGAGGTCGATTTTTCTATTGATACTGCCTTGTTTATGTGATTCTATTGATTCCAATATGAGTCTTTGGTGTTGGTTATGTATGCGTCTGTAGAGTATTTTAGGTTGTGTGATGCTAAAAGTGTGACCAGTGTCCTGTATGTGCTGATATATGAGGGATTTAGAGTCACAGTTGGATATGCTACGGGAGTGTTCAGACATCCTGATGGCAACGGTTCTACCCGTCTCACCCACGTAAGTGGCAGAGCATTGCTCACATGAGACGGAATAGACCGCGCCACCAGAACGCAGGGGATCTATGGGGACGTGGGGCTTAGTATAAGGATGTCGGAGGGATGTGAGGAGGTTGGGGGAGTTTTTATAGTAGGTACGGATGCCATATGACTTAAGATGTCTTGCTATATCAACTGCAGGGGGGGAATAGGGGAGGAAACATATGGATCTATAAGTTGTGGATGAAATAGGGGCGCCCGGTGTGTATGTATGTCTATTGATAAAAGCAAGGGGGAAGGAAGCCCTGGAGAGATGTGATATGATATTGGTCTTTTCTATAGTTTTAAAAATATCTAGAGAACAATGGGTATGTATTCTTTTGGTGAGGGTCTTAACTATGTTAACTTTATGTGAGGTGGGGCAATGTGAGTTAAAGTGAGTGTAACAAGGGGGGCATTGCTTCTTATAATGAACTGTGGTATGGTATGACATAGGGGTACGGATAATAAGAACGTCTAAGAATGGAATAACGTTATTGGACTCTATTTCTTGAGTAAATGAAATACTATTGTTGTAACTATTAAGATGTGATAATATAGAGCTCTCCTGGCCTTTTTTGCAAATACAAAACACATCATCAATATATCTTCGCCATAATAGAACATCTGAAGGAAGAGTGCTGGTAATCCATTGGTCTATCTGTAATAAAACAATTTCAGCTACAATGGAGGATAGAGGGCTGCCCATCGGGGAGCCCTTAATCTGTCTATAGTGATTCTGTGAGAATGTAAAAGTATTCATATTAAGACATATATCCGTGAGCTGTACTAGAGATGAAGAGGTCTGGGAATCTACGCCTTGTGTGTTGAGAAATTGCGATAAACTCCTAATGATAAGCTCGTGAGGTAGACTAAGATAGAGGGAGGTGACATCAAATGAGCACATAATGGTGGAAGGGTCGGGGGTTATAGTGGTTATTTCACCGATAAAACGGGGGGTGCTACAGAATTTCCAGCTATGAAACTGTCTTGATCAATTACTTGATCCTTTGCAACGCGCAGTCTCTAAAACAATAGCCTGATCTTGACACTTCAATGAAGGCATGATCAATTCCTTGAGCAGTTGCAACGTGCGTTCTCTATAACCAGCAGCCATATATTGCTGCAATTGCAGCCGTGTTACCGCCCTTAGCAATTCCATGAGATTTTGCCACTTGTAGGCTTTTAAATCACCAGCCAGATGTTGTAGTCTTGTGGGGGGCCTGCTGGATGCCGCACCCCGCCGTCAAGAAAAATAAACAACCGCGCCATAAATAACCAGGATGACGACCGCTCCGCCAGGGTGGCACAGCGGTGGAAATCAGAGAGGACCAGATGTGCATTCCAGGGTGTTGTCCTTTTTGTCCTCCCATATAAATGTAGCTAATAAGAAATTCCAATAAAACACTAACTTTGAGAGACTTTCTGAGCCGTCGCTGGACTAATAAATCGACACATCACATTGGTGAGCCGGACGTGATTGAAAAGAAAAAGCATATGAAGATTTCAAGAGATAAAGAAATGCAAAAAGTGATTCAAGCTTGAAAAGAAGCATCATCCAGGATATTGGGATATCATCTCAAGACTAAGATAAGTTTTTATATTATCTTCCTTATTATTTTATCTCAATATTTTTATTTTTAACTTTATCTCTAAGCTGTTGTGTCGAATTTAAATTTACGTAAAATGGAAACAGAAAATAAGCCTAGCGATACCTCAGAAATATGCAAAGTTAGTGTTAAAATATCGCCTTTCTGGGTTGAAAAACCTGAAATATGGTTCTTCCAGGTAGAAGCACAGTTCAAAATAGGTGGAATTATTCAGGAAGACACTAAATTTAATTATTTGATATCCCAATTAGAACCTAAATATATAGAAAACACTAGCGGATGTGTACCCGGCTTCGCCCGGGTTTTCCGAGTGAAAGTTTGCCTAACGAATATTATATATTATGAAGTATAATAAACAATGCTAAAGATTAGTTTTAATTATTAATCAAGATTGTGTGTGAATATGTGAGAAAGATGTAATATCGTTGTTGTTTTCTTGGCCGACTGTTTTACATATGGTGTTATCTTAAAATTGCTTGTTTTGAATATTTTTTTAGATTGAATTGAATGAATTGCTGAATTTTTTTTTGTATTTATATATAAATAAAATTAACTCTGTTGATTTTTTTGTATTTGATCGATAACAGCAAAGTTATGTATTTTAAAGTTAGGAAAAATATTTTGATGTTAAGCAAAACCTGCTCCATCTCGTTTTACATAAATGTTGAAAATTTGGTCGAAATTGATGCATTGTAACGAAAGTTTTTAGCGAACACCACTTATGAAATTTCCATTTATATAGAAGATATAATATAAATGAGTTTTAAAAATTGTTAAAAAAAATGCATCGGCCGGGAATCGAACCCTGGCCGCCCGCGTGGCAGGCGAGCATTCTACCACTGAACCACCGATGCTTTAAAAAAATCAAATTCATTTATCGTCGCGACCAGTGCTGCGCCCTAGCGGTAAAAGACTGGAACTAACGCTTTTTGGTTTTTATTTTTTAAAAAAAGCACATTAACTTTTTTAGTTTTTTGAATAGCCTATATGTTAAAGGAAATCTTCAGCTACCTACATGCGAAATTCCATAATGATTGAGTCAGTAGATTTTGCGTGATGCGATAACAAACATCGATTTCGCATTTCATTTTTATATATATAAAGGATTTGAGACATAATTAATAGCAAAAGCGACAACAAGTACTCTGAATGTAAATCACGATTACTTGAATTGTTCAGAGAAAGTGAAGGGTTGAGAATTAAAAAGTTAATTTCTTTCTGGTATAGAGGTCGGAGACATGAAGCCGAGCCAGTTACTACAAAAGCTCAGATCCCTCGCTACCCCAGATATCTCTGACAATTTAATAAAAACTTTATGGCTCGATAAACTGCCCACATCCATAAAGAATATACTTATTGTAAGCGATGAGGACATTAGCAAATTGGCCATAATGGCCGATAAAATAAATGAAATAAACTCTTCCAAAGAAATATATGAGGCGGAAGTGCCTTCTTCATCAACAGATCGCTTGATCGCCAAATTGGAAGATCTTGAACGGCAGTGTCCGAATTGAGACTGGATAGATCTAGATCTCGATCCAAAAATAGGACTCAGTCAAGACCGAGAAGTAATTCTCAAAGATCCTTCGATCAAAGAGGAAGATATTGCTATTACATTTTTCGCTTTGGATCTAATTGCTTGCAAAATAAATGTAGGTCTCCGTGCAGTTGGAAAGAGTCGGAAAACTCCAACCGGCGGACAGAGTAGCGACAAGCTCTTCTGCCGGCATTCAGGATTGTCGCAATCTCCGATTATTTGTGACGGACAAAAACACGGGATTGCGCTTTTTGGTGGACAGTGGTGCTGATATATCTATAATACCTCCAAAGGATAAAAATAGGATGCCTAGCTCTGATTATAAACTATATGCAGCCAATGGTACAGAAATTGTTACCTATGGAACAAAGGTTAGAAATTTGGATATCAGACTTCGACGTCAATTTCAATGGCCTTTTGTAATCGCCAATACCAACAGAGCAATAATAGGAGCAGACTTTCGGAACAACTTTGGATTGATTATTGATATAAAAAATAAACGCCTAATTGATGGAATAACTAATCTTTCCATAAGAGGCGTCATCCAGTCAATCTCAGACATGGGAAATATTAGCACTCTAAACTCATCATCCAAGGTCAGCGCTATCATAACCAAATATCCTAACCTATGTAGGCCACCATCAGATTTTGTAGAAGCAAAACATAGCGTTAAGCATTATATTCCTACAAGAGGTCAGCCAATTCACTCAAAAGCCCGTCGTCTAGATTCACAGAGATTAACTCTTGCTAAGGCAGAATTTCAATATATGTTGAATAATGGAATAATTAGACCCTCAAATTCTCCTTGGGCGAGTCCACTACATTTAGTTTCAAAAAAGGACGAGTCACTGAGACCTTGTGGTGATTATAGAAGACTCAATGCAGTTACACTTCCAGATCGTTTCCAATCCCTAGACTGGACGATTTCCACCACATCTTAAAAGGTACTCGTGTGTACTCAAAAATAGACCTATGCAAGGCATTCTATCAGATTCCAATTGCTGAAGAGGATAAACCAAAGACTGCCATCATTACTCCTTTTGGGCTATTCGAATTTAATGTAATGAGTTTCGGTCTTAGAAATGCTACTGCTACCTTTCAGAGATTCATGCATGAAGTCTTAAGAAACTTGGACTTTGCATTTGTCTACTTAGATGATATTCTGGTAGCCTCTAAAACAGAGGAAGAGCATTATAGGCACCTTGAAACCTTATTCAGCAGACTAAATTCCCATGGATTAAGAATCAATCTTTCTAAATCTAAATTCCTAGTACAGGAAATTGATTTTCTAGGATACCTAATTACCTCTCACGGTGTGAAACCACTCCCAACAAAGGTTAAAGCTATTCTAGAATATAAGAAACCAAAAACAGTTCATGAATTACGCATATTTTTGGGAATGCTAAACTTTTATCGTACCTTTTTGAACAATGCCGCAGAGACTCAGGCAATCCTTCATGAATACTTGAGGGGTGCCAAGAAAAAGGATAGAAGCGAAATAAAATGGACTGAAGAAGCTGAAGTTCAGTTTGAAAAATGCAAACAAGCCCTAGCTAATACAGCACTGTTAGCCTACCCCGATACTGAACTGCCTATCTCACTCTGTACAGATGCTTCAGATCGGGCAGTTGGATCAGTCCTCCAACAGCTTGACAATAATAATTGGAAACCAATAGCATTTTTCTCTAAAAAATTAAATCCTGCTCAATGTAATTATAGTACATATGATGAAGAGCTTCTCGCAATATATTTGTCTATCAAATTCTTCAAGCACCTGCTTGAGGCACGTGAATTTACAATTTTAACTGATCACAAACCTTTAATTTACGCATTCAAACAAAAAAAAAATGAGAAAGCTTCTCCTATACAATTAAGGCATCTACAATACATTTCCCAATTCACTACTGATATCAAGTACATAAAAGGTACTGACAACATAGTCGCCGATGCTCTTTCCAGAGTTGATGCTATCACAACTATCGACTACGAAGAGATCGCCAAAGAACAAACTGGTGATTCAGAACTACAAAACCTGATATCAAAGAATACTTCTCTAAAATTTAAGCAATGCCCACTACAATCAGACAAATTGTTATGGTGTGACGTGTCTACCAATAATATTCTACCATTCATTCCAATTAAATTCCGAATGATGGTTTTTAGGAACTTCCATGAACTCTCACACCCAGGCATTAAAGCCACTACTAAACAATTAACGTCAAGATTTATATGGCCCAATATGAATAAAGACACTAGGAAATGAGCTCAAGCTTGTGTCCACTGCCAAAAGTGCAAGGTGTCGATACACACGAAATCAGAAATAGGCAAATATCAAGAAGTGGATGAAAGATTTAGTGTTATCCACATAGATCTAATTGGTCCTTTACCTCCATCGAATGGTAACATCTACTGTCTGACCTGTATCGACAGGTACACCAGCTGGATGGAAGTTGTTCCGCTACCAGATATGAAGTCTGTAACGGTAGCGAGAGCGTTCTACGAAAACTGGATTGTTAGATTTGGAGCACCTCATACAGTGATATCAGACCAAGGAAAGCAGTTTACTTCTCAGCTTTTCAAAGATTTAACAACGCTGTGTGGTATCAAACTTTGCCATTCCACGGCGTACCACCCTCAGTGTAACGGGAAGATTGAAGGGCTTCATAGAACCATTAAAACTGCCATTCGTGCCCACAATAATATTAAGTGGACAGAAACGCTGCCAACAGTTCTCCTAGGCTTGCGTGCTGCTATCAACAAAGATTACAACCATTCTTTGTCTCAGATGGTATATGGCAAAACCATCATACTGCCTGGCGAATTCTTTGATGATTCTAAACATCACCTGCATGCTGAAGAATTTGTTCAACAGCTTCAAAAGCAAATGGAATTGCTCAAACCCTTAAATGAAAAACATCATCCGAAGACTAAAGTATTTGTCCATAAAGATATGAAAACATGTTCACATGTATTTATCAGGACAGATAGAGTGAGGAAACCTCTGGAACCACCATATGAGGGACCCTTCCCAGTCCTTGATAGAACAGACAAGTATTTCACACTCAAAGTGAAAGGAAGAAATGTGACCACATCGATTGACCGATTGCGACCTGCTTACTTACTGGCAGATTCGGACAATGTAACTTCAGAACACCCTACTGCAAAAAGACCCATCGTGTCGGGAGCGCTGCCTTCTACATCGTCCCAACAGAATCCTGACCCACCAGATGTGGAGAAGTACACAGAATTCCAAGGAACAGGATCAGCACCAGACCTGACTAGGACAAGATCCGGGAGAATAATCAAGAAACCCGTGAGATTTAAGGAGCAATAGACTATATTTCTCCTTATTTTATTTTCTTGCCTATATGATGATGTATATATATTGTAATTAACCACTTTGTGCACAAATCGTGACTTCGCCACTGGAAGGGGAGTACTGTGGGGGCCTGCTGGATGCCGCACCCCGCCGTCAAGAAAAATAAACAACCGCGCCATAAATCACCAGGATGACGACCGCTCCGCCAGGGCGGCACAGCGGTGGAAACCAGAGAGGACCAGATGTGCATCTAGGGTGTTGTCCTTTTTGTCCTCCCATATAAATGTAGCTAATAAGAAATTCCAATAAAACACTAACTTTGAGAGACTTTCTGAGCCGTCGCTGGACTAATAAATCGACACACCACAGTTTCAGTGTCGACCTGATAAAATCTTTGGAACATGTAACATTTAAAATCAGCAGCCAGATTTTACAGCTGTGGCGGCATCCTAATTCCTTACTTTGACATTGTGCTAAACTCATCCTTCAAGACTTCTACCAGATATTGAATCTTTTGTACTGTCCTGATCATTTCCCCTTGGGTCTTCTTAAAGTGCGATTTATAATTGATATATTGAGCTAAACTTTGAAAACTTCATCTGGCTTGGGATCATTCTTTCTCCTTTTTCTTACATTATAAATTTGTAGCTTCAAGCCATTCAACTGTCCATTAATTTTCTATAAAAGATCCATTTCATTAAAATCATATAACCCTATTACAACTAGAATTGCTATCTATATAAATAACATTTATTTATTTTTAAATTATAAATACGCTGCTCTCGAAATGTTTTATACAATTAATCAGCATTTTTCTATAGAAAAGTCAAAATTCTAAATGTAAATCTTAAATTTTCTCAATGATAATTACCATGAAGCCTATATCTGAACAATTGCAATTTTATTGTTCAGAATAGATAAAATGATTTTCAAAGAGAATAAATGCTGCGTTAACCGAGTCTAGTCTTTTATTTTTACCCACATACAAGCGACATTTGTATACTTTTGTCAAGGGAAATGTAATCTTGGATTTTTGCCTCTACCCCTGTGCATAAAAGTATATACTGAGTGAAGTCTATAGAGGAGAGAAAATTAAAAATTGAAAGATTTAATTTTTTTAAAATATATATATTTATTAATATATATATATATACAAATCTTGACGTTTACATGTATTAAAAAATAATGTATATAATTTGCTCCAGGAACTTGGGTTGATAAAAACCTAGTGAACAGGATCGTTGATAAAAAGTGGCGCAAAGTCGCCCGGAGCATTGGCCAAGAATAAAGAATCGAACATGGTTGATGTGATATACGTTTTTTTTTTTTTCATTTACAAATAGGCATACCTTGACATCTCATTTTTGAATTTTAATTGGCAAAGCACCATTTAACCCAATAAATGTTGAGATTTTAAATTTTATTCCAAACTATTGGTCATCATTATATATATGTGAAAAAACGATAGGAAAAATAAAAAGTTTGGCCTTAAATACCCATTTCTTAGTTTCTCAAGAAGCCTCTGGGACCAAAAATATTTTTGATCGCAGTGGTACAGCCTGCTCCACGCTGACGAGCGCCAACAGCGCGAAACGCGTTCGTGGATGGCTTTTCTTGATTTATCAAGAAATTGGGTAGGCCAAATATCAGGGGAACAGGTTAAATCAATGTTTAGTTGATTTCTGTTCCACTAGAAGGCATTCTGCCATCTAAAAAAAGCACATGTGCTTTTTGTCATGCCTTTGGATATGCCTTATATATATATATATATATGAAAAGCCAACCAGGTACGCATTTGAGGCTGTTGTCCCTCGTCAGCGTGATGCAGTTTGTACCTCAAACATGCTAACGCAATCAAAAATTAAGAAATGGGTATCAAGAGGGCCAAAAACCCGAAACACGTATATGGTTGACTAAAATATAGTGAAATAAAGTTAAAATCAGCATTTAGTTTATATTTATTCTATAGATAGTGCATTGCCATCTAAAATGATCATTTAATCACTCGAGGTATGACCTTTTTTCATTGTTTCTTACCTTTCAAATTTTTATATTTATCACATTTTACATCAAGACAAATCAAGTTGTGTTTACCTTATTCAATGGTAGCGAGACCCTGGGGACTTTCGTTTTGGCCACTATATAATAGTGTAAAGTGTGGAATTAAAGACAAGTCGCAATAGGAATATACACTTTTATTTTCTTTAACAATACTAAGCATTATAAAATAGCAAATAGAAACATAAAAAGGTAAGGATAATCTGGCAATAGAGTAAATGATCAATACCTGAATAGAAAAAATTGAAAATTCACAAATTATAAGAATTAAATGTTTGAGTGAAAGAGGGGGGGGGGGCAAAGATATTTAATTGTTTTTCAAAAAATAGAATCCCTAT
Organism: Cordylochernes scorpioides; assembly: GCA_030710605.1. Lineage (NCBI taxonomy): Eukaryota > Metazoa > Arthropoda > Arachnida > Pseudoscorpiones > Chernetidae > Cordylochernes > Cordylochernes scorpioides. The sequence continues at coordinate 19,460,881 of CP092869.1, forward strand.
TCCAACACAGAGTATTCCATTTAAAAATTAAAAACGGCGTTTCGCGTGCTTCGAGAAGCTGCGCCTCATGACAAAGGGCAGTTCCCCCTTGACCTGTAGTTATCACGCGTCTGGGGATATAAAACACTGAAATTAATGTATTCTTCTAGTATATTTCTTACATACTCTCACTCTATCTTTTCTTGTATATTTCTGACATATATACTTTGCTACTCATTTCTACTTATTTTATACTATTTCGATTCTTCATGTATGCTTATTGTTTAGTTCTGATATACATTATTGCTTCTTACAGTATTGTCTGCCTCTTTATATATCTGTTTATTTTGAACATATTTCTCATTTGATACATATGAATGTATGTTATATTTACCATTTCCTATATGCAATTTGAAACGTTAGTGGCGTGGCGCAAAGCTTAGAGTGAGGATAAGAAAAATTCCAGGTTTTCAAATCCTGGAATTTTTTATATAGCTGTAGTACTTCTGTAATATATTTTTATAACACCATTTTGTGATATATTTCGTGATATAAGGACAAATAGTTTCTACTAGTAGTAATCGAAAGTGATAAAAAACTCTGGAAAATATATTTATAAATGAAGGTATGCAGCTTCTATATGTAACTATATAATCAGGTAAAACTACCATTTGCCATACTACCATCCTTTAAATGTGAACTATCTGAGGAAGGGACTTAATGTTCTTTTGCTCAAAATAAAATTACTTGAAAAGGGGACGAAGAGAGTGTGATTTTAACAAAAATATATATGTGTGAAGTTTTATATTTAAAATTAATAATAAATATTTGGTATTATCACAGCTTTCTAGAAACGAAGCCACAACAATTTCAAGATTAAAGACCAGACATACTAGACCCATTATGTTCATTGATGGAGAAAAAGTTTTTCCTGTCTGCTCAAAATGTTTCAACTCCACTACAACTCCAGCATATATCCTGGACTGTATTGGAGCTAAGACCTATACAACAAAACACACTATAGTAGAAATAATTATTGCTTTCAACCTTCATGCCCTGGTGTAATCTTACCTATGGGGGGAAATATATATGGGATGAATTGAAAAATGTTGAGCAGTTATTCACATATTAAAGAAAGAACACACCAAGAGACAGGAGTTTCAACAAAGGGAGAACATCACAATCGTGAGAGAAGAAGGACAGCCGGTCATATTGTCGCTGTAGGCGTCTGCTCACAACCCCGAGTGACATGTGTCAACTGTCAGCAAACTATCTGGGCTTCCTCTTTGCTCTGTTTATATTTGTAATGTACGAAAGAGACTGGCAACTTCTCTTTTACTGGGGATATTTTCATGAGGCATCATCGATGTCAACTTCTGGTTCTAAATAGAATGTCTAACCTAGCTGTCTTTCTCTCTCTGTCGACATGATTGTCTGGTATTTTATTTTACACGCTCAACCAAATACACAATTAGGGATGGCAAGTTAAAATACAAGACGTATATATTATGACAAAATCTCATTAAAATTAATTTAATTTAAACAACCTTTAAGGCAGAATTTCAGAATTTTTGACTCAATTGATTGAAATTTTACATTAGAAAATGTTTAATATTCTATATACAGTTACGAGCGTCATTCTTCATCAGTCATCTCTGTCACCGTTTGCTTTTTTTTTTGGAATGGCGCCCTCCTATTGGTCGGGCTACGATCACGCCACCTTTGCCCCCCCCCCCCACTCGCTTTTTCGTTTTTGTAACTATTGTGTTGGAGCGGGTCGCTCCTTAAATAAATGCATATATTAGTTAATAACTAAATGGAATCCTCTCTTTCTTTTTCCCAGTAAGAGACGCCTACGGAAGCCAACAGTACATAGACAGATAAAGCACATAGGCTATAGTTATTAACTAATATATGCATTTATTAAAGGCGACAATTTATAATTGTAACAAATAGTATTTGAATAAAAACATTCAATCGGGTAAAACACGGGCGTTGCCCGGGCCATTCGGCTAGTTATATATAAATTTGACTGGCATTAAAATACGATCTCTATAAAACAAAATGATATTTTCTAAGTTGTTTCAAACCCTGATTTAATAACAATTTGTATACCATTTAAAGAAGCACGCTATAATGTGAGCTCTAATAATAAAATTTTTATTTATTTTTATCCTAATCAAGATAAATCACATATATTCTAGAACAAAATATATTATTTAGATTGCTACTTTTTTTTTTAAATATATATATTATAACGAAATCAATTATAAAATAATTCCTAATATCCCAATATTTTAACCTCTGTGAAATATTTTTGACAAATAATAAAACTCCGAGGTTGCGTATCTTTTTTAAAACGTTTAATTAGGCTCTAGCTTTCGGGTATGGTGGCCCTTCTACAGGAGCAACGCGAATGGTGGTGAATCGTTAGTAGCTGCTATATATATATATATATATTTAATGTCGGAGGGATGTGAGGAGGTTGGGGGAGTTTTTATAGTAGGTACGGATGCCATATGACTTAAGATGTCTTGCTATATCAACTGCAGGGGGGGAATAGGGGAGGAAACATATGGATCTATAAGTTGTGGATGAAATAGGGGCGCCCGGTGTGTATGTATGTCTATTGATAAAAGCAAGGGGGAAGGAAGCCCTGGAGAGATGTGATATGATATTGGTCTTTTCTATAGTTTTAAAAATATCTAGAGAACAATGGGTATGTATTCTTTTGGTGAGGGTCTTAACTATGTTAACTTTATGTGAGGTGGGGCAATGTGAGTTAAAGTGAGTGTAACAAGGGGGGCATTGCTTCTTATAATGAACTGTGGTATGGTATGACATAGGGGTACGGATAATAAGAACGTCTAAGAATGGAATAACGTTATTGGACTCTATTTCTAGAGTAAATGAAATACTATTGTTGTAACTATTAAGATGTGATAATATAGAGCTCTCCTGGCCTTTTTTGCAAATACAAAACACATCATCAATATATCTTCGCCATAATAGAACATCTGAAGGAAGAGTGCTGGTAATCCATTGGTCTATCTGTAATAAAACAATTTCAGCTACAATGGAGGATAGAGGGCTGCCCATCGGGGAGCCCTTAATCTGTCTATAGTGATTCTGTGAGAATGTAAAAGTATTCATATTAAGACATATATCCGTGAGCTGTAATAGAGATGAAGAGGTCTGGGAATCTACGCCTTGTGTGTTGAGAAATTGCGATAAACTCCTAATGATAAGCTCGTGAGGTAGACTAAGATAGAGGGAGGTGACATCAAATGAGCACATAATGGTGGAAGGGTCGGGGGTTATAGTGGTTATTTCACCGATAAAACGGGGGGTGCTATTGATGGAATAAGTATTATTGCAGCTGCTTAATATTGGGGACAGGTGATTGGATAAATACTTGGCTAAAGGGAATGCAGGAGATAGATGATAGGCTATGATGGGGCGAAGAGGTATATCTGTTTTGTGTATCTTAGGGAGGCCGTATATGTAAGCCGAGCTATGTAGGTTAGAGGTAAAGAGGTTATAATTATCTGGAGTGATATGTTTGTTCTTTTTTAATCGTAGTAGGGAAGTTCTAAATTCTTTAGTGGTGGAGAGACTAACCTGGTTTGATATAGGGGTGAAGGTGGAGCTATCACTAAGGAGGTCCTGCATTTTTGAAAGGTAACTATTTTGATTTAAGATGACGGTATTAAATCCCTTATCAGAACGCGTGATTAAAATGGATCTGTTGCGCTTTAGTCTCTGAGGTGTGGTAAGGTCTGCACGGTTGTTGGGGGGAGGGCAATAGGGCTTAGATAGAGATTTAGTCACCATATTCCTGATGGAGAATTTATCACGGAGGTCAAAGGATTTAACTGATGCTTCAATAGCACTGACGGTCTCTGGGAGGTTGGGCTTGGCAGGAATACGGAACTTAAGACCCCTTTCCAATAGGGTGACTTCCGATGGTGATAGTTTATGGCTTGAAAGGTTGACAACAGATGAAGACCCATGTTCAAGGTTCTGGGTGACGACGAAATGCAAGGAATATTTCCTTTTCCAGAAGGTAAGTTTTTGTGATGCCTAGCCAAAATTGTTCTTTCCTGAGACTTAACATCCTGAGTGATCCTAGCAATATGGTTGGCCAGTTGAGATGGAGGAATATCTTGGGATAATAGGAACAGCATGCCTTTGATCGATTTCGTGAGCAGTCTGATATTGGAGAAACATCCTTGAATTCTAGCACTAAGTAACTGATGTTGGGTTTTTTTGATGATATCCTTTGAAAATGGGTTGCCAACAGGGTCTTTCATTCTAAGAGAAGGTGGGATGAAGTCTACACTTTTGCAAAACCGGTTGAACCTAAGATGGCATCTCCATCGTGCTAGCTGCAATGATTTTTTGTAGGTTAGCCATAAGTACATTTCTATATCGCTCGCAGAATGATTCATAGTGAAAAGCAACTTTTGATAATAAGAATAAGAGATTCTTCTTAGAGCTATTATATTACAATCTATAAAATAAAAGAAGACAAGTATCTTAAACGGTTTTTTATATACGCAAGCTTTCGGGTGAGAACCCTTCGACAGGCAGAAATAAACGATACAAACACGGCACCTATGGCAGGCAAGATTATATACACATATGATATTTACATTGCTATGGTAAAGAGAATTACAAATAATATATTTACATAATTATGAATCGACGTATATAGAGAATCTAATTTTCAATAAAGATGCTAATTACATGATTGGAGATAGGAGTTTCTTTGGAATACAATACTTAAATGATAAAAGATACTATAGGGGTAGAATTACATGAAGGCCAGGAGAGCATGGTAGGCTTCGGGGAGGTCGATTTTTCTATTGATACTGCCTTGTTTATGTGATTCTATTGATTCCAATATGAGTCTTTGGTGTTGGTTATGTATGCGTCTGTAGAGTATTTTAGGTTGTGTGATGCTAAAAGTGTGACCAGTGTCCTGTATGTGCTGATATATGAGGGATTTAGAGTCACAGTTGGATATGCTACGGGAGTGTTCAGACATCCTGATGGCAACGGTTCTACCCGTCTCACCCACGTAAGTGGCAGAGCATTGCTCACATGAGACGGAATAGACCGCGCCACCAGAACGCAGGGGATCTATGGGGACGTGGGGCTTAGTATAAGGATGTCGGAGGGATGTGAGGAGGTTGGGGGAGTTTTTATAGTAGGTACGGATGCCATATGACTTAAGATGTCTTGCTATATCAACTGCAGGGGGGGAATAGGGGAGGAAACATATGGATCTATAAGTTGTGGATGAAATAGGGGCGCCCGGTGTGTATGTATGTCTATTGATAAAAGCAAGGGGGAAGGAAGCCCTGGAGAGATGTGATATGATATTGGTCTTTTCTATAGTTTTAAAAATATCTAGAGAACAATGGGTATGTATTCTTTTGGTGAGGGTCTTAACTATGTTAACTTTATGTGAGGTGGGGCAATGTGAGTTAAAGTGAGTGTAACAAGGGGGGCATTGCTTCTTATAATGAACTGTGGTATGGTATGACATAGGGGTACGGATAATAAGAACGTCTAAGAATGGAATAACGTTATTGGACTCTATTTCTTGAGTAAATGAAATACTATTGTTGTAACTATTAAGATGTGATAATATAGAGCTCTCCTGGCCTTTTTTGCAAATACAAAACACATCATCAATATATCTTCGCCATAATAGAACATCTGAAGGAAGAGTGCTGGTAATCCATTGGTCTATCTGTAATAAAACAATTTCAGCTACAATGGAGGATAGAGGGCTGCCCATCGGGGAGCCCTTAATCTGTCTATAGTGATTCTGTGAGAATGTAAAAGTATTCATATTAAGACATATATCCGTGAGCTGTACTAGAGATGAAGAGGTCTGGGAATCTACGCCTTGTGTGTTGAGAAATTGCGATAAACTCCTAATGATAAGCTCGTGAGGTAGACTAAGATAGAGGGAGGTGACATCAAATGAGCACATAATGGTGGAAGGGTCGGGGGTTATAGTGGTTATTTCACCGATAAAACGGGGGGTGCTACAGAATTTCCAGCTATGAAACTGTCTTGATCAATTACTTGATCCTTTGCAACGCGCAGTCTCTAAAACAATAGCCTGATCTTGACACTTCAATGAAGGCATGATCAATTCCTTGAGCAGTTGCAACGTGCGTTCTCTATAACCAGCAGCCATATATTGCTGCAATTGCAGCCGTGTTACCGCCCTTAGCAATTCCATGAGATTTTGCCACTTGTAGGCTTTTAAATCACCAGCCAGATGTTGTAGTCTTGTGGGGGGCCTGCTGGATGCCGCACCCCGCCGTCAAGAAAAATAAACAACCGCGCCATAAATAACCAGGATGACGACCGCTCCGCCAGGGTGGCACAGCGGTGGAAATCAGAGAGGACCAGATGTGCATTCCAGGGTGTTGTCCTTTTTGTCCTCCCATATAAATGTAGCTAATAAGAAATTCCAATAAAACACTAACTTTGAGAGACTTTCTGAGCCGTCGCTGGACTAATAAATCGACACATCACATTGGTGAGCCGGACGTGATTGAAAAGAAAAAGCATATGAAGATTTCAAGAGATAAAGAAATGCAAAAAGTGATTCAAGCTTGAAAAGAAGCATCATCCAGGATATTGGGATATCATCTCAAGACTAAGATAAGTTTTTATATTATCTTCCTTATTATTTTATCTCAATATTTTTATTTTTAACTTTATCTCTAAGCTGTTGTGTCGAATTTAAATTTACGTAAAATGGAAACAGAAAATAAGCCTAGCGATACCTCAGAAATATGCAAAGTTAGTGTTAAAATATCGCCTTTCTGGGTTGAAAAACCTGAAATATGGTTCTTCCAGGTAGAAGCACAGTTCAAAATAGGTGGAATTATTCAGGAAGACACTAAATTTAATTATTTGATATCCCAATTAGAACCTAAATATATAGAAAACACTAGCGGATGTGTACCCGGCTTCGCCCGGGTTTTCCGAGTGAAAGTTTGCCTAACGAATATTATATATTATGAAGTATAATAAACAATGCTAAAGATTAGTTTTAATTATTAATCAAGATTGTGTGTGAATATGTGAGAAAGATGTAATATCGTTGTTGTTTTCTTGGCCGACTGTTTTACATATGGTGTTATCTTAAAATTGCTTGTTTTGAATATTTTTTTAGATTGAATTGAATGAATTGCTGAATTTTTTTTTGTATTTATATATAAATAAAATTAACTCTGTTGATTTTTTTGTATTTGATCGATAACAGCAAAGTTATGTATTTTAAAGTTAGGAAAAATATTTTGATGTTAAGCAAAACCTGCTCCATCTCGTTTTACATAAATGTTGAAAATTTGGTCGAAATTGATGCATTGTAACGAAAGTTTTTAGCGAACACCACTTATGAAATTTCCATTTATATAGAAGATATAATATAAATGAGTTTTAAAAATTGTTAAAAAAAATGCATCGGCCGGGAATCGAACCCTGGCCGCCCGCGTGGCAGGCGAGCATTCTACCACTGAACCACCGATGCTTTAAAAAAATCAAATTCATTTATCGTCGCGACCAGTGCTGCGCCCTAGCGGTAAAAGACTGGAACTAACGCTTTTTGGTTTTTATTTTTTAAAAAAAGCACATTAACTTTTTTAGTTTTTTGAATAGCCTATATGTTAAAGGAAATCTTCAGCTACCTACATGCGAAATTCCATAATGATTGAGTCAGTAGATTTTGCGTGATGCGATAACAAACATCGATTTCGCATTTCATTTTTATATATATAAAGGATTTGAGACATAATTAATAGCAAAAGCGACAACAAGTACTCTGAATGTAAATCACGATTACTTGAATTGTTCAGAGAAAGTGAAGGGTTGAGAATTAAAAAGTTAATTTCTTTCTGGTATAGAGGTCGGAGACATGAAGCCGAGCCAGTTACTACAAAAGCTCAGATCCCTCGCTACCCCAGATATCTCTGACAATTTAATAAAAACTTTATGGCTCGATAAACTGCCCACATCCATAAAGAATATACTTATTGTAAGCGATGAGGACATTAGCAAATTGGCCATAATGGCCGATAAAATAAATGAAATAAACTCTTCCAAAGAAATATATGAGGCGGAAGTGCCTTCTTCATCAACAGATCGCTTGATCGCCAAATTGGAAGATCTTGAACGGCAGTGTCCGAATTGAGACTGGATAGATCTAGATCTCGATCCAAAAATAGGACTCAGTCAAGACCGAGAAGTAATTCTCAAAGATCCTTCGATCAAAGAGGAAGATATTGCTATTACATTTTTCGCTTTGGATCTAATTGCTTGCAAAATAAATGTAGGTCTCCGTGCAGTTGGAAAGAGTCGGAAAACTCCAACCGGCGGACAGAGTAGCGACAAGCTCTTCTGCCGGCATTCAGGATTGTCGCAATCTCCGATTATTTGTGACGGACAAAAACACGGGATTGCGCTTTTTGGTGGACAGTGGTGCTGATATATCTATAATACCTCCAAAGGATAAAAATAGGATGCCTAGCTCTGATTATAAACTATATGCAGCCAATGGTACAGAAATTGTTACCTATGGAACAAAGGTTAGAAATTTGGATATCAGACTTCGACGTCAATTTCAATGGCCTTTTGTAATCGCCAATACCAACAGAGCAATAATAGGAGCAGACTTTCGGAACAACTTTGGATTGATTATTGATATAAAAAATAAACGCCTAATTGATGGAATAACTAATCTTTCCATAAGAGGCGTCATCCAGTCAATCTCAGACATGGGAAATATTAGCACTCTAAACTCATCATCCAAGGTCAGCGCTATCATAACCAAATATCCTAACCTATGTAGGCCACCATCAGATTTTGTAGAAGCAAAACATAGCGTTAAGCATTATATTCCTACAAGAGGTCAGCCAATTCACTCAAAAGCCCGTCGTCTAGATTCACAGAGATTAACTCTTGCTAAGGCAGAATTTCAATATATGTTGAATAATGGAATAATTAGACCCTCAAATTCTCCTTGGGCGAGTCCACTACATTTAGTTTCAAAAAAGGACGAGTCACTGAGACCTTGTGGTGATTATAGAAGACTCAATGCAGTTACACTTCCAGATCGTTTCCAATCCCTAGACTGGACGATTTCCACCACATCTTAAAAGGTACTCGTGTGTACTCAAAAATAGACCTATGCAAGGCATTCTATCAGATTCCAATTGCTGAAGAGGATAAACCAAAGACTGCCATCATTACTCCTTTTGGGCTATTCGAATTTAATGTAATGAGTTTCGGTCTTAGAAATGCTACTGCTACCTTTCAGAGATTCATGCATGAAGTCTTAAGAAACTTGGACTTTGCATTTGTCTACTTAGATGATATTCTGGTAGCCTCTAAAACAGAGGAAGAGCATTATAGGCACCTTGAAACCTTATTCAGCAGACTAAATTCCCATGGATTAAGAATCAATCTTTCTAAATCTAAATTCCTAGTACAGGAAATTGATTTTCTAGGATACCTAATTACCTCTCACGGTGTGAAACCACTCCCAACAAAGGTTAAAGCTATTCTAGAATATAAGAAACCAAAAACAGTTCATGAATTACGCATATTTTTGGGAATGCTAAACTTTTATCGTACCTTTTTGAACAATGCCGCAGAGACTCAGGCAATCCTTCATGAATACTTGAGGGGTGCCAAGAAAAAGGATAGAAGCGAAATAAAATGGACTGAAGAAGCTGAAGTTCAGTTTGAAAAATGCAAACAAGCCCTAGCTAATACAGCACTGTTAGCCTACCCCGATACTGAACTGCCTATCTCACTCTGTACAGATGCTTCAGATCGGGCAGTTGGATCAGTCCTCCAACAGCTTGACAATAATAATTGGAAACCAATAGCATTTTTCTCTAAAAAATTAAATCCTGCTCAATGTAATTATAGTACATATGATGAAGAGCTTCTCGCAATATATTTGTCTATCAAATTCTTCAAGCACCTGCTTGAGGCACGTGAATTTACAATTTTAACTGATCACAAACCTTTAATTTACGCATTCAAACAAAAAAAAAATGAGAAAGCTTCTCCTATACAATTAAGGCATCTACAATACATTTCCCAATTCACTACTGATATCAAGTACATAAAAGGTACTGACAACATAGTCGCCGATGCTCTTTCCAGAGTTGATGCTATCACAACTATCGACTACGAAGAGATCGCCAAAGAACAAACTGGTGATTCAGAACTACAAAACCTGATATCAAAGAATACTTCTCTAAAATTTAAGCAATGCCCACTACAATCAGACAAATTGTTATGGTGTGACGTGTCTACCAATAATATTCTACCATTCATTCCAATTAAATTCCGAATGATGGTTTTTAGGAACTTCCATGAACTCTCACACCCAGGCATTAAAGCCACTACTAAACAATTAACGTCAAGATTTATATGGCCCAATATGAATAAAGACACTAGGAAATGAGCTCAAGCTTGTGTCCACTGCCAAAAGTGCAAGGTGTCGATACACACGAAATCAGAAATAGGCAAATATCAAGAAGTGGATGAAAGATTTAGTGTTATCCACATAGATCTAATTGGTCCTTTACCTCCATCGAATGGTAACATCTACTGTCTGACCTGTATCGACAGGTACACCAGCTGGATGGAAGTTGTTCCGCTACCAGATATGAAGTCTGTAACGGTAGCGAGAGCGTTCTACGAAAACTGGATTGTTAGATTTGGAGCACCTCATACAGTGATATCAGACCAAGGAAAGCAGTTTACTTCTCAGCTTTTCAAAGATTTAACAACGCTGTGTGGTATCAAACTTTGCCATTCCACGGCGTACCACCCTCAGTGTAACGGGAAGATTGAAGGGCTTCATAGAACCATTAAAACTGCCATTCGTGCCCACAATAATATTAAGTGGACAGAAACGCTGCCAACAGTTCTCCTAGGCTTGCGTGCTGCTATCAACAAAGATTACAACCATTCTTTGTCTCAGATGGTATATGGCAAAACCATCATACTGCCTGGCGAATTCTTTGATGATTCTAAACATCACCTGCATGCTGAAGAATTTGTTCAACAGCTTCAAAAGCAAATGGAATTGCTCAAACCCTTAAATGAAAAACATCATCCGAAGACTAAAGTATTTGTCCATAAAGATATGAAAACATGTTCACATGTATTTATCAGGACAGATAGAGTGAGGAAACCTCTGGAACCACCATATGAGGGACCCTTCCCAGTCCTTGATAGAACAGACAAGTATTTCACACTCAAAGTGAAAGGAAGAAATGTGACCACATCGATTGACCGATTGCGACCTGCTTACTTACTGGCAGATTCGGACAATGTAACTTCAGAACACCCTACTGCAAAAAGACCCATCGTGTCGGGAGCGCTGCCTTCTACATCGTCCCAACAGAATCCTGACCCACCAGATGTGGAGAAGTACACAGAATTCCAAGGAACAGGATCAGCACCAGACCTGACTAGGACAAGATCCGGGAGAATAATCAAGAAACCCGTGAGATTTAAGGAGCAATAGACTATATTTCTCCTTATTTTATTTTCTTGCCTATATGATGATGTATATATATTGTAATTAACCACTTTGTGCACAAATCGTGACTTCGCCACTGGAAGGGGAGTACTGTGGGGGCCTGCTGGATGCCGCACCCCGCCGTCAAGAAAAATAAACAACCGCGCCATAAATCACCAGGATGACGACCGCTCCGCCAGGGCGGCACAGCGGTGGAAACCAGAGAGGACCAGATGTGCATCTAGGGTGTTGTCCTTTTTGTCCTCCCATATAAATGTAGCTAATAAGAAATTCCAATAAAACACTAACTTTGAGAGACTTTCTGAGCCGTCGCTGGACTAATAAATCGACACACCACAGTTTCAGTGTCGACCTGATAAAATCTTTGGAACATGTAACATTTAAAATCAGCAGCCAGATTTTACAGCTGTGGCGGCATCCTAATTCCTTACTTTGACATTGTGCTAAACTCATCCTTCAAGACTTCTACCAGATATTGAATCTTTTGTACTGTCCTGATCATTTCCCCTTGGGTCTTCTTAAAGTGCGATTTATAATTGATATATTGAGCTAAACTTTGAAAACTTCATCTGGCTTGGGATCATTCTTTCTCCTTTTTCTTACATTATAAATTTGTAGCTTCAAGCCATTCAACTGTCCATTAATTTTCTATAAAAGATCCATTTCATTAAAATCATATAACCCTATTACAACTAGAATTGCTATCTATATAAATAACATTTATTTATTTTTAAATTATAAATACGCTGCTCTCGAAATGTTTTATACAATTAATCAGCATTTTTCTATAGAAAAGTCAAAATTCTAAATGTAAATCTTAAATTTTCTCAATGATAATTACCATGAAGCCTATATCTGAACAATTGCAATTTTATTGTTCAGAATAGATAAAATGATTTTCAAAGAGAATAAATGCTGCGTTAACCGAGTCTAGTCTTTTATTTTTACCCACATACAAGCGACATTTGTATACTTTTGTCAAGGGAAATGTAATCTTGGATTTTTGCCTCTACCCCTGTGCATAAAAGTATATACTGAGTGAAGTCTATAGAGGAGAGAAAATTAAAAATTGAAAGATTTAATTTTTTTTAAAATATATATATTTATTAATATATATATATATACAAATCTTGACGTTTACATGTATTAAAAAATAATGTATATAATTTGCTCCAGGAACTTGGGTTGATAAAAACCTAGTGAACAGGATCGTTGATAAAAAGTGGCGCAAAGTCGCCCGGAGCATTGGCCAAGAATAAAGAATCGAACATGGTTGATGTGATATACGTTTTTTTTTTTTCATTTACAAATAGGCATACCTTGACATCTCATTTTTGAATTTTAATTGGCAAAGCACCATTTAACCCAATAAATGTTGAGATTTTAAATTTTATTCCAAACTATTGGTCATCATTATATATATGTGAAAAAACGATAGGAAAAATAAAAAGTTTGGCCTTAAATACCCATTTCTTAGTTTCTCAAGAAGCCTCTGGGACCAAAAATATTTTTGATCGCAGTGGTACAGCCTGCTCCACGCTGACGAGCGCCAACAGCGCGAAACGCGTTCGTGGATGGCTTTTCTTGATTTATCAAGAAATTGGGTAGGCCAAATATCAGGGAACAGGTTAAATCAATGTTTAGTTGATTTCTGTTCCACTAGAAGGCATTCTGCCATCTAAAAAAAGCACATGTGCTTTTTGTCATGCCTTTGGATATGCCTTATATATATATATATATATGAAAAGCCAACCAGGTACGCATTTGAGGCTGTTGTCCCTCGTCAGCGTGATGCAGTTTGTACCTCAAACATGCTAACGCAATCAAAAATTAAGAAATGGGTATCAAGAGGGCCAAAAACCCGAAACACGTATATGGTTGACTAAAATATAGTGAAATAAAGTTAAAATCAGCATTTAGTTTATATTTATTCCTATAGATAGTGCATTGCCATCTAAAATGATCATTTAATCACTCGAGGTATGACCTTTTTTCATTGTTTCTTACCTTTCAAATTTTTATATTTATCACATTTTACATCAAGACAAATCAAGTTGTGTTTACCTTATTCAATGGTAGCGAGACCCTGGGGACTTTCGTTTTGGCCACTATATAATAGTGTAAAGTGTGGAATTAAAGACAAGTCGCAATAGGAATATACACTTTTATTTTCTTTAACAATACTAAGCATTATAAAATAGCAAATAGAAACATAAAAAGGTAAGGATAATCTGGCAATAGAGTAAATGATCAATACCTGAATAGAAAAAATTGAAAATTCACAAATTATAAGAATTAAATGTTTGAGTGAAAGAGGGGGGGGGGCAAAGATATTTAATTGTTTTTCAAAAAATAGAATCCCTATTCCAACACAGAGTATTCCATTTAAAAATTAAAAACGGCGTTTCGCGTGCTTCGAGAAGCTGCGCCTCATGACAAAGGGCAGTTCCCCCTTGACCTGTAGTTATCACGCGTCTGGGGATATAAAACACTGAAATTAATGTATTCTTCTAGTATATTTCTTACATACTCTCACTCTATCTTTTCTTGTATATTTCTGACATATATACTTTGCTACTCATTTCTACTTATTTTATACTATTTCGATTCTTCATGTATGCTTATTGTTTAGTTCTGATATACATTATTGCTTCTTACAGTATTGTCTGCCTCTTTATATATCTGTTTATTTTGAACATATTTCTCATTTGATACATATGAATGTATGTTATATTTACCATTTCCTATATGCAATTTGAAACGTTAGTGGCGTGGCGCAAAGCTTAGAGTGAGGATAAGAAAAATTCCAGGTTTTCAAATCCTGGAATTTTTATATAGCTGTAGTACTTCTGTAATATATTTTTATAACACCATTTTGTGATATATTTCGTGATATAAGGACAAATAGTTTCTACTAGTAGTAATCGAAAGTGATAAAAAACTCTGGAAAATATATTTATAAATGAAGGTATGCAGCTTCTATATGTAACTATATAATCAGGTAAAACTACCATTTGCCATACTACCATCCTTTAAATGTGAACTATCTGAGGAAGGGACTTAATGTTCTTTTGCTCAAAATAAAATTACTTGAAAAGGGGACGAAGAGAGTGTGATTTTAACAAAAATATATATGTGTGAAGTTTTATATTTAAAATTAATAATAAATATTTGGTATTATCACAGCTTTCTAGAAACGAAGCCACAACAATTTCAAGATTAAAGACCAGACATACTAGACCCATTATGTTCATTGATGGAGAAAAAGTTTTTCCTGTCTGCTCAAAATGTTTCAACTCCACTACAACTCCAGCATATATCCTGGACTGTATTGGAGCTAAGACCTATACAACAAAACACACTATAGTAGAAATAATTATTGCTTTCAACCTTCATGCCCTGGTGTAATCTTACCTATGGGGGGAAATATATATGGGATGAATTGAAAAATGTTGAGCAGTTATTCACATATTAAAGAAAGAACACACCAAGAGACAGGAGTTTCAACAAAGGGAGAACATCACAATCGTGAGAGAAGAAGGACAGCCGGTCATATTGTCGCTGTAGGCGTCTGCTCACAACCCCGAGTGACATGTGTCAACTGTCAGCAAACTATCTGGGCTTCCTCTTTGCTCTGTTTATATTTGTAATGTACGAAAGAGACTGGCAACTTCTCTTTTACTGGGGATATTTTCATGAGGCATCATCGATGTCAACTTCTGGTTCTAAATAGAATGTCTAACCTAGCTGTCTTTCTCTCTCTGTCGACATGATTGTCTGGTATTTTATTTTACACGCTCAACCAAATACACAATTAGGGATGGCAAGTTAAAATACAAGACGTATATATTATGACAAAATCTCATTAAAATTAATTTAATTTAAACAACCTTTAAGGCAGAATTTCAGAATTTTTGACTCAATTGATTGAAATTTTACATTAGAAAATGTTTAATATTCTATATACAGTTACGAGCGTCATTCTTCATCAGTCATCTCTGTCACCGTTTGCTTTTTTTTTTTGGAATGGCGCCCTCCTATTGGTCGGCTACGATCACGCCACCTTTGCCCCCCCCCCCCACTCGCTTTTTCGTTTTTGTAACTATTGTGTTGGAGCGGGTCGCTCCTTAAATAAATGCATATATTAGTTAATAACTAAATGGAATCCTCTCTTTCTTTTTCCCAGTAAGAGACGCCTACGGAAGCCAACAGTACATAGACAGATAAAGCACATAGGCTATAGTTATTAACTAATATATGCATTTATTAAAGGCGACAATTTATAATTGTAACAAATAGTATTTGAATAAAAACATTCAATCGGGTAAAACACGGGCGTTGCCCGGGCCATTCGGCTAGTTATATATAAATTTGACTGGCATTAAAATACGATCTCTATAAAACAAAATGATATTTTCTAAGTTGTTTCAAACCCTGATTTAATAACAATTTGTATACCATTTAAAGAAGCACGCTATAATGTGAGCTCTAATAATAAAATTTTTATTTATTTTTATCCTAATCAAGATAAATCACATATATTCTAGAACAAAATATATTATTTAGATTGCTACTTTTTTTTTTAAATATATATATTATAACGAAATCAATTATAAAATAATTCCTAATATCCCAATATTTTAACCTCTGTGAAATATTTTTGACAAATAATAAAACTCCGAGGTTGCGTATCTTTTTTAAAACGTTTAATTAGGCTCTAGCTTTCGGGTATGGTGGCCCTTCTACAGGAGCAACGCGAATGGTGGTGAATCGTTAGTAGCTGCTATATATATATATATATATTTAATATATAGCAGCTACTAACGATTCACCACCATTCGCGTTGCTCCTGTAGAAGGGCCACCATACCCGAAAGCTAGAGCCTAATTAAACGTTTTAAAAAAGATACGCAACCTCGGAGTTTTATTATTTGTAAAAAAAAATTCCTAATATAAAAAGAAAATGAAAGAAATATAAAGCTCGATACAGTACTGAGTTAAAAAAAAATAATTAAGCTTTCGCGGATATTCCCTCTTCAGAACACACACACACACACACACACACACACACACATATATATATATGTGATATCTTGGGACCTCTGGGACCAGTGTTACCTGATGCTAGACGAACCTCGATGTCAACTCTACCGTGCAGTCGTGGTGGAAGGCGACACAGCTGGGCCAAAGGTGAAATAAACAAACAGAGATTCCACTAAAAGCGTCTGACGTCAAGAAGGAATGGGATGAGGAGAGAGAGACTTTAGAGCAAGTGTTACCGTTGGGAGCCAAGCGAAGACTGCCAATTCTAGGTCCTTGGTTTAACACCACGACCTTGCTTCTTTCTGATTGGCTGACCTATTTAGGTGATTCTTTCCTAATTGGTGGGACTTTTTCACGTGGCCGTAGGCTATTGGTTGACCTACTTAGGTGATGTCTTCTGGCGGCTTTCTTTGATAGAAAATCCGTCCTGTCTTGGCCCGGAAATTGGGCGTCACTCTTAGATTTTATGGTTTCCTCGATATCAGATACGCCCTGTCCTGTCAGGAAGTATTGACTTGTAAATTATTTATAGTTGGGCTGGTTTTAAGCCTCTTTTGCTAGGCCTTGCTTCGACTTCTGTCCTAAACCTGATTTGTTTTAACCTTAACTTTCTCCTGTCTCTCTCCATTCCTTCTATCTGTACAGTTGCAATACTTTATTAGATTCTTACGCGGTACAGATTGATGTTAGTGGCGGCTTTCTATGTGCAGTACATAAGAAGTTATATACAGTCATGGGGTGGAACATGTGGTAGTGGATATTTAGACTATTTACAACAATTCCATGGTCTTAAATCATCACAGATGGCCCCGGATGTGAGAGGGTTCATATGGAGGGATTTAAGAGAGCGGAATAGGAAGACTGTTATTAAGGAAGTAATTTTTTTAGAAATTAATTGAAATGAGTTGGTATATAACATGGGGTTGATTTCTGTATATCCATAAGAGGTAATAAGGCATAAACAACTAATATTAAACATACAAGTAAAACAAAAATAGGAATAAAAGAATTAATAGAGAGCATATAATGATGATAGGTAAAAATATAAATGATTGGATGGGTAAATCATGATCTTTTCGTGATGGGCGTTAGAAAGGGTTGAGGGGTTAGTTATTACTTGGTTGAGGCAAGGTCACTTTGACTCAAGTCCCAAACCATTTAATGTGCACGGCGCGGAAAACCTAGGCCATGTTTCACATGTAAATTTAAGGACCGAATAAAGTTACAGTACCACAATCGAAAAGTAAGATAAGGGGATTGTTATGGGTTTTAGTAATTAGTCGTTAAGACGTACGCATGCAGGATAAATGAAGGCGAAGATCAGTGACCAGAAATCAAAGTTTTAATTAGAGTCGTCAGGGGCTTAGCGAGAAAAAGAGTAAAAATAAAAAAAAAAAAATGTGCCAGCGTGTGGCATGAGAGTGCCCTGGAATAAAAAAAATATACAATTTGCACGTATCCAATCCAGAAGTTGGGAGAAGGTAAATCTGGGGGACGATGTGTCAAGATTGTTAATTACGAAATCAAAGGAGGTCAAGTCTAGCCTGCGAAGGAGTTAAAAGTTCCTGCGGAAAAGGAATGTTAGTAATTCTTACGAAGTAACCTTTAAAGTGGTTGTTTAAGAGGTTATTGAAGATTGCCCTGTTTTTAGATCGTGATTTTTAGTTTGATTATAAAAGAATATATCATTGAGATATGAAATTGCGAAAGTAAGGCTTTGCATATAGCGTTAAAGGATTTGAAAAATCGAAAATAGAATTGCGAAGTTAAATGCAAAGTAATCTTTAAAAAAAAGTAAAAATAGTGATGATATGATACAAAGATTAACACACTACAGCAGTATATAAGGGGTAATAGAAAGTGAAAATATTAAATGAAAAAAAAATAATGAGCAATAATATACTCGATAGCATTGACATGGTAGCGGAAGGTGAAACAATGTAAATAACATCTAATTTATAAAGTGAGAAAAAATATAAAATGATAAATGCAAATTAGTGATATAAACATGAAATATAAACTTGAGATTATTAGATATGATATGAAAGATAAAATATAAAGTTGATTATAAAATAGAGTCATGAAGCAAAAGTAAATAAGTTTTGGTAAAGAAAAATAATAAAAAAAAGACAATAATCTAAACTAATTGATTGACGTAAAAAAAACAATTATAAGAGCTATATAATGATTATATAAAGGATATTAAAATGAAAAATTTTAAAAAAATGTTCATCGAGAAGGAAGAGCAAGTAAGATTATATATAGAAATTATATATCGTGAAAGAATGGAAAGTTGTAGGCCAAATGTAATGTTCCTTTTTTTTTTTTTAGGATGGGTGGAGAGAGCTTTAAATTGTCCTCGATCGATATCTTTGGTCTTGTTGGCCTAAGTTTTTCTAACTTATCGAATTTGTTTTATGTTTGACGTGACTCGTGGATCACATTGTTTCCAACTGTGAAACTCATCGAGTCCTAATGTTGTCGATTTTTTAAACTTATGTGGGTGTGTGTGATTTTTGTAAGTAAAATGTTGTCCTTGGATCTAAGTGTCGATGTTAAGTTGACAAGTTAATCGAGGGCGAGAGAATGTTAGTGAACAGATTTGTTAGTAAATGTAAGATAACGTGTTAAGCAAGTTTTAGTAGCTAAACGGGATATCGGCGTAGATTAAAAATAAAAGGCGCGCACTAATGTTTGATTTAATAGGTAGCGAAAATCCATTAGAGTGACATCGGGGTGGCGACGGGCGTAACAAAATGTCGGCTATTTGTTTGTCCATCTCCAGCGGAAGAGAGGGGAGCGAAGCTATTTTTAATGCGATTCCGGATTTAGGTCAAGGGGGGGAGCGAGGGGGCTTGCTTGCTTTCTTTCAACTTATTGGAAGTTAATTCGAACTACGTTCGGAGATATTAATTCTATAATTGTAAACGCAAAAGCGTTTTGATTTGTCACGTTTGGTGACAAGCGTTATGGGATTGACATAGGGAGATACAGAGGTTGAAATGATCCTGTGTTCAAGCATTTGTTCGATTTGTGTTTGTATTTCGAAAATTCGGATATTGTATCTGTTGATATTAAATTGAACGGTTTTTGACGGACGTAGTAAAAATGTTATTCAAGGATATCAGGTTAGAATTGAGTGAAATTGCGACTATCGACGTGGACAATGTGTGGTTAAATAAATGTGTCACAGTCGTGGTGAAGGCGTCTTTGGCCTGAGAAGTGAAAGAGTTTAGTGGTGTGGCGCTGTGACACGAAGCGAAAAAATTGTAAATGAAAAGGTATCACGTGAAGTCTTTGTTTTGTACAAAATCTAACCTGTTACACTAAGAATAACAAATTTACTAAAGTCATGGGTGCTGGTTGTACGAACATATCTAGAATTTTTATATTATTAGTGGATATGACACGTTTAATGTGAGGAAAAAAAAAAAAAAAAAAAAAAAGATTGTGTGGGTTTAGTAGGGCGACGTAATAAAGCTTGTGTGGCTCGAAATTAGATTTGGGTGTGAAGTCGCGCATTGAAAATTGTTGCCAATTAGAAAAAGTGATGTGAAAAGGTGTTGTTTATTTTGTTAAGAGCGATTTGTCGATATTTAACTATGCGTGTAAAAGGAAGGAGTGTAGTTATGTGGGAATTTAACGATTGTAATAGTTTTGGAAGGCTGTGATTTACGTTACTTCTGTCCAAAGATATGAAAGAAAAGGACATAGGGGCGTTGAAAATGGGATTAGGAACATTATAATGAGGTTAAATAAGAGTGTTGGAGTTCACCACGTGTAAGCAACCTGTTCCAGGAGGGAAAAATTTAGTAAATGGGACAGTTGTATTGACCTGTCCATGGGACACGTGTTGCTTGCACGAAGTGAATTGGTACAAGGTAGTTGGTAGAAGTACATTATCTTGATACAGGAGTAGTTGAGAACAGTTTATAATTAGTAGAAATCGTTTTATAGAATTAAGGAATAAAATGACAAAAGGCAATGGTGTATCGATTATATGGAATTTTAGATTCTGCGTTATGTTACTTATTTTTACGTTTAAAAAGATATAATCTATGGTGAAAATATTGTTAGCTATGGCCTTAATAGTTAAGTTAAATGAGTGAACAGGTATTTTCTTTTGCAAATTGGTTTCTATTATTTTAAAAGTATTCCGCCTAATTATAGCGATAGATGCTTCTGTATCAAGTAGTAGAGGTAGGTTTACATTATGGGACAGTTCAGTTCGAACGAGCAATTGTTCAACATAAGGTATAGAAGGAGGAACCTACTGTTGTGCTGTCTTGTATGTCGGGACAGTCCTGGTCTTGTGCCATGGTTGGAGGATCTTTGGGACAGTCAGAGTTCATTGTTTGCGCTGGGCTCGTGGTTTAGAGATGGTTGGGTGAGCAGGTAACATACGCTCGCGTGTTGGTAACTCGGAGGGGCGCTTGCAGGAGGTCTGGTGGCTTTTTCAGTCTTGTAGAGTATTGTGGTTGGGCCCGATCTGCTTGGGCGTCGTAGTTGTTGAAGAAGCTCTGCGCCTCGTACGAACCATCGTAGCGATTCCACCTCTCGCGATGTCCGGTCACGGTAGAGAGCTGAGGTAGCGTCGTCGTCAACCTCCCTAGGACATCTGACACCGGCGGCGGGGGGCGTGACGTCTTCCTGGCCGGGGGCAATTTCCTGCGTCTTACCGAGGGTGGTTTCTTTCTTCGAAAAAGTGGGGTTGTCGCCACTTTCGTAGTCGGGATCGGTCTTCATGGGCTCCTTTGAATCCTCCTCTCCTCCCTGTTCCATCTTTCTGTACAGACAGTGGTCTACTTGCTTACTTGTACCTTGGCGTCCACTATCCTGTCGACTCTTCGTTACGGGGGAGTCTGTGATATCTTGGGACCTCTGGGACCAGTGTTACCTGATGCTAGACGAACCTCGATGTCAACTCTACCGTGCAGTCGTGGTGGAAGGCGACACAGCTGGGCCAAAGGTGAAATAAACAAACAGAGATTCCACTAAAAGCGTCTGACGTCAAGAAGGAATGGGATGAGGAGAGAGAGACTTTAGAGCAAGTGTTACCGTTGGGAGCCAAGCGAAGACTGCCAATTCTAGGTCCTTGGTTTAACACCACGACCTTGCTTCTTTCTGATTGGCTGACCTATTTAGGTGATTCTTTCCTAATTGGTGGGACTTTTTCACGTGGCCGTAGGCTATTGGTTGACCTACTTAGGTGATGTCTTCTGGCGGCTTTCTTTGATAGAAAATCCGTCCTGTCTTGGCCCGGAAATTGGGCGTCACTCTTAGATTTTATGGTTTCCTCGATATCAGATACGCCCTGTCCTGTCAGGAAGTATTGACTTGTAAATTATTTATAGTTGGGCTGGTTTTAAGCCTCTTTTGCTAGGCCTTGCTTCGACTTCTGTCCTAAACCTGATTTGTTTTAACCTTAACTTTCTCCTGTCTCTCTCCATTCCTTCTATCTGTACAGTTGCAATACTTTATTAGATTCTTACGCGGTACAGATTGATGTTAGTGGCGGCTTTCTATGTGCAGTACATAAGAAGTTATATACAGTCATGGGGTGGAACATGTGGTAGTGGATATTTAGACTATTTACAACAATTCCATGGTCTTAAATCATCACATATATATATATATATATATATATCTGAAGATTTACCACGTTACATGGAGAAATCGCTATCAACGCTATCTGTTCCTGAAAGGATGATATTGTACGATTTATCATCATACTTTCAGAAACAGATAGTTGTGTTAGATCTATTTCGAAAGCTGATATGTAACGTAGTGAATTTTTAGAATTTTAAATGTGTTTAGAAAAATGAGATTTCCAAACGCTTTAAAAAGATTGAGCATAATTCAGCGTTTTATTCAGTTTTTATTATTTATATTAGGATGTACATATACATGGATATACAGTAGTCAGTCTCCCATAAGATACCATAGCCGATAAACATGGCTTAACCTGATTTATCTTGTAGGTGGTAGCCTCTTTTCAAAGACTCTGTTATGTCAGGATAAGTCATGAGGAGTCTTTCAACTGAATCAAAGTCTCTTATGAGAGACCGCCATTTCCAGGAGAGGCTTGATTGGCCCGGGTTTTCAAGTGGCCTCTCCAGAAAATGGTGATCTCTATTTAGAGACACTGTCATGTCAGGTCAGTCACGAGGAGTCTTTAACTGAAACAAAGTCTCTGATAAGAGACCACCATTTCCAGGAGAGGCTGGATTTGCCCGGGTTTTCAAGTGGCCTCTCCAGAAAATGGTGATCTCTATTTAGAGACACTGTCATGTCAGGTCAAGTCATGATGATTCTCTCAATTGAATCAGAGTTTCTGATTAGAGACCACCTCCAGCAAAGACCGGGTATAGCCATGTCAGTAGAATATAGGGAACTCCACTGTATACGTAACTAGATATATATCTTTTTAATTAAAAATAAACACTTCGGCCAGTTGAAGTTTTATTTTCTAAACGTTTCAACAAAATCTTTTGTCTTCGTCAGGAGAAAAATAAGAAGAGAATAATTTTTTAACGCCTCGCCAAATGCTTTATTTTTTATTTCTCCTGACGAAGAAAAAAAAAAGATTTTTGTTGAAACATTGATAAAATAAAACTTTAACTGGCCGAAGTGTCTATTTTTTAAAGAAATATGAATAGCGGTCAGGCAACCTCTATCTTCAACATAGATATATCTTATAAGCAAGAGAAAAGAAAAGAGGAAATACCCTGATAGCTCAATTGAACACCTAAGTTGGAAAAATGCCCGTAAGAAAGAAAATGGGGGAAATAATGATCATGATAATCATCACCAGCACCCTTATCCACAGTTCTTCTCATTTCCCGACAATCATTCGTTGGAAGAGGCCTTGGATTAGTTGAAGGATGTTACAGCTGGTCGAGAATCCACTCTACAAGCCACCACAGTCAGATATAAGTCAGTGTTGGTGAAATTGCTTTACTCACTTTAGAGGAATCTTCCCGGTTCATCCAGGAGACATAAGCCTGCGACATCATAGCTGTTTATAACATATGTGTGTGTGACAATTGACAATTAAAAATAGTTTATTGACATCTAGTCAACAGTAGGGAGAAGGTTTACAGCCATTTTTAAAATAGGGAGAAATATATACAACAAACGGAGGGACGTCTGGATTTCATCAGGAGCTTAAAGCCGCCTTGAGTTCGGACAGGCCGTTGTGGGTTATGGAATCCATGTTCCCAGCATGCTCGATGACAGTGTTGAGGAATTCGACAAGAATAATCTAGTGTTCAGGCGAGAGATTTTTTTGAGATAATTTCTATCATCGTGTGTGTGTAGTACTCGAAATATTGTCAAGTAGCTCTGCAACTCCGGTCACAGGAAGCTCCATGGGACACCTGTCAATCATCTCTGGACTCCGGGGGGACGACCACAGGTGTGAGGGGTTCTCGGAATCTTATCGGCAAATAAGGAAAACGGGACGCCTCGGTGGCTGACGACGCTCATTATTATTATCTTTACCTTGGGATAAGTTGTTATCTCTCTCCCTATAAATACCTCTTGTATATAATTTTATTGGTGAACTAAAAGGTAAATACCCTTTATAATAAATTAATTATTCCCAAATTTGCCCTTGCTTTATTTATCTCCGCGACAATATTGTACTCAATATTATAAATATTAATTATATTCATTATATACAGTAGAACCTTCACGAGAGGATACTCACGTTAGAGGATACCTCTCTACAAAGGACATTTTTCATTGCCACAATTATCATTTTTACTATTTAGAAACTTTCCAGTAAGAGGACACCTCTCCCTAAAGGATACTTTGGCTGAGCAATTAGATGTCCTTTACAGGGAGGTTTTCTACTGTATATATGCATTTTAATCTATATATATATAAAATTAAATGTCTGTCTGTGTGTACTCTATAGATTCAAAAACCATACATCCAATCGCCGTGAAATTTTGGGATATTATTAGGTATATCCCCGGGAAGGTTTTTGAAAAATAATTTCTTGAATATCTTGAATATCCTTAGAGTTATTTGCAGATTTGTAGATTTAACTCGCAAGCAGCGTCACCATTGCGACGATGATAACAAGTTTTTTATCTATAAGTTTTATTATCATTAAGTTTATTATCTTAAAGATTATTTATCAAAAGTAAGATTATATCAGGATGACACGGCAATTTATTTGAGACAAGAATAATGATACAATTCCAAGGCGAAGATATTATTCCTTTAACTTCCAATTACCGAGGGAACCAATTAATATTGATTTTATTCAACTTATCGAGTATTTTTCAAGGGACCGGGAAAAAATGTTCACTAGATAAAACGATGATTCTGTAATGTAGAAAATTAGGAAAGACAAAATTCAGGATGACACGGCACACAGGGACCGGGAACAAATGTTCACTTTATCGAGAGATTCAAATTTACGAGTTTAAAATTATCAAAATATATCTTTTTTTATAAGTTTATAGAGAATTGTTTCAACAAATGTTCGTTAGACAAATCTTTACTCGGGTAAAACCCCGGGCGAAGCCGGGTACATCCGCTAGTTATATTAATAATATTAGTAGAATAATTAAACCCTCATCTATATACAAGTCATACATACACAATTCTATATACTTGTATAAGAAATGAAAGCATTAAAGCTCGAATGTTTCTTTTACACATTATACTTTTCAAAAAGCTTATGTCCATAGTTTGCTTAAACACCATTTCTAAAATTCCACCCTTCAGTGTTGCATTATAAAGCAGAATCGTCCAATACAGTATTATAAAGCAGTCGCCTACTTCTACCCACCATGATTATCACGTGTACTAGGGATAAGCAAAAAAAAAAAAAAAAAACAATAAGAAATATGAACAGGTTCTTCGCAGAAAAAAAGTGTACAATACGGGATTCAATCCTGGTTCATGGCTGTCGGGAATCGAGGGTTTTAACCACTCATTCATCGATTTCTATGTATTAGACTGATTTTGATTTATACCCTGATTTTGTTGTATATAATACAGTAAATAGGTATTTAGTAAAACTATAGACAGATGCTTCTAATACTTTAGAACATCTACTCCTAAATTAAGTCTTTAGTGCATCGAGCAAGGCTCTCTTCCGCAAAACCACAAACAAACAACCTGAGCTAGGCAAGTATACAATTAATATAAGGCTGTCCCAAAATTTCGTAAACATATTATGATTTATATTTTGTGTGTTTACAGAATGTTGGGACAACCTTGGTAATATTGGTAACCTTGGCAAAATTATAACAGAATTCTTATAGAAGAATGATTTAATCTCTGATGTTCTATATCAAGGGTGGCCAATCAGCAAGTGGGCCAAGTTTCAGAATTACAAGGTTGTCCCAAAAGTTCGTAAATACTTGCAAAATATAAATCATAATATGTTTACGGTCTTTTGGGACAACCTTATACACATTCGACATAAGGTAGTACCGTTTTATCTAGATATATGATATGAAACAATATTAGCACACACGAATTTGTCTTTTTTTTTTAAATACAAACTTTCTGCTGTCCTTACTGCGAAGGTAAATTTATTGGAATGGTCTGGTTCTTATCAGTGATGAACCTTTATAGCGGTTTGATGTATTAAATTTGTCAAAATAGGGAGGATTATCCACTGATGAGTCAAACTCTTTCAATATTTTTCACTGCAGTAAACAAAGTAGAAAGTTTAAATTTATTCTGTACCCCCCTTTTCCTATTTAGAAATAAGGGATAGTCACAATACTTTGTGTTTTAATATTTGATTTAATTACAAAACTCCACCTTTGCCGGTCCCAAGCCCGGATTAAAAAGGAGGAGGGGGAGCAGTAACAAGCTCGCTAAAAAACCTGGGCACAGCTGGCCATGCTAATAGTACCCTGTAAGGGCTCATGATCCAGGGATACAGGATGAGTCTGTACTCCATGTTAGGAGCGGCTGCACATGGTGTCTGTTCTTCATGTCAGAGACGGCCATTTCTTTTGGAGCTAACTCAGCCTGCTCCCAGTTTTAATGACAAAAACAGACGCATTCTACTTCAACCAGTCATGATGGTTGTCAAGTTTTACAAGCTTGATACCGTAATATGATTGAGTGGAGATAAGAAAGAAGAATATTAAATTACAAGAGGTTAGCCATAATTTATAAACAAAAAATAACTTATGTAAAATTAGAGAAAGAAAGAAAGTACAGTGTTGCCGACTGTCTAACTATAAATAAAATTCAAAGAATAATTAAATATCTTACATAAATAAATACAAAGCATGTCACAGAGTACAAATGAAAAATCATTCTAAAATTGTTTCGTAGCTTATATTTACAATTTTTATTGTAGAGGTCAATTAAACCCTATTGTACACTTTTGAAATTATGATATTTTAGGTTTCCTTTTTTTGTTATAAAGGAAAGGAAATTATATTGATAACAATTCATTAAAAAGACATTTTATAAAGTAGTGAAGTAGCGTGTTAGAGTTATAACTTATGAAAATTCGAAACTATTATAGACGCGTATGATTCGTTTGAAATTAAACAATTTCTACAGCCCTTACTGCAATGGAAAAATTAATGGGAGGGTCTGGATTATCAGTAGTGAATCCTCCCAGCGCCAGTTTAATCTACCATACCGCTGTTATACACAAAGCATCATAATATAAAAGTTATAACTTACTTGTTGGACTGTAGAAACAATACAGCTTACCATCTTCTGCAAACAAATACAAATTAAAACCACAATATGTCTATAGATATATGTAATTAAAATATAATGTCATTGAAATGTGTAATTTTATATTTTTTCCGAAGATCGTTTGTTGGTTGAAAGTAGATTCAGTGAAAAAACACAGCCACATTAACCAATGGTTTATTTAACTCCTGACATTTCAGTGAATTGCTGTCATTGTCATTTTCCTGAGGAAGCATTACAGACCCAATTTAAACTTTCTACTTTGTTTATCGGGGGGTCGGTGGAAGCATGGTCTAAACCGTTGGTTTTCGACCACTACGACCCGGGTTCGATTCCCGCATTGGGCACTTTTTTATGTTAAAAAAAAGCTCTAATGACCCCGATTCATGCAAAAGTGCAACCTCACCAGCGAGAGTGCAAGTAACCAAACGTGGCTCTGGCATATTTGTAAGTGCAAAGTCGTACTGCTTTTCACATGTGTAGACATGTGGGGCAGTTACAGTAAAAGCAGTTGCCTATTTATACCCACCATGATTTTCATGGCCTGTACCACGTGTACTAGGGATAAACAAAAAAAAACCTTGTTTATTGCGATGAAAAATATTGGAAGAGTTTGACTCATCAGTGGAAAATCCTCCCTATTTTTGGCAAATTTAATACACCAAACCACTAGAAAGGTTGTTGTTGTTGTCGTGTCCAAAGAAGAGTCTTAGATGTCTCCATGCATCTCCATCACAGCAGCAGCAATATCCACTATCTTGCTCTTCATTGGAAAATGGGTGCCGTTGCCACGTTAGTCACCTTGGAAATAACCAGAATTTGGTCGAATATTCCAAGGGTCCAGGGGGGATAGTGGACATTGCTGCTGCTGTGATGGAGATGCATGGAGACATCTGAGGCTCTTCAATGGACACGACAACAACAACAACTGAAACGTCGGGTGTTAAATATATCATTTGTTGATATTTCTTGTGTTTGTGTTTCATTGTTTCTTGAAACATTTGATAAATACACATAGATATAACATATATAACAGAACCTGTCATCGCCTGGAGGCGGACACTTTCGCGGTGGGGAAGACTACATGGCTAACTGTAAATTTTATCGATTTAATTTTTATTATGCAAATATTGACTAAGAAGTGATTCTATGGCTACTTTTTTCGCGAGGATATCACGAGAATCTGGAACAGCGACCTTTTAAATTGCTATTTCTGCAATGTTGGCATCAAAGAAAATTTGGTCCACTATCTATTCCATTGCCCATTCCTACATGAAAAGAGACTGGAAATTCGCGAAATTTCGGGGCTAACTCACTACAATGAACAACATGTATATAAAATCTTCACTACTCTCCTGCTGGATAAAACATTTGTTTACAAATCTTTTAAACTTTTCAAGGCGATTGATAAAATGAGGGAAAAATTGTCAACTCCACAGACAACGGCTGATTGCTCCCCCTCCCCTCTAAATTGCTTTTCCTCTATACTCATGTACATATATAACTTTTTAGGGGAATACCCTTGTAAGACAATAGTGTCTTAATAAAGGTTTTTGTCGTTGTTGTTGTTGACTAAGAAGTCAAAAAAGATGTTTTAATTGTCAATTGTCACAGATATAACATAGGTGCATCAAAAATATCAACTTATATTTCTTGTGAAGTTTTAGTTCTTTTGTTCCATGTTTCTTACAATCTAATATATATAATTGCCTTATTCTGTCTGAAGCTCACGGATAGAATGCGCGCCCATTGGCTGCCGGCGAACACGTGTCCTCCCTGCCCCCCTCTAGACAACCCTGTTATCATTACATACACCTGTCTATAGCGGCCATTCTAGACAACCCTGTTATCAGCAGTGTGTTACATCCACCTGTCTATACAGACCACCCTGTCTATAGCGGTCACTTTAGGCAACCCTGTTATCATCAGTGTGTTACATTCACCTGTCTATACAGACCACCCTGTCTATAGCGGTCACTTTAGGCAACCCTGTTATCAGCAGTGTGATACATACACCTGTCTATACAGACCACCCTGTCTATAGCGACCACTCTAGACAACCCTGCTATCAGCAGTGTGTTACATTCACCTGTCTATACAGACCACCCTGCATATAGCGGCCATTCTAGATAACCCTGTTATCAGCTGTGTGATACATACACCTGTCTATAGCGGCCACTCTAGACAACCCTGTTATCAGCTGTGTGATACATCCACCTGTCTATACAGACCACCCTGTCTATAGCGGTCACTTTAGGCAACCCTGTTATCATCAGTGTGCTACATTCACCTGTCTATACAGACCACCCTGTCTATAGCGGTCACTTTAGGCAACCCTGTTATCAGCAGTGTGATACATACACCTGTCTATACAGACCACCCTGTCTATAGCGACCACTCTAGACAACCCTGTTATCAGCTGTGTGATACATCCACCTGTCTATACAGACCACCCTGTATATAGCGGCCATTCTAGATAACCCTGTTATCAGGTGTGTGATACATACACCTGTCTATAGCGGCCACTCTAGGCAACCCTGTTATCAGCTGTGTGTAACATCCACCTGTCTATACAGACCACCCTGTCTATAGCGGCCACTCTAGGCAACCCTAGGAAGCAAGATGTATACAAGGTGTAGACAAGATGAAGATCTAGATGAAGAATAAAACGTTTTTAAAATATATTCGCACTCGGGTAAAACCCGGGCGTTGCCCGGGCCATTCGTCTAGTTGTCTATAAATGCCTGACTTTCACTGAATGTTTCCTTCTTGGTGCGTAAATTCTATTGTTTGTGAGTGGATATTTATATAGTGAGAATGTCTCCTCTTTTTTCTTTTTTTTTTCTCCACTCAATCATATTAGATTTGACAACCATCATGACTGGGTGAAGTAAGAATGTGTCTACCTTTGTCATTAAGACTGGGAGCATTACTCAGTGGCAGGCCGACTTAACTCCAAAAGAAATGGCCGCTTCTGACATGAGGAACTGATGCCATGTACAGCCCCTCCTAACATGGAGTACAAAATATCCCTGGAACCCTTACAGGGTACTATCAGCCGGGCCAGCTGAACGACGTTTAGCTTGACGTTTATTTTGACGGGAGAGGCGCTCTATGCTTCTATATATATATTGAGCCCTATTCTCTAAACCAGTGTCGGGCAACCGGTGTGCCGTGGCACACTGGTGTGCCGCGAAGAATTCTAGGTGTGCCGCGAACATTTTTGTAGGTATTTAGAACTTTTGGTTAAATTTAAAAATAATGTTTCAAAAAATATTTTTTTATAATTTTTATTCAATTTTAATAATTTTTTTCAAAAATTTTCATATAAAAAATGAAATAAAAAAAAATGCAAATTTCATTTTATATAAAACTTATTTTGGTATTATAATTACAACAGTTTGCATAATTTTATATTTCATATAACGTATGTACATAATCTTGACGTACATAACTGGCACGTGCCATTATTAAAAAATAAAAATGCAAATAGGTACGTACCTATTTAAAATCATAAGTTAAAAAAAAAAAACAATCCGCGAAAACAACTTTATTTAATAAAGTTGAATACATACTGCGGGGAAAATACCTAATTTTTAAAATAATATGTCCAAACTTAACCGTCATTTACAATCTTTGTCACAGCTGTTTATTAATAGAGACTCAAAGCTACAAAGCTTAAAAAAAAAGAAAACAAAAAAAATTTATAAATTTATTTAAAAAATTTATTCGGAGTTTTCGTCAAAGTATTGCTGTAGTAATTCTTCATTTTTTTTGCATGTTGTAAAACACACACACATTCACACAATAAGTTTTGTACACCGTAAAATCTGTTGGTTAAAAAAGGAAAAAAATATTTTTGTTACGAAATTCTCACAGGTGCGCCGCGAAAAAAGGAAATTAGGCTTAGTGCGCCGCAACTCGAAAAAGGTTGCCCGACACTGCTCTAAACTCTCAATATAGTTGCCATTATTGCCATAGTTAGGCAATTTCATGTTTGAAAAAAATTGTGCAAAAGTGAAATTGTGCTGGGATCAGGTGGATAAATTAAGAAAAAAGCATCTCTTGATCTTGTAACTAAAAGTTTCTGATGGCTTGCGCCATCTGTCGGAATAAATATCAACCAATCGTTGATTTTTTAAAATTATTCCAGAATTGGTCAGATACCTATTCTTGATTAAACAAGAAAAGCTAACCAGGCTTTCGGGCTATTGGCCCTCATTAGCGTGGGTATTTGAACAATTCTGGAATAATTACAAATCAACGATTAGTTGATATTTATTCCGATAGATGGCGCAAGCCATCATCAACTTTTAGTTGCACATATCAGGAGATACCTTTCTATTAATTTGATTTTTATTTAATTAAAATAAAATTAATTGTTTAAATCATGCAGCATATAAAAGAGAGTTGGTGTAGGAATGGAATAAACCCTTGATTCTCAGCATACATGACTCGGGATCGATTCCCGCATTGGGTACTTTATTCTTTTGAAAAATTCTTCAATGGCCTCGATTATTATAAAATTTTAACCCCACCAGTGAGTACGAGTGACCAAACGGGGCTTTTTCAACCTTGTAAATGCACAAAAGCCGACCTTCTTTTTACATGTGTAGACATGGGGTACAGTAAACTTATTCGCTAACTACTTACCATGATTATCATGGTCTATACCACGTATACTTGGAATATAACAATAATAAAAACATCCACAAAAAGACGTATACGATTTTATATAAATGTATGTCGCTATTTAATTGGTGGGAATACTCTGATGAGTATACCAATCTGAAAAATACAGCCATCAATTCATAAATGAATCTTCTAGAAGTCAAACTGGTTCTTAAAAAAAAAAAAAAAAAAAAACAAGAGAAGCGGCATAATTTGTAATATATAAACTTTTTATCGTTATTATATAAAGTAGGTTATTTAGTATACAATATTTAGATCAAAAACAATATTCTATATGAAAAAATAGTACAAATGTGATAATGTACTGGAATAAGGTGCATAAATTATGAAAAAGGCATTTTCTTATCGTGCAACTGAAAGTTATCGGTCAGCGTGGTCCAAGCTGTACCTCAACGACCAAGAAACTGGTCATTCAGACATCCTGAAAAATCATGAAACGGGTAATTAAGACCAGGATTGCGTGAGACTGGGTCATAAATGGATATTTGGCCAATTCTGCAATAATTAAAAATCAACGAATAGTTGATATTTATTCCGATAGATGGCGTAAGACAATCAGCAACTTTCAGTTGCACGATAGGGAGATGCTCCTTTCTTTTTTCTTTATAATTTATATATTTGTTTTATTATAAGAGATAAAAATTAAAGACCAAATAGAAGAGAGAAATATGTGGCGACTACACTTTGCTTCAGCGAACGCGAACTGGGACAAAGCTCCACTTCACACACGGGCAGTGGATGGCCTCAGCAACCGCGAGCGTCAACCTGACTACGCATTGGCATGGGGCGTCCGTCTTCCGACACTTGATCTGGCACGCGCGGTAAACAACAAGGCCTGCTCTAACGGCCGTTACTTCAACCGTTACTTCTTTTCTCTTTATATATTTCTGGCTTTAAATAAATTGATTTTAATTATAATTTTATCAGCGGCTTTTCCACAAGCCACACCAACACATCACGCAACCATCCCACAAATACAATATAAAAATAATCAATATAAGAAATAAACTTACGATACAAGGTGGCGTTGTTTGTCTTCCAATCGTCTGCACACAAATTCAATGACGTCAACACACACTGTAACTTCAACATGATCAGCCTGTACGACGTACATGGAGGGATACACGTCAGTGTCTTAAATAATAAAAAATATTGTCGCAAAGTATTTATTATTTTATTACCAGAGTATCATTTTTTATGTTTATATTTTTCTACTCTCTGAACGTCCCTCATTGCTTATCTTCTGTTTATCATTCATAGTTTGTTTTTGCCTTAAATAAACTGCTGTGTTATCCTGAAGTTTGTCTTTCCTAATTTTCCATGTGGCATTATATAGAAATTTTCACCTTATAAACCACGGGAATTGAGCCAATACATTGTCCTACTTTCACTTCCTGGACATGTATTTCACTTTACATACTTTATTAGTTTTAGAAGGAATACCGTTACTATTAACATAAATTAGCTGTTGACCAAGCTGGATAGGAACTAATCACAAAAATGAAATTTATAAATGCAAAATTTTCTTCATCATTTGCATTAAATTTATCATTATTATCATTAAGTGTTTATATATATCGTGTTTCAGTATATTTACATTGTTTAACCTTGGCTGGAGGCGATGTTCAATTTACAAATACCAATCCTTATGCCTCCGCCACCTTCTGAGGACTCTAGTTGATTTTAGTTGAGGCGATCACTCGTTGAATCACAAAAGGAGAGTTATTCTATAAAGGAATCCCACACACGGGCGTAGTTACAAACACACTGATTTTATTTAACAAAACTATCCAGTTTTACATACTTGGCACGTGGTAAAAAATTATTTTACAAAAAAAGAAAATTATGCAAAACAGGTAGAATTTAACTATCATCTGAAAAACATATTCGATATGTAAACAGAGAAGTTATATAATGGTTGTGACTGCTTTCGTTGTGTGAATTCTCTTTTTAAACTAATTATTAAGAAAATGGTTAATTTTGAAATTGATTCTTATATTCTATAATTCCCCGGGTTTATACCAACGATGAAGAAGGTTAAGATACAGGGTGATCCAAAAGTCCCGCACTATTTTAAAAATTAATAACTCCGCGAATATTTGCGCTAGAGCAATGCGGTAAACACCATTGTGTTCAGGATGCAATGGGATTTTTTATGGCAAATAATGAAAAATTCGAAATTGATTTTAGTTACAATTTTATTCGCCAGATGGCGCTCTACCAGAATCAGAGATTCAGCGGCCAAATTGTTTGATAAATTGAAAAATATAACTGATCGGCATGTATTTTTCCTTTTTGAATACCAGGAAAGAACCCTAATAATATCAAATAACAAATTAATAAAACACCACTTCGCCAAAAGTATGAAGAATTGGTTAACGATTTTCAAATACAATCAGAGATATGTAAAATAGGTAAATGCAAATTAAAACATGTAGCAAAAAGAAAATTGATATTTTAGATACGGTTTGTTTCCGAAGATAATAAATTTCTAATATTTTTAATTCAACTCTCACTCAGTATCGATTATATTTATTTTAATTCATTTGAAAAATATGTATCTATCTCTGATAATTTATTTTACTCTGGAATGCCGTTGTTGTTGTCGTGTCCAATAAAGAGCCTCAGATGTATCCATGTATCTCCATCACAGCAGCAGCAATGTCCACTATCTTAGGTGTGTAAAGCTGCTATCAGGGTCTATGTCTAATTTTTGCAAGGCTGCGGCCATTGCTGGCTATAAGAATATGTGGGTAGGTGTAAATTCCACACCAGGACAATTGTTGCATGCCCTATAGGTTCTTGTGTCATCTGGATGTATTGTCATTCCTTTATAGTGTTTTGTTCTAAGTCTTGTTATAGTTTTTGTCATTTTTCTCTCAGAGTTTATTTCGCATTTTGATCTTTTCTTATTTTTTCGTTCAATTATCTTGTATTTTTACAAAGAATCAGCGTCAAATAATGACATTTGTTCTTTCCTTTGGCTCAACTTTCTGGCTTCCTTTGCCAATTCGAATGCCATTTCATTACCCCTGATCCCAGCATGGGCAGGGATTCATTGTAGAATGCAGTTATTCTCCAATGGTTCCAGTTGGGTAAGTAACGAGTGTATTTTCTGTGTGATTTTAGTATTGCCCTTCTGAATTTCTTCTAGAGCGGATATGGAGTCGCTGTATATTAAAATTCCTTCTGCTTGATGCAGGGATGGTTGGTTAAGGCATACATCAAGGGCTTTCCAGATAGCTGTCAGTTCACAAGTGAAGTTTGACGAAATCTGTCCTGCTCCTTCTTTGATTTTGATGTTTGTTCCATCTTGCAGTATTATGTTAATTCCGGCTCCTCCATTACTCAGGGTAAGGTCTGAAGATCCATCTGTATATGCTGTTGAAGGGCGTGGCCTAGCAATTTTAATCAAGAATTTGTACTATGAGGACATAGCCGTTAATATTACAAACACATTAGACCTCGAAGCCCAAGGTATCAAAGTCTACCTCAATCAAAACAAAGCCATCCACATATACAATATGTATCACCCTCCAAACAATACATTTATTGACGATGGAACAATGGCTCAATTTCTTACAGACAACACTATTATTGTAGGTGACCTTAATGCCAAACATCAACTATGGGGATGTTCTACGCCAAAAACCCAAGAGGCAAAATACTATCAAACATATTTGACGACAATGCCATGTGCTTAAATGATGGGAATCCTAACCATCATTCCTACAAGCTATAATACTGCACAAGCCCTTGATATAAGTTTTTACTATCCCGACATTTTCCACAAATGCAAATAGAAAATATTAAAAAGTTTTGGAAGTGATCATTTGCCTAATTTGATAGAAATTAGCACCAAGACCAAAACTAGCTCAATAAAGAAAAATTCTGGAACTTCAAAAAGGCTAATATGATATCTTTCGAAAACACCATTATTAAAGCAGCCAAAGTTTCAATACCAAGGGGTAATATTAAGAAATGGATTCCAAATTATACACACCAGGCAAAAATATTCAAAGACATAACTAAAAGAAATGAACTACAAAAAAGTGCACCCAAAACCAAAAATATTGTAGAACTGAACTGAACATTGTGATTGCAAAATAAAAAAAGATTATGCGTAAATGTGAAAAGGGAAAAATGGAAACAAACTTGTGAAAACCTGAACCCAAGAAACCCAAATACAAAACTTTGGAATTGGGCAAAACAAATTGACACAGTCCAGCCACAAACTGAAAACACAAATATGATTAAGAATACAGTGGTACACCAGCAACTAATGACAAAATTGCTGCCAATCTTTTAGGTAATTCATATCAAATAAGTAGTAAAATAAAGGTTGAAAAAAGGCCCGAAAGATTATTCATCACTGTAAAAAAATGTCACCAGCACTCATAATGTTTTCCATGAAAAAAATCAATATGAAAAAGCTAGCTTATGCATTAGAAAACACTGACCTAAACAAGACTCCTGGGCCAGATGGAATCCATGGCCGAATGATATCAAACTTGGGCAAAATTGGCAAAGAAAGACTTCTTAATATTTTCAATAACTCCTGGAAAACTGGAAAATTGCCTCAAGACTGTAAAAATGCAACAATAATTCCCATTTAAAAACTTGACAAATCTGCTGATGACCCAAAAAACTACCGACCTATCTCCCTAACAAATATTTGCTGCAAATTAATGGAAAAAATTATACTCAGACGACTCACCTACCACCCCGACACAAGAAATCTCTTACCAGAAGAACAATATGGATTTAGGAAAGGACATGGGACAATAGACCAACTCTTATTTTTCACACAAAAGGTAAAAGATGCACAAAACGAAAAACCAACTAACCACACCATAGCTGCTTTTTAGACCTTACACAAGCTTTTGATAAGGTATGGAAAAACAAGTTAATTACAAAATTATACAAACATTTCAAAATTGATGGAAAAACTATCACTTTGATAAATGATATTCTCTTAAAAATATATAAATCAGGATCAAATATAAAGGCACTCTATCTAAAACCTTCAAATTGTACCAAGGATTACCACAAGGATCAGTCCTTAGCCCAACTCTCTTCACCCTATTTATTGCAGGCATAGAAAAATAAATTCACATAAAACCAATATTGGACTTTTCGCTGATGACATTATTCTATGGAGCAGCAGCACTAACTGGAAAAAAGCTGAAAGAGATTTAACAAGACTCTTCTCCACCTAGAAAAATTTGCTAATAAACATAAATTAGAATTTAACCCCCAAAAATCTGAAACCTGTCTTTTTACTACCGATAAGAAACTATACAAAATAAGACCATATATTATTCTGAAAGAACAACAATTGCAATATAATAAACATCCTAAATATCTCGGCTACACCCTGGATCTAGAAATCAACTCCAGTAAGCATATTGAAGGAGTTGTTAGAAAAGGAAGAGACCGACTAAAAATCTTGAAATATATTTCAGGAAGAGTGGGGAGCTGAAGCAACAACAATAAAATTAACTTACACATCTCTAATGAGACCTATCCTGGAATATGGATATCAAATCTATGGTACAGCATCTGAAACAAATCTAAAATCACTGGAAAGGATACAACTAAGTGCAGCTAGAATTATTACAGGTCTTCGAAAACCCTGCCCTAATGATATTGTACTTTACGAGGCAGACATTATGCCCTTAAAGAATAGAATAAGCTACAATCTGCCAAAATATATAAACAAAATCAAGAGTTATGAAAACAAACACAGAACTTTCAATTACATACTTAATTGGGAATCCAATCTAAGACTCAAAAAAGAAGGCCCTCTCCACCTGGCCAAAAGAAATGGATTTTTAAAATATAAAGTGGAAAAATATTATTTAGCTGAAAAAAATATCTCCATGCGAACCACTAACAAAATGTTATTTTTAATGCCACTTTAAATGAAACCACCAACAGACAATACCAAAATCCAGAATACTTAAAACAATTATCATTAGAAATAATTAATAAAATTC
Source organism: Cordylochernes scorpioides (assembly GCA_030710605.1). Lineage (NCBI taxonomy): Eukaryota > Metazoa > Arthropoda > Arachnida > Pseudoscorpiones > Chernetidae > Cordylochernes > Cordylochernes scorpioides. The sequence goes on from CP092869.1 coordinate 19,498,881, forward strand.
CTAAAAATGCAATAACTATCTATACCGATGGTAGCAGAGATGAGTTGGGACACACTGGCAGTGGCTCTCTCATTAAAACCACAAATGGCATTGGGAAAATAAACAGAAGAAACCCAGAATTTTGCTCAGTCTTCAGATCAGAACTTATAGCCATCTATGAAGTCTTAAAATCCATCAGAAACATTAAACATCACGATATATGGATTCTTACTGATAGTAGAAGTGCCATAGAACACTTGAATCACACAGGGGAACTTAGAGACAAAGTAAGCAGGAACATAATTGGTTATCTCCAAAAACTCTCAATACCTCAAAAATTCACCTTCAATGGATACTCTTACATGTTAGCATTGAAGGCAATGAAGCTGCTGATGCACTAGCGAAAAAAGGCACAAAAGAACCCTTGCTACAGAAAAATAAACTTACTTTTAAAGAAATAGAAACAGTAGCCAAAATAAACAAGAACTGGAGGATCCCACCAAAGCACAGTTGGTATACCCTAGAAGCAGATGGCCACCCAGACCTTTCGGTCCACAAGCCGGCATGCGAAGCATGCCTTGGCTGCTATTCTGTTCAACTCATAAGCCAAGTAACGGTATCCAAGCTAGTAATTGGACATTGTACCTTGAAACACCACCTCCCAGACAACGTGTCTGGAAGGATTTCTATACCGGTGGCCTTTAATCACAGCAAAATAGGAAACTATCTACTGTGTCCAGCAGGGACCGCGGGGAGGCAGACCCCGGTCGACTCTGTTCACTCACAGCTGAGGAAAAGCTCAGCTGCCACGTCGTGGGCTTTCTCAAGAAGCTTGCTGTGATTTCTCAGCAGCTCACCCTCGATCGCGCCCCTCGCCCTCCTTCTCTCTTCCTGCACACCCACTACCCTTGGACATTCCAAGACGTAGTGGCGTGCATTCACATCCCTTTCTACACAGACGCAATCAGGATTGCTCTTAATTTCAAATCTGTGGAGACTTGGGGAAGAGCCCATGTCCCGAACTACCCTAATGAGTTTGTGGGACATTACCTTACAGAGGTACTTGGGTGTTGTTACCCCATTGAATAACTCTCTCCCCTTCACAATGTTTCTCCATCTGTCCAAACATAAGTCCTGGACGTGCCCCCTGATCCTCCTATAAACTTCTTTCTTGGTCACTGTGGTCCTCAGTGATCTACCTTTTAAGCATCCTGCCTTAGAGATCCTGTCTGCGAACTCATTACCTTCGATGAGGCTGTGTCTCCTAAACCAAGGGAGCTCCGGAGCCCGAGTCATCATCTCCAGCTCCTGGATTATTTGATGCGCGAGTTGCCCTTTCTCCAGATTGATGGCGACGAGAGCCGACATACAATCTGAATAGAGGCGGTCCGGGCTGAAGTTCTTCTCGGCACACACTCTGAGGGCTACCCTGATCGCAACCAGCTCGGCTGAAAAGACCAATTCGTCCACTCTGAGTGTTAAACTTTATTGGAAGATCAGCTCTCCATTAGTGTATATCACTACCCCAGATCCAGTATTGGTTCCAGACCTACTCCCATCAGTGAAAACCTCCCTGCCAATCCCTGTCGGCTCTCCAGGACTCCAAATCCACTTTGGCAACCACTGCGGAGGCTTTCTTGGGTCCCTCTTCGATTCCAGGGCACCCGCTTCAAGTCCCAGGGCATCTTCCCTGTTCTCTTAGATCTTCTGTCTGATGGTCTCCTCCTCTAGTTTCAACCCCAGGGGAATAAGCCCAGCGAGGACCAATAAGGCCTCACTGCTGGTAGTGCGATATCCCCCTGTGATTCTGAGTGCCGCTGTCCTCTGCACTCTCTCTAGAGTAGTCGCCACCTTCTGATCCCTGTTTCGGCGACACCAAGCCCTGGAAGCATATAGCAGGATTGGCTCGACACATGAGAGGCAGAGGTTCCTAAAAATAGTACCCTCCTTCTCCCCCCCCCCTGTTGAGAGCCAACCAGGACAGGCCTGCACAACGCCTCCCTGCCTCTCGCCACCATCTCCTCCGCCTGGTATTGCCAACCCATCTTGTCATCAATGACCACCCCCAGGATGGTCATCCTATTGACCAACGCTACCCTCCGTCCTTCGATCCCGATAGCCGGCTTGTGTTCCCATTTGATCCCTTTCCTTTTAGTTCTTATGTCCCTTGGCTTAGAGCTGAGGGCTTTAGTTTTGGAGACATTGAACTTAAGGCCAGAGTCATGGGCCCAGTTCGAGAGAATTTGGAGAGAAGTTTAAACACACTTCTCAGCCTTCGCTCTCGAAGCAGCCTCAACAATGAGGAACTGGTCGTCAGCATAGAGAACCAGCCTGGCTCCCTCAGGGAGCTCCTCCTGGAAAACGGTGTTTACCAGGATATTCCACAGAATAGGTCCGCAGCAAGAGCCCTGGGGGCAACCCCTAGCACAGTTTCTTTCCAACTTCCGCCCACCAAAACTGAGGCTAATCCGTCTATCCCTCAGGAAGTCACGAACCAAGCTGCACAAATTATCAGGACAACCCATGTCCATCAAATTTCTCATCAGCTTGTTCCAGTTCATGGAGTTGAACGCGCCATCAATGTCCAGGGCCACGAAAAGAACCCAAGCACCCTTATTTAAGCCCATCTCAACCCCCTCTAACACCTCGTTCAGAGCTGTGGTTGTGGACTTCCCTTCCCTAAAACCATGTTGGAAAGAGGAAAGGAGCTCATTACTCTCTAGCCAGTGCTTCAGTCGCTGAGCTAGTAGGCTATCCAGGACCTTACCTAGACACGCTAGTAAAGAAAGCATACGATAATCATTAGGAGAATTACCCTTTCTACCAGACTTTTCGAGAAGCACTACTCGGGCAACCTTCCATGCCTCAGGAAAAGTACCAGTGTCCAGGCACCTATTGAATAACCTGGAAAGAAGCGATGGGTGCATCCTTACCAGGGCTTTCACGACCGTGTTATCGATCCCTTCGGGACCAGGAGATTTCCTTTTCCCGAACTTGAAAGCCGTCAGTTTCACCTCATTCTCAGAAAAGGGCGGATCTACCAAACCACAAGTGGTCAGAGAGATCTCGTCCTTTGGTTCCTCGTTTCCGAAGTGCCGATCCAAGTTGTTTTTATTTTGTCTTCTGCTTTCGAGCGAGTAGGTCTAGAACAAATTCTCTCTGAATTTTCTCATTGTTGGTGGATGAAACAGCACCAGTGATTATTTTGGCCGCTTTTGCTTGAACACTGTCTAGTCTTACTTTTAGTGATGAGCTTGAGGGAGCCCAGACCGGTGTTGCATATTCCATTATCGGCCTTATAAAGGTGGTATATGTTGTTCTGAGAATTCTGGGTTTTGCTCCCCAATTTGTTCCACATAGCCTTCTCAGAATGTTTAGTTTTCTGATAGTTCTATTTGAGGTGCTAATTATGTGTTCTGAAAATTCCAATTCCTCATCAATAATAATTAAAATAATTTTGTTGACATCTTGTCAATACATGCACAGTCTGCACTATTAAAAAAAGATAATATGCATTATATACACTATGTACAATGAATATGGCGCCTCTTCCAGCGCTGCAGAGTTTGTGGATAATCGCCAGTGGGTCTCCAGCGACACCACGCATTTTGCGATCTACGATGAATACGTAGATCGCGTACTTTGCCGCTTTGGAGATGGTGATGGCGTGGTCCTCGAGACCAACTTGAAAGATACAGGACTGCAGTATCACACCTAGGTATTATGGATTTCTAATTTTATCAATCATTTGTTTGTTTAAGCTTATTTTTTTGTTATATTTATGCCTTTTTCCCTGTGAGTGGAGAAGACGCATAGGTTTGGTTTTATTGGGTTTCTGGCCATTTGGAGTTCCATTGACCACTTCTCCAGTCCTCTCATTGATGTGTTCAGTATTTTTTACGATTTTTCTATGCTGCTACTTGTGTGCCATATGGCTATATCATCTGCATAACAGACAACCTTTGTGTCTTCAGTGAGGTAAGGATAGATGTCGTTAATATATAGCAGGAAGAGTAGAGGACTGAGCACAGATCCCTGAGTTACACCAGCCCATGTTCTTCCTTCCTTGGAAAATTCTCCATTGACTCGAACCTTTAACCTTCTTCCCCTTAAGAAGTCTGCAATCCAGATTAAGGTTTTTCTCTTACTCCGATGTTGTGCAGCTTTTCACGTAATTTCTCCCTCCACACTCGATCAAAAGCTGAGGTCATATCAAGGAATATTGCCGTGGTCTTCTTTGGCGGTTTTTCCTGGAAATAATCTATTATTGATTGACAGAAGTAAAACAGTTGATCAGTCGTACAGTGCTGGGATCTATAGGCAGTTTGGTAGAGGTTTATTTTATTATTGTTAGTGATCCAGACTATGAGCCTAGAGTGGATAATTCGTTCTGGTATTTTACAAAGTTTGCTGGTGAGAGCAATTGGCCGATAGTTCTTGTATTCCTTGGCATCTTTGTTTGGCTTCAGTATTGGCACTATAATTGATATCTTCCAATTCTTTGGTAGTTTACCAGTTTGCCATGAAATGTTCAATATTCGTAGGAGTTGATTATTAGCTTTGTATTCAAAGTGTTTGATCATTTAACCAAAGATTAGATTATCTCTTGGTGACCTCTTGGATTTTTTTATTGATAAGTTTAGCTCATTCAGTGTGAAGTCTCTCGAGAAAATATCTTGTTGATGGAAGTTTCTTGCTTGTTTAACTAACTGGTTTATATTATTTTTAGAGTCCTGTCTTCATTCGTATAGTTGAGTATGGAAGTGCTTGAAAGATATTCAGCAATTATGTCAGCCATCTGTTTGTTCTCGTTCGCGCTGTTCTATTCATATCGGTTAGAGTATTGGAGGATTGGTGTTGGTGTTGATTGTTCTCTAACACTCTAATCATATTCCAGTGTTGGCTGTCCTTTCTTGGATCCATTTTTTCGCAGAATTCTGCCATTTTTCTTGTTTGCATATCCAAATTTCTTGTTCTATTTTGTGACTAATTTCAATGAGTTCTTTCTGTTTTCTTCTGTTTTATTTTTTAAGAATTTCATTGATATTGTCTCTCTCTCTGAAATCATTGCCTCGATGTTGTGGTCCTTCCAGTAAGGTATCCACAGGTCTTTACGTCTACCTCTAGGTATCGATGCTTTTGCAGATTTTGAAATGTTCGAAGAGAATTTTTCCAAGTTTTTGTCAAGCGTTCTGTAATTCAATTTTTCGTTGCACAGTTCTTCAAGCTTTTCTGTGAATTTTTTTCAAGTCGGCTTTCCTAAAGTTCCATGTTCTTTTATTCTAATGGACGTTCTCAATTTTGAAGTTTAGGGTTGTTAAAATTGGTCTGTGGTCACTGATTGCACCTCTCATGATTTTTCATTGTGTTGTGGGTGCGATGTTGTAATTTATCGCTGTGATGTCTATTGCGGATTCTGTGCCTGTGGACTTAGATAGGTGTTCTCTCCGTTATTTAACGGTGTAAGGTCGAGGTCTGTTAGCATGTCCTCAACCTGCTGACTTTTGTTATCTAGGACAGGTGATCCCCAAATTGAACTTTTGGCGTTAAATTCGCCGAGTATAATTGTGATATCCGAAGACGCTTTACTTAATGTCTCTATTGTGTGTACCCATACAAAATTCAAAGATTTCACGAGCTGAAAGTTGGCGATTTTGAGATGCGTCAAGAATTCGCTGCATGGGTTTTCCGGCGAATTGATATTGATGAAAACTGGTTGTCGAATGTTCTGTGGACAGATGATGCTCACTTTTCTCTAAACGGAGAATTTAACATTCAAAACAGCCGCATTTGGGCAACAGACAACCCTAGGATTTTTACAGAAATGCCACTTTACCAGCCTAGAGTTACAGTTTTGTGTGGGTTCACTTCTTTTATTATTGTCCAACTTTTGAGAGAAAAGGGTATTCCCATATTGCAGGGCAAAAGCACTAAGCGAAATAACATTCATGAAAGATGGAGGACCTCCTCATATCTCCCGAGGTGCCAAACAATTGCTGAAGGATACCTTCTGTGAAAATCGTGTGATAAGTCGCCACTTTATATACCAGTGGCCTCCAAGATCACCAGACTTGACGCCTTGCGATTTTTGTTTATGGGGGTACATTAAATCGTGTGTTTATCGATGCTGGCCTACCACATTGGCCATGTTGAAGGCTTCTATCAGATGGCACGTTTTATCAATTTATTGCTGTTATTTAATGCTGTCCATTCTGTCATTTATCGTCTGCAGGCGGTGATTGAGAATGAAGGGTGCCACATTGAGCAAGGATTGTGACCTAATATAAGAGAGAAGGCAGTTAACTCATGTGTTATATAAGCCGCCATGTATTATATTATCTACCAATATTTTGCAGCTCTTTGTGTTGGGATATGGGGATAATAAATGCTGTCCTCACATCTTGACTATCTTTTTTTATTTGTGAACAGTAATTTTTTGTTTGTCATTTGCTCACATATTATGTCGTGCAAACCAGAGTGTTATAACTTCTCGAATAACACTGGTACACACAATTTTTCCCCTTATGTTTAGTTTTCGCTTTTCGCTCATTAGAAGAAATAGCATAAGGAATATTTTCTGTATACCAATAACTTTAGAAATTTTGTGAAAAAAAAAAATAATACAAAATGATTTTACTACCACGTTTTTCAACGCAAAAGGTTGATTTAAAAATTATTTTTATTTTTTTGAGGGGAAACATTTTTTAAAATTGTGTACAGTATAATAAACAAGGATAACATTTGACAAGCCCATAGGATATTTGGAATAAAGTACGACAAATATATTTTGTCACTCCCCTCTATATTTCATTTGTTGGATCATGACAAATATCCAGTTAAATAGTCAAGGGTCTCCAATTAGTCAAGAAACTACACATTTCTTATAGCAAGAAATCCTATTAGTAGTGCCATCATAATTTTTGGTACTATATTAACATATCAAAAATTCGTGTATTGATATCAGCAGTATTTTTCAAACATTCAATCTATTTCACAAAACCCCATATAAAATATAAATATTTTTGCTACATGTTTTAATTTGCATTTGCCTATTTTACATATCTCTGATTGTATTTGAAAATCGTTAACCAATTCTTCATACTTTTGGCGAAGTGGTGTTTTATTAATTTGTTATTTGATATTATTAGGGTTCTTTCCTGGTATTCAAAAAGGAAAAATACGTGTCGTTCAATTATATTTTTCAATTTATCAAACAATTTGGCCGCTGAATATCTGAATCTGGTAGAGCGCCATCTGGTGAATAAAATTGTAACTAAAATCAATTTCGAATTTTTCATTATTTGCCATAAAAAATCCCATTGCATTCTGAACACAATGGTGTTTACCGCATTGCTCTAACGCAAATATTCGCGGAGTTATTAATTTTTTAAGTTGTGCGGGACTTTTGGATCACCCTGTATATGTACATTTTATCTAAGCAATAGTTACCCAGAAATTATCTGAAAGAGGAAAAATAAAATCAGGTAAAATTTTTCTTTTAATTTGAATTTCCAAGTTTTCGAGCAAATATACTGTTCTTCAACGGGCTAATACTCTATGTACAATCTCTTAATGATCTTTCCGCGAGAGCACATGCCAATAACAAAAGTTTTTCAATTATTTTGTATAAAGATCATTTAGAGATTGTACATAGAGTATTAGTCCGTTAAAGAACAGTATATTTGCTCGAAAACTTGCAAATTCAAAATTAAAAGAAAACTTTTTACCCGATTTTTATTTTTCCTTTTTCAAATATATTTACATTGTTTGGTAAAATAAATTGTGGAGAGAGTTGTAAATAATGGACAAAGTGGCATAGGTTAACAATAAGCTGACTTAAGCAATTTCAACAATTAAAAATATTGAAAGATTCTTGGTAAATATTCTTCCTATTACAAGAGAATGAATCGCCTGACATCATCTTGAAAAAGGAACAAAAGTTAACGTCGCGACGTGTTTCTTTTATTAAAGCTGTAAATTCGGCAAGTTTTCGGACTTTGACGTCCTTCGACAGGCAACTTTCCAAAAAACTGAAAGATAATATTTATATACAGGTGAATATTTACATAATTAGAACTTTTCTTAGTGAAATAAATGATTATATATTAAACAAAATTCTTTCCTTTTTATCTATGTATACAAATTTGTTCTAAAAAAAAAAAAAAGGATGACTACCTTAGGATGCAGGGAAAGGCACTAAAAAAACAACATCTGAATCATATATGGCTGACTATTTTGGTGAGGCAAATTCAAAGGAGTACCTGGTTAGTGGAATCCGCGAGGCTGGCTTCATAGCATTGGTTGACGAGCTGCACCGAGGCTCTGTTAGTCTCAGAATGGGTGACACGGGACACTGACCTGTTGGGCGTTCTGATCCAGTGTGTAGCTTGTTACTTGGGGGAGGAGGGACTGGTCGGTAGTACCCTCGCCTGTGACATTGCAGGTGTCACTTCGCAGCATTTACATCAACTACAGAGAATCATGGCTACATATACATGTTCCTTTTCAAAAATAACTTCATTAGGTATCGATAAAAAAGAGCAACCTAGCCTATGTCATTTATAACGAATAATATGAAAAGGCTCTTCACATATAAAAAAAAGTGTCCAATTCGGGATTCGATCCTGGTTCATGGCTGTCGGAAATCGACGGTTTAAACAGCCGGCCAAAGACTATTTTTGCTGTTCGACCTGTTCTGTTCCAAATAACTTCATTAGGTACCGCTCAAAAAGAACAACTCAGCTTATGTTATTTACAATTAATAATATTAACAGGTTTTCACATATAAAAAAGTGTCCAATGCGGGGTTCGATCTTCTTCCATGGTACACCATTAAAATAGATAGAAAAACTAAACATCATTTATTAACCGTTTCCTCAATTTAACAGACTCATGACAAAGTCGAAACACAATATTTTGCAAATTCAGAACGCTCACCTGGAAATTAGGATTCTGGGCTTTGGCCATCGTCAGTCTATGGAAGGCTTTAATTTCGCGAGATATACAGGAGATTTATATGAAATCTACAGAATTTGCCAAAGAGGTGTTCAGATAGTAAAGTAGCTATGGTAATTCTATGGCTGTCGTACAGACTTCGATCTAGGTAGCCTACTATCCATCGGTAATTCTATGGACTAAAATAGATAAAAAATTTGCTGAAGGAAGGCGATTCTAAAGCCACATCTCCCGTCAAAACACGTAACAACGATACACTGTCTACTGACGAGAACCATATCCTAAAACCACGGTCTTTTAGACGAGTGTTGTTTATTTGTCAAGGCTGGTTCTAGGGCTTTGTCACCGACCCGAGTCTGCTAGATTGTAGATACGGTCAATAGAGGGCGCTTAGTTTTTGTGTATATTTTTAGAAGAAAGGTGACTTTCAGATTTATGATGGAGTTAACATGTTATCTCTATACATTTTTTTTTCTAACTCGTAATTTCTGACCCTTCAATATTGCCACCTTGGGAGTCTCACGCTAAGGATTGGCCTATGGTGATGCGCTTGGTGAAGCTTGTCAGTTGTAGAAATAAGAAAGTAACTTTCTGAAGTGTTTTTATATATTTATACATAATAGTTCAACAATAAAATGATTCTTTTTAAATATCAGAATGGTTTTAAAGAATTTTGAATATATATTATGCATATTAAGCGAGTAATATGTGAAGGCGAAGATGAGAAGAAAGAGAGAGAATATTACATATTACCCATATTTGAAAACGTTTACGATTATTTTATTATCAACATATATAGTCACGACCGTCTTTCCTCAATTCTCATCGCTGTCACGGATGCGCGCGCATCATCATTAGATCATTATCATTATCAATATCAGACAGAGAGAGACAGGGACGAACAATAAGTGATCTTTATTTCAAAATGATAGTCATAATACAGAGCGAGAACGGCGTCGGCTTAGTAGCAAGTAGGACCACCGCGGACGGCGATGCACGCAGCAACACGTCTAGGTAGAGAGTCAATCAGAGTACGGATGGCGTCCTGAGGGATGGCTCTCCATTCCCTCTCAATCATTTGCCACAGTTCGTCTTCTGAACGCGGCTGTGGCAAGGCATGCAAACGGCGTCCAATGATGTCCCAGACGTGCTCGATTGGTGAGAGATCAGGAGAGTACGGTGGCCAGGGAAGCATCTGTACATCTTGCAGAGCTTGTTGGCTAATGCGAGCAGTGTGCGGTCGGGCGTTATCGTGCTGATAAAGGGCATTGGGTACCCCCTGAAGGTAGGGGAGTGTCACCGGTCGCAGCACATCATCAACGTATCGTTGGGCCGTCATAGTGCCCTGAATACGAAGTAAAGGTGACCTGGAATCATACGCGATTGCGCCCCAAACCATGATTCCACGTTGTCGCACGGTGGGGGCGTTCCACAATTGCTGCCGGATTGGACCTTTCTCCACGTCGACGCCACACGCGTACACGGCGACTATCACTGGACAAGCAGAAACGCGAATCATCTGAGAACACGACCCTGTGCCATTCCGTCATCCACGTCGATCTAGCCCGGCACCATTCCAAACGTTGGCGCCTATTCGGTGGGGTCAATGTCAGTCTTCTTAGCGGACGGCATGAGTTCAAGCCTTTAGCAACCAATCGACGGGAAATGGTTCTGGTCGAGATGGAGTGATCTAGGGTGTCTTGCACATGTTGCAGGATGGCGGTACAAGTGGCTTGTGGGGCCGCCACTGCTTGTCGAAGGATACGTCGATCCACACGTGCTGACGTCACTCTGGTTGCACCGACATTCCTATAAATTGCCACATTTCATTGTTCCAACCATCTTCTCCACAGTCGGTGCACCGTGGACGCACCAAGGTGTGTATCAGCTGCGATTTGACGTATGGACCAACCTGCCCTTTTCAGTCCGATCACCATGCCCCTCGTAAAAGCGTCTGTCTGCTTGAACTGCCTCCGTTTACGATGACCTGGCATTCTCTGTTATTACACGTGTCTTTTGACACAAGAACAAAATTTCTACAATGATTTTCCTTGAAGAAATAACGACACGAATACTGTCCTTTCTGCAAGTTCCTTCCCTTATATCTTACTCCATGTGCGCACGAGAGCTGCGCATTTTACATCATTTGCATAACTCGGTTAGGCGCGTCTACCGTGAAATTTGTATAATTTTCTGGCCACTATTTCTTGGTGTTCCATTTTCAATGTCACGCAGTGTATATTTTATTTTATTTTATTATTTTATTATTTCACAGAACCACGAAGTCTATCAGACTATATTGCGCTATATTAGAATTATTTACATATATATCTTTAATTATCTACACGATGAATTAGTAGTGATTTTAAAATGTGTGTACAAATTGCTCTGAACTTGCCAAAGTTTTAATAAGATTGAATATATACAGAAAGATGATTTGGCATTATGTCAAAGTAAGCAAGTACAATTTGGTTAGTCAGAGGGCAAGCCAACGAAAGATGCTCTGGTGTTTCAACATCTAGACAGCATTCACATGTTGGATCATTTATAACTCTCAAGTCAAAGAGAAAACTCAAAAAGTGTCCTTTGCCTGTGAAGAACAAAGTAGTGTATTTATCAGGGGTAATGAAGCAGATAACAATGGAATAGAAGAAAGAAGAATTATACAGTACCTGAGGATGGAGAACAGATCACTACGATGATCAACAACAAGAGCAGCCAGGTCCTGGAGAAAGGCATGGCTCCAGTGACCAGAATCCTACTGCCCTGGACTTTATACCTGCCAGGGTGTAGATACCCTACACGCACCCGGACGCTCTTATCTACCCTTGCAACATTTACCCTTTCCTCACCATCCTGCCGCTGTCCGAAGAGGCTATCACCACAATGTCCATTGTTGGCGCCCTCTTTTAACTCTAGCATTCCATTCTGCGCTAAATCTACATATATTACTCGCTTAATATGCATAATATATATATGCAAAATTCCTTTAAAACCTTTCTGATATTTAAAAAGAATCATTTTATTGTTGAATTATTATGTATAAATATATAAAAACACTTCAGAAAGTTACTTTCTTATTTCTACAACTGACAAAATTCACCAAGCGCATCATCCATAGGCCAATCCTTAGCGTGAGACTCCCAAGGTGGCAATATTGAAGGGTCAGAAATTACGAGTTAGTAAAAAATGGAAGGTATAGCGAGGGAAAGAATGTTGTTCCATCAAATGTTCAGAAATATGTATATTTAGGAGAATATGTAAATATTCACCATAGAGGACATAAGAATGCATATTCCATTCTCTATACATTGAGAAGCTACTGGGCCGATGCATAAATATTTATCCTTTAAAATATATATTTTAAAGTGATTCAGGAGATTATATTCACCATAACTTCAAGTACTGCTCCCAAAAACGGTAACATCTGCGGCGAGTGGAAGACGCGGAGAGTTACCTCCAGGGTGTGGATGATCCTACAAGACGGTGCCAGAGAAGTTTGCCCGATATGGACGGGAGACGGCCGTAGACAAGGAGGGTCCCTCTGATGGCGGATATTTGAGACATCTACCTAGTTCCATTAACTGGCAATAAAGTATATCAGCTGTATCCACAACGACCTTATATCGAACCTTGTACGCAAACAATGACCGCTGAAAAGCGTCGTAACAATAACCTCCGGCCTGATATTATGACATAACTTACGTCTTTACACCTTACGAGATATTTATTGCTAAACCTTTCTCTCCACATCGAACTTGGAAGTCCGCTCAGCTGAGTTCAAGAGAGGACGCATCGCTGGACTGAGAGAAGCAAGATGGTTATTTATAGCCATTCCCTTCATCTTGATCGGTCTGAGTTGGCTTTCGGCATTGATACGTCTTTTACCTTGTCCCAATGTCTGAAATTAGGCAGCTTCATGAAGACAGTGGGTCTTCATGATAGGGAAATGTACGAATTCGAGTAAATTCTCGAAACTTTATTTCACGTGGAAGAATTTATTTAAAAAACAATTAATTTATTGACCCTAAAAATTGTGTGTGTGAACATTATATATATATATATAAAATTGAATGTCTGTTTGTTTGTTTGTACTCTATAGATTCAAAAACCATACATCCAATCGCCGTGAAATTTTGGGATATTATTAGGTATATCACCGGGAAGGTTTTTGAAAAATATTTTCATGAATATCTTGAATATCCTTTGAGTTATTTGCAGATTTGTAGATTTAACTCGCAAGCAGCGCCCCCATTGTGACGATGATAACAAGTTTTCTTATCACTAAGTTAGTTATCTTAAATATTATTTATCAAAAGTAAGATTATCTCAGGATGACACGGCAATGTGACACGGGAAAAATGTTCACTAGATAAAACTATGATTTTCTATATGATATAAAAAGCCAACAATGAAGAGTGAATGTAATATAAAAAGCCAACAATGAAGAATGAATGTAAGATAAAAAGCCAACAATGAAGAGTGAATGTAAGATAAAAAGCCAACAATGAAGAATGAATGTAAGATAAAAAGCCAACAATGAAGAGTGAATGTAAGATAAAAAGCCAACAATGAATAGTAAATGTAATATAAAAAGCCAACAATGAAGAATGAATGTAAGATAAAAAGTCAACAATGAAGAGTAAATATAATATAAAAAGCCAACAATGAAAAATGAATGTAAGATAAAAAGCCAACAATGAAGAGTAAATATAATATAAAAAGCCAACAATGAAGAGTGAATGTAAGATAAAAAGCCAACAATGAGGAGTAAATGTAATATAAAAAGCCAACAGAGTGAATGTAAGATAAAAAGCCAACAATGAAGAGTGAATGTAATATAAAAAGCCAACAATGAAGAATGAATGTAAGATAAAAAGCCAACAATGAAGAGTGAATGTAATATAAAAAGCCAACAATGAAGAATGAATGTAAGATAAAAAGCCAACAAAGAAGAGTAAATATAATATAAAAAGCCAACAATGAAGAGTGAATGTAAGATAAAAAGCCAACAATGAAGAGTAAATGTAATATAAAAAGCCAACAGAGTGAATGTAAGATAAAAAGCCAACAATGAAGAGTGAATGTAATATAAAAAGCCAACAGTGAAGAATGAATGTAAGATAAAAAGCCAACAATGAAGAGTGAATGTAATATAAAAAGCCAACAATGAAGAATGAATGTAAGATAAAAAGCCAACAATGAAGAGTGAATGTAATATAAAAAGCCAACAATGAAGAATGAATATGAGATAAAAAGCCAACAATGAAGAGTGAATGTAAGATTAAAAGCCAACAATGAGAGTAAATATAATATAAAAAGCCAACAATGAAGAGTGAATGTAAGATAAAAAGCCAACAATGAAGAGTAAATGTAATATAAAAAGCCAACAGAGTGAACGTAAGATAAAAAGCCAACAATGAAGAGTGAATGTAATATAAAAAGCCGATAATGAAGAATGAATGTAAGTTAAAAAGCCAACAATGAAGAGTAAATCTCTCTATATACACTGCGTGACATTGAAAATGGAACACCAAGAAATAGTGGCCAGAAAATTATGCAAATTTCACGGTAGACGCGCCTAACCGAGTTATGCAAATGATGTAAAATGCGCAGCTCTCGTGCGCACATGGAGTAAGATATAAGGGAAGGAACTTGCAGAAAGGACAGTATTCGTGTCGTTATTTCTTCAAGGAAAATAATTGTAAAAATTTTGTTCTTGTGTCAAAAGACACGTGTAATAACAGAGAATGCCAGGTCATCGTAAACGGAGGCAGTTCAAGCAGACAGATGCTTTTACGAGGGGCATGGTGATCGGACTGAAAAGGGTAGGTTGGTCCATACGTCAAATCGCAGCTGATACACACCTTGGTGCGTCCACGGTGCACCGACTGTGGAGAAGATGGTTGGAACAAGGAAATGTGGCAATTTATAGGAATGTCGGTGCAACCAGAGTGACGTCAGCACGTGTGGATCGGCGTATCCTTCGACAAGCAGTGGCGGCCCCACAAGCCACTTGTACCGCCATCCTGCAACATGTGCAAGACACCCTAGATCATTCCATCTCGACCAGAACCATTTCCCGTCGATTGGTTGCTAATGGCTTGCACTCATGCCGTCCGCTAAGAAGACTGCCATTGACCCCACCGAATAGGTGCCAACGTTTGGAATGGTGCCGGGCTAGATCGACGTGGATGACGGAATGGCACAGGGTCGTGTTCTCAGATGAGTCGCGTTTCTGCTTGTCCAGTGATAGTCGCCGTGTACGCGTGTGGCGTCGACGTGGAGAAAGGTCCAATCCGGCAGCAATTGTGGAACGCCCCACCGTGCGACAACGTGGAATCATGGTTTGGGGCGCAATCGCGTATGATTCCAGGTCACCTTTACTTCGTATTCAGGGCACTATGACGGCCCAACGATACCTTGATGATGTGCTGAGACCGGTGAAACTCCCCTACCTTCAGGGGGTACCCAATGCCCTTTATAAGCAGGATAACGCCCGACCGCACACTGCTCGCATTAGCCAACAAGCTCTGCAAGATGTACAGATGCTTCCCTGGCCACCGTACTCTCCTGATCTCTCACCAATCGAGCACGTCTGGGACATCATTGGACGCCGTTTGCATGCCTTGCCACAGCCGCGTTCAGAAGACGAACTGTGGCAAATGGTTGAGAGGGAATGGAGAGCCATCCCTCAGGACGCCATCCGTACTCTGATTGACTCTCTACCTAGACGTGTTGCTGCGTGCATCGCCGTCCGCGGTGGTCCTACTTGCTACTAAGCCGACGCCGTTCTCGCTCTGTATTATGACTATCATTTTGAAATAAAGATCACTTATTGTTCGTCCCTGTCTCTCTCTGTCTGCCGAGTTTCATCACTTTCTGGCCACTATTTCTTGGTGTTCCATTTTCAATGTCACGCAGTGTATATAAAAGCCAATTTCTGTCTGTCTGTCTGTTTCGCGATAAACTCAAAAACTACTGAACCAATTGGTACCAAATTTTGCATGTCGCTTTTTATAAACCTGAGGAAAATTTTCGGCTGCATTTTGATTAGTATTTTTGGCTATTTCTTTTTTTTCATTCGAAGAACTTTTTTTTACGCGGACTAATCCGGAATGGAACGAATACCTAAATATGGCCATTTTTTAAAGCATCGGTGGTTCAGTGGTAGAATGCTCGCCTGCCACGCGGGCGGCCCGGGTTCGATTCCCGGCCGATGCATTTTTTTTTTACAATTTTTAAAACTCATTTATATTATCTTATATATATAAAATTGAATGTCTGTCTGTCTGTACTCTATAGATTCAAAACCATACATCCAATCGCCGTGAAATTTTGGGATATTATTAGGTATATCACCGGGAAGGTTTTTGAAAAATAATTTCATGAATATCTTGAATATCCTTAGAGTTATTTGCAGATTTGTAGATTTAACTCGCAAGCAGCGCCCCCATTGTGACGATGATAACAAGTTTTCTTATCACTAAGTTTGTTATCTTAAATATTATTTATTAAAAGTAAGATTATCTCAGGATGACACGGCAATTTATTTGCGACAAGAATAATGATACAATTCCAAGGCGAAGATACTATTCCTTTAACTTCCAATTACCGAGGGAACCAATTAATATTGATTTTATTCAACTTATCGAGTATTTCTCAAGGGACCGGGAAAAAATGTTCACTAGATAAAACTATGATTTTCTAATGTAGAAAATTAGGAAAGACAAAATTCAGGATGACAAGGCACACAGGGACCGGGAAAAAATGTTCACTTTATCGAGAGATTCAAATTTACGAGTTTCAAATTATCAAAATATATCTTTTTTATTTTTTAATAAGTTTTTAGAGAATTGTTTTAACAAATGTTCGCTAGACAAACCTTTACTCGGGTAAAACCCCGGGCGAAGCCGAGTATGTTTTATAAGTTTAAAGAGAATTGTTTTAACAAATGTTCGTTAGACAAACATTCACTCGGGTAATAATCTATATATATAAAATTGAATGTCTGTTTGTTTTTTTTGTACTCTATAGATTCAAAAACCATACATCCAATCGCCGTGAAATTTTGGGATATTATTAGGTATATCACCGGGAAGGTTTTTGAAAAATAATTTCATGAATATCTTGAATATCCTTAGAGTTACTTGCAGATTTGTAGATTTAACTCGCAAGCAGCGCTCCCATTGTGACGATGATAACAAGTTTTCTTATCACTAAGTTTGTTATCTTAAATATTATTTATCAAAAGTAAGGTTATCTCAGGATGACACGGCAATGTGACACGGGAAAAAATGTTCACTATATAAAACTATGATTTTCTATATGATATAAAAAGCCAACAATGAAGAGTGAATGTAAAATAAAAATTATTTGCATATTTATCGTCGGGCGGACGTGTTTTTGCATCGGCGAACCATTTGGATGCTCATACATTCTTCACCATACACTGGCACTAAATTGCGATGAATATTGACCGCAGTTTCATTTTTCGCCGTGAAAAAACGAATTACAGAACGGAGTTCGCAAGTGGACACGTTCACCAATGGTAGCTCCATGGAAACTGAAGCGCTACGGATTTGCGCGTACGAGTAGCGTGATTTTGAAGGTCACCAGCTTCCAACGCATTCTAGTGACCATTTATTCCATACTAACTAATTTTTACAACGTTTCGTTTGCAGAAAAAAATAGGGAAACTTATTTATTGGATAGCCCTCTTATTATTGACTTTAGAGAATAAGTACTTTTATATTTACATCTTTTTCCCAAAGGTTCAACCGAGAGAGTAATTTAATGAGGCGTCTTTCCTTACTTTGTGGTCAGTAGTGGGTAAAGTCTGTGATGGGCTCCATAGAAGGGTGTCAGTCCTGTCCAGTGGAATCGGCATAGGTCGGGGTGATGCGTACTCTCTTTCAAATGGACGAATGCCAGTGTTTATGTTTCATTATGATAGCTCATGGACGAAGTTTGAACTTCTCGCCCACCCTGAACAGGTCCCAAAAGGGCTGATTACATCGTAAAATTCTATCTTGAAATCTCACTGCATATGATCTAGGGCTTAATTGTTTGACTACAGTTACCGGAGTCCTCGCTCTTTAAAGAAAACAGATTTATTTTCAGAGAGTTGCTATGTGAATATGATGATGTGAATAGAATGCATATCACCATAAGATTTTTGTCTTAAACGAGCGTCCCTAAGAGAGAATTCTACTAGTTTTCTTCAGCAAAGATGGTTCCGAAAGTTCTTCTCTGATTGGCAATAAGTTTCTGGTTCTGTGACTGCCAATTCGTTGCACAGGTGAACCTAATACTCCACTTGTGTTGTTTAGATGGTTTTATTTTTGAATATCATATTTCATTCTTTCACATTTTAGAAGATTTTGTTTTCTGTTTAAACAACACTTTCTGCTTAACCATTGGACCCAGGGTGTAAAGGATTAGAGGGTTGGTGAATAAATGACCATTTATATGAAAATTGTTTAAATTCTATTGAACAGGTTTTAGAAATTTGGTGTAATTCAAGTTGATCTTTAAGTATTTTAGAGATATTGAAAGCAGCGGGCTCCAGTACCCAATCTCAAATCAACTGTTTTATTTCCTTTGAAAGTAACCTTTTCCAACTAATCATGTCCATGTCGAGTTTTAACTTCATTTATTGAAAGGGTAAATTCACTTGATTCGTCTTCGGTGTCTTCAACAAGATTTTTTCATTTATTTTTTTGGAAAATTTCACATAATTTTTAAAAATGATCAGCCTTTTTTGGCTTCATTACGGTTACCTCTAATAAAGCTGAAATGGGGGTGTCATTCAAGACCCGTTCATTGAACGGGCCATTTGTCATGTATAATAACCGATTGCATATCAATTTTATCGTATCTAAGAGAGAGAGAGAGAGACCAAAAAGGATTCAAGATTTATATTATCAAGTCCCCAGTTCAATTTTATTTAAGATATTGATTAAGACCTAAATACCAAAAGGGTAATAAATAATTTTAATAATCACTTTATTGTCTCAGAAAAAGTGCTTAATTTCATTTTCATTTTAGAATGATTTAGACTGGAATTTTGGGGAGCTTTTGATAATAATATAATTTAATATTGATAAGATATAAAGAACCGAATCGAATTTAAAGCAAAGAATCTCTGATCCTCTAGCTTGGTCAGGAATAAAAACAAACAGCTAAATTGAAAGAGCCTTATAGCAGGAAATAAGTACATGATGATAATTCTGAAATTATTTAAAAATTCGTATTTTCTTTATGTCCACATCGCTTAATTCAGTTATAGCTTTGAAGCATTGAATATCTGGGGATGGTTCTCTATGAGATATTATGGGAATAAACCCATATAAAACCTAGAAACTAAAGTACAATATAATAGCTATTTAAAACATGAAGTAGCGTCATTTAAAATATGATATAACGCCTATCCAGCTTTTATTTCTTTATGGTGGAAGGATGGAAATAGGAAAAGTCATATATTCCTAAATTATACCTATATCACGGAGAATCACATGTGTGTGTGTGATCTATATGAATGCTTCATTTCATTACTCGAGTGAAGAAGGAATTTGTAATTGGTACAGATTGTCTGCTACACTGAGACATGACCTCTTCCCCAGGATCTTTTTAGAAATTGCCCTTGTGTGATGTATGTTGCGGAAATAAAGTAAATGTGATAATATTAACCAAATATATATAATATCAATTTTATTATAGGGGAATAAATAAATTATTTGAATGGTACTGTAAAGAGAAATATTTTATGGACATATGATCCTATGGCTTCGGGGATTGGAAAATTTGGAAATGGTCACGAAATTCTTCGGCGTCCTTTATAATCTCTTGTGAAGAGGTCTGAATCTATATTTGGATGCTTTGATGATTGCAAAACCTTTCTTGATTTCCAGATTCCATTTCTTCATCTTCGCCGCTTGAGGCGCATCAAGATCCTTTTTACTAAATCCTTGATCCTCATATTCAACAGCATACTGTAGATTATGTCCTGTATTAACTGGTATCAAGGTTTTCTTGAGACATTCTGAACTACTATCATCATCTGAACGTTCAAGGTTTTTAATCTTGAACCGAAGTTCTTTCGCTTTTTTCCCCTCGTTTTTCTTATTTTGCATTAGGAAGATCAGTCCTACCAGATAAACTATCAGAATAAGGGATAGTAAAAGGATAACTATCGCCATCATTGGGGAAACATCGGTATGTTCGCTATGTATTGACGATTTTAATTGCTGGCAGATAGCTGGAGGGCGATTGTATTTACTGCACATGTACTGTAAAAAAGAATAAGTTGATACTCCATATTCAAGGCGCCTATTTGGTTTATACTTAGTATTTTCATTCGTATAATATAATTTGTTCAGATCCTTTTTATGGTTATTTTTAGGATATAATTTGTGATACACTTTCTTGAAAGGTTTTGGATTAGTATATTCCAATTTGGATAGTTTTCTGGATTCATCCAGACGTTGGCTTGGTGCTTGAAGTTGCTTGTAAAAAGGTTGGATGTTTTCGTAAACTGCTTGTTTAAGGCCTTCAACCTCTTTTTTATGATAGTTTATGAAATCCGTTTTCTTAGTTTTCTCTGGTAGTTTATAAATAACCATTTGATCAGTTCCCCTTTCTGTATTCATATTGGATTTAGTTTTGCTGATATCCTTGAATAGGTTTAATATATCTTTAAGAACTTGGATATTTGCGTTATTTGAAAAAATTTGTCGATTCGGCTGAACAGCTATTGGCGAATTCTGATTATGAGTCATTGGTCGATTTTCTGGATTTATTATTAGCGAAATCTCTGTCTTCGGTTGATGGAAGAAAACTATTTTTTTCTTGCTGTCTACATTTTCTCGAGGTAGCATGGTGATTTTTACTTTTCGGATGTCAGGAATCCATTCCTCTTGCGTGGTCCCATCGAAACCTTCCGAAAAGCAAATCATATTCATCATCGAATTCAATGTGTTTTAACGTCCATCTAACCGAATTAAAAACAACAATTGACTCACCCGTGCAGCCGAGGTCACGCTCCGCTGCGTCACGTGGGAAAACATACGTAGATGCTTTCTTACATGTTCTCAGCACATCCCCCTTTTTAAGACTTGAAATATATATATACATTACAAACTTTAAATGCATAATATAATTAATAATGAAGGCGATCCACAGGTTTAACAATTCGTCCACTCCGGGTTCTTATCTGGCCGTCTTCTGAGTCGTTAGAGGGATAATCCACAACTGGGGTGTTTTCATTTTCAACCAGTTCCTCCCCCGAAAAGGTCGGCGTCGATGGGTCGGCTGGATATTGCACTGTAACTCCTTTTCGTAGATGGAACCTGTTTCGACGTAAAGTCCCAACTGGAGTATCAACCATATACGACCTTGGTGTCGATGCTTTCTTCTTTACAATCCCCCAGGTTCGCATATCTGTAATCCAAACAGTGTCACCTTCGGATAGCTCCTCCATGTCCGTAGCTCCGCAGCGTCGATCATATCTGGATTTCATATCCTTTCTCCTTCTCCCCTCCTTTCTTTTCAGGGCCTGAGAGTCCACCAACTTTGGATTAAGATTCTCTGGTGCAATTGGCAAGGTCGTTCGGAGTTTACGTCCCATGAGAAGCTCAGCAGGGCTGTAACCGTTCTCCAAAGGGGTCGATCGATACTCCAGGAGTCCAAGCGATGGGTCTTGATTTTTCTTGAGGATCAACTTAGCAATTTTCACACCTGCTTCTGCCATCCCATTGCTCTGCGGGAATCGAGGACTTGAAGTGACATGTGTGAATCCGTACTGCCTTGCGAAATTTGCAAATTCACGAGCAGCTCCAAATTGCGTCCCATTATCGCTTACAACAGTTTCTGGTACTCCATGTCGGGCAAATATGGATTTGCAACTACGCACCACCACACTGGCTGTGAGCCGATCCAGCTGAACCATTTCAGGATATCGAGAATAATAGTCATTTACGACTAGATACCACTTATTCTCGAACTTGAACAAATCCATTCCAATCTTTTGCCACGGTCGTGTAGGAAAGTTGGTTGGTATCAAAGGTTCATGTTTTGAGACGGCTTCCTGGATACAGACACTGCACTTTCTGACCGTTTCCGCGATCTCTTCCGAAATTCCAGGCCACCATACCGTCTCACGTGCGCGAAGTCTTGTTTTTGTAATCCCGAAGTGCCCAGCGTGCAACTTATCTAGGATCTCCAGTTTCATACTTGCTGGAATAACAAGACGACAGCTACGCATCAGTAGTCCATTTTGAACGCCGAGTTCATCCTTGACATGCCAATAAGAGAGCAGAGCCTGTGACATTTTCTTCTTATCTGGCCAGCCTTTCTCAAGGTAGTTGACTACTGCTTTCAGGGTCGTATCTTCTTGTTGAGCTTCAAATATCTTCGTCAACATCTCGTCTTTGTCGGTTATACTCGAGAGAACTGCATTTATATGCGCTGAGGTTTGCCGTTCGTTTTCACCTCCCTCGGTTGTAAGAAGTGGTTGTCTGGATAATGCATCGGCGTCGAGCAGCTCCTTTCCAGGGATATGCACTATTTCGAATCCAAACCTCATCATACGCATTCGGAAACGTTGCAGTCTTGGGGTCAGCGAACTCAATTCTTTCGTCGAAAATAGAGGAATGAGAGGCTTATGGTCGGTCTCAATTCGGAAACGCTTTCCAAGCAGGAAATCTTGAAAACGTTCGCAGGCCCATGTAATTGCGAGAGCCTCTTTCTCGATCTGAGCATATCGTTTTTCGGTAGGTGTCATAGTTCTAGAAGAATAAGCAACAGGTCGCCAGATTCCATTCTTACCTTCTTGCTTCAGTACCGCTCCCAAGCCGTATGAAGATGCGTCGGATGACACCATAGTTGGTTTCCTGACGTCGTATGCTGCCAAGATGGGTTGAGTCGTGAGCAATTCTTTCAACTTTCGGAATGCTCGCTCCTGGCTGCAATCCCAAACGAAGTCTTGACCTTTCACCAACAACTGGTTCAGTGGAGCCACAATTTCAGATAAATTTTCCACAAAGCGTCCCAGATGGTTCACCAAGCCAAGAAATCTTCTTACGCCATGAACATCGGTCGGAGCAGGCATCCTCGCCACTGCTTCGATTTTCGCTGGATCTGGTCGAATACCGTCTTCATCCAGTATGTGCCCAAGAATGAATGTAAGATAAAAAGCCAACAACGAAGAGTGAATGTAATATAAAAATTATTTGCATATTTATCGTCGGGCGGACGTGTTTTTGCAGCGCTCCGCGAATTCCGGTAAATATTACTTCAAATTTGTTTTTAGAGTTGTTTTTGAAATTTAAAATCTTTTATACCTTACTTATATTATTATATATATAATAACTAACTCTTAAGTATACTTAAACATTTTATATACAGCTGATTTGCATATCAGCAGACGGCGCGGCGCGACCGTTTGCCGCTTGTTAGAACAATATGGTCGATAAAATTGAAAAACGTACTGAGGAATGTAGGATTCAGCATAAGATCATCTCGGAACAAATTGCTGACACATTAAAATCAAAGTACTCATCTACAAATAAAAGCATAAATCAAAATGATCTTACAATTGTACAGGGTTTGTTAAAGCAATTGAATATATTGATGGATACAATGGGAGATATCGCTGTAATCAATGGCTCTATCTGTGATTGACTTGGAAATCTGGACGAATCAATAAAGAAAATATCTCCTTCAAGTCAATTTTATAATAGGTCATATGCTCAAGCTACGAAAGTTACTAGTGAAGACGATAAAATAGTTATGCAAAATCAAAACGTAACAGATAAAACTATAATATTTAAATCCAAGTTAAATGTTTCCCCGGCTGAAGTATTAGGCGAAGTAAATAATGGTATTAAAAAGATGAGAAATGATAGATCTAAAGTCAAAATAAATAAAATAATAAAATCAAAATCTGGCGTAATACTTAAAGTTGATTCAGGTGAAAATTTGAATACATTGATTGAAGAGTTTAAAAAGATTGATGAGGTAAATCAAAAAGCATTAATTTATGCACCAAAACCACTAGATCCAACAATTGTTCTTAAGTCAATTACTAAATCTACAGATATTAAGGAATTGCCTTCGATTTTATGCAATATGAACCCAGAGTTAGAAGGTCGAGAGAAGAAGATAAAGGTTCTGTTCGCTATGAGATCAAATACTGATGTACAGGATGTTGTTCTCCGCATTTCCCCGGCAACATACCAAATTATGAAGAAATTACAACGTATATATACAGACATACAGGTTACATATATGAAGGATAAGGTGCTTGTACGTCAATGTCAAAACTGTTTTAGTTATGGTCATAGTAAAAATTCATGTAACATCATAAAATGTAAAAATTGCGGAGACAATGACCAACATGTTAACTGTCAATCCTTGCCCAAGTGCATAAATTGCTCTACACATCCTAAATATAGGAATAGCAATAATCATCGTTCCAATGACAAATTATGTCCTGTGTTCCTTCAACAAATGAAATATGAGATACAAAGAACATGTTATGCAGATTTAGATCATGATATTGTTACTTTGGATTAGAATAGACTTATTCTTGTTTTTTTGGTCAATGTTCAAATTAAAAATTCTACAACAAAACACGCGGAAAAGCAATTTGGTTAATAATGAAATAAGGGAATTTATTTCTAAAGAAAAATATGATATGATTATAGTTCAAGAACCATATAGTATAAATAATGAAGTAATCTTTAATATGCGTTCAAAAATATATTATGCAAATATACCGGGAGTTCCAATATATACCGCAACAATCGTTACAAACCCTTTCTTATCATGTAAATTAATTAAAGAGTTTTCAAATTCATTTGCAACCACTATATCAGTACAAACTACTAAACGGCAAATTATTCTTTCAAATATTTATATACACCCTAATAAAATGGATACCTGTCATGTTCAATTCCTTGATAAATTAATTAAAAGTTTTAACACAAATCCATTGATTTTAGCTGGAGATTTTAACGCTCGAAGTCAGATGTGGTTTGATAATATTATTAATCAAAACGGTAGAAGACTTCAACCAATAATTGATTTTCACAATATGCTCATACATAACAATCGAAACAAAACATGTCGAGGATTAAGTATAATAGATCTTACTATTACTAATAGTCATGCTCATGTACTTGTTAATGGATGGAAAACGTTAAATCTTTCGCAAATCACAGACCATCACGCAATCTCATTCGACATTAGTCTGGAAACAGAATGTTTATTACATGAAAATAATTCTACATGGTATTTTCAAGAAAAAAGAGCCAATTGGCAAAAATATGAGCAGGCAATCAATGTGTCTAGGATAAATGAGGCAATGATGAAATTAGGTAAAATAGTAAATATAAACGATATAAACTGTGTAGTTTCTCTCATAACTGACATATTAATTGAAGCTGCATATGCATCTCTACGATTAAAACCAAAATATTTAAATAATAATCCATTTAATTGGTGGACGGATGAACTGGAACTTTTTAAAAATCATTTTAAATATGTTCGAAATCTATATTATCGGGGTAAACGGTCTAATAGACAGCTAGTTGATGAAAAATGTATAAAGAAATACGAAATAAGTATATGAATATTATTGAAAAAACAAGAAATGTAAGCTGGAGGGTATTCCTGGAGGAAGTTGAAAATACATCTCCTTTTGGTAATACTTACAAAACTTTTAAACAAAAAATTTCTCCTAGGTCTTTTGATTTACCAATTCTAGATGTATCTCAAGATGTGCTCGAATCAGAAATGAAAAATCTTTTATCTTCTCTATTTCCGAATGACTGTCAATCTTCTGACACAAACTATCATAAATTAATCAGAGACAAGAGTTATACTTTTTCTAATGATAAAATCATTTATTTTGATAATATTCAAATCTGTTCAATAATTAAAAAACTTAAAAATGGCAAGGCTCCAGGAATAGATCATATAAGCAATCAGATGATCAAAACGGCAGTTCATCATATATCTCCTGTGTTAACAAAATTGTTCAATGCTTGTATTGGAATTAATTATTATCCGGAGGCCTGGAGAAAGTCAGCAGTAATGATTATAAAAAAAACTAATAAAGAAAATTATAAAGATCCGAAAGCCTACCGCCCTATAAGCTTGTCTTCTAATTTAGGTAAAATTTTTGAAAGTCTAATTCATATTGAACTTTTAAATCATATTAATAGTAATAATGTTATGCCTCCTGCTCAACATGGATTTACACAAGAAAAATCAACAATCTCTGCTTTACAAGAAATAACTAAATTAAGTCTTCTGAAAAGAGAAACAGAAAATACGGCAATAGTAACAGTGGACATCAGCGGAGCTTTCGACAACGCATGGAATCCGGCAATTCTCCAACAATTGGACAAGGCAAATTTTCCAGCGGTACTTATAAAAATAATTAATTCTTACTTTGAAGACCGGAGTGTAGAGTTTAAATATACTAATGTAAAGTGTATAAAAAAGATAAATAAGGGATGTCCCCAGGGTGGTATTATTTCTCCTATTCTTTGGAATATATTACTTAATGATTTCAACTTATCTTTTAACGAAAGTTTTGCTAGAGTAATTGCTTTCGCGGACGATGTGACATTTGTGGTATGGAGTTCAAACATCTATGATCTTCAGTATAATATTACCAAATGTTTAATAAAAATCAAAGCCTGGTGTGAAAAGGTAAAACTTTCACTATGTCCAAATAAAACAGGTATACTCTATCTACATAACTATGAAAAATTGCCCATTAATTTTGATGGAAAAATAATTCAACCATCAGAAACTGTTAAAATTTTGGGAGTTATTTTTAAAAATCATAGACAAAGGAATAAGATTAATTTTGGAACACATGTTGACAATATAATTATGAAAGCTACGAAACTTAAGAATATATTATTCTCATTATGTGCACGTACTTGGGGCATTGATACTCGACGTAGATTGATCTTATATAAAGCTATGATACGCTCTACAATAAGCTATGCATCAAATATTTGGTTTCCTTTTATCACTGCAGCAAAAAGATCCAAGTTGAATTCTATACAATATCAAATTCTTATTAGATGCATTCATGCTTATAGGACTTCATCTTCTTACATCACACATATACTAGCGAAAACCCCTTTACTGTCCGATTATCTTGAATTATTACAAACAAAGTATAATATGACAAATTCCCTCACAGATCGAACACTCAAAAAACCCCTTCAAAAAGAATTAAACAAACTATATCTGGATCTAAAATTTAAGTTTTATCTTTCTCAATCTAATGAACTGTTCAAGAAATTCTTTCCAATTGCTGTCCCAAATTTCATTTCTTCTGATAAATTCACTACTTTATTCTTAACTGGCAAAGGACCCTTCTTAAGTTTCCTATTCAAACTGAA
The DNA here is from genome assembly GCA_030710605.1 of Cordylochernes scorpioides. Lineage (NCBI taxonomy): Eukaryota > Metazoa > Arthropoda > Arachnida > Pseudoscorpiones > Chernetidae > Cordylochernes > Cordylochernes scorpioides. The sequence continues at coordinate 19,526,243 of CP092869.1, forward strand.
TGCTATCAATGATCCAACATGTGAATGCCGCTTAGATGTTGAATCACCAGAGCATCTTCTTTTATCTTGCCCTCTGACTAATCAAATTGTATGTAGATACTTTGAAACATTACCAAATTCTCTTTGTGTATATACTCTATCTTATGAGAACTTTGTTAAGTTTAGAACTATTTGTACAATAATTTACAAAACAATACTAATCCATCGTGTAAATAATTAATCATATATATGTAAATAATACTAGCACAGCACAATAGTCCTTTGGACTTCGTGCTTTTGTAACAATAAATAAATAAAAAAATAAATGTAATATAAAAAGCCAACAATGAAGAGTGAATGTAAGATAAAAAGTCAACAATGAATAGTAAATGTAGAGTGATGAAGTAGTAAATGAAGAGTAATATATAATATAAAAAGCCAACAATGAAGAATGAATGTAAGATAAAAAGCCAACAATGAAGAGTGAATGTAATATAAAAAGCCAACAATGAAGAGTGAATGTAATATAAAAAGCCAACAATGAAGAATGAATGTAAGATAAAAAGCCAACAATGAAGAGTGAATGTAATATAAAAAGCCAACAATGAAGAATGAATGTAAGATAAAAAGCCAACAATGAAGAGTGAATGTAAGATAAAAAGCCAATAATGAAGAGTAAATGTAATATAAAAAGCCAACAATGAAGAATGAATGTAAGATAAAAAGCCAACAAAGAAGAGTAAATATAATATAAAAAGCCAACAATGAAGAGTGAATGTAAGATAAAAAGCCAACAATGAAGAGTAAATGTAATATAAAAAGCCAACAGAGTGAATGTAAGATAAAAAGCCAACAATGAAGAGTGAATGTAATATAAAAAGCCAACAATGATGAATGAATGTAAGATAAAATGCCAACAATGAAGAGTGAATGTAATATAAAAAGCCAACAATGAAGAGTGAATGTAAGATAAAAAGCCAACAATGAAGAATGAATGTAAGATAAAATGCCAACAATGAAGAGTGAATGTAATATAAAAAGCCAACAATGAAGAATGAATGTAAGATAAAAAGCCTACAATGAAGAGTGAATGTAAGATAAAAAGCCAACAATGAAGAGTAAATGTAATATAAAAAGCCAACAATGAAGAATGAATGTAAGATAAAAAGCCAACAATGAAGAGTAAATATAATATAAAAAGCCAACAATGATGAGTGAATGTAAGATAAAAAGCCAAATATGAAGTGTAAATGTAATATAAAAAGCCAACAGAGTGAATGTAATATAAAAAGCCAACAATGAAGAGTGAATGTAATATAAAAAGCGAACAATGAAGAATGAATGTAAGATAAAAAGCCAACAATGAAGAGTAAATCTCCATATATATATATATATAAAAGTCAATTTCTGTCTGTCTGTCTGTTTCGCGATAAACTCAAAAACTACTGAACCAATTGGTACCAAATTTTGCATGTCGCTTTTTATAAACCTGAGGAAAATTTTCGGCTGCATTTTGATTAGTATTTTTGGCTATTTCTTTTTTTCATTTGAAGAACTTTTTTTTACGCGGACCAATCCGGAATGGAATGAATACCTAAATATGGCCATTTTTTTAAGCATCGGTGGTTCAGTGGTAGAATGCTCGCCTGCCACGCGGGTGGCCCGGGTTCGATTCCCGGCCGATGCATTTTTTTTTTTTACAATTTTTAAAACTCATTTATATTATCTTATATATATAAAATTGAATGTCTGTCTGTCTGTCTGTACTCTATAGATTCAAAAACCATACATCCAATCGCCGTGAAATTTTGGGATATTATTAGGTATATCACCGGGAAGGTTTTTGAAAAATAATTTCAGAATATCTTGAATATCCTTTGAGTTATTTGCAGATTTGTAGATTTAACTCGCAAGCATCGCCCCCATTGTGACGATGATAACAAGTTTTCTTATCACTAAGTTTGTTATCTTAAATATTATTTATCAAAAGTAAGATTATCTCAGGACGACACGGCAATTTATTTGCGACAAGAATAATGATACAATTCCAAGGCGAAGATACTATTCCTTTAACTTCCAATTACCGAGGGAACCAATTAATATTGATTTTATTCAACTTATCGAATATTTCTCAAGGGACCGGGAAAAAATGTTCACTAGATAAAACTATGATTTTCTAATGTAGAAAATTAGGAAAGACAAAATTCAGGATGACAAGGTACACAGGGACCGGGAAAAAATGTTCACTTTATCGAGAGATTCAAATTTACGAGTTTCAAATTATCAAAATATATCTTTTTTATTTTTTAATAAGTTTTTAGAGAATTGTTTTAACAAATGTTCGCTAGACAAACCTTTACTCGGGTAAAACCCCGGGCGAAGCCGAGTACGTTTTATAAGTTTAAAGAGAATTGTTTTAACAAATGTTCGTTAGACAAACATTCACTCGGGTAAAACCCGGGCGAAGCCGGGCACATCCGCTAGTATATATATATCTTCTATATATATAAAAATGAATGTATGTCTGTTTGTTTGTCCTTTATGCCTGACCAAACCACTCATTGGATCGCCATGAAACTTTGGAAGTTATTTTGTATAGTACCCGGAAGGTTTCTAGCAAATAAAATTTTTGAAATTACTTTTCGCCTAGAAATAATCAAGATAAATATTCTAATTTATCTGTTATAATTCAACAATCTGCTCTAAATATTATCATGATGATACGATGATTTTGTAATGTAGAAAATTAGGAAAGACAAAATTCAGGATGACACGGCAATTTATTTGAGACAAGAATAATGATACAATTCAAAGGCAAGATACTATTCCTTTAACTTCCAATTACCGAGGGAACCAATTAATATTGATTTTATTCAACTTATCGAGTATTTTTCAAGGGACCGGGAAAAATTGTTCACTTTATCGAGAGATTCGTTAAACAAACCTTTACTCGGGTAAAACCCGGGCGAAGCCGGGTACATCCATACAAGAATAATGATACAATTCCAAGGCAAGATACTATTCCTTTAACTTCCAATTACCGAGGGAACCAATTAATATTGATTTTATTCAACTTATCGAGTATTTTTCAAGGGACCGGGAAAAAATGTTCACTTTATCGAGAGATTCGTTAAACAAACCATTACTCGGGTAAAACCCGGGCGAAGCCGGGTACATCCATACAAGAATAATGATACAATTCCAAGGCAAGATACTATTCCTTTAACTTCCAATTACCGAGGGAACCAATTAATATTGATTTTATTCAACTTATCGAGTATTTTTCAAGGGACCGGGAAAAAAATGTCACTTTATCGAGAGATTCGTTAGACAAACTTTTACTCGGGTAAAACCCGGGCGAAGCCGGGTACGTCCGCTAGTATATATATAAAAGTCAATTTCTGTCTGTCTGTCTGTTTCGCGATAAACTCAAAAACTACTGAACCAATTGGTACCAAATTTTGCATGTCGCTTTTTATAAACCTGAGCAAAATTTTCGGCTGCATTTTGATTAGTATTTTTGGCTATTTCTTTTTTTCATTTGAAGAACTTTTTTTTTACGCGGACTAATCCGGAATGGAATGAATACCTAAATATGGCCATTTTTTTAAGCATCGGTGATTCAGTGGTAGAATGCTCGCATGCCACGCGGGCGGCCCGGGTTCGATTCCCGGCCGATGCATTTTTTTTTTTTTTACAATTTTTAAAACTCATTTATATTATCTTATATATATAAAATTGAATGTCTGTCTGTCTGTCTGTGCTCTATAGATTCAAAAATCATACATCCAATCGCCGTGAAATTTTGGGATATTATTAGGTATATCACCGGGAAGGTTTCTGAAAAATAATTTCATGAATATCTTGAATATCCTTTGAGTTATTTGCAGATTTGTAGATTTAACTCGCAAGCAGCGCCCCCATTGTGACGATGATAACAAGTTTTCTTATCACTAAGTTTGTTATCTTAAATATTATTTATCAAAAGTAAGATTATCTCAGGATGACACGGCAATTTATTTGCGACAAGAATAATGATACAATTCCAAGGCGAAGATACTATTCCTTTAACTTCCAATTACCGAGGGAACCAATTAATATTGATTTTATTCAACTTATCGAGTATTTCTCAAGGGACCGGGAAAAAATGTTCACTAGATAAAACTATGATTTTCTAATGTAGAAAATTAGGAAAGACAAAATTCAGGATGATAAGGCACACAGGGACCGGGAAAAAATGTTCACTTTATCGAGAGATTCAAATTAACGAGTTTCAAATTATCAAAATATATCTTTTTTATTTTTTAATAAGTTTTTAGAGAATTGTTTTAACAAATGTTCGCTAGACAAACCTTTACTCGGGTAAAACCCCGGGCGAAGCTGAGTACGTTTTATAAGTTTAAAGAGAATTGTTTTAACAAATGTTCGTTAGACAAACATTCACTCGGGTAAAACCCGGGCGAAGCCGGGCACATCCGCTAGTATTTCATAAATATCCTTCGAAACTATTATTACAGAGACATAAATCGCTAATCTATATATATATATATTTTTCACAGAAGGATATATCATCCAGGTAAATAGCCTAAGATACCAACCTTTATATTCTCAACTAGTCAGAGGTTGGTGGTTGGCAGTATTTTGTCATTTTCGTCCATCCTTCACAGTCTAGTTCTTAGATGATATTGTAGGGTAATTTTCTCAAATTGTCCATGAACTCTATTCTCTGCCTTTCTCTTCTTGGTCGTATTTCCATCCATCCCTACAGAAATTTACTCCCAGTGTCGGACAATACGTCTATACATGCTGGTTATTCTACTGTCTACCATCTCCATCACTTAAGTTTCAATAATAAGGAATACGCTCTCCATATAACAGTTTGTCAGAATATTCCTAACCATAGTAAATATAGTATATGATAAGAAATCACAAGCCGCATTATTTTGTATTATTAATTATTTGAATAATATTTACGAACGGAAAAATATGTCCAGTATAGCCTAGTGGACATGGCATCTGACCGGTAAGCGGAACACTGTGGATTCGATTCCCATCCCTGGACACTTTTATTTTTCCGTTTATCATTACTCTTCACAATTCATCCTTTCATAATTCATCCCTAAGGTTGGAAATAATCGTTATTTCTCCTTAAAAAATAAATTCCAATTTTTCGTTTAAAAGAAACACATGCGGGATAATTTTCAAATGTCGTTTTACAATCATAAGCCGCATTATATTGTGTATTATCTAAACTCTATTTATTTATTTATTTATTATCAAATCAGACGCGATATCCCCACAAGGGATGCTTGCGTCAAGCAACAACAATAAATTCAGAGAACTATTTTTACATAAACAATTGGTGAATTACAAGGTTTGAGTAGAAGTTTAAAGAAGAAAATGACATTAAAATCATGCTTGAATTTATATCTTACCTAGGATCAACCAATGAAATAAATACAAATACATAATTTAGCAATTACGGTTTTTTTTAAACAAAGAAAGATAATCATAGATATATTTACAGAATTTCCTTAATTTTAAATATGAGTCCTTACTGTTTATTGTTGACATGTATGATTCGTTTTAAAATTATTAAATTTTCTACTGTCCTTACTTCAATGATAAAATAATGGGAAGGCTTGACTTATCAGTGATGAACCCTCCAAGCAGTTTTGCCAGTTTAATCTACCATACCGTAGTAATATTGCATTTGTATGTTTTCCGTTTATACTGATACTCTTCTTCTTTCTTATCTCAACTTAATCATATTAGGATGTCAAGCTTGTAAAGCTTGAGACTTTTGATGGTGTCTGTTGACAACCATCATGATTAGGTGAAGCAGAATGCGTCTGCCTTTGTCATTAAGACTGGGAGCACTACTCAGTGGCAGGCCGACTTAACTCCAAAAGAAATGGTCGCCTCTGACATGAGGAACAGACACCATGTACAGCCACTCCTAACATGGAGTACAAACGCTGCTCATCCTGTATCCCTTGATTAGGAGCCCTTACAGGGTACTATCAGACGGGCCAGCTGAGCCCAGGTTTTTTAGTGAGCTTGTTACTGCTCCCCATCCTCCTTTTTCATCCGGGCTTAGGACCGGCAAAGGCGGAGCTATACTGATACTGAAGCTAGAGACTCTTGGAAATGGTGTTTTAAATGAACTAAGTAAATAAGCTTTGAGAACAGTAGAAATACATATATTTATAAATATATAATATTCTTTTAGCATTGCTATTTCATAAATTGCAAGTAAAATCATTTTTAAAACAATTATAATATGATGCATTAGCGTGCCATCTGTTATAAGAAATTTATAAGAGTAGACCAATTGTTAGAAACAACCATTCTTGATATAGCATCTTTCTTGTCTCTAAAATTCTATAGAGAATTAGCCTCTATTATCTCTCTATAGTGTGTTTCTGTCGATTCTCCACCAAATTCTTGGCAGAGGCGCCATATTCATTGTACATAGTGTATATATAATGCATATTATCTTTTTTAAATAGTGTAGACTGTGCACTTTGAAGTATTGACAAGATGTTAGTAAAATTGTTTCAATTGTCTATAGTGTGTTATATTACTTCAATGCATAAGGGTCTAAAATGTAATTTCTTTGAAACAACTTTCAGAAGATCTGATAAATAAAAACATTTATTACCCAATAACTATAAAGTGAATAACACGAAGAGATGTTGAATCGATGTTTGCTACTCCCCCCTCCCTTTAATCGACAGAATCGACCATTAAGAAATTTTACATATAGGTTGCTAATGATGCATATAAGATCTTCAGAAAATTGTAATATTTCAAATGAAAATTTTAATCAATTTAAAATCAAACTTTTGTAGATAATTGTTATTTTACCACTAACAATCACTCTTGATATAGCGTTTTTCTTGTCTATAAAGTCTATAGAGAATTAGCCTCTATTATCTCTCTATAGTTATACAAGGTAGGATCAATAAATAAGGTGAATTATAATTTATTTTAAAAAATAAGAACGATATTAAAAATTAGGACTTGATTTATTCAAAATGATCACCTTGGCTTTCTATATACATCGTCTCCATCGTTCTGGCAACTTGTAAATACCCTCTTTATAGGCACTCTTAGGAAGCGTGTGAAAAAAATCTTGCACCACTTTCTGGACATCTTCATCCGAGTCAAATCGCTTTCCCTTTAACTCCTTCTTTAGTAGTCCAAAAAGGAAATAGTCAAAGGGGGCTAGGTCTGGACTATATGCAGGATGTTATAAAACTTCAAAACCTAATTTAATGATTGTAGATACAGTTTTACATGATGTATGCGGCCTTGCATTATCATGAAGGAAGAGAACACCTTTACTAAGCTTCCCTCTTCTTTTGTTTCTTATACCGGGCTTTAGCTTATTTAAAAGAATGTCACAATAAAGGTCGCTGTTCATACGTTGCCTTGAGGATAAAAAATCAAGACAGATTGGTCCATCAACATCCCAAAAAATTGTTAACAAAACTTTACCGGCCGAACGTTGAGACCTGAGGAACATGTAATTCGTCCATTTTTGAACTCGTTAACCATTTATAAATGTTTTTTGAGACAAACAAAACTCACCATAGATATTTTTAATTATTTGGCATATTTGAGATGTTTGAATACCTTCTGCATTCAAGAACCGAATAACTGCACGTTGTTCAAGCGTGGTGCAATCCTTCAAGGGAGCTTCCATTTTAGTTTATTTATAAGTCTCGCGCCGCGCGTGGGAAAAAAAGAACAGAACACCTTAAATAGTCTCTCGATGTTATATTTTAATATTCTGTGGTTTAAATTATTTTTGCTTTTTTAATTTTTAAGAAATAAGATAATTCACCTTATTTATTGATCCCCCTTTGTATTTATTTATTTATTTCCTCTCAAATTTACAGTGTACCATTCGAGAATAGAGCTCACGAGTCACTTTGTTGTGGATGTTAGGCATCAAGAATTTCTAAAAAATATAGTTATATTCTATCACTTCAATACATGAAGATCTATGAATGTAATTTCTATAAGTCAACTTTCAGAAGACCTGATCATTAACAAAATTTTTATTGTCCAACAACTACGGAATGAATAGCAAGAAGAGAAATGTTGATTAAATGTTTGCTACTTCCCCCTCTTCAATCGAATGAAATTTTACATATAGGTCGGTAATGATAAATATTAACACATAAGCTTTTACAAGAGAAGGAATCACCAGACATCATCTTGAAGAAGGAACCAAAGTTAACGGCGACGTGTTTATTTTATTTGTGCTGTAAATTCGGCAAGCGTTTGGACTTTGATGTCCTTCGACAGGAAACTTTTCTCGTCGCCTTAAACTTTAATTTCTTCTTCAATATAAGCTTTTCAGAAAATTGTAATATTTCAGATGAAAATATTAATCAATTTAAAATCAAACTTCTGTAGAGATTTGTTATTTTACCACTAAGATAAGCATTAGAGTATATTCATTGCCACAGGTTTACGGATACCAATAAATTACATAAAGGTATAAGATGCCTTTTGTTTATTAATTGTATAAATAAGCTATCGGGGCAAGCCTTTCCTCAGTAAACTAAAACATAAAAAGTTAATGAAGAGATATTATATAGCTATATTTTTGTATAATTTTTACTACTCTCCTGCTGGCTAAAACATTTGTTTATAAATATTTAAAGTTTTTCAAGGTGATTGATAAAATGAGGAAAGAAGTGCTCAACTCCACAGACAACGGCTGATTGCTCCCCTTCCCCTCTAAATTGCTTTTCCTCCTCACTCATGTACATATATAACCTTTTAGGGGAATCCCCTTGTAAGACAATAGTGTCTTAATAAAGGTTTTCGTTGTTGTATTATATAGCTATAGTATAGTTATTATATATATTATATACTTCTATATAATCTCTCTCCATTACCTTTTTCATGTTTTAGTTTACTGAGAAAGAGCTTGCCCGAAAGCTACTTTATACAATCAATAAACAGAATTATGGCGTCTTATGAACTCCGCCTTTGCCAGTCCCAAGCCCGGATGAAAAAGGAGAAGGGGAAGCAGTAACAAGCTCGCTAAAAAACCTGGGCTCAGCTGGCCCGGCTGATAGTACCCTGTAAGGGCTCCTGATCCAGGGATACAGTATGAGCAGCGTTTGTACTCCATGTTAGGAGCGGCTGCACATGGTGTCTGTTCCTCATGTCAGAGGCGGCCATTTCTTTTGGAGCTAAGTCGGCCTGCCACTGAGTAGTGCTCCCAGTCTTAATGACAAAGGCAGACGCATTCTACTTCACCCAGTGTGGAGATAAGAAAAAAGAAGACAGCGTCTTATACATTTTTGTAATTAGAGTATAATGTTAACAAATAACTTTGATTGATAACTATATTTTGCACAGCGTGTTTTAGAACTGATTTTGTCTACTAGTGCCTCATATCAAAACAAGGCTAAATTAAACCTAGGACAATACCTGGTCAAATTCATTCGGGTAGTTATCTATATACTTTCTCAATGTATAAGGGTTTATAAATCTAATTTATATTAGACATCTTTATGAAGCTTGATCAATGAAACATTCAATTTATTATTTTTGGATCGTTTTCTGAAGACAACTCTCAGATTTATAAAATTAATTTATTTAAACATTAAACATTTTTAGATATTAAGAAAAAGGCATCTCCTTATCGTGCAACTGGAAGTTGCTGATGGCTTGCGCCATCTATCGGAATAAATATAAACTATTCTCGTTGATTTTTAATTATTCCAGAATTCTGGAATTCTGGAATAATTAAAAATCAACGAGAATAGTTGATATTTATTCCGATAGATGGCGCAAGCCATCAGCAACTTCTAGTTGCACGATAAGGAGATGCCTTTTTCTTAATTTATGCACCTTATCCCAGTACAATATTACATTTGTACTATTTTTTTCCACATTTTTAGATATATAGAGAGAAACGAGTTAATTACCTCGTATTCAAATGACAAAAAAAGAATCATCTAATTTTCATACATCGTTCTAACCAGATTCAACTTGTGCAAAACAGACGACACAAAGAAAAATAAACAAATTAATAATATAGGGTAAGTTCCTATATTTTACAAGCTTTCACACTCAAAGAATAATCATTTTCTTGCTTCAATTATAAGAAATGGAAGCATTAAAGCAAGAATGTTTCTTTTTAAAATATAAAATAAACTACTACTGTTCTACTGCGATGAAAAAATATTGTAGTAAAGTTTATTATTTATTAACTAATTATCAATTTTGATATTTTTATACTTTTATACATATTTTATAAAGGAAATTTTAAGGAAATTGATAATTTGTTAATAAAATAATAAATACTTTGCTACACAATATTTTGAGAGGGCTTGACTCATTGGTGGTGATCCCTCTAAGCGGTTTCGACAATGTAATCTATCAGACCGTTTCTTAGAGCTCTAATACTGTATTAGACAATTCTACTTATATATGCTACTGTAATATATAATATGTATATATGGTTTTGACCAAGGACTTGGTTGTTGTTGTGTGATGTAATCAATATATAGCGCGAGATGTTCATGTTTTTAGTTCTTATGATAATTCTGTAATGATAAAATATTATGCAAATATATAACTTTTCAGTAGCATACAATCTCTTTTAATGAAAAACTACACTACCTAATATTATTGAATATTAGGTAGAAGAGTACATAACAGTTTCAATGAAAGGTGGAATCTTAGAAATAGTATCTAAGTAAACTATGGACATGAAGAGTATGAAGAGGTTCAATTGGGTTTCTTCTATAATTAGTTTTGTTGCGAAGTGTATCAATTGTGTGTTCCGCGTGTGACTTAAGTTGAAAGTTCTGAAAGTTATAAAAAAATAACATTTGGTACCAAGTGAGAATTGACATACATTTATTAATAAAGAATTATTAATTTTCCATTTTCACTTAGAGTCATTCTGTGAATTATTAAAATGTTTTTTGACGTGTTCGCTCTATGAGATCGTCAATAATAATTTATTATTCTCGAGATAGTCGTCTGCCCAAACTTTGATTTCTACTCTAGTGTGATAAACATGGGTAAGTAGTTATTCATATCTTAGCTATAATTATGTACATAATCAGAAAAAGAGCTATTATATCTACAAATTGAAACCATATTAATCATTAATTTTTCACAAATTTATTTTTGAGGCTATTAGAGACGTGAATTTTTTGTTTAAAAATGCATTCATGGACAAAACTTAAGGAAGTTCTACCTATTAGCATGTATATCTGAATTCAGACAATAACCTCTGAAAGATATTACAGTGAAATTTATTGAAGACACACGAGATAACCAAGGCACACTAGATAACCAATTGTGAATAAAATTGTCTCTGTTCCTTAAAAAAAAAAACTGACTACCAGCGACATAAAAGACTTTCCATTTTCTTAAGTTTTGTCCATGAGTGTATCTTTCTATATTTTAATTCATTTGCTCCATGGTGATAATAACAGGACAGTTATTTATATTAGAATTAAAAACTGTTGAAAGAAACAAATAATTACATAGAAGATTTATTAAAAAAAAAGGTCTCCTCTCCCTTCAAAATAGACGCTTAAACTAAGACGCCAGCTTTAGAGTTTATTTTGGCGGAGAGGCGACCTTTTTTCATATAGATCAATTTCCTCTTCAAAAACTTTCAATCTCTGTATAAAGATTGAATATATCCACTTATATAAACCTTTATATTCTTTATTTATAACGTTTCTGTGACCCACTGTCATGAAAACCTATCCTATATATAAGTCCAACCTGTCATATAATGTTTTATAAATATAAAGTAATTATATATACTATTAAACAAACACAAAATAAGGAATGCCCATAAACAACAACAACAACACAAATCCATTATTAAGGACAATTATCTCATAAAGGATTCTCTCACATAGGTAAACATAGCAGTTATCTACAGAAAGTGGAGATTAACATCGACCTTTGTTCAAGTTGTATCCATCATCTGTGTTGTGTTTATTATATACTAGCCGAATGACCCGGGCAACGCCCGGGGTTTACCCGATTAAATGCTTTTATTCAAATACTATTCGTTACAATTATAAATTGGCGCCGTGGATGTCATTCTTGTATAATATATAAATGAGTTTTAAAAATTGTAAAAAAAATGCATCGGCCGGGAATCGAACCCGGGGCGCCCGCCACTATAATATATAAATAAGTTTTATAAATTGTAAAAAAAAAATGCATCGGCCGGGAATCGAACCCGGGGCGCCCGCGTGGCAGGCGAGCATTCTACCACTCAACCAAAAGCAAACGGTGACAGAAGTGTCTCGCGCATTGGCGGCACCAAATGATGGGGGGGGGGGGGCCAAAGGTGGCGTGATCGTAGCCGACCAATAGGAGGGCGCCAGCAAACCGTGACAGAGGCCATGACGCCCGTAACTGTATATAGTAATGCCGTTTTCCATAATTTGTAAAGCTAAGGTATTGAGTTTGATTTTGACAACATTTGCCATTAGAACATATAGCGACTTGTTTTCATAACCAATATTTTGACGAAGAATTTCTCTCTCCTCCTCTAGTGCCGAACAATAAAAGATGTAGTGTAGAAAGACATGACTAAATTCACTGGAATTCTTATAAGAATACGAATTGAGCACGCATTTTTATTTTTAAAATAAAGCAAACTTTTTACTGCTCTTACTGCATTGGAAAATATTGGGAGGATCTAGCTCATCAGTGGTGAATCCTTCCAGCGGATTTGCCAGTTTAATCTACCAAACCGCGCGCTTTTCAGAGTTCTACTATTGTATTGGATGATTTCGCTTAAATATAAGACACTGTAGGTTGGATTATTGATTATGACAAATAAGAGAACTATGGGTATAAGCTTTGAGGACAGTATAGAACATTTATTTGAAAAAGACAAAATAGTGCTTGACAGGCTCATTTAATAGATATAGAGGGCGCGTTATTGCTTTATGTTTAGTTGTTATATAAAAAATCGAAACTATTATAGACGGGTATGATTCTTTTGAAAATTAAACAATTTATACTGCCCTTACTGCAATGGCAAAAATAATGTAGGAATTGTTTAATTTTCAAAATAATCATACGCGTCTATAATAGTTTCGAATTTTCATAACAGATGGCGCGTTAATGTATCATAATATAGTTTTTATATCCCAGTATTTATCTACTTGGCGAGAATTCAAGGAAGCCCTTTTCTTCAGACAAAAAACAAGATTAAGTGAAAAAGAAGAAAAATTGTTGGGAAAAAATGATAGATTCATAGAAGAGAAAGAAGGCTGATAATTATGAAGATCCTTTATTACTTGAAGGTATTTATAAACAATAAGGAAGGACAAGAGATTGAATAAATTGAACTTGATAAAATTATATGTACACTAGCAGTTCACCCCTATCAGCAACCTGACCCATCCAATAACCGCTAGCCAATGACTTAATCTATCAAAGCTGCGATATATAGGCAGGGATGCAAATTAGCATAGACAATACTAAAACTATATGCCAATCACAAGAATATTGTGTATCTTAGAAATATCCGGAATTGCCACTTTCAACAAGATATCAATCTGATAAATTAAGTAAAATAAACAAAGTTGAAGGTATATTGATATAAAGACTCGAAATATTTTATATTAAAATCCACAAAGGAGACATGCCATCAAATTAATCTGCAGGAAGCGTGATATGTCACTATGAGAACATGTATCGAGAAAATACCAAAGATTGGCTTAGAAAGTTTTTCCTTCAGTGGAAAACATCAACAATAGAATTACTGCGGTCCAATATGGGAGAATAAGAATGCTTCTGGAAAAAGTTTTATGTCTTAGGAATTATCTCTTGGGAATATGGTTTGTTTGTGGATGGATGTTTAGCGCGGCTCTCAATATGTAAAAAGAATCTATCAAATATTTTATATTCAAATTAAATTTTTAAAGTTTCATCACATAAAATATTAGGTTTTTTAAAATTAGTTATAATAATTTCAATAATTATGTTTAGTATGTAAATATTACAGAGATTTGTCATAAATATATGTGATGATTTAAGACCATGGAATTTTTGTAAATAATCCAGATATCTACTACCACATATTTCACCACGTGACTGTATATAACGTGTTATTTACTGCAAATAGAAAGCATCAAATAACATCAATCTGTACCGCGTAAGACTCAAATAAAGTATAGCAACTGTACAGATAGAAGGAATGGAGAATAACAGGAGAAAATTAAGGCTAAAACTAATCAGGCCTAAGTGAGAATAAGAAAGTAGGCCTATCGAGCCCAGTCCAAGTTTTACGAGGTCGTGGCCCTCCTGGATGATGTAACTTTACCCCCCTGTTTACGTCAGAAAAGGGCAGTGACCTGCCTGGACCCAGGGAAGCTATAAAAGGAGGCCCCAAGCCTCAGTTAGTCAGTCTTTTGTTTCAGTCTTTACTTCAGTCCCAGTCCGCGCAGGCCGCTCCTATAGAGGTAATCCTTTCCTACCTCCTCGTCCCATTCCTTCTTGACGTTCAGACGCTTCTTCGTGGAATCTCTGTTTGTTTATTTCACCTTTGGCCCCACTGTGTCGCCTTCCACCACGACTGCCCGGTAGAGGTGACATCGAGGTTCGTCTAGCATCAGGTAACACTGGTCCCAGAGGTCCCAAGATATCACATATACAACTCTTAAAACTATCATATTATATACAGTTGTTATATTAATTGTATATATTTTATGTAAAAAAATAGTATGAATAACAAATAAAAATATTTTTGTTAAAAGGTTATATTATTCTTTTCATACATATACACACACACAATATATATATATATTAAAAATAAAAATGGCATATCCTGAACAGGAGCACATGTGCTTTTCAGAAGGCAGATTTAGTGGAACAGAAATAAACTAAACATTTATTTAGCCTGTTCCCTGATATTTGGTCAACCCAATTTCTTGATAAATCAAGAAAAGCCATCCACGAAAGCGTTTCGCGCTGTTGGCGCTCGTCAGCGTGGAGTAGGCTGTACCACTGCGACCAAAAGATTTTTGGTCCCAAAGGTTTCTTGAGAAACCAAGAAATAGGTATTTAAGGCCAAACTTGCGTAAATACGCTTAACACTTCTGAAAAGCACATGTGTTCCTGGTCAGGCTATGCCTATTTTTAATATCAACACCTGACCTTATTATTTTTTTCTATTGTTTTTTTCATGTGTTAAGCGTATTTACGCAAGCTTGGCCTTGAATACCCATTTCTTGGTTTCTCAAGAAGCCACTGGGACCAACGCTGACGAGCGTCAACAGCGCGAAACGCGTTCGTGGATGGCTTTTCTTGATTTATTAAGAAATTGGGTTGGCCAAATATCAGGAAACAGGCTAAATCAATGTTTAGTTGATTTATTTTCCACAAGATGGCGCTCTGCCTTCTGAAAAGCACATGTGCTCTGGTCAGGATATGCCTTATTTATTTATTTATTATTTTTATTTTTAATATAAACACTTGACCTTTTTATTTTTTTCTATTGTTTTTTCATATATATGTATATATATGATTAATGTTAACTTGTCAATTTCTGCTTGAAAGAGTTATAAAATGGAGTTGAGAAGCTGAATTCTTGCAATGTGATATTTTCAAGACAAGAGAATCAATCAAATGACTTTATGAAATTATTTAGTAAAGTAGATTGATATTAGAGAGACTAAAGGCTGAGAAATGTGCAATGACTACCTTTCTGGGATCACAAGAAAAATAGTGTTAATAGAATTTTCAGAACTAAGTACAACTATTAACATGTGTGTAGAAATGTATATTGTGTACAACAACAACAACAACAACAAACCTGCCCAGAAGTCCTCCTCTACGTGGCGGGCGGGAGAAGCAGCACAAGTAAAGGACTGTCCTGTAGGGCGAAGTACGGTGTCGTGAGCCCCGAGCCGCTACGGTAAAAATGAACAGGGAACTCTGAAATGTGACTGACTTACGGGGCAATGGTTCCCCTCCACCCCCCTTTCCATGGAGCAACATACAGACAAGGCACCTCAGTTGGCCGGTATTGTGATCAGGGTGCATGGACCGATCTGATCTGCTCCATGGACAAGACACCACCACCACATCAGTTGGCCGGTATTGTGATCAGGGTGCATGGACCAATATGATCTGCTCTATGGACAAAACACCACACACACACACACACACAAAAAGAAGAAAATTAAACAGGATAACATATAACCTGCTACCCGTATATCTCCTTCAGACCAGAATCAAGGCTGAGTGGTTATCTCCTGGCCACAACACAAAGTTATGACGTGGTATCTTTACTAACTCCTATTTAGACCACAACATCGAGTGGCGATATTTGTGAAACTTCAATAGTACTCGCGCTACAGTGAAAATTTGTCATAATTCCCATGAAAAGAGCTGCTTTAGGAAATATTTAGTAATCTTGTTCAAAAATAACTAAAGAAAATCATAGTGAATATATCTATTTAAAGATATATTCTGTTTAATTATTCTTTAGAACAGTGCTTAGTTACCTTTATCTACCTCCAGTGCATTCACCTCGAATATGTTATCGTACTAGGGTCACTCCAAAAGTTTTTGCAATCAATATTAAACAATTAAAATATAAAAAAATAAATTATACCATTAAAATCTACATGTATTTTTTACCTTACATAAAACCTTTCATAAAATGTAACAACATATACTCTCATAGACTCATAGAGGACGCGACTTTGTTTACAGTGGCAGCGGTAATTTCTAAACATTGCAAGAGACACAATGTAGTTGAATAGAGAAAGGTTACGTATCATGAACCTTTATGATTATAAAAGTAATTTAACTTATAAATAATCCCATGAAAGATTGATGAAATCTTTAGGTGATAAAGCTCCAACTCCGCCTTTGCCGGTCCCAAGCCCGGATGAAAAAGGAAGAGGGGGGAGCAGTAACAAGCCCACTAAAAAACCTGGGCTCAGCTGGCCCGGCTGATAGTACACTGTAAGGGCTCCTAATCCAGGGATACAGGATGAGCAGTGTTTGTACTCTTCATGTTAGGAGCGGCTGCACATGGCGTCTGTTCCTCATGTCAGAGGCGGCTATTTCTTTTGGAGCTAAGTCGGCCTGCCACTGAGTAGTGCTCCCAGTCTTAATAACAAAGGCAGACGCATTCTACTTCACACAGTCATGATGGTTGTCAAACAAATTTGATGCCCTAATATGATTGAGTGGAGTTATGAAAGAAGAAGAAGGAGATAAAGCTCCTTTTATTAGAACGGTTGATGGATGAAATCTTGCATAGGTGCTAAAAAATGCATGTATATTTTAATGGTATATATTATTTTTTAATATTTTAATAATCTAATATTGGTTGCAAAAACATTTGGAGTGACTCTTGTATTATACTATAAATCCTTCATGATATCATGCCATCTCAGCACGACCATGTTGGCATGTGCAGCGGACCAGATCATCGTGACCAGGAAGGGCCGTATCCGACCTATAAACAACTTCTTCGATTTCGTCATGATCCCGAACAAGACACGAACAGACAAGATCCGTCTTGTGTTCAAGATCTTGGTCGTCTTGATGCTTCTTTCTGGATTCTTCTACCAGGTAACTACTGTAAACCCACTCTAGAGATGTACATAATGGGAATAACATACGTTATATAGTGAGTCAAAGGGTTTTTTTTTTGCGTGTGAGGCAATATACTCATTTAAAAGTGTAGTATTTTTGCATGCTTGGATATTTGTAGAAATCCAATTATTCTCTTCGCATACTCAAATTTTGTTTTAGGCATATATAGCGGCACAATTTTGCTAATAGGAAGTCAGTAAGATGGATCTATTATAGGGTATGTTTATTTATAATAAACTATATTTCCTAAGTCTGTGGCCTAATAGAAGCAACACCTAATCTTATCAACATCCTGGCTGCATCTCTATCTAGCGATATAACAGAAAGAATAGCAGAAAATCAATAAATATATTTATTGTTAAGAGTATCGGCGTTGCGAGAAGAACAGTTAAAACCTCCGTTAACAGATGGTTCTTTAGTCTATTTCCTGTCTGAGACTAGTGTGGGGATGGCCGTGGTCCTGTTTCCTGGGGCTTATAACTGTAAATATCTGTTTGTATTGGCTGTAGGATGTAAATTACTGTAAATACTTGTTAATTGTTATTCGAGTTCTAGAGTTAATGTGGATGGAAGTTTACAATAAATTGTTAGTTAGTAGAAGACTTGTTCCCGGTTAGTGCTATTGTTGTAACTTCCTCTCCAACACCACAGTAGCTTCTGGTAAGTCTCTCGTGTCCCCCACCAGTGGTAAGGTCGAGAGATACTGTCAGAGGGAAAGGCGATACACATGAGTAGTCGGTCTCAGAGGGTCTTTGGGCTGTCTGCAGGGTAGGGCTGCAGAGGTGATCCACGGCGGAAGAAGCGGCGTTGTCGCGAAGGACTTGAGATAGGAAACACGCGACAATATATATGTGTGTGACATTTTGCGGAGCAGTCGAGGTGGGAGTGGCAAGGAAGCACACACAGGAATCTAAAGATAGAACCGGCGAATGACAGACGAGAGAGAGAGAAGTCATATTTCAACAGAAGAAGAAGCGACGTGGAGACGACGTCTGATAAAACCGCCTCTATTAATCAGATTTGAGAGGGATAAATCACTGTCCAACAGGAAGATCGGACACTATACAGGGTATATAAGAAAACCAATAAAATATAATAGTAGAGCGGTCTTGAGATTAATTTGGCGAAGCTTCTGAGAGTGTTCACCCCTAATTAACCAAGACCTCTCATTTAATAACTT
Source organism: Cordylochernes scorpioides (assembly GCA_030710605.1). Lineage (NCBI taxonomy): Eukaryota > Metazoa > Arthropoda > Arachnida > Pseudoscorpiones > Chernetidae > Cordylochernes > Cordylochernes scorpioides. Next base: position 19,545,042 of record CP092869.1, read on the forward strand.
TTACCATTTCAGTAAAAAAGGTCAGTAGAGATAATATATGAAGTTATAATTAAAAAGAAACACATTGGAAAAAATAATTGTCACAATTTTATCGATATAATATTGATATAAATCCCAAAATCTCTGAAAAAAAAAATAGATGAAAAATTTTATAGGAGGATATTGGTTTATAAAAAGTTACCTTTGGTGTTGTGGCTTTGTCACCGATCCGAATCAGCTAGTTTGCAGAGACGGTCAATAGATGGCGCTTAGCGTTTAATTTGACGGGAGAGGTGACCTTTCTTCCGATAGATCGGTATCCTCTCAGCAAAATGTCCATTTAAACGTTGATTGCCTTTTATTCCGATGAAAATCCCTTGTTTCCTTTAATATTATATAGCGAAAAGAGAACATATGATATACACATTTTGGGATATTATGTATAAATGCAATCTTATAGACTAACTAGACGAATGGCCCGGGCAACGCCCGGGTTTTACCCGAGTGCGTATATATTTTAGTAATGTTTTAATAAAAATACTATTCGTTACAATTATAAATTGGCGCCGTGGATGTCTCTCTTGTGAAACGTCCCGCCCCAAACTGTGTGTGTCTTGAAAATATAAAATTAGAAATGTGGATTTTCATAAATATATCATCATGTCTATTTTTATTTTTGCATTTCACCTACTAAATCGATAGAGATAATTACATTTGCAACATGAACCTAGGTATATTGACTAAATAGAAAACTGCATAGTAATAAAGATAATATTGTAAAGGCACCATATCGTTTTATTTTCAATAAAATCGAAACAAATAAATATATCACAAAAATATGACCCTATAACTTTCCGCAAGGTTCTAAATGGTCACACGGCCAGTGTGAGTGTTTTTGTTGCATCATGCTGTGACTCACACGATGACCCAAGGTCATTCAGGGCTGGAGCAAAGCCTATCTCCGTCGTCGCAATGGTGGCGCTGCATGCGAGTTAAGTCTACATATCTGCAAATAACTCTAAGGAAATTCAAGATATTCAAGAAATTATTTTTCGGACACCTTTCCGGGGATATACCTAATAATATCCCAGAATTTCATGGCGATTGGATGTATGGTTTTTGAATAACAGGGTTGTCTAGAGGGGGGCAGGGAGGCCACGTGTTCGCTGGCGGCCAATGGGCGCGCATTCTATCCGTGAGCTTCAGACAAACAGACAAACAGACAAACAAACAGACAGAATAAGGCAAATATATAAGTAGATAAGGATAAATACGCTCATGGACAAAACTTAAGAAAGTAGAAAGTCCTTGTTATCACTTGTCATCTATTTTTTTTAAGGATACAGAGGTAATTTTGTTCCCACTTGGTTATCTCGTGTCTTAAATAAAGGTCACTGTGTATCTTTTAGATATATTGTCTGAATCCCGATATAAATGCTAAAAGGTACAACTTCCTTAAGTTTTGTCCATGAGTGTTTACACACTTGGTTATCTCGTGTGTATTCAATAAAAGTAACTGTAATATCTTTCAGAGTTATTGTTTAAATCTCGATATACATGCTAAAAGGTACAAATTCCTAAGTTTTTTCCATGAGTGTATACAAACTTGGTTATCTCGTGTGTCTTCAATAAAGGCCACTGTGTATCTTTCAGAGTTATTGTCTGAATCCCGATATACATGCTAAAAGGTACAAATTCGTTAAGTGTTGTCCATGAGTGTATATTGGTTATCTCGTGTATCTTCAATAAAAGTCACTGTAATATCTTTCAGAGTTATTGTCTGAATCCAGATATACATGCTAAAAGGTACAAATTCGTTAAGTGTTGTCCATGAGTGTATATTGGTTATCTCGTGTATCTTCAATAAAGGTCACTGTAATATCTTTCAGAGTTATTGTCTGAATCCAGATATACATGCTAAAAGGTACAAATTCGTTAAGTGTTGTCCATGAGTGTATATTGGTTATCTCGTGTATCTTCAATAAAGGTCACTGTAATATCTTTCAGAGTTATTGTCTGAATCCAGATATACATGCTAAAAGGTACAAATTCGTTAAGTGTTGTCCATGAGTGTATATATGTGAACATGTTGACTCAGTGCACTGCTCCAACAACAGGTACTGGAGTTCCTCAACATGTACTACCAGTACCCCACCGTGATGGACTTCGACATCACCTTCCCTGATGACATCGTCGCTCCAGCCATCTCCGTCTGTAACAACAACGGGTGAGTCCGCTGGACCTCATCTCTTGATTATACAAGTACTTGTATTGTCACGTAGAAAATAAGGAAAGACAAACTTCAGGATGACACGGCAATTTATTTGAGAGAGGCACCAACTAAAATTCATAAGTACAAAAGTAGCAATAAGGAAAGTATACAGAGTAGAAAGATATAAATATGAAAATTGATAATATGTTCATAAATGATAAATATTTCGCTACAATACGATAGCTACATTCAAACACAATTTCCAAGTTCAGAACAGGTCACCTGAAGCCCTATCTTGAACATTTGAGAGGGTTGAGAAAAATTTCTCACTCTGCATCATATGCGCCCACAAACCCAGTCTCACCTCAACATATCCTAGAATGCCTCGAATCAAAGAGAAAGAAACTATTTCTTAATCCTAAAGGGAACTTGAGAAATCTTTCACTCCTGTTGAAGGGCAGGAGAAAGTTCTCCTGCATTTCACTCTGCATCCAATGCCATCTGGAAAATTAGGGAAGACAAAAACTTCAGGAGGAGACAACAATTTATTTCAGGCAAGGACAAACTATGAATTGTAAACAAAAGATAAGCTACGAGGGAAATTTACAGAGTAGCAAAATATAATCATAAAAATAACCACTCTGTTAATAAAAATAATAAAATTAATACTTTGTTACAATATTTATGAGCTATATTTTGATCTTAGGCCTATACTTTTTCTCTGTAGTATAGTGACCTGACGCGATGAGATGTTTGTGTGGATAGTTCGATTATATTGTCACAATTCAGTTTTAATTATTCTTGGAATGGATGTTCCTATACACATATGCGACGGGATAATGCTATAGTACAAAAAATATTAAAATATTGTAGCAAAGTATTATTTTATGTTTATATTTTGATATACTCTGTACACTTCTCTCTTTTGCTTATCTTTTGTTTATCATTCATAGTTTGTTCTTGCCTGAAATAAATTTTTGTCTCATCCCAAAGTTGGTCTTCCCTAATTTTCCACGTGACAATATTTTTGAAGATCGTTTGTTGGCTAGAAATTGGTTTGGAAATAAATATAGCTATATCAACTACTCTTCTCAGGAGAGTAACATCGAGTCACTGAAACGTCGTTGATAATCTGTATTTTTTATAAAAGACTACATTTCAATAATTTTTTCAATTATGTAATGTAAAAAGAGGAAAATGAACTATTTAACAAAGAAATATTGGCTTGGACAGGTGCACATTGGAATATTATAAACATACATATATAAATAATAAAAGATTATAAGTTTTTAATTGATTCTTAAAATTAAAGACACTTCGGCCAGTTAATATTTTTTATATAATTTTATTTAAAAAGATTTACTCGCCGAAGTATCTTTAATTTAAAGAACTATGAATGCCGGTCAGGCAGCTTCTATCTTTATGATTTTTAATTGATGTCTGACTACTCGTAATATAAAGATAATGGGGAAATATATTTATATAAACTCTTTTATATTAGAGGAGTCTATAACTCAGCCTTTGCCGGTCCCAAGCCCGGATAAAAAAAGGAGGAGTGGGAGCAGTAACAAGCTCAATAAAAAACCTGGGTTCAGCTGGCCCGGCTGATAGTACCCTGTAAGGGCTCCTAATCCAGGGATACATGATGAGCAGCGTTTGTACTCCCATGTTAGGAGCGGCTGCACATGGCGTCTGTTCCTCATGTCAGAGGCGGCCATTTCTTTTGGAGCTGAGTCGGCCTGCCACTGAGTAGTGCTCCCAGTCTTAATGACAAAGGCAGACGCATTTTACTTCACCCAGTCATGGTGGTTGTCAAACAGACACCATCAAGGGTCACAACTTGATACCCTGATATGATTGAGTGGAGATAAGAAAGAAGAAGAGAAGAGGAATCTATTTTCTTTTTCGAAGGAAATGGAACACAGTTGATAACTCAATCTTTCTGTCAATGCCAGTGTAGTTAGTGGATACTAGGGATTCTAAAAGTCATCTTTGGTACAAGATTGTCTCAAAAGTTCGTGCTTTTTTTAAAACGTATTTTTCATATTACTTGGCGAATAATATTATTACGGCGAATACATAATAATACAATTACTTTATATATAATAAAAATACATTTATACATAACAGCGAATAATATTATGGCGAATAATATTGGTATTACAATTTTTTGCAAGTGTTTACGAACTTTTGGGACAACCTTGTAGTTTCATATGATATTTTGTTAAGAAAATTTGACATCTGATATTTGAAAAGTATTAATGCTGGTAAATTATAGAACATTGATATTTGGTTCTCAAATTTCTGTGGTTCTGGATTGATCTGTAGGTTTCATGAACTTATATGACATCTTGGCACTAATTCAGTATACCGCGTTGTTGTTGAATAGATTTGTTGTTGTTGTCGTGTTCAATGAAGATCCTCAGATTTCCATACATCTCTATCACAGCAGCATCAATGTCCACTATCTTGGGTGTGTAAAGCTGCTGCTCTGGATTCATGTCAATTTTCTGTAAGGCTGCGGCCATTGCTGGGCATGAGAATATGTAGGTAGGTGTTAGTTCCACACCAGGACAGTTGTTGAATGTCCTATATGTTCTTGTGCCATCTGGATGTATTGTCATTCCTTTATAGTGTTTTGTTCTAAGTCTTGTTATACACGTTGTTCTAAGCCTTGTAGTTTTTGTCATTTTTCTCTCAGAGTTTATTTTGCATATTTGATCTTTCTTATTTTTTTTTTCGTTGAATAGATCTGCCTATTAGATAAGAGAAGCTGGTTTATTGATTGGTGGTTGACAGTTATTTCGTTTCGACGTGCTATCTCTCTCTTGATAATATTCTTAATAATTTATTATTAAGATTATATATAACGGAGCAATATGACATTCTTTTATTCCATGAAGCAATTGGTTGTTGATGGTGATGGTGTCTTTTCCATTCTCCATAGAAAGAGAGGTGCAATTGCCCCGTTAGTCAGCTACATTTCAGAGTTCCCAGTTCACGGTTACCGTAGCGGCTCGGGGCTCACGACACCGTACTTCGCCCTACAGGACAGTCCCTTACTTGTGCTGCTTCTCCCTACGTAGAGGAGGATTTCTTGAAGGAATTGGTGGTTGATGAATATTGGTTTGATTCAGAGTTTCCTATTGCTATGCGAAATATTCTTGTTATGATGAGAATAGAGAATGATGCACTATTCAAGATTGTAGCATAACAACCAAACCGATTATGTTAACAGACTACGGCGAGTTGACTTCTGCCTGGGTGAACCTGACAAATGTCGACTGACCACCCGAGGGGAAGAAGTCTGCGAGGAGAACCAAGATTTATGTTCAAATCTCACTTACATGGCCAACTACATGGGAAGTATCAATCATTACTTCACAACTTTATACTTAACACCATATATACCCAAATATTTTATCTATAAGATTCTTTCCATCCCTGGACACTTTATTTTTCCGTTTATCATTACTCTTCACAATTCATCCTATCATACTTCATCCCTAATGTTAGAAATAATCGTTATTTCTCCTTAAAATAAATTTCGATTTTTTCGTTCAAAAGAAACACATGCGGGATAATTTTCAAATGTCGTTCTACAATTATAAGCCGCATTATATTGTAATGTAAATTACTTTATATAAGCCTATATAAGTAAAGTTTTCAATCAGCAATAATCGCGCCTCTAAAAATCCTCAAATAACTTTATTAGGTAACACTCAAAAATAGCAACCTAGTTTATGTTATCGTGAAGATAAAGGCTGCCTGGCCGGCATTCATAGCTCTTAAAATTAAAGATAATTCGGCCAGTAAATATTTTTATTATCTCGACTTTTCAACAAAAATCTTTTGTCCTCGTCAGGAGCGAATAATAATTAAAATATTTGGCAAAGCGTTACAAATTATTCTTTTAACGCCTTGCCAAATTCTTTAATTTTTATTTTCTCCTGGCGAGGACAAAAGATTTTTGTCGAAACGTCGAGATAATAAAAAGATTTATTGGTCGAAGTATCTTTAATTTTAAGAGCTAGCTTTTGTTATTTACAATGAGAAATATGAACATGTTCTTCACAGAAAAAAAGGGTCCGATGTGGGAATCGATCCCGGTTCATGGCTGTCGGGAATCGAAGGTTTTATCCACTCGTCCACTGACTGCTAGATCCTCATTGGCTGCGATATCGCCTCTGGGAAAAACATAGAAAAGACAAATTAGTAGGAGGTATAGAAACCCATTCTATATCAAGTTTGAATTTACAATTTTATCTTTGTGAAAAAATAGTAGAAATGTGATATTGTACTGAGATAAGGCATCTTCTTATCGTGTGAATTAAAGTTGCTGATGGCTTACGCCATCTACCGGAATAAATATCAACTATTCGTTGATTTTTAAAATTATTTTACAGAATTGGCCGAATACCCATTCTTGATTAATAAAGAAAAGATAACCACGTACGCGTTTCGGGCTGTTGGCCCTCGTCAGCGTTGTGCAAGCTGTACCTCTACGACCAAAAAAAATTGGTCATTCAGGCCTCCTGAAAAATCATGAAACGGACAGTTAAGGCCATAAGTGAGCGAGAACGCTAAACAGTGTGAAAATTTTGGTATTTGGCCAATTCACACACACATAAGATTTATTGAGACCACCTGTCTTATACAGATTCACCGCAGTAAGGAAACATAGATGGAGCTTCTATACTCCAGGCAACACAGAACCCAACAGCCTCCAGGTCCGACGCATGTCCAGTGGCCACACCGTACATAGGTTAGCGTATCACTGAAAATTCGGTCAATTTTGGAATAATTAAAAATAAACGAATAGTTGATATTTATTCCGATAGATGGCGAGAGCTTTAATGCAACTTTTTCACGATAAGGAGATGCCTTTTTCTTAATTTATCTTTGCTTATTGAATTTACCGCGGTAGAGCTGAAGCTAGAGTTGGTGTGATAGATCCCAGAACCGGACAACCTAGAGATCGAGGTGCCGTTCACCAACATCAAGGTCGTGGATAACTTTGGACACCGCTACGAACATTTGATCAAAAGTTGCTATGCATCTTGGGATAAGGAACACTCCCTGTTCTGTAGGTAAGTAACTATTCTCTCATATAGGGCCTCCAATCCCGGGATTGAAAATATGTACCGGGATTGGAGGCCCTACTCTCATATAAAGAACCTCTCTTAATCTGTTTGAATGTATCATGGAATATTGTTACATCATGATTAATGGCGTATTTCTTATATTATTTTTAATATATTTGAAATTTAAATTATATATTTATTTATTTTTATATAAAATATTCTATGATATTTATTTAAAACACAGATTATTTAGATTGTCATAATTTGTATTTAGGTACACGTGTGACTTCACTGCTCTCTTTGATGTGAGAAAATAAATAAAGGATTCTGGTGGCTACTTAAAGAAGACTTATCTCGTTATTCCCTTTTATAAATTTGTAGGATGGTTGAAACACGCTCTGGTAAGATGCAAGACCCAGCACAGGAGAGAATCCAGGCTGAAAAGTCTGCCAAGCCGCAACCTGGTGCAACAATTGGTAGAGATGCTAGTTCCGACCCAGTTGTCCTGAATCCCAACATCGACATCCCCAAGTATGATGGAACGGAAGACCCTCGCCCATGGATTGAATCTCTTGAAGAAATTGGCTTCTTGTACCATTGGGCAGACTACATTATCTCTCGTTATTCTGCCATGAACATGACGGGAAGCGCTAAAACCTGGTTGAATTTACACAAAGCTAGTTTCACGAGCTGGGAAAATATTAAAATCCGCCTCATTCAGGATTTTTCTTTGGACGCGAATAAAGAAGAACTTAGAATGAAGCTCAACAGAATGCAACACTGGAATGAACCAGCAATCAGGTTCGCGGAAGACATTCTAGTGTTGTGCAACAAGGTTGACCCCGCAATGGAAGAAGAAACAAAAATTGAACATGTTATTGGAGGACTGAAAAAAGAGTACTCATTCGCGCTCAACCTGAACCCTCCTAAAACGACCGATGACCTTCTTGTCGTGTGCAAGAAAATGGATTCTTTTGAAAAGAAGTATCGGGAACGTGTGGAGAAATCCAGAAGCCTATATAACGGTCCACGCTATTCTAGACCCCAACAACAATCGAGGTACGTGCCGCCGACTGCCGCACGAAACTACCAGACCACTTCCAGGCCCCAAGCCCCTGTTTCCAATAATTACAAGAACAACTCCCCTCCTACCCCCAGACAGTATCGAAACAACTTTCCCCAGCCCTCTACCCCTAGACGTCCTTATAATCCTAACTTTGTGCCGAAACCAAACCTTCAGAGAAACACTTACAATAAAAGCCAAGAAGTGAGCAAAAATAGGACGGAAGATGGAAGACCAATCTGCTTTAAATGTAACAAGCCAGGGCACGTGGCCCGTTAATTTAGGGTCAAGTTTATAAGAATCCTAGAAGAGGATCCAGCAGATACCCAAGAGAAGGTCGAAGAAAAATGCCAAATGAATGAAATATCAGAGAAATCAGGACCTCGGCTTTATGCTGATGTATGTCATAGCACACAGACAAATATTCCTACCCGGAATAGATATTCCGTGTTGGAAGATTTAAACTAAGCGTCGCGCCTGAATCTGTCAATCAAAGCAAGTCGACCATAAACGGAATCAAGAAGTTGGACCCTAAATACAAATTAAAAATTAATGTGGACAAGATAGGGACTTTTGAAGCTTTGGTTGATACAGGTGCTGACCTCTCAGTGGTCGACCTCAGAACGGCCCTCGATACAGGCCATGGTATAAGTAAACTCGCAAAAATTTGTGCAGGACCCGATGGAAAAAAATTGGACATGGTAGGAAGTATATTTTTAAATATAAAAATTGATGACGAAACATTATCACACAACTTTGTGATATTGAAAACGCATTTACGGACATTAATTCTTGGGAGAGATTTCCTTAAAAAAATGAACGCAAAAATAGATTGTAAGCAAGAAACTATAAAATATGATTTGACGAATAATCATGACGAAATCAATTTTGAAATGTTGAAAATAAAGAGTGCCAAGGATTCCATTGTACCGGAATGTTCCATGAAATTGATCAAGGCATTGGTAGAAACAGAGGATGGAGAATATATTATCGAGGAGAGCAGCAAAATGTTTCAAACAAATGGACTTCGTCTAGCAAGAAGCTTGATCAATGTTATAAATAGGGAAACACACATCTGGATAACTAATCCGTATCCTCGACCGTTAAAAATAATGAAAAACCAAACATTGGCTTTTGGAAGTAGTCCAGCGAAAATAAATGTGAGTCGAGAAAGAGAGGTAGAAAAGAACGAAGAACCTAGATTCCAAATAAACGAAAATCTTTCACCAAAGGAACAGAAGGAGTTAAAACAAGTTTTAGAAAGGTATGGAGATCTTTTTTCATCGAGATTAGGGAGAACCAATTTGGCAAAACATCGGATAGACACAGAAGACGCGAAGCCAATTAAACACAAGCCTTACCGGGTAAGTGCTAAAGAACGAGATATTATAAAAGAGCAAATTGACGAGATGCTTACAGAAGGCATAATTAGGCCATCTTCTAGCCCCTGGTCTTTTCCAGTAATATTGGTCAAGAAGCGAGATGGTAAATACAGATTTTGTGTGGACTACAGAAAACTGAATAATGTGACAGTAAAAGATGTCTATCCGATCCCTAGAATAGACGAAGTTATGGATACTCTCCAAGGATCTACACACTTCTCAGCAATAGACCTCAGATCTGGATATTGGCAAGTTGAAGTCGAAGAAAGAGACAAAGAGAAAACAGCTTTCACTACAGCGCATGGATTATATGAATTCAACGTGATGCCTTTTGGACTTTGTAACGCGCCTGCTACCTTTGAGAGAAATATGGAGAATATGCTTGGAAATCTGAGATGGCAAATTTGTTTGTGTTATCTGGATGATGTTATCATATATAGCCCGGATTTTCCAACGCACCTCAAAAGACTTGAAGCTGTTTTTAGATGTTTTCGTGAATCTAATTTAAGGTTAAACGACAAAAAATGCCGATTTGCTTTTGAAGAATTGGAGATTCTCGGCTATATAACGAGCAAACATGGTATTAAACCCGCGGAACATAACATCAAAGCTGTCAGAAATTTTCCTCGGCCCAAAAAGGTCAGAGAAGTACAATCCTTTTTGGGAATGTGTTCATATTATAGAAAATTTATCAAAGACTTTTCAAAAATTGCTGACCCTTTGACCAACCTTATAAAAAAAAGTGTATAATTTACCTGGACAGAAAGACAAGAGGAAGCGTTTCAAACCCTAAAAACAGCACTATTAAGTCCACCAATTTTAGGTCACTTCAATCCAAATGCACCTACTTATGTTCATACTGATGCGTCCAACATCGGCATAGGTGCAACACTTGTCCAAGACATCGGTGGTGAAGAGAAGGTGATCTCATATTTGAGTCGTACCCTAAGTAAAGCCGAGCAAAATTATTCAACCACTGAAAAAGAATGTCTGGCCGTTGTCTGGTCAATGTCAAAATTACGACCCTACCTTTATGGAAGACACTTTAAAATAGTAACAGACCATCACGCCTTATGCTGGCTCAAAAACTTGAAGGATCCAACAGGTCGATTGGCAAGATGGGCATTGAAAATTCAAGAATATGACTTCGATATAATACATAAATCGGGAAAGAAGCATCTGGACGCCGATGGCTTATCTAGGGGGCCCTTACCAGAAACTGATTGGGATGAGGATTTTGAAAGGCTATTTTTAAATCAAATAACAGACGAAGAGGATAAATTTATCGAAAGTGTTAAGAAAAACCTTAATGGAAGCAGGCGATCAATTGCGCAAAACTTTAAAGAAGAAGATGGATGCCTCTTTAAGAAAAACCCGAACCCTGAAGGCAGGGCGTGGTTGCTTGTGGTTCCAGAGAACAAAAAGAGAGAAATTATGAAAGAATATCACAATCATATGTCGAATGGCCATCTGGGCGTCGCCAGAACCATGTACCGAATAAAGAATAAATACTTTTGGCCATCCATGCTAAAGGATGTCTCAGAATTCGTTAAGACGTGTAACCTTTGCCAAAGTAGGAAAGGCTCTAACCAATTACCTTCTGGACTACTACAGCCCATCCCTCCAGCCAACTTTCCTTTCGAAAGAATTGGAATTGACTTTGTTGGTCCACTACCATCTACGAAAAACAGGAAAAAATGGATAATCGTGCTGACGGACTACTACACTAGATATGCAGAAACAAGAGCAGTCTCGGAAGCAACAGTGAAAGAAGTTTCTAAATTTCTAGTAGAGGATATTTTTCTTCGGCACGGAGCCCCACAATATCTTATTAGTGACAGAGGCTCTCAATTTACCAGTAATTTAATGAAAGAGGTGATGAAAACGTGCAAGATTAAACATTGCTTCACAACGAGCTATCATCCCCAGACTAATGGATTGACAGAGCGGTTAAATAGAACATTGATCAATATGCTCAGTATGTATGTGAACACTGATCAGAAAAATTGGGACGAAATACTCCCATTCATCACTCACGCTTACAATAATACAATTCAGGAAACCACAGGATATTCTCCCTTTTTCCTGATGTTTGGAAGAGAACCCACGTCTCTTTTGGACGACAGGAATATCTCGGTGGACATTGACAAAGATGATTATGATGAATACATAAAACATCACTTAGACAAAATAAACAGAACAAGAAAATTAGTTATTAACAACACAATAAAGACTCAAGAAAGAATGAAAAAGAACTATGACAAGAAACACATGGAAAGAAGCTACGAACCAGGAGAATTAGTAGCAGTTTGGACACCAATTAGGAAAATAGGAAAGTGTGAGAAACTACTGAGAAAATATTTTGGCCCATATAGAATATTAAAGAAGCTGTCTAACGTAAATTACTTAATTGAGCCAAAAGATTATCCTGGCCAAGACCCATTGATTGTCCATGTCTCAAGACTCAAACCCTATTTTGAGAGAATTGATGAGGTAACTCACGAGGACGTGACGACCTCTGGAGAGGGGGAAGTGTTACATCATGATTAATGGCGTATTTCTTATATTATTTTTAATATATTTGAAATTTAAATTATATATTTATTTATTTTTATATAAAATATTCTATGATATTTATTTAAAACACAGATTATTTAGATTGTCATAATTTGTATTTAGGTACACGTGTGACTTCACTGCTCTCTTTGATGTGAGAAAATAAATAAAGGATTCTGGTGGCTACTTAAAGAAGACTTATCTCGTTATTCCCTTTTATAAATTTGTAGGATGGTTGAAACACGCTCTGGTAAGATGCAAGACCCAGCACAGGAGAGAATCCAGGCTGAAGAGTCTGCCAAGCCGCAACCTGGTGCAACAATATAAAAACCTTTCTTTTATATAGATTTCTTGCAATGTAAGAAAAATCCATGATTAGTAGTTCGTGAACACGGGGCAAAAAAAAAATCTAGAATTGACAATATTCTTCCTAGGATGATAAATGTTCCTTCATCTGTGGTTACTTATCCCTAGATAAGAATTTCTTCTCGATCTGTGATTCCTTATCCCGGGATAAAATATGTTCCTCGATCTGTGGGTACGTATCTTGGGATAAAATATACAACAACAACAACAAAAAACCTTTATTAAGACACTATTGTCTTACAAGGGGATTCCCCATAACGGTTATATATGTACATGAGTGAGGAGGAAAAGCAATTTAGAGGGGAGGGGGAGCAATCAGCCATTGTCTGTGGAGTTGAGCACTTCTTCTCTCATTTTATCAATTGCCTTGAAAAATTTAAAATATTTATAAACAAATGTTTTATCCAGCAGGAGAGAAGTAAAGATTTTATATACATGTTGTTCATTGTAGTGAGTTAGCTCCGAAAGTTCGCGAATTTCCATTCTCTTTTCATGTAGGAATGGGCAATGGAATAGATAGTGGACCAAATTGTCTTGGATGCCAACATTGCAGAAGTAGCAATTTAAAGGGTCGCTGTTCCAAAATCCCGTGATATCCTCGCGGAAAAGTAACCATAGAATCCTTTGACGGGCTATAAATCGTTTAATTTTCAAAGGGAGATTTGATAGTAAGTAGTCCTCCGTCATAAAGGAGCTACTTAGAAATTGGTAGTGAATAAAATGAGTTGAGTTTTGTATCTTAGCTCGGTCAAATTGGAGTATCTGGTCCACTGTGGTTTGAATAATTCTAGGCATTTCTCCTCGCACAACCATATAATCTTCACAGTTCTTTAGAAAAGAAAAACCCCTAGAGTCAATGATGCTATTCAAGTTATGAATAAAATTGTTTCCCGCTTTTCCCACAATTGAAACTTTCCAGAGCTGGTACAAGCAAACATAGGGTAATCTTGTCCTGTCCATTTTTAAGATCCGTATCCAGAACTTTAGAATCAATTTCGTAATGTTTAATTCAAGGGACATCCTTCCGGTTTCTGTTCGTAAGATGTAGCCCGGAGTATATCTGGGAAGGTCAAGAAATCGCCGTAGGAAAATATCCTGGATCTGGTTTACAACTCCTATCTGATTTGTCGCCCACAGGGGGGCCGAGTATAACAACGTGGATAAAACTATGGAGTCAAGTAGTTTCATCACTGCTCCGAACGATTTGGTTCTTGACTTAGATAGTATTCTCCATACTGCGTTTGTAGCAACCAATGCTTTGCTTTTAAAGTGCTGCGCCACGTAAGCAGTTGGATTCTTGGTAGTTAAGGGGTAGCCAAGATATGTATATTTTGAAGATACTGTCAAGGGTTGTTGGCCCCAAAACCAAACGTCAGATCTGGCCAAGCGGCCTCCATTTCGAAACACTACGATTTTAGACTTGGATTGGTTCAGAGTTAAACCATTTTCCTCAAAATATCTTTTTATTAGATTAATCTTTATTTGGAGATTTATCTTGGATTCACCAAAGAGGACTATATCATCCGCGAACAGGAGGAGGTGTATAGTTCCATGGCCCGGTAAGTATATACCTGGCAGGTCAGAATCATCCAGTGTAGCAACCAGATCGTTAATAAAAATAACAAATAAATACGGTGAAAGAGGTTCACCCTGAAGAACACCTGATTGTATTTTGATGAATTCTGTAAAAGAGCCGTTCCATCTGACCGCTGCCATCATTTGAGCATAGTAGTTCTGTATGAGTTTGATAAATCGCCCACTTAAACCAACAAGCGCAAGCTTTCTCCATAATAGTAGATGTTGAACTGTATCAAACGCTTTTTTGAGATCAATAAAAAATGCGTAAAGTTTCCTTCTTTTGCGGCTTAATGTCATTTGGATTAGTGATGTAAGCGTGAAGATATGGTCTTGGCACGAGTAACCCCTTCTGAATCCTGCCTGGTTTTCCGCTATGAGTTTTCTATTCTCAATCCAATTACTTAGTTTATTTTTTAATATGGATGTAAAAAGTTTTGACAAGTTGCTTATAAGGGCAATGCCCCTATAATTTGATGGTGCATTCGGATCACCATTTTTGAATATTGGTTGGATTATGGTTTTTGACCACTGTGAAGGAACTTGGGATTTAGTTAATATTTTATTGAATAAGTTAGATAGAAGGATTAAACTATTTTCAGGTAAGGCCTTGATAGCTTCATTTGGTATACTATCGTAACCTGCTGCTTTATTGTTTTTTAAGCTAGCGATTTCCCTCGCAATTTCCAAAAATGAAATTTCGGCGTCCAGCTCGGGGTCAGTAGGAATTAGTAGAGTAGGTATATCAGCCACAATTCTTTGAGGAGGCGACAATAAACCCTGATAGAAGGATTCCCACTCTGAGATGTCAATATTTCCTTTTGTGCTAATCCGTTTCTTAAAGGACGCAATTATTTTCCAAAATTCGGCAGAGTCCTTAACATTGCTAAGGGCAGCTTGAACAGAATCAGAGTATTTGTTCTTTTTGTATTTGAGCAATGATAAGTATTTGCGTTTACTCGTAATAAACAAATCTTTATAAATAGGAGTATTGAGAGTCAAATATAACTTAAGATTTTTTTTCATATATGTTTTTGCTGTATAGCATTCTCCGTCAAACCATGGTTTAGACCGCGAACTATCCGCTCTTCCCTTTGTTAGCATTCCTGCTCTCACCATTGATGTTTGAATCCTGCTAGTAAGAGTGTCAGCACATAGATCTATTGAGGCGTCTTCCGGTAGTTGAAGAGCATTTAGGTCTTCGAGACAAAGTTCATATGTCGGAGCTTTATTTATTGACCAGGTAAATTTTCTTACAGGAATATACTCTAAAGGTAGGCTTTTCGCTTTTGTATTGTCTGATCCGTTTAGTTTTAGAAGAAGTGGCAAATGATCAGAGTAAGGCAAACTTTCTATACTTAGGTCAAGAACAAGTTCCAGTAGTGCAGGAGAAACCATGAATAAGTCCAAAACTGAAGACCCCTGATGTGAGATAAAAGTATAGCATCCGTTTTTATCACTAATAGATCTTCCGTTTAGTATAGTGAGGGAGTTATCATCAAGGAAATCGACAAGAGTCTCAGCCAGGGGGGACACGGTTGGATCTCTGGAGGTACGGTAGCCGGAAAGCAGAACTGGGATCTGGAACAAGTTGTGGAAAGCACCCAAGTAGCCAATGCGAATATTTAAATCACCGCCTAAAACTATTTCGAATCCTTGTTGCATTTTATTTTCAACATAGCAAAACAATTTTTTTAAATTTTCTAGCTGTAATTCGCTTGGGGGTAAGTAAACAAAAATTGCACACACTAGGGGTGAGTCTGCTATTGAAGCCAGTTTAAATATAACCGAGATCCATTTAGGCTCAATTTCAACTTTGTAGATCAAGCCTTGGATTTCCTTTCTAATTCCTACAAGGATTCCTCCAGAGCTTCTCCCTCGGTTCGAAGGTTTAACAGCTGGTGATTGGTAAAACTCAAAATCGTCTACAGCTAGGTCAAGTAAATAGTGGCACCAGGTTTCAGTTACAGCAAAAATATCAAACAATTTCAAGTAATCGAAGAGAGAGAAGACCGAAGAAATTCTAAAAAATCCATTTATGTTCCAGTATATGATCCTTATGGGATTACCTTTTGCTTTTAAAGGTTTATTTGTAGGGTAATTTGGGTGGCAATGATTAACTGAGCATGTATTTCGGGTTTTCCTATTTGGCGGGATTGGATGATCTATTGATAGTCTCTGTGTATTTCTATCCAATTGCTATAGTTCGGCACCCTCCTTGGTAGTAATTTTACCATTAGAAGCTTGGTAAACCGTGCCATTAACAATCAGTTTGTTATCTCTTAGTTTTGCATTGATTCCTTTATTCAAGAGTTCTTTCCGTTTAGAAATCAATATTCTGCGTTGTTCTCTGATGCTAGGGGAGTAATCCTTATTCACGAAGACATTCATATCTTTAAGTTTGAATGAATTTTTCAATATCTTCATTCTCTCACTGTGTTCGGAAACCTCGACCAAAATTGGGGCTTTATCTCTTTTGGATAGCCTCCAGCACTTGGAAACATCGATCTCTTCGGAAATTTGCATATTGTCCTTTATTAGTCTTTTTATTTTAACGCATGATTCATTCGACGTTTCTGTACCACTACCTTCAATGCCATAAAAAACTAAGATTTTCTCTCTGTTTTTCATCTCCAGAAACTCAATTCGCCTCTCGAATTCGCTAATCTTTTTAGCATTCAATGCAACAGCACACGTGGTATCTTCTAGTGAAGACTCGAGCTGCTGTACACGGGAGTCGAATTTCTGCATACCTAGTTCAATTGAAGATAGCCTAGATTCTATTTTTGATCCCCAGTCGTCAATTTTAACAGTAAGTGCCGCAATTAGTTCTCTTTGATCTTTCTCCATAGAAGTTTCTATCGTTGTTTGTCTAGTAGCTTTAGGGCCTGGATTACTTTCGATACCCGAAATTAACAGCAATGCAAGTATGATTATTCTCAGATTTGATTTACCATAACGAACGTATCGAGTAAGATGATTGTTTTTAACTTGATCTAGGTCAGCCACTTTATCGAAATTTGCATCATTATCGTCAATGTAGTCCAAATTTACGTAATCAAGAAATAAGCAAGCTCGTAGCTTTACCTGACACGTAATGAATAAAAGTAAAATCATGGTTGAATTCATTTTCAAAATCTAATTCAAACTCTATTGCTGAACTAGCACAATTTTTTTTAAATAATAGGGATAAAATGCAAAAGATATAAAGAAATAATAGTACTTGGCGAGAGCCGTAGTTACCTGCTGCCTCTTCGGTTGGCCACCTAGCGGGGAATCGGGATAAAATATACTCCACGATCTGTGGCTACTTATTCCGCGATGAAAAATATTCTCTTTTTTTTGTATTTACTTAGGTAGAATCTATAGACACATTTTCTATATAAATACGTATTCTTGGTTAAGAACCCCATGACTAGGTGACTTTTTATCCTCGGATCAGTAGAACTACATACCGATACACTATGTAAGTGTTGTTGTTGTTGCTTATTCCTCGAGTCGTGTAAACGATCTCCATTAGGTTCCATTGTCTCAGCTTTTCTATTATAGTCCTGGGGTTTTCCCAGAGGTCTTTTTTGGAGGATTTGATACAATTCAGTAGATGTTCAGGACTGGCTGGTTGGGAATCGCATTTGGGGCATTTCGGGAATGTTTTAATTTTTCCATTAAATTTGAGCATTTTAAGATATCCTGTTTGTAATCTTGAAATAGCCGTTTGTTATACCCTAGTAAGGGCGTGGAAAGAAGATTCGTTAGGAATGGGGGTGTACCAGGGGTGGTTTAGAGTGGATTTCCAAAGAGAGGTTATTCTTTTTTTGTGGATGGAAGAAATTTCTGAATTGGGTAAATTGAGGTTGGGTTGGATTTTGTTTCTGAGATAGGATCTTTCTATACTATGATAAACCATATTTTTTTGAAAGCGTAGAATAGGGGGATTCATGTTTTAATCTTTGGTTACTTTTCCAATGGTTCGTATAATTTCCTGTTCTGGGATCAGATCCATAGCTACAGATTCTATTTAAGTACTATGTAAGTAAGTGTTATGTGTATGCGTATATTTGTATGAAACACAAACGTATATTTTGCTATAATTAATGTCCTACCCCGCAAATAGGCATTCTGAGAGATTAATTGGTTTTAGCAAGATACATGGATGACCAACTGGTCAAAAAATATTAACAAAATGAGTTACGCTAATTTTGCCAACAATTATATTATAAGAAATATAAATATATTTAGAACGAATTTTTCTTTTGCACATAAAACACACATCCTACTGTTCATACTGCGATGAGAAAATATTTGGAAGCTTGGTTCATTAGTTATGAACCCTTACAGCGGTTTCACCAATTTAATCTACTAGACCGCTTCTTAGAGCTCTAATAGTGTATTGGACGATTCTGACTATATATGCTGCACTGATGAGTGGAATCTTGGGCCATGGTATTCAAGAAAACTATAAACATAAGACTTTAGGTCAGTAGAAATCCATATAAGTATTTGGATCGAGTAATACTCTTCCGCAAACAAATCTGACAAAAGGCCAATTAGGTATAAATTAAACACAAGACAATAGCACACAATAATACGTACTTTCCACCCGTTCTTTTAAGTCAATCATGGTTGTTTCGCCACCTCCATAATCCTTTGAGCCTTGCCAAGGGTCCTTTACTGCTTCACATAAAGCTGATGATCGGGCTCATACTGGCCTACGCCTCTGATATCCTTCTGACCATCATTAAGCAGTTTGAAATGGTAAAAGCCATATTCGAAATTTCGGATAAGAGGCAGTTGTCTGAGTAAACTCAGGGAAGAGTAAAAAACTTACGTTACGCTTCTAATCTTATATTATTGGTGAGGATTCTGAATTCACTTGTGAGACTAGAATAAGGATTCTCAGCCAAAATAATCTGATCGCGCCCTTGAAGACTGCTATAGGTAATGGTCGGGCGAGCAAGAAAAGCCAAATCCTTTCTACTCTTCACCGTAATCCATCATCTGTATGACTCGCCATCTCTACCATCCTCCTGCAACAAGCACGTATAGAACGATTCGTTTGGGTTCCTGGTAGCGTCCTGGAGGTCACCATAGGTGGCTTCGGTCTAATTGATGTCGGTACGTAGCTCTGTCTGGTATGACTGAGGGATGTATAATATGATTTGCACGGAAGTTTCAACTCACCTTTTGCTACATATTTAGTAAGAAATATGTGGTGGGTTGCGAGAAGTTTAATGGTAAGGACGCACACAGGAGTCAGGATCCAGAAGCAAGAATCTGTGAGAAGTAGGCCAGAGAGGAAAGTCCGAGGTCCACCAAAAGTACGGCTGGCATGGAGACGACATCCGAGAAATCTGTCCAGAAAATAATCGACTACAGGGGAATTTATACTTTCCCCCGAGGGTGGATAGGTCAGTGAACCCTGAGTTCCAAGGATTTAACGACCTTCGTGCAAATAAGCAATACAAAACTCAAAGAAAAGCTACATATTTGCATCTTTCCCTCTATCTTTATATTCCTCTCACAGATTATTTCGTAAGTGGACATTGCTGCTGCTGTGATAGAGATGTATAGAGACATCTGAGGCTCTTAATTGGACACGACAACAACAACAGATTATTTCATTTAAAACATCTTTTTATAGGGTACTTTTTCTCAATGTGACTATATAATTATTCTTTTTGACAAATATAATATTTTCATGGGGCCTAATGATTTTCAGTCAGTCCCATAGAAAAAATGTTGGTATTCAAATTTACTTGATGTTCTAGAAAGGTCGCTATTCTACAACAATGGGTTTAATCTTCTATAGTAATTCAAATGGCGGATGGGAGGAGCTTGGGTTTAGCAGTCGGCAGACTGAGCGATCCCGAGTGGCACTATGGACTATTGCTTCGTATAGCCTCGTTTAACTGACACATTTATACGTGGATGGTCGTCCTACAGTTTTGATCGAGGCGGAATAGACGGTATACTAAATTTCTTTCTTGGGAAAACCAATGCGGTGGTTTCCCCTTGCCTTCAGGATCCATATCCCGTTAACCTAATAGTAATTTCATCCGTCTTTGGAAGCCGCTTCCAACCTCAAGGATAAGTGAATGTCTTCCTCCATATCAGTATGGAGTTGGAGACTTATCCCGGTGTCTGCTTTCCTGGCTTAGCCGCTCTAGGATGTTGTCCATTCTCCGCCATGTGGAGGCGCCAGTTAGGATTAAAAATCAATATAGTTTTTTTTAAAGTAGAAAAGCAGATTTTGAAGGCTCTCACCAATTTGATATCTAGCTTCATGATATTTTCAGCCAAGTTGTGTTCCAGACGAAACCGTACGGCCAAAGCCATCATTTACGGTACCTTCGAGGTGACCAGGAACTGCTACGTCATCAACCACCGGGGAGCAGACGAACCTCGGAGCTACTCCTTCATGCCGACGCAGGAACGTGAGAATCTTCCACTATACTTCCCCCAACATGTCAACTCTGTGTGACATAGAAATATTATGTGTAGAGACTAGGTACTAACAGCTGAATAGCATCAAGTTTCACGCTGATGATAAATCTAGCAACCAATTCAACTAACTAGATTTGTAGTGATGAAGCAATGTGGTGCACTTACAGTAAAAATAGTCAGCTACTTCTACAGGCCATGATAATCATAGTGGGTGAATATTTACATATTCACGTTAAATATGCATATTTCTGAACCTTCGATGGAACAACATTCTCTCCCTCGCTAGACCTCCCATTCGAATAATCTTCTTAGTATTATTATTATCCTTAGTACACGTGTACTAGGTATAATAGTATCTATACTAGTATTATCCCTAGTACGCCTAGTGTAGAAGTTAGCGACTGCCTTTTACTGTAAGTTCGCCACATGTCTATACATGTGAAAATCTGTTCGACTTTGCACTTACAAATGTGCCATAGCCCCGTTTGGTTACTTGCACTCGCTGGTGGGGTTGGACCTTTACAAGAATCGGAGGCCATTGAAGCAAAAGTGCCCAATGCGGGAATCGAACCCACGTCGTAGCGGTCAAAAACCAACGGTTTAGACTATCCTTCCACCGACTCCCTTTTCAAAGAATATTTACCATATTTACATATTACAATGTAAACATCTTAACTGAATAACTCTATAGAAACACATTATGGAAGGTTTGGATTTATATGTTATATAGAGATATTATTTTTTTCTTTCAAATCTTGTATAAGATTATGATTTTGCTTTGTTTTAAAAATGAATCGATGTTGGTTACATATGCTTGAATTAAATATTACACCTTACTTCTATATATTTTATTGCTTAAAAATGAACACAACAAAACAAAAAAGAAACTACAATTGCAAATGATTTGATAACTAACTAAGAAAAAAATATATATATATCCAAAATGATTATGATAAAAAATTGAATATGTCTGTCAGAAAAACGCTTCAATGAATTAAAAAATAAGAAAAATTACAAAATTTACATATAAACGTCAAACAAAAGCATTATCGAATATTTCTTTAACACATAAACTTCTACTGTTTTTACTGCGATGAAAAAATATTAGGAGGGCTTGGCTAATCAGTGGTGATCTTTCGTAGCGGTTTCGCCAATTTAATCTACCAGACCGCTTCTCAGAAATCTAATACTGTATTGGACAATTCTGCTTATATACGCAGCGCTGAAGGGTGGAATCTTAGAAATGGTATTTAAGTAAACTATGGACATGAACTTATAGGATAGTAGAATTATAAATATACAGTTGAACCTGTCTATAGCGCTCTCTCTTGGGACTCACCAAAATAGGGTGCTATAGAGAGGGGGTGCTATAGACAGGGCACTTTTAATGTAAATCGCATCGTACTACGTATTTAAAATCGGGCGCTATAGAGATGAAGACGCTATTTAGAGGGGGCGCTATAGACAGGTTTAACTGTATTCTTAACACATAGATTCTGTAATCGAATATCTTCGCTTAAACCTATGATGCCATTCTGACTGATTTATTTGCTATTTATATATTTTAATGTATAATGTTTGGAAACTAATTTGAAATTTCTCTAGATTATATAATCTATATATTATTGAGCCTTTTTACATATATTACAAAAGATATACATAAATAAACTTTTACTATAGTAGACGGCAAACCTAATTATACTAGTTTAGTATACTAGTTACTAGTAGTAACTAGTAGTTACTTGTAGTAACGTTTTAAAAATAACAACGAACACCTAGCACATGCTATTTTTCTAAAATATATATCTAAATTTGAATCAAAGGTCCTACAGCACTAAAGGTCCTAAAGGTCCTATCGCCTTTAGAATTGTTGTGATCGTTT
Organism: Cordylochernes scorpioides; assembly: GCA_030710605.1. Lineage (NCBI taxonomy): Eukaryota > Metazoa > Arthropoda > Arachnida > Pseudoscorpiones > Chernetidae > Cordylochernes > Cordylochernes scorpioides. The sequence continues at coordinate 19,567,585 of CP092869.1, forward strand.
GATTCATATAAACATTCATTGACAAAACTTCAGGAATTTGTACCTTTTAGAATGTAAATCGGGATTCAGACAATAACTCTGAAAGATATTTGATACATAGTAATCACTTTGGGTACGATTCCCATCCCTGGACACTTTTATTTTTCCGTTAATCATTACTCTTCACAATTCATCCTTTCATACTTCATTTCTAAGGTTAGAAATAATTGTTATTTCTCCTTAAAAATAAATTTCGATTTTTCGTTCAAAAGAAACACATGCGGGATATTTTCAAAGGTCGTTCTATAGTAATCTTTATTGAAACATAAAAGAAAGAGATGCCTCTTTTGGTACATAAATATCATCCTCCCGCAACTTTATGTTGTATTCTTGGCTGAAAATCGGCCCTTTCCTCTTTAGCTTAAACATCTGTTCGGTAAATTCGACCGATTTTATAACCCCCCTCGTAGGATGTTATGAAATCGAAGCCTCTCCTGTACTGATGAGAGTCAGATCCCGAAGCTATGGTATACAGGTTGTTGGCTTTTTACTTGAATTTGCCAAAACTTGTGCTGTGGCTCATTCTTTATAATCACTAGTGGATGTTTCTTATAGGGTGATGAACAAGTGCATCGTTCTGACGCAAAATTAAAGGGAGAGGTGCTTCTTTAGGTATATGAATATTATCTTACCGATACTTTATGTTGTTTTATATATCTATATAGATAATACCGTAACAGAGTTTTCCATTGTAAAGTCTTGAGCTATCTCCTCCGAAGATTCTGAACTACACATAACAATCTATATACCAAAATTTTCGTTATTTTTTTCTTCGTGTCATAGGCCTGTTTTTATTTTCCTAATGTTAACAGTTATTTTTATTTTTTAATTTAATCTATTTTACAATCGTAGATTTTTTGCATTTATCATCAACGGTTCGTTTGTTTTGAAATCCGTATTTTGTTTACCTTTTACTAATTCTTATTTACTAATTTTTACTAATTTCTGCATTCATTTGATTATTTGTATTTGATTTGTAAGTACTTTGTTATAGTTTTTCATTTAAATAGAGCTCAATTTTTGTGTATGTTTCTTATTTGCATTATCTTTCCTAATGTCTTTGGCAACGTGCTGGTTTCTTTTTTGCTGTATTTTTTTGGAATCCTTTTTTTTTCATCAATTGTTTCCTCACATGCTTGAAATAGGCTGAGGTTATATTATTTTTCGAATTGTAGATTGCATTATTACTTTTATTCTATAGTAATTTTCTTTTATAAGTGTTTGTTATGGTTTTTTCATTTTAATTTAGCACAATTTTTGTATCTGGTTATCTTTTTTGGAATCTTTTCATCTCTCTTTGGCATCTTTTTTTTTCTCATTGATAAGACCTAATCCAAATAATTTAATAGTGTGTGACGTTTCAGCAACAGCATCATACAAAAGAATTAATGAACTCAAGAATAAAATCTCATTTTTTCTTTTGTCTGATGATGGTGCCATTTAGATTAGATTTTTTTTTTTTTATTAATTTGTTATAGTTTTTCATTTGAATTTAACTCCAGTTTTGTGTCTTATTTAATAAATGAACTAAAGAATAAAATCTCATTTATTCTTTTGTCTGATTATTGTGTCTGATTTTCTTTTTTACAGTATCTTTCATAATGCCTGATTTGATTACTTGATATTTTATAGTTTTTCATTTAAATTTAGCTCCATTTTTGTGTCTATTGTTTTTTTTCTTCTCATAAATAGGCTGATGGCTTTATTTGATAGGCTTTGTGAACTCAATTGTTGCTTTTTGTGTCTGGTTTCTTTTTTGCTGTATTTTTTTGGAATCCTTTTTTTTTTCATCAATTGTTTCCTCACATGCTTGGCATTTTCTTTTTATGCCTGTCCTGGCTTTCAGTTTTATAGTTTTCCTCTGCTTGGTTCTTATTTTACCTTTTTTTTTTCAGCGTCTTCTGTCATGCCTCGAAAAGGCCGTGGAAGATTCACTCCCCTAACAGCTAGGGCGTGCTAATATGCCTCGCCGCAGACACAGAACCCCAATTACTATTTCTCTTGTACAACTATATTGCAGATAAGATAAGAGGACCTTATTAAAAAATAAATAAACAAACTGCAATTCGACACTATCGATAATTCGACCATTTTAAAAATGAAATTTTCAAGGTTGATTGTTGTTTAAATACAACTTTACCGGTAAAAAGGTATTACAGAGGCGAAGGCAGCCACTTTAAAATTGAACACAGGCTCTTGTAGGAAGAACCGAAATATTCAGAATGAATGGAAGTCTGAAATCTGAAGGACCAAAAGATATGGGTCATCTTTACATGTATGCTATCCAATGTTCGCACACTTTGTGTACTCAATTGTTGCTTTTTGTGTCTGGTTTCTTTTTTGCTGTATTTTTTTGGAATCCTTTTTTTTTTCATCAATTGTTTCCTCACATGCTTGAAATAGGCTGAGGTTATATTATTTTTCGAATTGTAGATTGACATTTTTTCTTTTGTCTGATGATGGTGACATTTGGTTTAGATCTTTTTTTTTTTTTATTAATTTGTTATAGTTTTTCATTTGAATTTAGCTCCATTTTTGTGTCTTATTTAATAAATGAACTAAAGAATAAAATCTCATTTATTCTTTTGTCTGATTATTGTGTCTGATTTTCTTTTTTGCAGTATCTTTCATAATGCCTGATTTGATTACTTGATATTTTATAGTTTTTCATTTAAATTTAGCTCCATTTTTGTGTCTGTTGTTTTTTTTCTTCTCATAAATAGGCTGATGGCTTTATTTGATAGGCTTTGTGTACTCAATTGTTGCTTTTTGTGTCTGGTTTCTTTTTTGCTGTATTTTTTTGGAATCCTTTTTTTTTTCATCAATTGTTTCCTCACATGCTTGAAATAGGCTGAGGTTATATTATTTTTCGAATTGTAGATTGACATTTTTTCTTTTGTCTGATGATGGTGACATTTGGATTAGATCTTTTTTTTTTTTATTAATTTGTTATAGTTTTTCATTTGAATTTAGCTCCATTTTTGTGTCTTATTTAATAAATGAACTAAAGAATAAAATCTCATTTATTCTTTTGTCTGATTATTGTGTCTGATTTTCTTTTTTACAGTATCTTTCATAATGCCTGATTTGATTACTTGATATTTTATAGTTTTTCATTTAAATTTAGCTCCATTTTTGTGTCTGTTGTTTTTTTTCTTCTCATAAATAGGCTGATGGCTTTATTTGATAGGCTTTGTGTACTCAATTGTTGCTTTTTGTGTCTGGTTTCTTTTTTGCTGTATTTTTTTGGAATCCTTTTTTTTTTCATCAATTGTTTCCTCACATGCTTGGCATTTTCTTTTTATGCCTGTCCTGGCTTTCAGTTTTATAGTTTTCCTCTGCTTGGTTCTTATTTTACCTTTTTTTTTTCAGCGTCTTCTGTCATGCCTCGAAAAGGCCGTGGAAGATTCACTCCCCTAACAGCTAGGGCGTGCTAATATGCCTCGCCGCAGACACAGACCCCAATTACTATTTCTCTTGTACAACTATATTGCAGATAAGATAAGAGGACCTTATTAAAAAATAAATAAACAAACTACAATTCGACACTATCGATAATTGGACCATTTTAAAAATGAAATTTTCAAGGTTGATTGTTGTTTAAATACAACTTTACCGGTAAAAAGGTATTACAGAGGCGAAGGCAGCCACTTTAAAATTAAACACAGGCTCTTGTAGGAAGAACCGAAATATTCAGAATGAATGGAAGTCTGAAATCTGAAGGACCAAAAGATATGGGTCATCTTTACATGTATGCTATCCAATGTTCGCACACTTTGTGTACTCAATTGTTGCTTTTTGTGTCTGGTTTCTTTTTTGCTGTATTTTTTTGGAATCCTTTTTTTTTTCATCAATTGTTTCCTCACATGCTTGAAATAGGCTGAGGTTATATTATTTTTCGAATTGTAGATTGACATTTTTTCTTTTGTCTGATGATGGTGACATTTGGATTAGATCTTTTTTTTTTTATTAATTTGTTATAGTTTTTCATTTGAATTTAGCTCCATTTTTGTGTCTTATTTAATAAATGAACTAAAGAATAAAATCTCATTTATTCTTTTGTCTGATTATTGTGTCTGATTTTCTTTTTTACAGTATCTTTCATAATGCCTGATTTGATTACTTGATATTTTATAGTTTTTCATTTAAATTTAGCTCCATTTTTGTGTCTGTTGTTTTTTTTCTTCTCATAAATAGGCTGATGGCTTTATTTGATAGGCTTTGTGTACTCAATTGTTGCTTTTTGTGTCTGGTTTCTTTTTTGCTGTATTTTTTTGGAATCCTTTTTTTTTTCATCAATTGTTTCCTCACATGCTTGGCATTTTCTTTTTATGCCTGTCCTGGCTTTCAGTTTTATAGTTTTCCTCTGCTTGGTTCTTATTTTACCTTTTTTTTTTTCAGCATCTTCTGTCATGCCTCGAAAAGGCCGTGGAAGATTCACTCCCCTAACAGCTAGGCGTGCTAATATGCCTCGCCGCAGACACAGAACCCCAATTACTATTTCTCTTGTACAACTATATTGCAGATAAGATAAGAGGACCTTATTAAAAAATAAATAAACAAACTGCAATTCGACACTATCGATAATTCGACCATTTTAAAACTGAAATTTTCAAGGTTGATTGTTGTTTAAATACAACTTTACCGGTAAAAAGGTATTACAGAGGCGAAGGCAGCCACTTTATGGTAACTTATGGCCACTTTAAGAGACTTATGGTATTATGTTTACTCTTTTTAATATTCACAAATCTCATACTAAAAAATTATATAATCAATATTGTTTGAAATATTCTCTAAATATACTCTTAATATGAACATCTATATAGATAATACCGTAACAGAGTTTTCCATTGTAAAGTCTTGAGCTATCTCCTCCGAAGATTCTGAACTACACATAACAATCTATATACCAAAATTTTCGTTATTTTTTTCTTCGTGTCATAGGCCTGTTTTTATTTTCCTAATGTTAACAGTTATTTTTATTTTTTAATTTAATCTATTTTACAATCGTAGATTTTTTGCATTTATCATCAACGGTTCGTTTGTTTTGAAATCCGTATTTTGTTTACCTTTTACTAATTCTTATTTACTAATTTTTACTAATTTCTGCATTCATTTGATTATTTGTATTTGATTTGTAAGTACTTTGTTATAGTTTTTCATTTAAATAGAGCTCAATTTTTGTGTATGTTTCTTATTTGCATTATCTTTCCTAATGTCTTTGGCAACGTGCTGGTTTCTTTTTTGCTGTATTTTTTTGGAATCCTTTTTTTTTTCATCAATTGTTTCCTCACATGCTTGAAATAGGCTGAGGTTATATTATTTTTCGAATTGTAGATTGCATTATTACTTTTATTCTATAGTAATTTTCTTTTATAAGTGTTTGTTATGGTTTTTCATTTTAATTTAGCACAATTTTTGTATCTGGTTATCTTTTTTGGAATCTTTTCATCTCTCTTTGGCATCTTTTTTTTTCTCATTGATAAGACCTAATCCAAATAATTTAATAGTGTGTGACGTTTCAGCAACAGCATCATACAAAAGAATTAATGAACTCAAGAATAAAATCTCATTTTTTCTTTTGTCTGATGATGGTGCCATTTAGATTAGATTTTTTTTTTTTTTATTAATTTGTTATAGTTTTTCATTTGAATTTAACTCCAGTTTTGTGTCTTATTTAATAAATGAACTAAAGAATAAAATCTCATTTATTCTTTTGTCTGATTATTGTGTCTGATTTTCTTTTTTACAGTATCTTTCATAATGCCTGATTTGATTACTTGATATTTTATAGTTTTTCATTTAAATTTAGCTCCATTTTTGTGTCTATTGTTTTTTTTCTTCTCATAAATAGGCTGATGGCTTTATTTGATAGGCTTTGTGAACTCAATTGTTGCTTTTTGTGTCTGGTTTCTTTTTTGCTGTATTTTTTTGGAATCCTTTTTTTTTTCATCAATTGTTTCCTCACATGCTTGGCATTTTCTTTTTATGCCTGTCCTGGCTTTCAGTTTTATAGTTTTCCTCTGCTTGGTTCTTATTTTACCTTTTTTTTTTCAGCGTCTTCTGTCATGCCTCGAAAAGGCCGTGGAAGATTCACTCCCCTAACAGCTAGGGCGTGCTAATATGCCTCGCCGCAGACACAGAACCCCAATTACTATTTCTCTTGTACAACTATATTGCAGATAAGATAAGAGGACCTTATTAAAAAATAAATAAACAAACTGCAATTCGACACTATCGATAATTCGACCATTTTAAAAATGAAATTTTCAAGGTTGATTGTTGTTTAAATACAACTTTACCGGTAAAAAGGTATTACAGAGGCGAAGGCAGCCACTTTAAAATTGAACACAGGCTCTTGTAGGAAGAACCGAAATATTCAGAATGAATGGAAGTCTGAAATCTGAAGGACCAAAAGATATGGGTCATCTTTACATGTATGCTATCCAATGTTCGCACACTTTGTGTACTCAATTGTTGCTTTTTGTGTCTGGTTTCTTTTTTGCTGTATTTTTTTGGAATCCTTTTTTTTTTCATCAATTGTTTCCTCACATGCTTGAAATAGGCTGAGGTTATATTATTTTTCGAATTGTAGATTGACATTTTTTCTTTTGTCTGATGATGGTGACATTTGGTTTAGATCTTTTTTTTTTTTATTAATTTGTTATAGTTTTTCATTTGAATTTAGCTCCATTTTTGTGTCTTATTTAATAAATGAACTAAAGAATAAAATCTCATTTATTCTTTTGTCTGATTATTGTGTCTGATTTTCTTTTTTGCAGTATCTTTCATAATGCCTGATTTGATTACTTGATATTTTATAGTTTTTCATTTAAATTTAGCTCCATTTTTGTGTCTGTTGTTTTTTTTCTTCTCATAAATAGGCTGATGGCTTTATTTGATAGGCTTTGTGTACTCAATTGTTGCTTTTTGTGTCTGGTTTCTTTTTTGCTGTATTTTTTTGGAATCCTTTTTTTTTTCATCAATTGTTTCCTCACATGCTTGAAATAGGCTGAGGTTATATTATTTTTCGAATTGTAGATTGACATTTTTTCTTTTGTCTGATGATGGTGACATTTGGATTAGATCTTTTTTTTTTTTATTAATTTGTTATAGTTTTTCATTTGAATTTAGCTCCATTTTTGTGTCTTATTTAATAAATGAACTAAAGAATAAAATCTCATTTATTCTTTTGTCTGATTATTGTGTCTGATTTTCTTTTTTACAGTATCTTTCATAATGCCTGATTTGATTACTTGATATTTTATAGTTTTTCATTTAAATTTAGCTCCATTTTTGTGTCTGTTGTTTTTTTTTCTTCTCATAAATAGGCTGATGGCTTTATTTGATAGGCTTTGTGTACTCAATTGTTGCTTTTTGTGTCTGGTTTCTTTTTTGCTGTATTTTTTTGGAATCCTTTTTTTTTTCATCAATTGTTTCCTCACATGCTTGGCATTTTCTTTTTATGCCTGTCCTGGCTTTCAGTTTTATAGTTTTCCTCTGCTTGGTTCTTATTTTACCTTTTTTTTTTCAGCGTCTTCTGTCATGCCTCGAAAAGGCCGTGGAAGATTCACTCCCCTAACAGCTAGGGCGTGCTAATATGCCTCGCCGCAGACACAGACCCCAATTACTATTTCTCTTGTACAACTATATTGCAGATAAGATAAGAGGACCTTATTAAAAAATAAATAAACAAACTACAATTCGACACTATCGATAATTGGACCATTTTAAAAATGAAATTTTCAAGGTTGATTGTTGTTTAAATACAACTTTACCGGTAAAAAGGTATTACAGAGGCGAAGGCAGCCACTTTAAAATTAAACACAGGCTCTTGTAGGAAGAACCGAAATATTCAGAATGAATGGAAGTCTGAAATCTGAAGGACCAAAAGATATGGGTCATCTTTACATGTATGCTATCCAATGTTCGCACACTTTGTGTACTCAATTGTTGCTTTTTGTGTCTGGTTTCTTTTTTGCTGTATTTTTTTGGAATCCTTTTTTTTTTCATCAATTGTTTCCTCACATGCTTGAAATAGGCTGAGGTTATATTATTTTTCGAATTGTAGATTGACATTTTTTCTTTTGTCTGATGATGGTGACATTTGGATTAGATCTTTTTTTTTTTATTAATTTGTTATAGTTTTTCATTTGAATTTAGCTCCATTTTTGTGTCTTATTTAATAAATGAACTAAAGAATAAAATCTCATTTATTCTTTTGTCTGATTATTGTGTCTGATTTTCTTTTTTACAGTATCTTTCATAATGCCTGATTTGATTACTTGATATTTTATAGTTTTTCATTTAAATTTAGCTCCATTTTTGTGTCTGTTGTTTTTTTTCTTCTCATAAATAGGCTGATGGCTTTATTTGATAGGCTTTGTGTACTCAATTGTTGCTTTTTGTGTCTGGTTTCTTTTTTGCTGTATTTTTTTGGAATCCTTTTTTTTTTCATCAATTGTTTCCTCACATGCTTGGCATTTTCTTTTTATGCCTGTCCTGGCTTTCAGTTTTATAGTTTTCCTCTGCTTGGTTCTTATTTTACCTTTTTTTTTTTCAGCATCTTCTGTCATGCCTCGAAAAGGCCGTGGAAGATTCACTCCCCTAACAGCTAGGCGTGCTAATATGCCTCGCCGCAGACACAGAACCCCAATTACTATTTCTCTTGTACAACTATATTGCAGATAAGATAAGAGGACCTTATTAAAAAATAAATAAACAAACTGCAATTCGACACTATCGATAATTCGACCATTTTAAAACTGAAATTTTCAAGGTTGATTGTTGTTTAAATACAACTTTACCGGTAAAAAGGTATTACAGAGGCGAAGGCAGCCACTTTAAAATTAAACACAGGCTCTTGTAGGAAGAACCGAAATATTCAGAATGAATGGAAGTCTGAAATCTGAAGGACCAAAAGATATGGGTCATCTTTACATGTATGCTATCCAATGTTCGCACACTTGAAAAAGCCACTTAAAGTTGTCCGTGCGTAAACACAGGCTCTTGTAGCCAAGGTTTGTCCTTGAGCCTTATTTATAGTCATAGCAAAAGCCAACCTTAGTGAAAACTAATGCCTCTCTAGAATGAAGCGAAGGTTGGTATCCAAAGGGGCCAAAGATATTTCAGACACTATACAGTGTGTTCAACTTTGGGCACTGTCAGTATATGTGCTTCGAACAATACAACTATATTGCAGATAAGATAAGAGGACCTTATTATTTTACTGTAAGTGCACCACATGTCTACACATGTGAAAAGCAGTTCGACTTTGCACTTACTAATGCCAGAGCCCCGTTTGGTTACTTGCACTCGCTGGTGGGGTTGGAATTTTGCAAGAATCGGGGGCCATTGGAGCATTTTTTTTTTCTTTAAACAGAAAAAAGTGTCCAATGCGGGAATCGAACCCGGGTCCTAGTGGTCGAAAACCAAACGGTTTAACCAGCCTTCCAGCGACCCCCAGACAAAAGAATAAATGAACTAAAGAATAAAATCTCATTTTTTCTTTTGTCTGATGATGGTGACATTTGGATTAGGTCTTTTTTTTTTTTATTAATTTGTTATAGTTTTTCATTTGAATTTAGCTCCATTTTTGTGTCTTATTTAATAAATGAACTAAAGAATAAAATCTCATTTATTCTTTTGTCTGATTATTGTGTCTGATTTTCTTTTTAACAGTATCTTTCATAATGCCTGATTTGATTACTTGATCTTTTATAGTTTTTCATTTAAATTTAGCTCCATTTTTGTGTCTGTTGTTTTTTTTTTTCTTCTCATAAATAGGCTGATGCTGTATTTGTGTACTCAATTGTTGCTTTTTGTGTCTGGTTTCTTTTTTGCTGTATTTTTTTTTTTTTTTTTTGGAATCCTTTTTTTTTTTCATCAATTGTTTCCTCACATGCTTGGAATTTTCTTTTTATGCCTGTCCTGGCTTTCAGTTTTATAGTTTTCCTCTGCTTGGTTCTTATTTTACCTTTTTTTTTTTCAGCGTCTTCTGTCATGCCTCGAAAAGGCCGTGGAAGATTCACTCCCCTAACAGCTAGGCGTGGTAATATGACTCGCCGCAGACACAGAGAGAGAACCCCAATTACTATTTCTCTTGTTTACTTTTTTACCAATGCCTATAATTTTTCACCTGAAAGATTTTTTATTTTGTTTGTTATTCAATACGGTCCTCTTATCTTATCTGCAATATAGTTGTATTGTTCGAAGCACATATACTGACAGTGCCCAAAGTTGAACACACTGTATAGTGTCTGAAATATCTTTGGCCCCTTTGGATACCAACCTTCGCTTCATTCTAGAGAGGCATTAGTTTTCACTAAGGTTGGCTTTTGCTATGACTATAAATAAGGCTCAAGGACAAACCTTGGCTACAAGAGCCTGTGTTTACGCACGGACAACTTTAAGTGGCTTTTTCAAGTGTGCGAACATTGGATAGCATACATGTAAAGATGACCCATATCTTTTGGTCCTTCAAATTTCAGACTTCCATTCATTCTGAATATTTGGGATCTTCCTACAAGAGCCTGTGTTTAATTTTAAAGTGGCTGCCTTCGCCTCTGTAATACCTTTTTACTGGTAAAGTTGTATTTAAACAACAATCAACCTTGAAAATTTGATTTTTAAAATGGTCGAATTATCGAAAGTGTCGAATTATCGAAAGTGTCGAATTATCGATAGTGTCGAATTATCGATAGTGTCGAATTGCAGTTTATTTATTTTTTAATAAGGTACTCTTATCTTATCTGCAATATAGTTGTATTGTTCGCAGCACATATACTGACAGTGCCCAAAGTTGAACACACTGTATAGTGTCTGAAATATCTTTGGCCCCTTCAGGTACCAACCTTCGCTTCATTCTAGAGAGGCGTTAGTTTTCACTAAGGTTGGCTTTTGCTATGACTATAAATAAGGTCAAGGACAAACCTTGGCTACAAGAGTCTGTGTTTACGCACGGACAACTTTAAGTGGCTTTTTCAAGTGTGCGAACATTGGATAGCATACATGTAAAGATGACCCATATCTTTTGGTCCTTCAGATTTCAGACTTCCATTCATTCTGAATATTTCGGTTCTTCCTACAAGAGCCTGTGTTTAATTTTAAAGTGGCTGCCTTCGCCTCTGTAATACCTTTTTACCGGTAAAGTTGTATTTAAACAACAATCAACCTTGAAAATTTGATTTTTAAAATGGTCGAATTATCGAAAGTGTCGAATTATCGATAGTGTCGAATTGCAGTTTGTTTATTTATTTTTTAATAAGGTCCTCTTTTCTTATCTGCAATATAGTTGTATTGTTCGAAATTTTATTTTCTAATTAATTTTTTTCTTTTTTTTTCACTCTAATAATATTTATTTGAATCTGATAATATATATATTTTTATTTAATGCAATTTATTTAATAATTTATTCAATCCAATGTCTATAGTTTCTTCCCTGAAATTGCTTACCCAACATGAGTCAGTGTTTCCTCAGTGTTAACAGTTGGAGTGTTAGAATGCGGAGAAGCAAAATAACTCCCTACTGAATTTCTCAAAAGTCTTACTCCCAGAGGAATGCATCCACACCAGTTTAACTCTAGGTTGGTGCTATTGTTATGCTTCTGAGAAGTTTTAATCCTAAGCAGGGTCTTTGAAAATGTTACACGTGTGGTGATACTGTGCATGTGCTCTCATGTCCTTAAAGTAGTGTAGTTCTGTTGTTTGCACTTTCATTTTCTGATTTGTTAAAATTTTTCTACTATAGTTTCTCACCTGCGGGTCCTTCGGGTAAACCTGGGTCGTTGCCCGGGTCACTCGGCTATTTATATCTATATATATCTATACTTTTAAAGTCTCTGCAGGCCCTTTGGGTAAACCCTGGGCGTTGCCCGGGTCACTCGGCTAGTATATATATATATATATATATATATATATACAATGAATCCAGTACATAGCTCATCATTGTGACCAACCAGGAAGGTTACAGGTGGGGAAGAGGGCAATTACATCAAGATCCTGTTGGACCTGGAGCCTTTCCAGTACTTTCAGCCAAAACGGGTGATCGAGGGATTCCTGCACATCCACAATCCTGTACTGCTGCCTTCTCCTTATTTCTTGGGCCTCACTGTCCTTCCGGGGAATGCCTACGATATCTACATACGTCCTGTAGGTATACCTGCTTACATATGGTAGATACCTACCGTACTACCAGGACATGACTAGAACAGCTACATACGCCTTGTAGGTACACCCGTTCACAAAATGATAGGTATCTTCCGTCCTACCAGGACATGTGTACGTCCGGTAGGTACACCTGCTTCCATATGGGTAAATAACTACCGTCCTTCCAGGATATCTGTGTACAACATCTAGTTACTGCCTCAGATGTACACTCAGTGTCTTATTTGTTAGGAGACTTTGAAGATAGGGTATTTAAGACTCTTCTAAAGGAGGTGTGCTTATAATTAAAATGACTGTGACAGAAAATCACCTATCTCCTCCAGTCTCCATTCAAGTCCAACTGCATGGACTACGAGGCTCTCTACCTGGCTGCCAACCGTACAGGTCCCAGGACTCAGGAGGTCCGTTATTACTTTACTCAAACACTTCCCTGAACACACACACAGGAGGTCTGACACATGTCCTGAACTCTTTGATTTGTAGAGAACTAACATCTGTCTAAGATTGTCAGTAAACATATTTATAGAGAACATTTTTATTATAGTTGGTTGATTATTAAATAGGGAACCATATCAAAATTTTGGAGGTGTAAATCTCTTTCCAATCATCAATAAATAGTAAAAAATAAAAATGTACTGGAATCAAGTTGATAAATTAAGAAAAAATAATCTCTTGATTGTGAAACTGAAAGTTGTGCTGATGGCTTGCGCCATCTATCAGAATGAATATAAAATAATCGTTGATTCTTTTTTTTTTAATCATTCCAGAATATTGACCAAATACATTTTTCCGATTAATCAAGGAGAACAAACCACGTACATATTATGGAATAATTAGATTTTAACACTTAATTGTTTTTTATTCCGACAGATGGCTCAAGCCATCAGAAATTTTAAGTTGATCGTGAAGATCAGGGTATGCTGTTTTAATAATTGACAACACTTCGTTTTCTAAACTGTTTGTAGATGCAAGCTGTCGAATTTAATAAAATATTCCATCCTAACAACAATTTATTATTCCAAGTGTGGCGCACCTTCTCACACTCCGGTTCCTTCGAGACAATCCATTTCTAAATGTAGTCTTCATTCGATGATATAATGTTGTCTTGATTTATTTATTCAAGATTTTCGTTAGAAAAATATTGCTGTTGTTTTACCTTGTTTTAACATTCCAATGGCATAATAGTAGGTTCATTCGTCCTTAGAATCCAACTTCAAGGGCAAAATATCTTGACTAAGAGTCAATAAACGATCACATTAACTTTAGGTGAAAGAGGTTTACATCGAAATAACCTATTTGTATAATATTTCGAACTGTTAACTTTCTTCTTAAGGCTTTAAAGCTTGTACCGATCTATTACAAAGCAATCAAGTACTTTAAGAGAAGTTAATGCCAGGATATGGTCATAAAAACTTCGTTATTACTATTTATTCATTTACAATAGAACGTGGAAATGTTGCAGTTTATTAGTTTTGTTCTCATGCTTACATATTTTGTAACTGAATTATAGTATAGAAGTATATATTTTAGTAATGAGTTTAAAGGACCATATACAAAAATATGAATTCTTTAATTCGAAAATCCATTGAAATTCAATTAAAGGTCCAACTACCCAAAACTCTACAGCAGGTAATGTTTAAAGATATCGTATTTTATATTTAAAAAGAATTTGGGGGCAATACGTATAGTCTTAAGAGCGTTGTTTAATTTCACAAGTATTTTCACAATCTATTCCTATTCACGTTTCAATACCCTTCAGAGTTTTATCGGAACTTTCTGAAAATCCGGTAGAGTCAAAAATTTCATCAACATGAGGTCAGGTAATCTGAGGTTTTATTGTGTTAACTTTCTATAAACGATTAACTATCAAAATATTGAAGCGTCAATAGCATCAAGTTATTGTTAATGCTCATATGTTAAGTATTTCCAAATTCACACCAAAACATGTATGTACCTTAATGTTGATTTGAAATTTCATTCTCCTAAAAGAATAAGCCAATTCGTACAGGATGCTAGTAGCTTATTCCAAGAGGCTCTAATGGTTGAACTGCTATATCAAACGGCATAAGACATAATCATTGACAACCATTAGACTATAATGGGTTCGTAAAAGACAATACAGACCTCAAACTAGATTTCAAGTCAATCAAATATAAAGCAGAATTTACCAATCTGTTAAAGCTAATAGCTAATAAATTGCCCCCCCCCCCCCAAGAGCCCTTAATGGTTGAGCTGCTATAGAAATTGGCACAAGAGAAAATCCTTGATGACTTTTAGACTATAATGAGTTCGTCAAAGACAATTTAGATTTCAAACTAGATTTCAAATTAATCAAAAATAGAGCAGAATTGACCACTCGGTGAAAGCTAATAGCTTATTCCAAGAGGCTTTAATGGTTGAGCTGCTATACCAAACGGCATGAGACGAAATCCTTGGCAACCTTTAGACTATATTAGGGTTCTTCAAAGACAATTTGGATTTCAAACAAGATTTCAAGCTAATCAAATATAAAGCAGAATTGTCCACGCGATGAAAGCTAATAGCTTATTCAAAGAGGCTCTAATGGTTGAGCTGCTATTCCAAACGGCATTAGACGAAATCCTTAGTAACCTTAAGACTATAATGAATTATTCAAAGGCAATCTGGATTTAAAACTAGATTTCAAATTAATCAAAAATAGAGCAGAATTGACCACTCGGTGAAAGCTAATAGCTTATTCCCGGAGTCTCTAATGGTTGAACTGCTATACAAA
>CP092869.1:19582640-19642544 GCA_030710605.1 Cordylochernes scorpioides
TGATCGTAGCCAACCAATAGGAGAGCGCCATTCCAAAAAAAAAAGCAAACGGTGACAGAGATGATAAATGATTAGGAGATGAAGAATGACGCTCGTAACTGTATATAGAATGCCGTTTTCCATAATTTGTAAAGCTAAGGTATTGAGTTTGTTTTTGACTACATTTGCCATTAGAACATACGGCTACTTGTTTTCATAACCAATATTTTGACGAAGACTTTCTCTCTCCTCCTCTAGTGCCGGACAATAAAAGATGTAGTGTAGAAAGACATGACTAAATTCACTGGAATTCTTATAAGAATACGAATTGAGCACGCATTTTTTTAAATAAAGCAAACTTTCTACTGCTCTTACTGCATTGGTAAATATTGGGAGGGGCCTAGCTCATCAGTGGTGAATCCTTCCAGCGGCTTTGCCAGTTTAATCTACCAAACCGCGCGCTTTTCAGAGCTCTACTATTGTATTGGATGATTTTGCTTATATATAAGACACTGTAGGTTGGATTATTGATTATGGAATTTAAGAAAACTATGGACATAGGTTTGATGGACATTTTAAAATATTTTAGAAAGATAAAAATAGTGGTTGATAGTTTCATTTAATATATATAGAGGGCGCGTTATTGCTTTATGTTTAGTTGTTATATAAAAATTCGAAACTATTATAGACGCGTATGATTCTTTTGAAAATTAAACTATTTATACTGCCCTTACTGTAATGGAAAAATTAATGTAGAAATTGTTTAATTTTCAAAATAATCATACGCGTCTATAATAGTTTCGAATTTTCATAACAGATGGCGCGATAATGTATTATAATATAGTTTTTATATCTCAGTTCTTTATCCACTTGGCGAGAATTCAAGGAAGCCCTTTTCTTCAGACAAAAATCAAGGTTAAGTGAAAAAGAAGAACAATTATATATTCGTAGAAGAGAAAGAAGGCGGATAATCACGAAGATCCTTTATTACTTGAAGATATTTATAAACAATAAGGAAGGACAAGAGATTAAAGAAATTAAACTAGCACAAAGCAATAACGCGCCATCTATACATATAAAATGAAAGGATTTAAAAGCACGAATGTTTCTTTTATACATAATACAAACTTCTACTGCCCTTACTGCTATGAAAAAATATATTGGGAGGGCTTGGTTCATCAGTGGTGAACCCTACCAGCGGTTTCGCCAATTTAATCCACCAGACCGCTTCTCAGAGCTCTAATACTGTTTTGGGCGATTTTGCTTATATGCGTAGCACTGAAGGATGGAATCTCAGAAATGGTTTTCAAGAAAACTATGGACATAAGCTTATAGGACACTTGAATGTAATTCTACCGTCCTATTAAATTGGTGAAACCGCTGGGAGGGTTCACCACTGATGAGCCAAGCCCTCCCAATATATTTTTCATCGCAGTAAGGGCAGTAGAAGTTTGTATTATGTATAAAAGAAACACTCGTGCCTTCCAATCCTTTCATTTTATATGTAAATTAAACTAGATAAAATTATATGTACATACCAGCAGCTCACGTGTCTCAGCGGCCTGACCTATCCAATAAACGCTATCAAACTACCCAAACAATATAACAAAGGTATCTAGCATAAACAATATTAAAACTATATGCCAATCACAAGAGTATTGTGTATATTAGAAATATACGGAATTGCCACTTTCAACAAGATTTCAAGCTTATAAATTAAGTAAAATAAACAAAGTTGAAGGTATATTGAAATAAAGACTCGAAATATTTTATATTAAAATCCACAAAGGAGACATGCCATCAAATTAATCTGCAGGAAGCGTGATATGTCACTATGAGAACATGTATCGAGAAAATACCAAAGATTGGCTTAGAAAGTTTTTCCTTCAGTGGAAAACATCAACAATAGAATTACTGCGGTCCAATATGGGAGAATAAGAATGCTTCTGGAAAAAGTTTTATGTCTTAGGAATTATCTCTTGGGGGAATATGGTTTGTGTGTGTGTTTGTAGATGGATGTTTAGCGCGGCTCTCAATATGTAAAAAGAAGCTATCAAATATTTTATATTCAAATTAAATTTTCAAAGTTTCATCACATAAAATATTAGGTTTTTTAAAATTAGTTATAATAATTTCAATAATTATGTTTAGTATGTAAATATTACAGAGATTTGTCATATATATATGTGATGATTTAAGACCATGGAATTGTTGTAAATAATCCAGATATCTACTACCACATGTTCCACCACGTGACTGTATATAACTTGTTATTTACTGCAAATAGAAAGCATCACATAATATCATTCTGTACCGCGTAATACTCTAATAAAGTATAGCAACTGTACAGATAGAAGGAATGGAGAATAACAGGAGAAAATCAAGGCTAAAACTAATCAGGCCTAATTGAGAATAAGAAAGTAGGCCTATCGAGCCCAGTCCAAGTTTTACGAGGTCGTGGCCCTCCTGGATGATGTAACTTTACCCCCCTGTTTACGTCAGAAAAGGGCAGTGACCTGCCTGGACCCAGGGAAGCTATAAAAGGAGGCCCCAAGCCTCAGTTAGTCAGTCTTTTGTTTCAGTCCCAGTCTGCGCAGGCCGCTCCTAGAGAGGTAATCCTTTCCTACCTCCTCGTCCCATTCCTTCTTGACGTTCAGACGTTTCTTAGTGGAATCTCTGTTTGTTTATTTTACCTTTGGTCAACTGTGCCGCCTTCCACCACGACTGCACGGTAGAGGTGACATCGAGGTTCGTCTAGCATCAGGTAACACTGGTCCCAGAGGTCCCAAGATATCACATATACAACTCTTAAAAATATCATATTATATACAGTTGTTATATTAATTGTATATATTTTATGTAAATAGTGTGAATAACAAATCAAAAATATTTTTGTTTAAAAGTTATATTATTCTTTACACACATATACACACACTATATATATATATTTAAAATAAAAAAGGCATATTCTAACCAGGAGCACATGTGCTTTTCAGAGGCAGAGTGCCATCTAGTGAAACAGAAATCAACTAAACATTGATTTAGCCTGTTCCCTGATATTTGGCCAACCCAATTTCTTGATAAATCAAGAAAAGCCATCCACGAACGCGTTTCGCGCTCGTCAGCGTGGAGTAGGCTGTACCACTGCGACCAAAAGAATTTTGGTCCCAGAGGTTTCTTGAGAAACCAAGAAATGGGTATTTAAGGCCAAACTTGCGTAAATACGCTTAACACCTCTGAAAAGCACATGTGTTCCTGGTCAGGATATGCCTATTTTTAATATCAACACCTGACCTTATTATTTTTTTTCTATTGTTTTTTTCATGTGTTAAGCGTATTTACGCAAGCTTGGCCTTGAATACCCATTTCTTGGTTTCTCAAGAAGCCACTGGGACCAACGCTGACGAGCGTCAACAGCGCGAAACGCGTTCGTGGATGGATTTTCTTGATTTATTAAGAAATTGGATTGGCCAAATATCAGGAAACAGGCTAAATCAATGTTTAGTTGATTTATTTTCCACAAGATGGCGCTCTGCCTTCTGAAAAGCACATGTGCTCTGGTCAGGATATGCCTTTTTTATTTATTTATTATTTTTATTTTTAATATAAACACTTGACCTTTTTATTTTTTCTATTGGTTTTTCATATATATGTATATATATGATTAATGTTAACTTGTCAATTTCTGCTTGAAAGAGTTATAAAATGGAGTTGAGAAGCTGAATTTTTGCAATGTGATATTTTCAAGACAAGAGAATCAATGAAATGACTTTATGAAATTATTTAGTAAAGTAGATTGATATTAGAGAGACTAAAGGCTGAGAAATGTGCAATGACTACCTTTCTGGGATCACAAGAAACATAGTGTTAATAGAATTTTCAGAACTAAGTACAACTATTAACATGTGTGTAGAAATGTATATTGTGTACAACAACAACAAACCTGCCCAGAAGTCCTCCTCTACGTGGCGGGCGGGAGAAGCAGCACAAGTAAAGGACTGCCCTGTAGGGCGAAGTACAGTGTCGTGAGCCCCGAGCCGCTACGGTAAAAATGAACAGGGAACTCTGAAATGTGACTGACTAACGGGGCAATGGTACTCCTCCACCCCCCTTTCCATGGAGCAACATACAGACAAGGCACCTCAGTTGGCCGGTATTGTGATCAGGGTGCATGGACCAATCTGATCTGCTCTATGGACAAGACACCACCACCACCTCATTTGGCCGGTATTGTGATCAGGGTGCATGGACCAATCTGATCTGCTCTATGGACAAGACACCACCACCACATCAGTTGGCCGGTATTGTGATCAGGGTGCATGGACCAATCTGATCTGCTCTATGGACAAAACACCACACCACATACACACAAAAAGAAGAAATTTAAACAGGATAACATATAACCTGCTACCCGTATATCTCCTTCAGACCAGAATCAAGGCTGAGTGGTTATCTCCTGGCCACAACACAAAGTTATGACGTGGTATCTTTACTAACTCCTATTTAGACCACAACATCGAGTGGAAATATTTGTGAAACTTCAATAGTACTCGCGCTACTGTGAAAATTTGTCATAATTCCCATGAAAAGAGCTGCTTTAGAAAAAATATTAATAATATTTATTAAATATACCTAAAGAAAATCATAGTGGATACATCTATTTGAGATATATTCTGTTTAATTATTCTTTAGAACAATGCTTAGTTACCTTTATCTACCTCCAGTGCATTCATCTCGAATATGTTTTCGTACAAGGGTCACCCCAAAAGTTTTTGCAATCAATATTAAACAATTAAAATATTAAAAAGTAAATTATACCATTAAAATCTACATGTATTTTTTACCTTACATAAAAATTTTCATAAAATGTAACAACATATACTCTCATCGACTCATAGAGGACGCGACTTTGTTTACAGTGGCAGCGGTAATTTCTAAACATTGCAAGAGACACAATGTAGTTGAATAGAGAAAGGTTACGTATCATGAACTTTTATGATTATAAAAGTAATTTAACTTATAAATAATTCCATGAAAGATTGATGAAATCTTTAGGAGATAAAGCTCCAACTCCGCCTTTGCCGGTCCCAAGCCCGGATGAAAAAGGAAGAGGGGGAACAGTAACAAGCTCACTAAAAAACCTGGGCTCAGTTGGCCCGGCTGATAGTACCCTGTAAGGGCTCCTAATCCAGGGATACAGGATGAGCAGTGTTTGTACTCCTTGTTAGGAGCGGCTGCACATGGCGTCTGTTCCTCATGTCAGAGGCGGCTATTTCTTTTGGAGGTAAGTCGGCCTGCCACTGAGTAGTGCTCCCAGTCTTAATAACAAAGGCAGACGCATTCTACTTCACACAGTCATGATGGTTGGCAAACAAACTTGATGCCCTAATATGATTGAGTGGAGTTATGAAAGAAGAAGAAGGAGATAAAGCTCCTTTTATTAGAACAGTTGACGGATGAAATCTTGCATAGGTGCTAAAAAATGCATGTATATTTTAATGGTATATATTATTTTTTAATATTTTAATTATCTAATATTGGTTGCAAAAACCTTTGGAGTGACTCTTGTATTATATCATAAATCCTTCATGATATCATTCCATCTCAGCACGACCATGTTGGCATGTGCAGCGGACCAGATCATCGTGACCAGGAAGGGCCGTATTCGACCTATAAACAACTTCTTCGATTTCGTCATGATCCCGAACAAGACTCGAACAGACAAGATCCGTCTTGTGTTCAAGATCTTGGTCGTCTTGATGCTTCTTACTGGATTCTTCTACCAGGTAACTACTGTAAACCCACTCTAGAGATGTACATAATGGGAATAACATACCTTAGTGAGTCAAAGGTTTTTTTTTGCGTGTGAGGCAATATACTCATTTAAAAGTGTAGTGTTTTTGCATGCTTGGATATTTGTAGAAATCCAAATATTCTCTTCGCATACTCAAATTTTGTTTTAAGCATATATAGCGGCACAATTTTGCTAATAGGAAGTCAGTAAGATGGATCTATTATAGGGTATGTTTATTTATAATAAACTATATTTCCTAAGTCTGTGGCTTAATAGAAGCAGCACCTAATCTTGTCAAAATCCTGGCTGCATCTCTATCTAGCGATACAACAGAAAGAATAGCAGAAAAACAATAAATATATTTATTGTTAAGAGTATCGGCGTTGCGAGAAGAACAGTTAAAACCTCCGTTAACAGATGGTTCTTTAGTCTATTTCCTGTCTGAGACTAGTGTGGGGATGGCCGTGGTCCTGTTTCCTGGGGCTTATAACTGTAAATATCTGTTTATATTGGCTCTAGGATGTAAATTACTGTAAATAACTGTTAATTGTTATTCGAATTCTAGTGTAATGTGGATGAAAGTTTACAATAAATGGTTAGTTAGTAGAAGACTGGTTCCTGGTTATTTCTGCTGTTGTAACTTCCTCTCCAACACCACAGTAGCTTCTGGTAAGTCTCTCATGTCCCCCCACCAGTGGTAAGGTCGAGAGATACTGCCAGATGAAAGGATATCCACATGAGTAGTGGGTCTCAGAGGGTCTTTGGGCTGTCTGCAGGGTAGGGCTGCAGAGGTGATCCACGGCGGAAGAAGCGGAGTTGTCGCGAAGGACCAGAGATAGGAAACACACGACAATATATATGTGTGTGACAATTTGCGGAGCAGTCGAGGTGGGAGTGGCAAGGAAGCACACACAGGAATCTAAAGATAGAACCGGTGAATGACAAACGAGAGAGAGAAGTCCTATTTCAACAGAAGAAGAAGCGACGTGGAGACGACGTCTGATAAAACCCCTCTATTCAGAATATTTGAAAGACTAAATCACTGTCCAACAGGAGGATCGGACATTATACAGGGTATATAAGAAAACCAATAAAATACAATAGTAGAGCGGTCTTGAGATTAATTTGGCGAAACTGCTGAGAGGGTTCACCCTGATGAACCAAGACTTCTCATTTAATAACTTTTACTATTGCAGTAAGGTCTGTAGAGATAATATTTGATGCTATAATTGAAAAGAAACGCGTTGGAAAAAATAATTGTCACAATTTTATCGATATAATATCGATATAAATCCCAAAATCTCTGAAAAAAATTAGATGAAAAATTTTCTGGGAGGATATTGGTCTATAAAAAGTTACCTTTGGTGTTGTGGCTTTGTCACCGATCCGAATCAGCTAGTTTGCAGAGACGGTCGATAGATGGCGCTTAGCGTTTAATTTGACGGGAGAGAGGTGACCTTTCTTCCGATAGATCAGTATCCTCTCAGCAAAATGTCCATTTAAACGTTGATTGTCTTTTATTCCGATGAAAATCCCTTGTTTCCTTTAAAATTATATAGCGAAAAGAGAACATATGATATACACATTTTGGGATATTATGTATAAATGCAATCTTATAGACTAATAAGGATAAATACGCTCATGGACAAAACTTAAGAAAGTAGAAAGTCCTTGTTATCACTTGTCATCTATTTTTTTTAAGGATACAGAGGTAATTTTGTTCCCACTTGGTTATCTCGTGTCTTAAATAAAGGTCACTGTGTATCTTTTAGATATATTGTCTGAATCCCGATATAAATGCTAAAAGGTACAACTTCCTTAAGTTTTGTCCATGAGTGTTTACACACTTGGTTATCTCGTGTGTATTCAATAAAAGTAACTGTAATATCTTTCAGAGTTATTGTTTAAATCTCGATATACATGCTAAAAGGTACAAATTCCTAAGTTTTTTCCATGAGTGTATACAAACTTGGTTATCTCGTGTGTCTTCAATAAAGGCCACTGTGTATCTTTCAGAGTTATTGTCTGAATCCCGATATACATGCTAAAAGGTACAAATTCGTTAAGTGTTGTCCATGAGTGTATATTGGTTATCTCGTGTATCTTCAATAAAGGTCACTGTAATATCTTTCAGAGTTATTGTCTGAATCCAGATATACATGCTAAAAGGTACAAATTCGTTAAGTGTTGTCCATGAGTGTATATTGGTTATCTCGTGTATCTTCAATAAAAGTCACTGTAATATCTTTCAGAGTTATTGTCTGAATCCAGATATACATGCTAAAAGGTACAAATTCGTTAAGTGTTGTCCATGAGTGTATATTGGTTATCTCGTGTATCTTCAATAAAGGTCACTGTAATATATTTCAGAGTTATTGTCTGAATCCAGATATACATGCTAAAAGGTACAAATTCGTTAAGTGTTGTCCATGAGTGTATATATGTGAACATGTTGACTCAGTGCACTGCTCCAACAACAGGTACTGGAGTTCCTCAACATGTACTACCAGTACCCCACCGTGATGGACTTCGACATCACCTTCCCTGATGACATCGTCGCTCCAGCCATCTCCGTCTGTAACAACAACGGGTGAGTCCGCTGGACCTCATCTCTTGATTATACAAGTACTTGTATTGTCACGTAGAAAATAAGGAAAGACAAACTTCAGGATGACACGGCAATTTATTTGAGAGAGGCACCAACTAAAATTCATAAGTACAAAAGTAGCA
Organism: Cordylochernes scorpioides; assembly: GCA_030710605.1. Classification (NCBI taxonomy): domain Eukaryota; kingdom Metazoa; phylum Arthropoda; class Arachnida; order Pseudoscorpiones; family Chernetidae; genus Cordylochernes; species Cordylochernes scorpioides. Next base: position 19,591,144 of record CP092869.1, read on the forward strand.
ATAAGGAAAGTATACAGAGTAGAAAGATATAAATATGAAAATTGATAATATGTTCATAAATGATAAATATTTCGCTACAATACGATAGCTACATTCAAACACAATTTCCAAGTTCAGAACAGGTCACCTGAAGCCCTATCTTGAACATTTGAGAGGGTTGAGAAAAATTTCTCACTCTGCATCATATGCGCCCACAAACCCAGTCTCACCTCAACACATCCTAGAATGCCTCGAATCAAAGAGAAAGAAACTATTTCTTAATCCTAAAGGGAACTTGAGAAATCTTTCACTCCTGTTGAAGGGCAGGAGAAAGTTCTCCTGCATTTCACTCTGCATCCAATGCCACCTGGAAAATTAGGGAAGACAAAAACTTCAGGAGGAGACAACAATTTATTTCAGGCAAGGACAAACTATGAATTGTAAACAAAAGATAAGCTACGAGGGAAATTTACAGAGTAGAAAAATATAATCATAAAAATAACCACTCTGTTAATAAAAATAATAAAATTAATACTTTGTTACAATATTTATATGCTATATTTTGATCTTAGGCCTATACTTTTTCTCTGTAGTATAGTGACCTGACGCGATGAGATGTTTGTGTGGATAGTTCGATTATATTGTCACAATTCAGTTTTAATTATTCTTGGAATGGATGTTCCTATACACATATGCAACGGGATAATGCTATAGTACAAAAAATATTGAAATATTGTAACAAAGTATTATTTTATGTTTATATTTTGATATACTCTGTACACTTCTCTCTTGTGCTTATCTTTTGTTTATCACTCATAGTTTGTTCTTGCCTGAAATAAATTTTTGTCTCATCCCAAAGTTGGTCTTCCCTAATTTTCCACGTGACAATATTTTTGAAGATCGTTTGTTGGCTAGAAATTGGTTTGGAAATAAATATAGCTATATCAACTACTCTTCTCAGGAGAGTAACATCGAGTCACTGAAACGTCGAGTTTTAAATTAATGGTTGATAATTTGTATTTTTATAAAAGACTACATTTCAATAATTTTTTCAATTATGTAATGTAAAAAGAGGAAAATGAACTATTTAACAAAGAAATATTGGCTTGGACAGGTGCACATTGGAATATTATAAACATACATATATAAATAATAAAAGATTATACGTTTTTAATTGATTCTTAAAATTAAAGACACTTCGGCCAGTTAATATTTTTTATATAATTTTATTTAAAAAGATTTACTCGCCGAAGTATCTTTAATTTAAAGAACTATGAATGCCGGTCAGGCAGCTTCTATCTTTATGATTTTTAATTGATGTCTGACTACTCGTAATATAAAGATAATGGGGAAATATATTTATATAAACTCTTTTATATTAGAGGAGTCTATAACTCAGCCTTTGCCGGTCCCAAGCCCGGATAAAAAAAGGAGGAATGGGAGCAGTAACAAGCTCAATAAAAAACCTGGGTTCAGCTGGCCCGGCTGATAGTACCCTGTAAGGGCTCCTAATCCAGGGATACATGATGAGCAGCGTTTGTACTCCCATGTTAGGAGCGGCTGCACATGGCGTCTGTTCCTAATGTCAGAGGCGGCCATTTCTTTTGGAGCTGAGTCGGCCTGCCACTGAGTAGTGCTCCCAGTCTTAATGACAAAGGCAGACGCATTTTACTTCACCCAGTCATGGTGGTTGTCAAACAGACACCATCAAGGGTCACAACTTGATACCCTCATATGATTGAGTGGAGATAAGAAAGAAGAAGAGAAGAGGAATCTATTTTCTTTTTCGAAGGAAATGGAACACAGTTGATAACTCAATCTTTCTGTCAATGCCAGTGTAGTTAGTGGATACTAGGGATTCTAAAAGTCATCTTTGGTACAAGATTGTCTCAAAAGTTCGTGCTTTTCTTAAAACGTATTTTTCATATTACTTGGCGAATAATATTATTACGGCGAATACATAATAATACAATTACTTTATATATAATAAAAATACATTTATACATAACAGCGAATAATATTATGGCGAATAATATTGGTATTACAATTTTTTGTAAGTGTTTACGAACTTTTGGGACAACCTTGTAGTTTCATATGATATTTTGTTAAGAAAATTTGACATCTGATATTTGAAAAGTATTAATGCTGGTAAATTATAGAACATTGATATTTGGTTCTCAAATTTCTGTGGTTCTGGATTGATCTGTAGGTTTAATGAACTTATATGACATCTTGGCACTAATTCAGTATACCGCGTTGTTGTTGAATAGATTTGTTGTTGTTGTCGTGTTCAATGAAGATCCTCAGATCTCCATACATCTCTATCACAGCAGCATCAATGTCCACTATCTTGGGTGTGTAAAGCTGCTGCTCTGGATTCATGTCAATTTTCTGTAAGGCTGCGGCCATTGCTGGGCATGAGAATATGTAGGTAGGTGTTAGTTCCACACCAGGACAGTTGTTGAATGTCCTATATGTTCTTGTGCCATCTGGATGTATTGTCATTCCTTTATAGTGTTTTGTTCTAAGTCTTGTTATACACGTTGTTCTAAGCCTTGTAGTTTTTGTCATTTTTCTCTCAGAGTTTATTTTGCATATTTGATCTTTCTTATTTTTTTTTTCGTTGAATAGATCTGCCTATTAGATAAGAGAAGCTGGTTTATTGATTGGTGGTTGACAGTTATTTCGTTTCGACGTGCTATCTCTCTCTTGATAATATTCTTAATAATTTATTATTAAGATTATATATAACGGAGCAATATGACATTCTTTTATTCCATGAAGCAATTGGTTGTTGATGGTGATGGTGTCTTTTCCATTCTCCATAGAAAGAGAGGTGCAATTGCCCCGTTAGTCAGCTACATTTCAGAGTTCCCAGTTCACGGTTACCGTAGCGGCTCGGGGCTCACGACACCGTACTTCGCCCTACAGGACAGTCCCTTACTTGTGCTGCTTCTCCCTACGTAGAGGAGGATTTCTTGAAGGAATTGGTGGTTGATGAATATTGGTTTGATTCAGAGTTTCCTATTGCTATGCGAAATATTCTTGTTATGATGAGAATAGAGAATGATGCACTATTCAAGATTGTAGCATAACAACCAAACCGATTATGTTAACAGACTACGGCGAGTTGACTTCTGCCTGGGTGAACCTGACAAATGTCGACTGACCACCCGAGGGGAAGAAGTCTGCGAGGAGAACCAAGATTTATGTTCAAATCTCACTTACATGGCCAACTACATGGGAAGTATCAATCATTACTTCACAACTTTATACTTAACACCATATATACCCAAATATTTTATCTATAAGATTCTTTCCATCCCTGGACACTTTATTTTTCCGTTTATCATTACTCTTCACAATTCATCCTATCATACTTCATCCCTAATGTTAGAAATAATCGTTATTTCTCCTTAAAATAAATTTCGATTTTTTCGTTCAAAAGAAACACATGCGGGATAATTTTCAAATGTCGCTCTACAATTATAAGCCGCATTATATTGTATTATAAATTACTTTATATAAGCCTATATAAGTAAAGTTTTCAATAAGCAATAATCGCGCCTCTAAAAATCCTCATTGCTTGTCATGTTCCAAAATAACTTTATTAGATATCGCTCAAAAAGAGCAACCTAGCTTATGTTATCTTAAAGATAAAGGCTGCCTGGCCGGCATTCATAGCCTTTAAAATTAAAGATACATCGACCAATAAATCTTTTTATTTTCTCACGTTTCGACAAAAATCTTTAGTCCTCGTCAGGAGCGAACAAAAATTAAAATATTTGCCAAAGCGTTGAAAATTATTCTTTTAACGCCTTACCAAATTATTTAATTTTTATTTTCTCCTGACGAAGACAAAATAATTTTGTCGAAATGTCGAGATAATAAAAAGATTTACTGGCCGAAGTATCTTTAATTCTAAGAGCTAACTTTTGTTATTCACAATGAGAAATATGAACTGCTTCTTCACAGAAAAAGTGTACAATGCGGGATTGGATCCCGGTTCATGGCTGTCGGGAATCGAAGGTTTTAACCACTCGTCCACTGACTGCTAGATCCTCATTGGCTGCGATATCGCCTCTGGGAAAAACATAGAAAAGACAAATTGGCAGGAGGTAAAGAAACCCATTACATGTCAAGTTTGAATTAACAATTTTATCTTTGTGAAAAAATAGTAGAAATGTGATATTGTACTGAGATAAGGCATCTTCTTATCGTGTGAATTAAAGTTGCTGATGGCTTACGCCATCTACCGGAATAAATATCAACTCCGATTCATTAGTGCTGTAAAGACCAGGATATCCTAAAGGATATTTGGTCATCAGTTGGTGATATCTGTCGATCAAAAGATCTAGCCCGAGGGGCGCATGCCGGCCATCACCTTCTTCGGAAGAAGCCGCTCCTAACATGGAGGACAGACGCTTCATCAGCCGTTCCTAACATGGATGCAGACGCTGGAGTAGTTGTTGTTGGCTACAGCCTTTGGTTGATTACATGGCGGGCTGGACTCGCCATTTGACTCAGAGTCGTCATTGGGCTTTTGTGGCTTTTTGTAGAGGTACCAGTGCCACCTGATACCCCACCACGCCCTGGTAACACTGACGCTGCTTGTTCGCGACTGCTTATTTGACCAGTTGTCTGATCTTATTCGCAGCTAACCATCATATCTGATGGCCGTTCCCCTATCCACAGCCCGGGGACGCGCCTGGCAGCATGCAGCTCTGCTTTCCTTGGGAATTTGCCCAAGCTCCAGGGTGAATGTAGATCTTAAAGAAGAGTGGAGAAACCGATGGAGCAATCTTGCCATCGCCAACAAAGACCTGGTGGAGGACCCTAACACCAAACCTCCCGGCTACAACCTACCTAGGAGGACCTGGTCAACCCTCAATAGAATCAGGACCTCTACTGGTAGATGCAACTACCTACTAAATAAGTGGAACATGAGTCCAGACCAGAACTGCGACTGTGGACAAATACAAACAATGCACCATATCCTAAGGGACTGTCCTCGAAGATTCTTCCAGGGAACACTTGGGGATATCCACCGGTGCACAGAGGAGGCCCTGGAGTGGATTCGTCACCTCGACATTCCACTCTAGAGAAACTTGCCAACATTGTTGTATTGTGCTGTAAAAAACAATATCATACGCAATAATAATAATAATATCAACTATTCGTTGATTTTTAAAATTATTTTACAGAATTGGCCGAATACCCATTCTTGATTAATAAAGAAAAGATAACCACGTACGCGTTTCGGGCTGTTGGCCCTCGTCAGCGTTGTGCAAGCTGTACCTCTACGACCAAAAAAAAATTGGTCATTCAGGCATCCTGAAAAATCATGAAACGGACAGTTAAGGCCATAAGTGAGCGAGAACGCTAAACAGTGTGAAAATTTTGGTATTTGGCCAATTCACACACACATACAGATTTATTAAGACCACCTGTCTTATACAGATTCACCGCAGGAAGGAATCATAGATGGAGCTCCTATACTCCAGGCAGCGCAGAGCCCAACAACAGCCTCCTGGTCCGACGCATGGCCACACCGTACATAGGTTAGCGTATCACTGAAAATTCGGCCAATTTTGGAATAATTAAAAATAAACGAATAGTTGATATTTATTCCGATAGATGGCGAGAACTTTAATGCAATTTTTTTTCCACGATAAGGAGATGCCTTTTTCTTGATTTATCTTTGCTTATAGAATTTACCGCGGTAGAGCTGAAGCTAGAGTTGGTGTAATAGATCCCAGAACCGGACAACCTAGAGATCGAGGTGCCGTTCACCAACATCAAGGTCGTGGATAACTTTGGACACCGCTACGAACATTTGATCAAAAGTTGCTATACATCTTGGGATAAGGAACACTCCTTGTTCTGTAGGTAAGTAACTATTCTCTCATATAGGGCCTCCAATCCCGGGATTGAAAATATGTACCGGGATTGGAGGCCCTACTCTCATATAAAGAACCTCTCTTAATCTATTTGAATGTATCATGGAATATAAAAACCTTTCTTTTATATAGATTTCTTGCAATGTAAGAAAAATCCATGATTAGTAGTTCGTGAACACGGGGCAAAAAAAAAAATCTAGAATTGACAATATTCTTCCTAGGATGATAAATGTTCCTTCATCTGTGGTTACTTATCCCTAGATAAGAATTTCTTCTCGATCTGTGATTCCTTATCCCGGGATAAAATATGTTCCTCGATCTGTGGGTACGTATCTTGGGATAAAATATACAACAACAACAACAAAAAACCTTTATTAAGACACTATTGTCTTACAAGGGGATTCCCCATAACGGTTATATATGTACATGAGTGAGGAGGAAAAGCAATTTAGAGGGGAGGGGGAGCAATCAGCCATTGTCTGTGGAGATGAGCACTTCTTCTCTCATTTTATCAATTGCCTTGAAAAATTTAAAATATTTATAAACAAATGTTTTATCCAGCAGGAGAGAAGTAAAGATTTTATATACATGTTGTTCATTGTAGTGAGTTAGCTCCGAAAGTTCGCGAATTTCCATTCTCTTTTCATGTAGGAATGGGCAATGGAATAGATAGTGGACCAAATTGTCTTGGATGCCAACATTGCAGAAGTAGCAATTTAAAGGGTCGCTGTTCCAAAATCCCGTGATATCCTCGCGGAAAAGTAACCATAGAATCCTTTGACGGGCTATAAATCGTTTAATTTTCAAAGGGAGATTTGATAGTAAGTAGTCCTCCGTCATAAAGGAGCTACTTAGAAATTGGTAGTGAATAAAATGAGTTGAGTTTTGTATCTTAGCTCGGTCAAATTGGAGTATCTGGTCCACTGTGGTTTGAATAATTCTAGGCATTTCTCCTCGCACAACCATATAATCTTCACAGTTCTTTAGAAAAGAAAAACCCCTAGAGCCAATGATGCTATTCAAGTTATGAATAAAATTGTTTCCCGCTTTTCCCACAATTGAAACTTTCCAGAGCTGGGACAAGCAAACATAGGGTAATCTTGTCCTGTCCATTTTTAAGATCCGTATCCAGAACTTTAGAATCAATTTCGTAATGTTTAATTCAAGGGACATCCTTCCGGTTTCTGTTCGTAAGATGTAGCCCGGAGTATATCTGGGAAGGTCAAGAAATCGCCGTAGGAAAATATCCTGGATCTGGTTTACAACTCCTATCTGATTTGTCGCCCACAGGGGGGCCGAGTATAACAACGTGGATAAAACTATGGAGTCAAGTAGTTTCATCACTGCTCCGAACGATTTGGTTCTTGACTTAGATAGTATTCTCCATACTGCGTTTGTAGCAACCAATGCTTTGCTTTTAAAGTGCTGCGCCACGTAAGCAGTTGGATTCTTGGTAGTTAAGGGGTAGCCAAGATATGTATATTTTGAAGATACTGTCAAGGGTTGTTGGCCCCAAAACCAAACGTCAGATCTGGCCAAGCGGCCTCCATTTCGAAACACTACGATTTTAGACTTGGATTGGTTCAGAGTTAAACCATTTTCCTCAAAATATCTTTTTATTATATTAATCTTTATTTGGAGATTTATCTTGGATTCACCAAAGAGGACTATATCATCCGCGAACAGGAGGAGGTGTATAGTTCCATGGCCCGGTAAGTATATACCTGGCAGGTCAGAATCATCCAGTGTAGCAACCAGATCGTTAATAAAAATAACAAATAAATACGGCGAAAGAGGTTCACCCTGAAGAACACCTGATTGTATTTTGATGAATTCTGTAAAAGAGCCGTTCCATCTGACCGCTGCCATCATTTGAGCATAGTAGTTCTGTATGAGTTTGATAAATCGCCCACTTAAACCAACAAGCGCAAGCTTTCTCCATAATAGTAGATGTGGAACTGTATCAAACGCTTTTTTGAGATCAATAAAAAATGCGTAAAGTTTCCTTCTTTTGCGGCTTAATGTCATTTGGATTAGTGATGTAAGCGTGAAGATATGGTCTTGGCACGAGTAACCCCTTCTGAATCCTGCCTGGTTTTCCGCTATGAGTTTTCTATTCTCAATCCAATTACTTAGTTTATTTTTTAATATGGATGTAAAAAGTTTTGACAAGTTGCTTATAAGGGCAATGCCCCTATAATTTGATGGTGCATTCGGATCACCATTTTTGAATATTGGTTGGATTATGGTTTTTGACCACTGTGAAGGAACTTGGGATTTAGTTAATATTTTATTGAATAAGTTAGATAGAAGGATTAAACTATTCTCAGGTAAGGCCTTGATAGCTTCATTTGGTATACTATCGTAACCTGCTGCTTTATTGTTTTTTAAGCTAGCGATTTCCCTCGCAATTTCCAAAAATGAAATTTCGGCGTCCAGCTCGGGGTCAGTAGGAATTAGTAGAGTAGGTATATCAGCCACAATTCTTTGAGGAGGCGACAATAAGCCCTGATAGAAGGATTCCCACTCTGAGATGTCAATATTTCCTTTTGTGCTAATCCGTTTCTTAAAGGACGCAATTATTTTCCAAAATTCGGCAGAGTCCTTAACATTGCTAAGGGCAGCTTGAACAGAATCAGAGTATTTGTTCTTTTTGTATTTGAGCAATGATAAGTATTTGCGTTTACTCGTAATAAACAAATCTTTATAAATAGGAGTATTAAGAGTCAAATATAACTTAAGATTTTTTTCATATATGTTTTTGCTGTATAGCATTCTCCGTCAAACCATGGTTTAGACCGCGAACTATCCGCTCTTCCCTTTGTTAGCATTCCTGCTCTCACCATTGATGTTTGAATCCTGCTAGTAAGAGTGTCAGCACATAGATCTATTGAGGCGTCTTCCGGTAGTTGAAGAGCATTTAGGTCTTCGAGACAAAGTTCATATGTCGGAGCTTTATTTATTGACCAGGTAAATTTTCTAACAGGAATATACTCTAAAGGTAGGCTTTTCGCTTTTGTATTGTCTGATCCGTTTAGTTTTAGAAGAAGTGGCAAATGATCAGAGTAAGGCAAACTTTCTATACTTAGGTCAAGAACAAGTTCCAGTAGTGCAGGAGAAACCATGAATAAGTCCAAAACTGAAGACCCCTGATGTGAGATAAAAGTATATCATCCGTTTTTATCACTAATAGATCTTCCGTTTAGTATAGTGAGGGAGTTATCATCAAGGAAATCGACAAGAGTCTCAGCCAGGGGGGACACGGTTGGATCTCTGGAGGTACGGTAGCCGGAAAGCAGAACTGGGATCTGGAACAAGTTGTGGAAAGCACCCAAGTAGCCAATGCGAATATTTAAATCACCGCCTAAAACTATTTCGAATCCTTGTTGCATTTTATTTTCAACATAGCAAAACAATTTTTTTAAATTTTCTAGCTGTAATTCGCTTGGGGGTAAGTAAACAAAAATTGCACACACTAGGGGTGAGTCTGCTATTGAAGCCAGTTTAAATATAACCGAGATCCATTTAGGCTCAATTTCAACTTTGTAGATCAAGCCTTGGATTTCCTTTCTAATTCCTACAAGGATTCCTCCAGAGCTTCTCCCTCGGTTCGAAGGTTTAACAGCTGGTGATTGGTAAAACTCAAAATCGTCTACAGCTAGGTCAAGTAAATAGTGGCACCAGGTTTCAGTTACAGCAAAAATATCAAACAATTTCAAGTAATCGAAGAGAGAGAAGACCGAAGAAATTCTAAAAAATCCATTTATGTTCCAGTATATGATCCTTATGGGATTACCTTTTGCTTTTAAAGGTTTATTTGTAGGGTAATTTGGGTGGCAATGATTAACTGAGCATGTATTTCGGGTTTTCCTATTTGGCGGGATTGGATGATCTATTGATAGTCTCTGTGTATTTCTATCCAATTGCTATAGTTCGGCACCCTCCTTGGTAGTAATTTTACCATTAGAAGCTTGGTAAACCGTGCCATTAACAATCAGTTTGTTATCTCTTAGTTTTGCATTGATTCCTTTATTCAAGAGTTCTTTCCGTTTAGAAATCAATATTCTGCGTTGTTCTCTGATGCTAGGGGAGTAATCCTTATTCACGAAGACATTTATATCTTTAAGTTTGAATGAATTTTTCAATATCTTCATTCTCTCACTGTGTTCGGAAACCTCGACCAAAATTGGGGCTTTATCTCTTTTGGATAGCCTCCAGCACTTGGAAACATCGATCTCTTCGGAAATTTGCATATTGTCCTTTATTAGTCTTTTTATTTTAACGCATGATTCATTCGACGTTTCTGTACCACTACCTTCAATGCCATAAAAAACTAAGATTTTCTCTCTGTTTTTCATCTCCAGAAACTCAATTCGCCTCTCGAATTCGCTAATCTTTTTAGCATTCGATGCAACAGCACACGTGGTATCTTCTAGTGAAGACTCGAGCTGCTGTACACGGGAGTCGAATTTCTGCATACCTAGTTCAATTGAAGATAGCCTAGATTCTATTTTTGATCCCCAGTCGTCAATTTTAACAGTAAGTGCCGCAATTAGTTCTCTTTGATCTTTCTCCATAGAAGTTTCTATCGTTGTTTGTCTAGTAGCTTTAGGGCCTGGATTACTTTCGATACCCGAAATTAACAGCAATGCAAATATGATTATTCTCAGATTTGATTTACCATAACGAACGTATCGAGTAAGATGATTGTTTTTAACTTGATCTAGGTCAGCCACTTTATCGAAATTTGCATCATTATCGTCAATGTAGTCCAAATTTATGTAATCAAGAAATAAGCAAGCTCGTAGCTTTACCTGACACGTAATGAATAAAAGTAAAATCATGGTTGAATTCATTTTCAAAATCTAATTCAAACTCTATTGCTGAACTAGCACAATTTTTTTTTTAAATAATAGGGATAAAATGCAAAAGATATAAAGAAATAATAGTACTTGGCGAGAGCCGTAGTTACCTGCTGCCTCTTCGGTTGGCCACCTAGCGGGGAATCGGGATAAAATATACTCCACGATCTGTGGCTACTTATTCCGCGATGAAAAATATTCTCTTTTTTTGTATTTACTTAGGTAGAATCTATAGACACATTTTCTATATAAATACGTATTCTTGGTTAAGAACCCCATGACTAGGTGACTTTTTATCCTCGGATCAGTAGAACTACACACCGATACACTATGTAAGTGTTGTTGTTGTTGCTTATTCCTCGAGTCGTGTTACCGATCTCCATTAGGTTCCATTGTCTCAGCTTTTCTATTATAGTCCTGGGGTTTTCCCAGAGGTCTTTTTTGGAGGATTTGATACAATTCAGTAGATGTTCAGGACTGGCTGGTTGGGAATCGCATTTGGGGCATTTCGGGAATGTTTTAATTTTTCCATTAAATTTGAGCATTTTAAGATATCCTGTTTGTAATCTTGAAATAGCCGTTTGTTATACCCTAGTAAGGGCGTGGAAAGAAGATTCGTTAGGAATGGGGGTGTACCAGGGGTGGTTTAGAGTGGATTTCCAAAGAGAGGTTATTCTTTTTTTGTGGATGGAAGAAATTTCTGAATTGGGTAAATTGAGGTTGGGTTGGATTTTGTTTCTGAGATAGGATCTTTCTATACTATGATAAACCATATTTTTTTTGAAAGCGTAGAATAGGGGGATTCATGTTTTAATCTTTGGTTACTTTTCCAATGGTTCGTATAATTTCCTGTTCTGGGATCAGATCCATAGCTACAGATTCTATTTAAGTACTATGTAAGTAAGTGTTATGTGTATGCGTATATTTGTATGAAACACAAACGTATATTTTGCTATAATTAATGTCCTACCCCGCAAATAGGCATTCTGAGAGATTAATTGGTTTTAGCAAGATACATGGATGACCAACTGGTCAAAAAATATTAACAAAATGAGTTACGCTAATTTTGCCAACAATTATATTATAAGAAATATAAATATATTTTATTAGATAATAAAAGGCATATATTGGATTTTATAAAATATTTATTTTGCCAATATTTCGGCTGGCTGAACGCCAACCTTTATCGAGGCATTACATTTTTGTATACACAAACTCAGCGCCGCATAGTGTTATAATATCACAGTTGAAATCAATTAAAATACAGAGTAGGTGGGAGAAATTTGTGCATGAAAAAAAATATATATATATTATAAAAAATGCAATCAAAAATGTAAAATATCTTAAAATATAAAAGGAAAAAGTTCTATCTTATATTTAAAAAAATTGTAAAAAAAGTATTTAAAATAATTCATTAATAACTCATAAAGAGATAAATGTAAAAATATATGTATATATTAAAACATTTGAAAATAAATTTAAAATGATTTAAATAATAAACTGTAAGAACCCCTTATAAAAAGTTTTTAAAAATGTGGGTATTTAAAAAAATTCATTTCAAAATTTAGGAGATCGATTTGTAAATAAGTAAAAAATATTTTATAAAAATGCATTAAAAAGGAAGTTAAAACAATTTAGGATGAATAAATGAGAAAATAAATTAAAAAATTGAAACTAAAAAGTTTAAATTATTGCATGTAAAAAGTTATATATTTATAATGTATCAATACTTTTGCGTTTTGAAGCGATAAATGTAAAAATAAATAAACAAGTGGTATGTATTAATTACAGGTAATTACTAATGTGTGAAAATATAATTTAAGAAATCGCGGGTATTACAACAAAATATAAAGTGCTATAAAAAGCAAAAAAATAAAAAAGCAAATTATGAAATTTAAAAAACGGCACCTCTCCCTTTAAAATAGTACATAATAAGTCAATTAAAAATTAAAAATTAACTAATTGAAATTAAAATAATTAGACAAAAAAAAATTAAGAAGATCTAAATGGTGTGTAGATGTCTGGTAAATCAATTTTCCTATTTATGCTTTCTTTGTCTTCTACAGAGGCCCAGCTTTCTAAGAACAATCGGCAGTGTTTTTCTTTAATGTTCTGGTATAAAATGGCTGTATTTTCGAAATCCGGAGTGTGGTTGTTTTTTAGTGCATGATCAACAAGGAGAGATAGTGGGTTGTAATTCCTTAGTCCTGATTTGTGTTGATTTATACGATCTTTGAGTGGTTTGCTGGTTTCCCCTATATAATTAGCTTGGCAATTGTTACAAGGTATTTTGTAAATTACGTTGATTTTGTTTTCCATTTTGTTAATTTGCTTAGTGTCTGGATGGCGTAGGGCCTTTTTTAAATTTAGAGATGATTGATAGGTGGTTGTGATGTTGTATCTCTTTAGGACTCTGGCGATGCGTTCAGAGCCGTAGCTGTAGGGGAGGGAGCAGAAAAGCTTTTTTGATTGAACAGGGGTGTTATTTAAAAGTGGAGATTTTGTTTTATAAAAATGTTTTTCGATAAATTTGTTTGGGTAATTGTTGTTTTTTAATTCACTGAATATTCTATTTCTCTCCACTATATCATTAATTTTTGACGAACAATGTGTATCTAATCTTTTGGAGAGAGATTTAACCACAGCGATTTTATGATGAACTGGGCCAAAAGAATTGAAATTTAAATAATTACCTGTGTGGGTTGATTTTCTAAAAATACTAGTTTCTATTTGGTTAAATTTTCTTTTGAGCTGTAAATCTAAAAATGCCAGAGAATTATTATTTTCAATTTCATGTGTAAATTTTAAAAATGGTCTTAAATTATTTAAAAAATTTGAAATTACTACAAAATCTGATTCGGTAATGCAAAAAATATCATCTATGTACCTTTTCCAAAAAATAATTTTGAGTTGCTTTGATTCTGTGACAACTTGATCAATTTGGTCAACCAAATGGTTGACCAAATTGATCAAGTTGTCACAGAATCAAAGCAACTCAAAATTATTTTTTGGAAAAGGTACATAGATGATATTTTTTGCATTACCGAATCAGATTTTGTAGTAATTTCAAATTTTTTAAATAATTTAAGACCATTTTTAAAATTTACACATGAAATTGAAAATAATAATTCTCTGGCATTTTTAGATTTACAGCTCAAAAGAAAATTTAACCAAATAGAAACTAGTATTTTTAGAAAATCAACCCACACAGGTAATTATTTAAATTTCAATTCTTTTGGCCCAGTTCATCATAAAATCGCTGTGGTTAAATCTCTCTCCAAAAGATTAGATACACATTGTTCGTCAAAAATTAATGATATAGTGGAGAGAAATAGAATATTCAGTGAATTAAAAAACAACAATTACCCAAACAAATTTATCGAAAAACATTTTTATAAAACAAAATCTCCACTTTTAAATAACACCCCTGTTCAATCAAAAAAGCTTTTCTGCTCCCTCCCCTACAGCTACGGCTCTGAACGCATCGCCAGAGTCCTAAAGAGATACAACATCACAACCACCTATCAATCATCTTTAAATTTAAAAAAGGCCCTACGCCATCCAGACACTAAGCAAATTAACAAAATGGAAAACAAAATCAACGTAATTTACAAAATACCTTGTAACAATTGCCAAGCTAATTATATAGGGGAAACCAGCAAACCACTCAAAGATCGTATAAATCAACACAAATCAGGACTAAGGAATTACAACCCACTATCTCTCCTTGTTGATCATGCACTAAAAAACAACCACACTCCGGATTTCGAAAATACAGCCATTTTATACCAGAACATTAAAGAAAAACACTGCCGATTGTTCTTAGAAAGCTGGGCCTCTGTAGAAGACAAAGAAAGCATAAATAGGAAAATTGATTTACCAGACATCTACACACCATTTAGATCTTCTTAATTTTTTTTTGTCTAATTATTTTAATTTCAATTAGTTAATTTTTAATTTTTTAATTGACTTATTGTAACGGCAGCTGGCATGCCTATATAGTAAATTATCAGTGAACACATATTTATCACTGAGGATACTCTGTGCAGTTGCCTTTTGACTGGTCGTAATAGATACCACTTGTAAACAGATGTCTTGTAATTAATATGCTCTATCTGATGTTAGCCTAAAAGAAATAAAGTATTTCTTTTTAAACTTCCAAGTACTTCTTGCTTATTAACGTCAGGCAAACAAATACAAGGACGTTACATGGTGGCAGCGGCAGCGGCGCTTGTAAACAACACCACGTGGTAAGAACAATTTATTAATTTCCAATTTCTTAAAGTATTTCAGAACATCTCTAATTGCATGTTCAAATAAAATTCAAATTGCATAAAAATATATACAAAATAATTTAATTTACAAGCAAGAAGAAATAAGTGTATTTTTAGAAGAAAAAAAAAATACAATAACAACAACATGGCGGAAAATGCTATTCGACCTCCAAAACAAATAGGCCTAAACGAACTAAACAAAGAGGGCTGGGAATCTTGGCTTGAAAGCTTTGAATGGTATGAAATTGCTACCCAATTAAGTAGTAAAGCACCAGAGGTACAAGTTGCTATCTTTATGGCTGCAATGGGACGAGAGGCTCAAAATATTTTTAAATCTTTCAACTTAAATAATGCAGATAAAAATAATCTGAGCATTGTAAAAGACAAGTTCAACAACTATTTTTCTCCAAAGCTGAACACTACAATTGAAAGATTAAAATTCAATCAGATGAAACAGAAAGAAGATGAATCATTTAATGATTTTCTGACTAGGATCAAATTACAGATAGCAAACTGCAAATATGCTGTCATGTCTGATGAACTACTTAAAGATCGAATAGTTGTAGGAATTATTAACAATGAAATAAGAGAAAGACTTCTTAGTGAGGCTGACCTTAATCTGGAAAAAGCCACACAAATTTGCATAGCATGTGAAAATGCCACAAACCAAATGAAACATGTACTATCCGACTCAGACAAACAAGTTGCTGTGACAAAAATGAACAGTAAGAAGTGGGAAGATAGAAAAGAGCCGAGGAAAGAAAATACCACTAACCAAAGTCACAAAATAATAGAAAACTGCAGAAATTGTGGTAGATCCCACAAAATCAACCAATGTCCGGCATATCAAAAGAGATGCAACAAATGCAAGAAACTCAACCATTTTGCTAATCTTTGCAGATCCCAGAACACAAATTCATACAAAGTCAAACAAATTGTTGGGTCACCAGAACCTGAAATGATTCAAGAATTTGTAATCCAGTCAGTTGAAAACACCAACCTGACAGAAGATTGGTATGAAGAAGTAAAAATCAAAGGTAAAAAGGTAAACATGAAACTAGACACAGGTGCACAGTGTAACGTGTTGCCACTTAGCCTGGCAGGGAGATTAAATCTGGAAATCCAAAGGTCTCCAGTAAAAAGTTTAATTTCCTTTTCAGGACATCGAATTCCTGTCGAAGGACAAAGTCTAGCAATGTGCATGGTGAAAAACATGACTGCCTACATACGTTTCATCATATCCAGAGATAACACATGTCCCATCCTAGGCAGACAAACCTGTTCCAATTTAGGTCTTGTCAAGCGAGTAAACACCTGTCAAGCAATTACACAGGAATACCAAGAATTATTCGAAGGGATAGGATGTTTGAAAGGATATGAATACGAGGCAAAGTTTCAGACTTCGGACATGAACATGCAAGTAAGACCACCCAGACCTATTCCTCTATCTATTAAAGAAAGAGTAAAGAAAGAACTTGAGGAAATGGAAGACAATGGGATTATAAAGAAAGTAAATTACCCTACCCCCATCTCCAGTCAGATGGTTATAGCAAAACAGAAAGGAAAAATACGTATATGCATTGACCCATCGGATATCAATAAAGTAATTCTAAGAAGCCATTTCCCATTACGGACTTTTGATCAGATTGCAGTAAACCTGCATGGTTCAAAATACTTCACAAAGTTGGATCTGAAGAAAGGATACTGGCAGATCAAAGTAGCCCCCAACTCACAACGCTACTTTACCTTCAGCACTCCGTGGGGAAGATATATGTTCTTGAGAGTTCCCTTTGGAATTAAAACTGCTCCAGAAATATTCCAGAAAATCATGGCAGACTTACTCCAAGACCTTGAGGGTACAGAAAATTCAATGGATGACATCCTGATCCATGCTCCGGATCCACAGACCCTGGAAATAAGGACAAGAGCTGTACTACAGAGGCTTAAAGAAAATGGAATCAAACTGAATAGAGATAAATGCAAATTTCAACTTCAAGAAATCCAATTTTTAGGTCATATTGTCACGACAGAAGGCATTAAAATTGACCCTGAGAAAGTGCGTGCAATAGGAGAAATTAAATCACCGAGCAACAAGCAAGAACTACAACGTCTCTTAGGAATGGTACAATACCTGAGCAGGTTCATCCCTAACCTTGCAGAGAAAACCAAAAACATGAGGTTGCTTTTGAAAAAAGATACACCTTGGCTATGGGACGAATCTCTCGATTGTGATCTCTTAGAGATCAAGACTTTGCTCAGAACTGCACCAACTATGAAATTCTTTAATCCCAACGGAAATCTGACACTTTCAGTAGACGCCAGTTCATATGCCCTTGGAGCGGTTCTATTACAAAACGGAAAGCCCATAGCCTATGCTTCATCAGCTCTCAACTCCACTCAGCAGAACTACGCTCAGATAGAAAAGGAAGCACTTGCCATCAAATTTGGATGCGACAAATTCCATCAACTCATTTATGGCAAAACTGTTGACGTCGAGACGGACCACCGTCCTTTAGAAACCATATTCAAGAAGCCGTTAAGCAAAGCACCCCCGAGGCTCCAGAGAATTTTTCTACAGATACAACAATATGATCTCAGGATTAAATACAAGAAAGGAAAAGAACTGCTAACAGCTGATCTACTAAGTAGAGACTGCTCATATGAAGACACCTACTTGGAAGAAAACTTTGAAGTACTGATGACCACCCCGACAAATAAGTCAAGCTATGAGGAACTTCAAACTCTTACAAAAGAGGACCAAGAACTACAAGAACTAAAAACCCTAATCTTATATGGCTGGCCAAACTACAAATCAGCAGTCCCTGAAAGCTGCAAGAAATACTGGCCATATAGAGATGAACTCTCGACAAATGAAGACCTAATCTTCAAAGGTAGCAGAGTCTTCATTCCCCTAAGGTGGAAAGCAAAGATACTCAAGTTAATCCACGAAGGACACCAAGGAACAAACAGCTGCTTGAGAAGGGCCCGAGACTCAATATACTGGCATGGCATGTCCCAAGACATCATCAACACAGTAGAAAATTGTAGGACTTGCCAAGCGAATCAGAGGAACAAGACAAAAGAACCAATGATCATAAAAGAGATACCGAGTCTTCCTTGGGAGATAGTCGCAGCTGACATTTTCTCAATAAAAGGAAAAATTACCTGTTAATAACAGATAACTACTCTGGATTCATTGATTTCAAAGAAATGAAGACAATGAACTCTGCAGAAACTATTGAATCTCTTAAAAATGGTTTAGCGTACATGGAATTTCCAGACTCCTGGAAACTGATAATGGACCAAACTTTACGTCCAGGGACTTTAAAGACTTTCAAAAGAAGTGGTTGTTCGACCACCAGACA
Organism: Cordylochernes scorpioides; assembly: GCA_030710605.1. Lineage (NCBI taxonomy): Eukaryota > Metazoa > Arthropoda > Arachnida > Pseudoscorpiones > Chernetidae > Cordylochernes > Cordylochernes scorpioides. Next base: position 19,609,524 of record CP092869.1, read on the forward strand.
TCAAGTCCTCTATATCCTAAATCAAACGGATTAGCAGAGAGAGCGGTACAGACAGCCAAGAACCTCATCAGGAAGTGTTTGGATTCAGGACAAGAAGTGGAACTAGCACTTTTGAACTTTTACAACACTCCTAGAGATGGTCTTCCTTCACCAGCTCAGTGTCTGTTCAGTCGCAGGACCAGAACCCTCCTTCCCACTAGCACTCATCAGTTGGAACCAGAAATCCAAAAGGGACATACACAAAACCTAAGAAATAAGCGGGAGAAGCAGAAAACACACCACGATAAGACAGCAAAGACAACCCGAAGCTTCAAGGAAGGTGAAAATATAATGCTGAAACAGCATCACCGTGAATGGATCCCTGCCAGAGTTACCCAAGAAGTAGCTCCAAGATCATATAAAGTGCAAACACCTACTGGTGAGTACCGCCGCAACAGCTCCTTCATGCGACATACGAATCTGGAGAGTCCAAAGCAACAGCGAAGGAGAATCCCGGAGATCCCCAAGTCAACTCTACCGGAAGGACCTGGCCCAAGCGGTGATAAGGAACAGGCTCAAGTTCCTGAAGAACTCAATACTTCTCCAAGAGCATTCACAGGCCAGGAACCCAGGAGTGATCACCAGAACGCGGAGCACAAGAACGGCACCCTGCCCATTACAACAAGGTCCGGGCGGATCATCAAGCCACCCGAACGATTTGAAGAATGAATTTCTTCAAAGGGGGAGATGTAACGGCAGCTGGCATGCCTATATAGTAAATTATCAGTGAACACATATTTATCACTGAGGATACTCTGTGCAGTTGCCTTTTGACTGGTCGTAATAGATACCACTTGTAAACAGATGTCTTGTAATTAATATGCTCTATCTGATGTTAGCCTAAAAGAAATAAAGTATTTCTTTTTAAACTTCCAAGTACTTCTTGCTTATTAACGTCAGGCAAACAAATACAAGGACGTTACACTTATTATGTACTATTTTAAAGGGAGAGGTGCCGTTTTTTAAATTTCATAATTTGCTTTTTTATTTTTTTGCTTTTTATAGCACTTTATATTTTGTTGTAATACCCGCGATTTCTTAAATTATATTTTCACACATTAGTAATTACCTGTAATTAATACATACCACTTGTTTATTTATTTTTACATTTATCGCTTCAAAACGCAAAAGTATTGATACATTATAAATATATAACTTTTTACATGCAATAATTTAAACTTTTTAGTTTCAATTTTTTAATTTATTTTCTCATTTATTCATCCTAAATTGTTTTAACTTCCTTTTTAATGCATTTTTATAAAATATTTTTTACTTATTTACAAATCGATCTCCTAAATTTTGAAATGAATTTTTTTAAATACCCACATTTTTAAAAACTTTTTATAAGGGGTTCTTACAGTTTATTATTTAAATCATTTTAAATTTATTTTCAAATGTTTTAATATATACATATATTTTTACATTTATCTCTTTATGAGTTATTAATGAATTATTTTAAATACTTTTTTTATAATTTTTTTAAATATAAGATAGAACTTTTTCCTTTTATATTTTAAGATATTTTACATTTTTGATTGCATTTTTTATAATATATATATATTTTTTTTTTCATGCACAAATTTCTCCCACCTACTCTGTATTTTAATTGATTTCAACTGTGATATTATAACACTATGCGGCGCTGAGTTTGTGTATACAAAAATGTAATGCCTCGATAAAGGTTGGCGTTCAGCCAGCCGAAATATTGGCAAAATAAATATTTTATAAAATCCAATATATGCCTTTTATTATCTAATGAATTAAATATGGATTGCTCTATTTTCAAAACAATAAATATATTTAGAACGAATTTTTCTTTTGCACATAAAACACACATCCTACTGTTCATACTGCGATGAGAAAATATTTGGAAGCTTGGTTCATTAGTTATGAACCCTTACAGCGGTTTCACCAATTTAATCTACTAGACCGCTTCTTAGAGCTCTAATAGTGTATTGGACGATTCTGACTATATATGCTGCACTGATGAGTGGAATCTTGGGCCATGGTATTCAAGAAAACTATAAACATAAGACTTTAGGTCAGTAGAAATCCATATAAGTATTTGGATCGAGTAATACTCTTCCGCAAACAAATCTGACAAAAGGCCAATTAGGTATAAATTAAACACAAGACAATAGCACACAATAATACGTACTTTCCACCCGTTCTTTTAAGTCAATCATGGTTGTTTCGCCACCTCCATAATCCTTTGAGCCTTGCCAAGGGTCCTTTACTGCTTCACATAAAGCTGATGATCGGGCTCATACTGGCCTACGCCTCTGATATCCTTCTGACCATCATTAAGCAGTTTGAAATGGTAAAAGCCATATTCGAAATTTCGGATAAGAGGCAGTTGTCTGAGTCAACTCAGGGAAGAGTAAAGAACTTACGTTACGCTTCTAATCTTATATTATTGGTGAGGATTCTGAATTCACTTGTGAGACTAGAATAAGGATTCTCAGCCAAAATAATCTGATCGCGCCCTTGAAGACTGCTATAGGTAATGGTCGGGCGAGCAAGAAAAGCCAAATCCTTTCTACTCTTCACCGTAATCCATCATCTGTATGGCTCGCCATCTCTACCATCCTCCTGCAACAAGCACGTATAGAACGATTCGTTTGGGTTCCTGGTAGCGTCCTGGAGGTCACCATAGGTGGCTTCGGTCTAATTGATGTCGGTACGTAGCTCTGTCTGGTATGACTGAGGGATGTATAATATGATTTGCACGGAAGTTTCAACTCACCTTTTGCTACATATTTAGTAAGAAATATGTGGTGGGTTGCGAGAAGTTTAATGGTAAGGACGCACACAGGAGTCAGGATCCAGAAGCAAGAATCTGTGAGAAGTAGGCCAGAGAGGAAAGTCCGAGGTCCACCAAAAGTACGGCTGGCATGGAGACGACATCCGAGAAATCTGTCCAGAAAATAATCGACTACAGGGGAATTTATACTTTCCCCCGAGGGTGGATAGGTCAATGAACCCTGAGTTCCAAGGATTTAACGACCTTCGTGCAAATAAGCAATACAAAACTCAAAGAAAAGCTACATATTTGCATCTTTCCCTCTATCTTTATATTCCTCTCACAGATTATTTCGTAAGTGGACATTGCTGCTGCTGTGATAGAGATGTATAGAGACATCTGAGGCTCTTAATTGGACACGACAACAACAACAGATTATTTCATTTAAAACATCTTTTTATAGGGTACTTTTTCTCAATGTGTAATATATAATTATTCTTTTTGACAAATATATTTTCATGGGGCCTAATGATTTTCAGTCAGTCCCATAGAAAAAATGTTGGTATTCAAATTTACTTGATGTACTAGAAAGGTCGCTATTCTGCAACAATGGGTTTAATCTTCTATAGTAATTAAAATGGCGCATGGGAGGAGCTTGGGTTTAGCAGTCGGCAGACTGAACGACCCCGAGTGGCACTATGGACTATTGCTTCGTATAGCCTCGTTTAACTGACACATTTATACGTGGATGGTCGTCCTACAGTTTTGATCGAGGCGGAGTAGACGGTATACTAAATTTCTTTCTTGGGAAAACCAATGCGGTGGTTTCCCCTTGCCTTCAGGATCCATATCCCGTTAACCTAATAGTAATTTCATCCGTCTTTGGAAGCCGCTTCCAACCTCAAGGATAAGTGAATGTCTTCCTCCATATCAGTATGGAGTTGGAGACTTATCCCGGTGTCTGCTTTCCTGGCTTAGCCGCTCTAGGATGTTGTCCATTCTCCGCCATGTGGAGGCGCCAGTTAGGATTAAAAATCAATATAGGTTTTTTAAAGTAGAAAAGCAGATTTTGAAGGCTCTCACCAATTTGATATCTAGCTTCATGATATTTTCAGCCAAGTTGTGTTCCAGACGAAACCGTACGGCCAAAGCCATCATTTACGGTACCTTCGAGGTAACCAGGAACTGCTACGTCATCAACCACCGGGGAGCAGACGAACCTCGGAGCTACTCCTTCATGCCGACGCAGGAACGTGAGAATCTTCCACTATACTTCCCCCAACATGTCAACTCTGTGTGACATAGAAATATTATGTGTAGAGACTAGGTACTAACAGCTGAATAGCATCAAGTTTCACGCTGATGATAAATCTAGCAACCAATTCAACTAACTAGATTTGTAGTGATGAAGCAATGTGGTGCACTTACAGTAAAAATAGTCAGCTACTTCTACAGGCCATGATAATCATAGTGGGTGAATATTTACATATTCACGTTAAATATGCATATTTCTGAACCTTCGATGGAACAACATTCTCTCTCTCGCTAGACCTCCCATTCGAATAATCTTCTTAGTATTATTATTATCCTTAGTACACGTGTACTAGGTATAATAGTATCTATACTAGTATTATCCCTAGTACGCCTAGTGTAGAAGTTAGCGACTGCCTTTTACTGTAAGTTCGCCACATGTCTATACATGTGAAAATCTGTTCGACTTTGCACTTACAAATGTGCCATAGCCCCGTTTGGTTACTTGCACTCGCTGGTGGGGTTGGACCTTTACAAGAATCGGAGGCCATTGAAGCAAAAGTGCCCAATGCGGGAATCGAACCCACGTCGTAGCGGTCAAAAACCAACGGTTTAGACTATCCTTCCACCGACTCCCTTTTCAAAGAATATTTACCATATTTACATATTACAATGTAAACATCTTAACTGAATAACTCTATAGAAACACATTATGGAAGGTTTGGATTTATATGTTATATAGAGATATTATTTTTTTCTTTCAAATCTTGTATAAGATTATGATTTTGCTTTGTTTTAAAAATGAATCGATGTTGGTTACATATGCTTGAATTAAATATTACACCTTACTTCTATATATTTTATTGCTTAAAAATGAACACAACAAAACAAAAAAGAAACTACAATTGCAAATGATTTGATAACTAACTAAGAAAAAAAATATATATATATCCAAAATGATTATGATAAAAAATTGAATATGTCTGTCAGAAAAACGCTTCAATGAATTAAAAAATAAGAAAAATTACAAAATTTACATATAAACGTCAAACAAAAGCATTATCGAATATTTCTTTAACACATAAACTTCTACTGTTTTTACTGCGATGAAAAAATATTAGGAGGGCTTGGCTAATCAGTGGTGATCTTTCGTAGCGGTTTCGCCAATTTAATCTACCAGACCGCTTCTCAGAAATCTAATACTGTATTGGACAATTCTGCTTATATACGCAGCGCTGAAAGGTGGAATCTTAGAAATGGTATTTAAGTAAACTATGGACATGAACTTATAGGACAGTAGAATTATAAATATACAGTTCAACCAGTCTATAGCGCTCTCTCTTGGGACTCACCAAAATAGGGTGCTATAGAGAGGGGGTGCTATAGACAGGTCACTTTTAATGTAAATCGCATCGTACTACGTATTTAAAATCGGGCGCTATAGAGATGAAGGCGCTATTTAGAGGGGGCGCTATAGACAGAATTAACTGTATTCTTAACACATAGATTCTGTAATCGAATATCTTCGCTTAAACCTATGATGCCATTCTGACTGATTTATTTGGTATTTATATATTTTAATGTATAATGTTTGGAAACTAATTTGAAATTTCTCTAGATTATATAATCTATATATTATTGGGAATTTTTACTCGTATATTACAAAAGGTATACATACATAAACTTTTACTATAGTAGACGGCAAACCTAAGTATACTTCTAATAAGGTTTTAAAAATAACAACGAACACCTGGGAAATGCTAATTTTTCTCAAAAATATATCTAAATTTGAATAAAAAGTCCTACAGCAGACTCATCGCCTTTAGAGTTGTTGTAATCGTTTGATTCATATAAACATTCTTTGACAAAACTTCAGGAAGTTGCACCTTTTAGCATGTAAATCGGGATTGAGATAATAACTCTGAAAGATACTTGATACATAGTAATCTTATTGAAACATAAAAGGAATATATGCCTCTTTTGATACATGAATATCATACTTCCACAATTTATGTAGTATTCTAGCCTGAAAGTCGTCTCCTTTCCTCTTTAGCTTAAACATCTGTTTGGTAAATTTGACTGATTTCATAACCCCCTCTTGTAGGATGTAATGAAATCGAAGCCTCTCCTGTACTGATGAGGGTCAGATCCCTAAACTATGGTATACAGGTTGTTGGCTTTTTACTTGAATTTGCCAAAACTTGTGCTGTGGCTCATTCTTTATATTCACTAGTAAATGTTTCTTATAGGGTGATGAACAAGTGCATCGTCCTGATGTACAATTGAAGGGAGAGGTGCCTCTTTTGGTATATGAATATTATTTTCCCGATACTTTATTTTGTTTCATATATATATACAATGAATCTAGTACATAACTCATCATTGTGACCAACCAGGAAGGTTACAGGTGGGGAAGAGGGCAATTACATCAAGATCCTGTTGGACCTGGAGCCTTTCCAGTACTTCCAGCCAAAACGGGTGATCGAAGGGTTCCTGCACATCCACAATCCTGTACTGCTGCCTTCTCCCTACTTCCTGGGCCTCACTGTCCTTCCGGGGAATGCCTACGACATCTACATACGTCCTGTAGGTACATTTGATTACATATGGGTAGATACCTATCATCCTACCAGGACATGTGAACAACATCTATATAGTCTTGTAGATACACCAGCTCACATATGTTAACAACCATCCTTCCTGGACATGTGTACACCATCTATATACGTCCTGTAGGTATACCTGTTTACATATGGGTAGATACCTATCATCCTACCAGGACATGTGAACAACATCTATATAGTCTTGTAGATACACCAGCTCACATATGTTAACAACCATCCTTCCTGGACACCATCTATATACGTCCTGTAGGTATACCTGCTTACATATGGGTGGATACCTACCATCACACTAGGACATGTGTGTACAACACCTACTTACTGCCTCAGATGTACACTCAGCGTCTTATTTGTTAGGAGACTTTGAAGCTAGGGTATTTAAGACTCTTCTAAAGGAGGTGTGCTTATAATTAAAATGACTGTGACAGAAAATCACCTATCTCCTCCAGTCTCCATTCAAGTCTAACTGCATGGACTACGAGGCTCTCTACCTAGCTGCCAACCGTACAGGTCCCAGGACTCAGGAGGTCCGTTATTACTTTACTCAAACACTTCCCTGAACACACAAACAGGAAGTCTGACACATGTCCTGAACTCTTTGATTTGTAGAGAACTAACATTTGTCTAAGATTATCAGTAAACATATTTATAGAGAACATTTTTATTGTAGATGGTTGATGATTAAATAGGGAACCATCACAATTTTGGAGGTGTTAATGTCTTTCCAATCATGAATAAATAGTACAAAATGAAAATGTACTAGAATAAAATTGATAAATTAAGAAAAAAACATATCTTGATTGTGTGAAACTGAAAGTTGCTGATAGATTGAGCCATGTATAGGAATAAATATGAGCGAATCGTTGATTCTTTTATTTTCCAGAATACTGTACAAATACCCTTTCTTGATTAATCAGGAAAACCAACCACATACGTATTCTGGAATAATTAGAATTCAACGATTAGTTGCTTTTTAATCCAATAAATGGCTCACGTCATCAGCAATTTACAGTTGAACGTGAAGATCAGGATATGTCTTTTTCTTGAAAATAATTTGTTTTCTAAACTGTGTGTTTGCTTATGGCAGCTGTCGATTTTAATAAAATATTCTCGTAATATTCCATCCGAACAACAATTTATTATTCCAAGTGTGACGCACCTTCTCACACTCCGGCTCCTTCGAGACAATTCATTTCTAAATGGAGTCTTCAATCGATGATATAATGTTGTTTTGATTTATTTATTCAAGATTTTCGTTAGAAAAATATTGCTGTTGTTTTTCCTTGTTTTAACATTCCAATGGCATAATTGTAGGTTCATTCGTCCTTAGAATCCAACTTCAAGGGCAAAATATCTTGACTAAGAGTCAATAAACGATCACTATAACTTTAGGTGGAAGAGGTTCACTTCGAAATAACCTATCTGTACGATATATATATTTTAAACTTTTAAATTTCTTCTTAAGGCTTTCAAGCTTGTACCGATATATATAACAAAGCAATCGAGTAACTTTAAGAGGAGCTAACGACAGGATATGCTTAGAAAACTTCTTTATTACTGTTTATTCATTTACAACAGAACGAGAAAATTTAGGAATATTTTAGTTTTGTTCATACTCTCTTATCATGTAACTGAATTAAAGTATATAGAACCATATTTATAGATAATAAAAAGGCATATATCTAAAGATTATCTAAAGATTTAAAAATATGATTGCTTTATATATTCAGAGATAGAACTATATAGTTATGACTTTCAAGGATCACATATACAAAAATATGAATTATTTAATCCGAAATACCGTTGAAATGAAATTAAAGGTCCAACTACTCAAAACTCTACAGCAGATAATGTTTGAAAAAAATCTTATTTTCTATTTTCAAAAGTATATATAATGTGCATAGAATAATCAATATGTATAGTTTTGAAAGCGTTTTAAAATGTTATTATCACAATTGTTTCTTTTTACGTTTAAATGCCTCTCATAGTTTAATCGGGAATTTTCGAAAAATTCGGTAATGTGAAAAATTCATCAACATGAGGTCAGGTATTCTGAGTTGTTTTACTGAATTAACTTTCTATAAACGATTAACTATCAAAATGTTGAAGCGTTTAAACGTTCAAGTTTTGTTTATGCTCATATGTTAATTATTTCCCAACTCACACTAAAGACATGTATGTACCTCATTGTTGACTTGAATTCTCATCTTCCTAAAAGGATAAGCCAATTCGTACAGGATTCTAGTAGCTTCTTCAAAAGAGGCTCTAATGGTTGAACTGCTATACCAAACGGCATAAGACAAGAAATCCTTGGCAACCTTCAGACTATAATGAGGTATTCAAAGAAAATTTAGATTCAATTTAGATTTCAAATTAATCAAATATAGAGTAGAATTGTCCACTCAGTGAAAGCTAATAGCTTATTCCAAGAGGCTCTAATGGTTTAGCTGCTATACAAAACGGCACAAGAGAAAAAAATCCTTGGCAACCTTTAGACTATAATGAGGTATTCAAAGACAATCTGAATTTCAAACTGATTTAAAGTTAATCAAATATAGAGCAGAATTGTCCACGCGATGAGGCTCTAATGGTGAACTGCTATACCAAAAACGGCATAAGAGAAAATCCTTTATGACCTTTAGACTATAATGAAGCCGTTAAAGACAATTTGAATTTCAAACTAGATTTCAGATTAAGCGAATATAAAGAAGAATTGTTCACGCGATGAAGCTAACAGCTTTATAATGAAGAAGAAACGGGAAACATCGTCAATTGTCGAATATCCTCATCATGAAATTGTTTATCAATTTTTGATCAAATTTGTGTTACGATGTTCTACAAGTCGTCGGTGAAAGTTTTCAACAGCGAATTGAACCTGATGAAGTTGGCAACGTCTTCATACTTATTCTACTTATTCCAAACGGCACATGAGAAAATCCTTGGAAATCTTTAGCCCATAATGGGGTCATCAAAGACAATTTGAATTTAAAATTAATCAAATATAAAGCAGAATTATCCACTCCGTGAAAGCTAATAGCTTATTCCAAGATGCTCTAATGGTTGAACTGCTATACCAAACAGCATTATACGAAATCCTTAGTAATCTTAAGACTATAATGAGTTCGTCAAAAATATCTGGATTCCAAACTAGATATCAAATTAATAGAATATAAAGCAGAATTGCCCACGCGATGAAGTTGATAGTTTTTAAATGAAGAAGAAACGAGAAACAACGTACTTTGTTGTCAAATATCCTAATCATAAATATCTTATAAATTTTCATCATACATTGTGTTACAATGTTCTACAAGTCGGTGGCGAGAGTTTTCAACGGAAAATTGAACCTGATAAAGTTGGCAAGGTCTTCATACTTATTCTACTTATACCAAACGGTACAAGAGAAAATCCTTGGAAACCTTTAGACTATAATGGGTCGTCAGAGACAATTTGAATTTCAAATTAGTCAAATATAAAGCAGAATTGTCCACGCGATAAAAGCTAATAACTTATTCCAAGATGCTCTAATGGTTGAACTGCTAAACCAAACAGCATTAGACGAAATCCTTAGTAACCTTAAGACTATAATGAGTTCGTCAAAAAACAATCTGGATTTTAAACTAGATTTCAAATTAAGCGAATATTGAGCAGAATTGTCCACGCGATGAAAGTTAATAGCTTTAAAATGAAGAAACAGGAAACATCGTTCATTGTTGAATATTATCATCAGAAAAATATCATAAATATTTCATCATGCATTGTATTAAAATGTTCTAAATATGTGGCGAAAGATTCAACGGCAAATTGAACCTGATGAAGTTGGCAACGTCTTCATACTTTCTAGATCTATCAAGATTGGGATGAGCCACTCTGGCTCTATGTGAAGATGATCATGATTCTTTTTCTTCAAGAGGATGTAATAATGATAAGAAAAAATTCTAGTCCTAAACTACCGTGAGTCTTGGAGACGAAGAATATTTTATTTGATGATGGCGAAGCTTCGTTTAGCTGGGATTATCAAATAATACAATCTTTAAAGATAAAGGTCAGACTATCGCAGAGCAGTTCATCTCGACAAACTGCCGTCCTGCATTCAGATATAGTAATGTGTGAAGGTAAGTCAAGATTTATCAAATTTATTGATTACTAGAGGCCTATACCATGATCTCGCCCTGGTGTACGGAACGGGATATGCAAATTCAAACACTAATTTTCTCAAATTTTGTTTTCTGGACTTAACCGCAATGACTACTGAGCCACTGACTTTGAAAGGAACACGTATAGAAAGAAGCTTTCTTTATTCCATTGCTTCATATTAAGAATGGACTTTTGAGAAGAGAAAAGAGTATACCAGGCTCTTCATTAGATGTTCTTAAAACCTGATAGAAAGCCTGGAGAACAATACTTTCATTTGTAGCACACTTTGTTAGATCAAAATCAGAAATATATTTTAAGCGCTATTTTAAAAACATACACTCATGGACAAAACTTAAGTATGAAGCCTTTGGTGTCACTGGTTGTCTGTTCTTTTAAGAAGACAGAGGCTGCTCACACTTGGTTATCTCGTGTGTCTTCAATAAAGGTCACTGTTATATCTTTCAAAGATATTGTTTGAATCCCGACATAAATACTAGAAGGTAAAACTTCCTTAAGTTTTGTCCATCAGTGTATATATTTAAAATCTATTTTTCTACAGCCCTTATACTGCAATGTTTAATAATTGAAATAGGGAAATAATGGCTCATCAATAATGAACCCTCCAAGGAGTTTTGTCTTTTTAATCTGCAAACTAATTCAATATTGTATTAGATTGAATTGCTAAATACCCTGCATTTGTGCTATCGAATTCTTGTTGTTGAGGATATTTTAAATGTTGTCTAACAGGCTTAATTTGTGATTTTGTGGAAAAGCATTACTCGATGCATTAAATCTTTAATTTAGATATACATTTCTACAGTCTCAGAGAAGCATATGCACATAATTCTCTCAGAACACCAATTTACTGTACTCGATAGAAAATGCAGGATGTATATAGCAATTCAGTTCAATAAAATATTGAAGGTATCTGGAGATTAAAATGATGAAACCGCTGGCGAGGATTCACCACTGATAAGCCATGCCTTCCTCCTTTTTCAATTTAATTCAGCTTCAGGCCGAAGTTCATTTTGATCACCTTAGTGCCGAATATAGGGATTTTTGAGCCATTTGCAGCATATAATGTAAGTATATCACTTGGCAAATACTTTTACGAAGAAGGAATAAGGCAGACATCAAAACCACTGACAAACAGGAACTGCAGACCCAATTTTCTGTCCTTTTAACATAGACGGTGCTTGCGATTATCCTGTATTTGGTGTGCAACCAAACTAGTCGCTAATTCCATTGCAGATTTTCCGTTTTCCTATGACAATTTCATCACTTTTCCTGGTGGTCTACATTTTTCTGGAATACACCTTTGGCAAATTTAAAATTATAGTAGCAGTAATTTTTATTTGTTATGTGTATTTTGTAAAATTTTCAGATAGGCAATGAGGTTAGCATTTTTCAGTGCGGCAGTTTATTCAAAATTTAAAATGGAAATAGCACAGGCTTCTTTTCAGATCATAACAAGTTTACCTACCAGTGCTTCTGGGTTTATTGAAATTGAAGGATCTTTTACCGTGTTAGGTATTTGAACTAGACATTTGGATTTCTAAATCAGATATTCTTTACAGAATTTCTTTGGAGGCTGAAGGTTCTTTTGCCGCTACAATTATTTCGGATTTTCAATCGATTTCTATAAATTTGTCGGCCATTTCGACTAATTTGTCTATTTTTTATTCTATTAGGATATTTTAAAATTAATTCGGATTTTTTTTCTAGTTGCAACATTTTAATTTTTTTTTCAGAGAAATATTCTAGGAACTTCATTTTTCGAAGTAATTGGCTTAATTATATTCCTGTAAGTAACCTTTTTTTATATATTTTGAAAAGGTTTCTTTAAATTAATTTCTTATTCTTCCTCTCTTTTTCTATTAAATATTTATCATTTTCATCAGTATTGCTCACGATATTCCATATGATCTCGATGCATTTAGGATCTAATTAGTAAACTAGGTAGGTAAATTTGTACTCTCTGATGTGATTCGTGTAATTGCGAATTGAGCTTATACCTGGAAAAACCATATTTCGAGTTTTTATGATAGAAATACAAGATATTCACACTTTATGAATTTGAGTTTTTCTGTCTTTTATTTTCATATTTTTTATTTGTTAATCTCTGAAATTAAATTTATAATTTGTATTTAGTCATGATGTTTATACAAGGTATGTCCCATAAGTTCCCGGACTGGGTCCATAAAAAAATAAATAAATGGAAAATGTAAATAAATTTGACTGTTTATTATAGAAAAAAATATCTGGCAACACGGTGGTACTAATATCGAGTCGGTAGGTGCGCGCGCGCCAAGGTAATTCTAATTTATTTAAAGGTCACACCTAGCGCTGCGGCGATTTTACGATGGAAAAATATCGAAGCAGAGGATTTGCATAGAATTTTGTGTGAAACTTCAAATATTAGCAACCGAAACTTTTGAAATGCTTAATAAAGCATTCCCCAATGACGCCCCAAAGAAAACAACTGTTTTTGAATGGCATTCTAGATTTAAAGCTGGCCGAATTTCCATTGAAGATGCTCCTCGTCAAGGACGCCCAAAATTTCAAAGTACTGATAAAATGTGCAAAAGATCACCGATTTGATAAAAGAAAATCCTCGAACTACTTTGCTGGAGCTAGAGCAAGACACAGGCATCTCTAAAACAACGATTGGAAAGATCGTAACCGAAGATTTGAAGCTCAAAAAGACACCTGCAAAATGCATCCCAAGATTCCTCACTAATAAGCAAAATCTGTGTCGGCTTGCAACCTGTGAAGACATGTTTAAAATGACAAGAACGGATCCGGAATGGAAAGACAAGATAATCACAGGCGATGAGAAATGGGTCTATGGCTATGACCCTGAAACCAAGCGTCAATCTGCCGAGTGGAGAGGTCAGGGTGAGCCTAGACCCAAAAAATCCAGGATATTGAAATCCAGAAACAAGGTGTTGCTGGTCGCTTTTTTGGATAACAAGGGCATTGTTCATCACGAGTATCTTCCTGCAGGCCAAACAGTTATTAAGGAAATGTATTTGAGCATTCTTCGCCGTCTAAGGGAAGCGATTCGAAAAAAAAAGGCCAGAAAAATGGACTAATGGTGACTGGATCCTACACCATGACAATGCCCGCCCTCACACAGCGCACTTGGTGACGAGTTTTTTGGCGAAAAACGGGACAGAAATCCTACCTCAACCACCCTATTCCCCAGACATCGCACCAAATGACTTTTTCCTGTTCCCCAAACTCAAAGCAGTTCTAAAAGGAAGACATTTTGACACCAGGGAAGACATAATAGAAAAATCGCTGCTGGCATTGAAGAGCATTCCAAAAGCGGCCTATAAAAACTGTTTCGACAATTGGGAGAAACGATGGCGCTGGTGCGTTGAAGCAAGGGGGGATTACTTTGAAAAGTTTTAATAAAAAAAAAAAAAAAAAAACTTACCTTTTTTTTTATGGACCCAGTCCGGGAACTTATGGGACATACCTTGTATGATACGATTCTAAAATATTGAACATAAAAAGTGAACTAGTTTTTTTAGTTATTTTCTTCGGAGAAATGTTGTTTTTCTTCTTTTTCCTGTTGCTTGCTTTTGTTGTAACGTTCTTAAAATCCGGCTCAACGATTTATGTGGTTGCTATATTTATTAAGATTCCAAGCAATAGATTATGTAGAGGATCTTATTTTTAATTTTTAGTCACTTTGTCTAACTTCAAAATTTGTTTGATGATCTTTGACAAAATGTGTGTGTGTCTTGATTAATATATTTTTATTATTTTAATAATCTGCTCTAATAATATTTATCACATTTTATATGTAGATATTTATTTTTATTATATACAAACACTGACAAGAGGAAAGGCAAACAGTAGAGCATGTCCTCTTCAGTTACCCAGAATTTCAACTACAGCGATTTCAGATGACTACACTCCTTATACTGTCTTCATTAAATACCACTGTCTTGTTGAATCAACCAGAAAAAAAAACTAGTTAGGGACATTTGATGAACTGGTTCACTAACGCTACCAAAACAGACTCCTAAACTACAGGACAGCCCGGGAAGTTGGCGATCTATAGATATGCTCATAAAGTCTGAGCTACTATATGTGTGTTAAATATAATTTATATTCAAATGTACTTAAATAAATTATTGATATGATTAGTGTCCCTTAAATAATGACTTATTACCGGAAAAATTAAAACAGAAATTGTATAGTTGTCTCGAGAGTTTTTAAACAAAGATCATTTACATAAGTCCATTCAATTGGTTTTAAACCCGCCCAAAGCCAGATATAGATACTGTGTTCCAGCAGAAATGTATCTCAGACTGTATCAAGAAACTGACCCGCGACAAGTGCAAATGTTTCTCCCTTCTGGGAGCTCACCTCAGGTCGGAGATTGAAGACGAAGAGTCCCTCTGTATACGGTCCAGTATGTATGATGTTCTTCTAGAGTGATGTGTATTGAATCCCTTTATATACGGTCCAGTATGTATGATGTTCTTCTAGAGTGATGTGTATTGAATTTCCCTGTATACGGTCCAGTATGTATGATGTTCTTCTAGAGTGATGTGTATTGAATCCCTTTATATACGGTCCAGTATGTATGATCTTCTTCTAGAGTAATGTGTATTGAATCCCACTATATACGGTCCAGTATGTATGATGTTCTTCTAGAGTGATGTGTATTGAATTCCCCTGTATACGGTCCAGTATGTATGATGTTCCCCTAGAGTGATGTGTATTGAATCCCTCTATATACGGTCCAGTATGTATGATCTTCTTCTAGCGTAATGTGTATTGAATCCCACTATATACGGTCCAGTATCTATGATGATCTACTAGAGTGATGTGTATTGAATCCCTCTGTATACGGTCCAGTATGTATGATGATATTCTAGAGTAATGTGTTTTGAATCCCTCTGTATACGGTCCAGTATGTATGATGTTCTTCTAGAGTAATGTGTATTGAATCCCTCTGTATACGGTCCAGTATGTATGATGATCTTCTAGAGTGATGTGTTTTTGTATCCCTCTGTATACGGTCCAGTATGTATGATGTTCTTCTAGAGTAATGTGTATTGAATCCCTCTGTATACGGTCCAGTATGTATGATGATCTTCTAGAGTGATGTGTTTTGTATCCCTCTGTATACGGTCCAGTATGTATGATGTTCTTCTAGAGTAATGTTTATTGAATCCCTCTGTATACGGTCCAGTATGTATGATGATCTTCTAGAGTAATGTTTATTGAATCCCTCTGTATACGGTCCAGTATGTATGATGTTCTTCTAGAGTAATGTGTATTGAATCCCTCTGTATACGGTCCAGTATGTATGATGATCTTCTAGAGTGATGTGTTTTGTATCCCTCTGTATACGGTCCAGTATGTATGATGATATTCTAGAGTAATGTGTTTTGAATCCCTCTGTATACGGTCCAGTATGTATGATGTTCTTCTAGAGTGATGTGTATTGAATCCCTCTGTATACGGTCCAGTATGTATGATGATCTTCTAGAGTGATGTGTTTTGTATCCCTCTGTATACGGTCCAGTATGTATGATGTTCTTCTAGAGTAATGTGTATTGAATCCCTCTGTATACGGTCCAGTATGTATGATGATCTTCTAGAGTAATGTGCATTGAATCCCTCTGTATACGGTCCAGTATGCATGATGTTCTTCTAGAGTAATGTGTATTGAATCCCTCTATATACGGTCCAGTATGTATGCTGTTCTTATAGAGTGATGTGTATTGAATCCCTCTGTATACGGTCCAGTATGTATGATGTTCTTCTTGAGTAATGTTTATTGAATCCCTCTGTATACGGTCCAGTATGTATGATGTTCTTCTAGAGTATTGTGTATTGAATCCCTCTGTATACGGGTCAGTATGTATGATGTTCTTCTAGAGTAACGTGAATTGTCAATTGTCTCTGTATACGGTCCAGTATGTATGATGTTATTCTAGAGTGATGTGTATTGAGTTTCTCTGTATATGGTCCAGTATGTATGATGTTCTTCTAGAGTAATGTGTATTGAATCCCTCTATATACGGTTCAGTATGTATGATGTTCTTATAGAGTGATGTGTATTGAATCCCTCTATATACGGTTCAGTATGTATGATGTTCTTATAGAGTGATGTGTATTGAATCCCTCTGTATACGGTCCAGCATGTATGATGTTCTTCTAGAGTGATGTGTATTGAATCCCTCTGTATATGGTCCAGTATGTATGATGTTCTTCTAGAGTAATGTGTATTGAATCCCTCTGTATACGGTCCAATATGCATGATGTTCTTCTAGATTAACGTGTATTGAATCCCTCTATATACGGTCCAGTATGTATGATGTTCTTCTAGAGTAATGTGTATTGAATTCCCCTGTATACGGTCCAGTATGTATGATGTTCTTCTTGAGTAATGTTTTTCGAATCCCTCTGTATACGGTCCAGTATGTATGATGTTCTTCTAGAGTATTGTGTATTGAATCCCTCTGTATACGGGTCAGTATGTATGATGCTCTTCTAGAGTGATGTGTATTGTATCCCTTTGTATACGGTCCAGTATGTATGATGTTCTTCTAGAGTATTGTGTATTGAATCCCTCTATATACGGTCCAGTATGTATGATGTTCTTCTTGAGTAATGTTTATTGAATCCCTCTGTATACGGTCCAGAATGTATGATGTTCTTCTTGAGTAATGTTTATTGAATCCCTCTGTATACGGTCCAGTATGTATGATGTTCTTCTAGAGTAATGTTTATTGAATCCCTCTGTATACGGGTCAGTATGTATGATGCTCTTCTAGAGTGATGTGTATTGTATCCCTCTGTTTACGGTCCAGTATGTATGATGTTCTTCTAGAGTAATGTTTATTGAATCCCTCTGCATACGGTCCATTATGTATGATGTTCTTCTAGAGTAATGTGTATTGAATCCCTCTGTATACGGTCCAGTATGTATGATGTTCTTCTTGAGTAATGTGTATTGAATCCCTCTGTATACGGTCCATTATGGATGATGTTCTTCTAGAGTAATGTGTATTGAATCCCTCTGTATACGGTCCAGTATGTATGATGTTCTTCTAGAGTAATGTTTATTGAATCCCACTGTATACGGTCCAGTATGTATGATCTTCTTCTAGAGTAATGTGTATTGAATCCCTCTGTATACGGTCCAGTATGTATGATGTTCTTCTACAGTAATGTGTATTGAATCCCTCTGTATACGGTCCAGTATGTATGATGTTCTTCTAGAGTAATGAGTATTGAATCCCTCTGTATACGGTCCAGTATGTATGATGTTCTATATAATCTAATATATTTTTGTGTTAAACTGCATAATAGTTCCAATTATTTGCAAATTAGAAATGAAGTGTATATTTTAATTTTATTTTTTTCTTCCCCTCTCAGCTAGGGAGTTCAGAGTTTGATAAAGTCGATTGATGTTCTACCTATCAATCGATATTGATTCAGTTACATTTATATTTCAAATGTATTGAGCCAATTATTTACGTCAACCAATTCTTAAATTAAGTATCGATTTTACAAAATATCAGATAGAAAAGACACACTTTCGTGTAAGACCATTGACCAAATACGCCTTTTTTCGTCCATTCTGTAATTCAATTTTTTAACTTTTTCTACTTGTCAGTATTAGCACGCCATTAAAAAATGATAATATTTTATGCCATTTTATATATCTTTCACTGTTCTCTAATCATATTTCCATAGGTGCTTGAACATCTAAGCTAAGAATTACTTTCTAATACCGGGTTTTGAAGCAGAATAGCCCATACGTCTGTCCGAATTTTACAGTAGTGAGACATCGATTGTTCCCCGATCTAAATAATTTAAATCCTTACAATCAGCCACTTTGTCTATATAAATAATATGAATCCTGTCGATTAATACATGTAAACCTTTTAAATATTTTATTCTAATTTCTAACTTGTTTGTTTCCTCTGTAATAGGTGAAAATATTTCATTATCGTGCCTGATTGATTAATAAATAAATAGGAAATAAAATGCATACATTCGCTATATCAGAGCGATCTGATGGGTAAATTGGCAAAATCGTGGGAAGGGTTTACCAATGAAAAGTCAAGCTCTCCCAATATTTATAATCATGGTAAGGACAGTAGGAAAATGTTTTATTAATTGATGAAAAATAGCTCTAAATTGGGTTTTCATTCCTCTCTCTACTGTTCTTTATTACGTCTTGAGCTGGTCTGATTGTAGGGAGAGGGCATCGTTTGTCTTGTTTCAAATACAACCGCTGATATTGTTGGGTTGGCGTTTAAGGTTGATAGATCACATAACCGTGAAACTTCGATTCACAATTAAGTAAATCAATCTTCTATATTTCACCTATTAAGCTGAAAACGAAGGTTTTAAGAGATATGTTTCATTTAGAAATTTCATTTTTGTCATTTTTAACTTATCGTGTTTTCTTCTAGAAAGGCTTTCAGACCTTATAAGCTATAGACCATCATAATAAATAGCATATGGAAACATTAAAACGCGAATGTTTCTTTTCTCAAATAAATTGAACCTCTACTGTCCTTACATGATGAGTAAATATTGGGAGGGCTTGGCTCATCAGTGGTGAAGCATCCTAGCGGTTTCGACAATTTAATCTACCAGACCGCTTCGTAGAGCTCTAATACTGTATTGGATCATTCTGCTTTTATATGCTACACTGAAGATGGAAGCTTAGAAATGGTATTTAAGCAAACTATGGACATAAGCACAGAAGGATATTCAACCTTTTCCATCTTAGCCAAAACAACGTTAGATGACTTGTTAAAAAAGGAAGACAAATATGGTTGGCCAAATATCAGGAACCAGACTGATTCAATGTTTAGTTGATTTCTGTTCCACCAGATGGCGCTCTGCCTTCTGAAAAGCACATGTGCTCCTGGTCAGGATATGCCTTTTTATTTTCAATATATATATGGTAATTTAAACCAACAACCCCATATTGTATATAACTTATAACAAGAATATTATGTCGTATAATAGAAACACATCTGTAAATGATTATACGCATGATTGACATGTGTCATTACTTCATCATATGTGATGTACTTTGTACAAACTGAGGATAAATAAATAAAACTCTGTAATAGATTAAGAGTTGAGCTGAAGAGATACAAGTCAAAAGCGTCTAAATTCGAGATAGATGGAAGTCACAAAACAACATCTAAAGATAGATTTGAAACTGTCAGGACGGCGCCAGTTTAGAATTTCACCAGACGATCCACGCTCTTCACATCTGTTGAAATGCAATACTTCCTTTTCTCATAAATGGTATATGAGGCCTCCATCCTAGCCAAAAATACAGTCACTTGACAGTCAGTTCACCATCAGCGCGTGCCCTCGTCGGTTGTCACCAAGGTCCTTCTCATCCACCATGTAGACAAGTAAGAACTCTTCCATCTCCATCTTTTGCTCCTAGCTAAACTGTTATCTGTTCACGGAACTTTCTTAGTGCAACTGTTTCTTCTTTTTTTGTGTGGACATTCCCAAGCTTTCCACCCTGCCTCGACCACGGCTTCCTGTACTCTGTGAGAACTGTAAAAGGTCTTCCAAGGTGCAGAGAGGTACTGGAAAACTCCCCATCCTGGCTGTTCCTATCGGTTAACACAGTATAGCGAGAGTCGACAGGGACTCACACCACAGATTAAGTCGACTGGATACCTCATTACATTTTTAGTCGACAAGGTTCTACAAGAGTCAACAGTAACTCATTACATATATATTTGCTTATCTTCCTAGTACACGTGTTACAGGCAATGCTAATCATGGTATGTAGTTTGCGACTGCTTTTACTGTAAGTGCACCACATGTCTACACATGTGAAAAGCAATTCGACTTTTGCACTTACAAATGTGACAGAACCCCGTCTGGTTACTTCTACTCGCTGGTGGGGTTGAAATTCTGCAAGAATAGAGAGCCATTAGAGCATTTTTTAATTAGAAAAAAGTGCCGAATGTGAGATTCGATGCCGGGTCGTAGCGGACGAAAACCAACGGTTTAGACCACCCTTCCACCGACCCTCCTATTCCATCCTAAACACACGGAGTGCGCTATGTACATTATTTACATACTCTTCCGTATCAAATCACGAAACTATTTTAGATGCGTAATATTCTTTTTTTTTTTAATAAAACAATTTCTACTGCCCTTACTGCAATGGAAAAATTAAAGGGAGGGCCTGGCTCATCAGTGGTGAACCCTCCAAGCGGTTTCGCCAGTTTAATCTACCATACCGCTGTTATATTGCATTTTTGGAACTTCCTTTTATAGTAATACTGATGCTTGACTCTTCGAATGGGTATTTTAGATGAACTATGGAAATAAGCTTTTAGGACAGCAGAATTACATATAATTATAAATATATAATATGCTTCGAGCAATCGCTCTTCCGCAAACCGCTGGGAGGGTTCACCACTGATGAGCCAGGCCCTCCCTTTGATTTTTCCATTGCAGTATGGGCAGTAGAAGTTGTTTTATTAAAAAAAAAAAAAAGAATATTACGCGTCGAAAATAGTTTCGTAATTTGATAACAGATGGCGCGCTAGTGCATCGTAGTACTCTACCTTGTTCAAATGTTCAATTTTGTATTTAGAAAGTCATAGATAAATTACACGGCGTGTTGTGCAGTGGAATGTTTCCAGAACATCAACATTTCTGAATGTCCTACTTCTTGTGCGAAAGATTGCGCGTAAGTTTCATTGAGTTTCAAGTTTCATGAAACAAAAGTATTTAAAATGTTTTATAATATTTTTGAATTTCAATGAGAATGAAAAATAGTTTTAATATCAGTTAAAGGTCAAATGTTGAATAAATAATATATAGGTTTTTAACTTTTAATTAGACAATTTTAATTTATATTTAGGCATTTTTCATTTTAATTTAGACACTTTCATTTTTATTTGACATTTACAATTTTAATATAGACATTTTTCATTTCAATTCAGACATTTTTCATTTCAATTTAGACATTTTCATTTTAATTTAGACATATTGACTCTTCTATAAAAAGTCCATGTGTCTAAATTAAAATGAAAAATGTCTAAATATAAATTAAAATTTTCTAATTAAAAGTTAAAAACCTATAAAAGAGTTTTTTAAGCTTTATAATTGGAGAACAATTTGTGAGTCAAGATGGAGAATGACTTTATTAATTTTTAATCGGGCACTATTTAAAAAAATATATAAATGCTGAATTGTCTATTTATAAATATTGAATATTTTTCTCTCAATTGTTTAAATAATTTTGATTTAAAGATAACAAAATATTCCTATAGTAAAAGATTATTTTGATTTTGTAGAAAAGCAGGAACATGTGATAATATTGCAACATGGAAAATTAGGAGAGACAAACTTCAGGATGAGACAGCAATTTATTTAAGACAAGAACAAACTACGAATGATAAACAAAAATATAATCAATGAGGGAAGTTTACAGAGTAGCAAATATATAAACATAAAAAAATGATACTCTGTTAATAAAATAATAAACACTTTGCTACAATATATAAATGAAATTCCATGGAAATGTACTTCAGCTATTTGTCTAATTTAATAATAGGGCTAATTTTTGAATATGTATAAATATTGAAAAAATAAGGATGGATATACATGAATGAAATCTATACAAGTCTTCATTGTGGCTCCCACCGCGGGAAAAATCCGCCACCGATTGACTGTGAAGAGTTCTTTCCCACAGAGTGGGCAGGTCGATGTGATGGCTATAGAAAGAGAAGAATTAAAAAACATTCAATGAACTAATAACATATTTAAAATATATTAAAATACTATCTGAAAGTGTTATTCAGCAATGAATATTTTTTATGTACTTTAAAAAGGGGTAACCTTCGAGGCAAGGTTCTTCAGTGAAGGTATTACATACACTCATGGACAAAACTTGAAGAAATAGAACATCTTTAATGTTACCAGTGGTCTGTTTTTTGAAGGAAACAGAAGTATTTCTTTTGAAACTTAGTTGTCTCGTGTCTTAAATAATGGTCACTGTGTATCAAATATATTTCAGAGTTATTGTCCTAATATGCATGCTAAAAAGTACAACTTCGTTAAGTTTTGTCAATGAGTTTACTTCCAGGACCAACAAAAAGTTTTCAAAGTCGGGCGAAATACCCGATATTGCCAGATTGTAAGTATTTTAATTTGGTTTAAGGTTCGTTCAAAAGACATGGCACGAAAGCCAAAAAGTGAAATTAGAAGAAAATTATTGTAAAATAACTTTTAAAAAGTAGTTAGGTAGATTCGCTTTGTAGCTCTTATCTTTATAGATGGATTTTACAGAATTTTTTTTTATTTATTGAAAGAAAGATCACACCTCAGGAGTTAAAATAGACGCTAAAACTGAGCACTATCTATTAACCTTCTTTTAAATCTCTAGCAGAGAATCAGGTTGATGACAAAACCACAACACCAGCTTTGGTAAACTCGGACAAACCCTTCGCGAATCTAATTAAAAATCGCACGGACTAACTAACCAGCTCAAAACCATGGTTTCCAGGTGTCCCCCCTGAATTTGTCCAAGTTGCCATTGTTAGCGACATTACGAGTCTACTAGATTATATATATAGTCAATTGTTTGTGCAAAGTTCTAGGATCTAATTTGACAATTTATATTTATTTTTATTAATCTTATCTCTCTTTCTCGAAGTCCACCAGTGGAGGAGTCTTTCCCGCGGTGGGTGCCACCAATGACGACTTGTATAATTTCTATTTATATATGTATATTTATCAATTATTTTATGTATTTTTTATCTAATATTATTCATATATTTATCATTATATAATCTTATTTATTCATATTTATATTTTATCTATATTTAACCTTATATAATCTTATATGAACATTGAAATAAAGTAGTTTCAAACTCAATCTCTCTCTCTCGTGTTATGTTTTTAAATATTTAACATAAATTTTCTCAAGTTATTAATGAAAATCTTATTTCTCATCTGTTTCACAAGGTATTAATGGCTAACATCCTATCAAATTGTATTATTGTGTTAAAACAAAGATGGTAACATTCGATGCCATGGTTGTAGATTACTGAACTTCGAGTACACCTACTTTGTCTCCAAGTTGGAGAATCCACCGGAGGTGAGCAGTCTTCAGGCCTCTGTTTTAGTGCATTTATTAGATTTATTGTGTGAATACACATAAAGAACATATATAAGCATTCCATTTCTATATACAAGTATAGTTGAACTATTTACTATATATTTTAATTTACAAAACAACTTTATACTGTCCTTAATACAATGGAGAAACATTGGGAAGGCTTGGCATAGCAGTGGAGAAAACCTTCCATATACCAGACCGCTTTAATATTGCATTCCTGCAACTAACATTGGTTTTGAATATTATAATTTTATATTGAAAATGGAAGAATTTGAAAATGAATGTTTCTTTTACACACAAAACAAACTTCTACTGTCCTTACTGCAATGAAACAATATTGGAAGGGCTTGAATCATCAGTGGTGAACTCTCCCAGCGGTTTCGCTAATTTAATCTACTAGACCGCTTCTTAGAGGTCTAATATTGTATTGGAGCTCTAATACTGTATATTTATCAGGAATAGTATTCAAGCAAACTATGGACATAAGCTTTTAGGACAAAAGAATTACATATAAATATTTGCTAAAGCAAGGCTCATCCGCAAACAATAAGATCAAGAGACCAGTTAGACTTAAATTAATATTAAGACCAATAGTCGTATACCACCTTTCGCCGGCTATAGTGGTATCGTTTTTTGTCTTCACTTTTGTCGGCCCATGTCCGTTCACGGAACATCTATTCAATTAACAACATAGCAGATTTTATAGGTGATATTAGAAGATCTATACCCGACCCTCACAGTAGGATTTGTTCCTTCGATGTGAAATCCCTCTTCCTCTGCCTCCCTCATGATCTCATAATCAGCAACCTACGGGAGATACTTGTGAAGGCAGAACTTGACAATATTGATACAATTTGTACCATGGTCAAGTCTTGCCTCTCCATTAATAATTTTACATATCAGAACCAGATTTACAGGCAGATTAAGGGGTCACCCATGGGTAGCCCCCTTTCCCTTACAGTAGCAGAAATTGTTCTACTGACAATAGATGGCTGGATTAACAGTCGAGAAAATCTGGGGATTAAGAAATGGCGACGATATATTGATGATATATATTGTGAATATCACCTAGGAGCGGACCAAGCCATCCTTGACACCCTTAACAGTTACCACCCAGAAATTAAGTCCACAATAGAAAGAGAAGAAAACCACACCTTACCATATCTGGATGCCCTCATTTTTAGAAATAGGAATAGTTTTCAAACAACTGTCTATTACAAAGACACCGCCAAACCATCATATATCCCGTTTAACTCCTACAGTCCAGTCTCTTACAAAATATCAGTTGTCAAAACCCTAACTAAGAGACTCCATACCCATTGTTCCCTTCGAGCTTTAAAAGAAAAAGAAAAAGAGAATATTTATAATAATCTACGAACATTTGGATATCCACCAGACTTTATAAGAAAACATACATTCATCCCGTTCAAAAAGGTTACCCTCACAGTCAATAGAACCAGGGGTTTTATAGATTTCTCCCCTACCAATCAGCGAATAGCCCATGATTTGAGGAAATATGGAATCCAGTTCACCTATCGCAGCACAAGCACAACAGGACATATACTGAGGAACCCCATTACCAAACCAGGAGTTAAACATGATGTTCAACATAAAAGCAACGCGATCTATTCGGTTGCCTGTAACGATTGTGAATCCGTTTATGTAGGAGAAACAGGCAGAAAAATCGAAAACCGAATCAAAGAACACAAATACAATATCAGCTCAAAAGACCCCAGATCCCTTCTGTACCAACACACGTTAAACACAGGACATAGTTTTGATCTGGATAACCCCATCTGCCATTACAACAACATCAGATACAAAGGGGAAAGATTAATTTTGGAATGCTTGGTTTCTGGTTGTAAAGACAGCATAAACAGAAGAATAGATGTCCCGGAAAAGTTCCGCTGCCTTTTTTAAAAGAGTTTGAAGAACGAATTCTGCTATGTCCCCCCCCCCCCCCTTCCCCACTTAGTTTTTGAACTTAATTTAGTTTTAAATAAATTTTTGCATATCTGATTATTTTTCAATTCTCTAATTTACCTTTTAGCATATCTTTGAGCGAATATTTGTATTTATTTTTCTATTACCTCTATATATTAATAAGAATCTGATTTCGTTTTGTAAGAACGCCCGTTGAAGAACTAATTGTTCGAAAGCTAGCGTCTGTTATTTGTAATAATAAAAGATACTGATTGCGAGAGGTTTTTGTCTTTTGGATTTACAATAACGTGCCACCTTTATATAAGAAATGAAAGCTTTCATTTCCTATTATACATCGATGGCGTGTGTTATTGCTTTATATTAATTCTGATACTTGAATTCATAGATTCGGTAGAAACCTAACGAAGAATTGACCTTTAGGCGCCGGTTATATAGTCAGAATAGCCCGATACCTTAGTACAGGGGTCGGCAAACTGCGGCACGCGAACCACATGCGGCTCTTTGGATGTGAAGCTGCGGCTCTTTATATAGTTCCATATGCAAATATTATTTATGCGAATACTGTTTATTGTTGGTGAGAAAACATTTTGTGACTTTTTAAAAACTTTGAAATTTTGTAAATTGTGATTTTTGACTTTTCTGACTCAAAGATTTTACCGACCCATGTCCTAGTAGATGCAATATCACATCGGTATGGTTGATTGGATTGGTACTGGGAGGGTTCCTCACTCACATGAGTTAGGCCTTCTTACTTTTCCATTGCAGTAAGTTTAGTAGAAAGTATTTCGTTTGAAAATTTTCGAGTTAACATAGTGGAGTTTTTTAAATGCGGATAATTGATCAGCACAAAAAAAAAAAAAAAAGTAAAAACATACATAATTTATCAAAATATGTACTTATAAATTGCTTAAAACATTTTCCAATTATATATTTAATAATTAATATATTTGTTTTCATCTTAACAGAATCCAGTTTTCGACGAAAATTTCAAGTAAGTATTAATATTCTTTTTTTAGTTACATGATTAGGAGATGCCTTTTTTTTATCAATTCGAATGAAGTGTTTTAAAGTGTATTAACAAATGTTGTTTTACAGCGAGGACAATATTGGAATTGATAAAGACGAAGAGATTATATTCATGATTCCTTTAGTAAGTATGCCTCAGCACTTTCTTTATATTCTGCACTAATAGCATGAAAACACTAACTCGGATAGTTGGTGACACCACGCTGATGAGGGCCAACAGCCCGAAACGCGTCCGTGGTTAGCTTTTCTTGATTAACCAAGAATGGGTATTTGGCCAATTCTGGAATAATTATAAACCAACGAGAATAGTTGATATTTATTCCGATAGATGGCGCAAGCCATCAACAACTTTCAGTTTCACGATAAGGAGATGCCTTTTTCATAATTTAGGCACCTTCCCCCAGTACAATATCACATTTGTACTATTTTTTCACACATTAATATGTTATAATACCTTGAAAGAGGTTGGCGTTCAGCTAACTGAAATATTGGTAAAATAAAATATATTTTGATTCTATATATGCCTTTTTAATTAAATATTAATTTATGGATTGCTCTTTTTCAAAAAGGCATCCTTATAGACTTCATATAATTATTAGAATCCAGCCATAGAAAAATCCGCCAACAGTCACCTTGGCAATACTTCAGAGAATGTGTATTTGACTTGTGAATGATCTATTGAAAAAGAGAGACCTTCGGCATCTCAAGATATTGCGTTTGTTCTAAATAAACTCTTTTATATATCCAAGGAACATCTAACAAACAGTAAAAAGAAGAAAATAGAAATTGATATAGACACCATATATTTAATATAATCCAGACCAAGAAAAATCCGCCAACAGCCACTTTTCAGTACTTCAGAGAATGTGTATTTGACTCGTCTTCTTCTTTCTTATCTTAAAGCCATGATAATCATAGTGAGTAGTTAGCGACTGATTTTACTGTAAGTGCACCACATGTCTACACATGTGAAAAGCAGTTCGACTTTGCACTTACAAATGTGCCAGAGCCCCGCGTTTGGTTACTTACACTCGCTGGTGGGGTTGGAATTTTGCAAGAACCGGGGGCCATTGGAGCATTTTTTTTAAACAGAAAAAAGTTTCCAATGCGGGAATCGAACCCGGGTCGCAGTGGTCGAAAACCAAACGGTTTAACCAGCCTTCCACCGACTCCCCATTTGACTCGGGAATAATCGATCGAAAAAAAAGGAGAGACCTTCGTCCTCTAGTCTTCGGGCGAGGCCTGTATGACGATGCCCTGACCATCCTGACATCTACCAAGACATGTCTCTGTAAGTATCATGTCAACTGAGAAATCCTGTCCTTGTCTGGAGGAGGACAAGATGGAGGAGCCTACCTTACTGAGAGCAGCTTTTTATATTTTATTACCAAATTGTAAATAATCACATTTATCTTTAAGAAAAAAGGCATTTCCTGATCGTGAAACTGAAAGTTGATGATGGCTTGCACCATCTATCGGAATAAATATAAACTAATCGTTGATTTTTAATTATTCCAGAATTGGCCAAATACCGTTTCTTGATTAATAAAAAAAAATTGACCAATTCTGGAATAATTAAAAATCAACATTTAGTTGATATTTATTCCGATAGATGGCGCAAGCCATCAGCAACTTTCAGTTGCACGATAAGGATATGCCTTTTGTCTTAAATCATCTACCTGTTTCAAGTACAAATTGTACTATTGTATGTACAGTTACAAGTACACTTTTGTACTATTTTTCACATTTATCTTTGTTTAATTTCTCATTAATTTTTGTATCAATTGACCAAGAGAGTGTTAATAAAATATTTTGAATTGTGTGTATTGACTAGAAATATTGAATTTGTTCTAAATAAATCCAAGATCTATCTTATAATTGACTAATGTTAACATATGATGTATATGTTTCAGAATGGAACGACGAAGCCTTATTCCCGTATATTCAAGTAAGTATAGGATTTTTTTCAAAACCAAAATTTCTATTTATACTAGAATAGATAATTCAATAAAATAATCTCTTATATCAATATTGAGTAAAATTAATCAGATCTCCAGGGAAAAGTGTCTTTACATTTTTATTCTCTAGCGGCGAATAATGGCGAATTATTATACCATGTTTTCTCCTGTAGAAGGTCTTCCGTGCCCGAAAGATAGAGGATAAAAATGTTTTGAAAAGATACTTTTCCCCGGAGGCTTGATTGATTTTACTCAACTAGATTACCAAGCTCCATTACTCCTGATAAATACACTACTTTGTTCTTCACAGACAAAGGACCCTTTTTTAAGTTTTCTCTTTGACTTGAGAGTTATAAATGATCCAACATGTGAATGCTGTCTAGATGTTGAAACACCATTTTGTTGGCTTTCCCTCTGACTAACCAAATTGTACTTGCTTACTTTGACATAATGCCATCTTTCTGTATATACTCAATCTTATGAACACTTTAGCAAGTTTAGAGCAATTTGTACACTGATTTATAAATCACTACCAATTCATGGTGTAAATAATTAAAGATATATATATTAGTTCGTAGAAGTTCGTTTTATGTATAAAAGAAACATTCGCGCTTTTAAATCCTTTTATTTTATATATATTAGTAAATTATTTTTAAAAATTTAATTGCCATCTATCGTTAAAAATTTGCACAAATAAATTTACCGGCAATGCGTTTCTTTTAAATATTATCAAATATGATCTCTATACAGACCTTACTGCAATGATATGAGTTATTGAATGAGAGGGCTTGGCTTATTCAATAACTTCGAGTATACCGTAAGTATATCGTACTCGTATATCATTGTAGTAAGGTCTGTAGAGATAATATTTGGTGATATTTAAGGTTTCTTTTTCCTTAACAGAAAAAGGCCGTTTCTTAAGAGGACTGTATAAGTTTTAACTACCCAAGACGACACCCCAATGGTGATTCCAACGCCTCAGCCAAAGAGAGAAAAAAGGCACGACCAAAATTACTATTCACACTCATACTTTATTTAAAAAAAACTTAATTAAATACAAAACAGTCAATCGGTCAATATATACACAATCACAGAACAATTAAATTAAATAATAAATAATAATAGAAAACCCAACAATGATATTTAAAAGAAACGCATTGCCAATAAATTTATTTGTTTAAATTTTTAAAGAGATATATGTAAATAATTCTAATATAACACAATAGTCTGATAAATTTCGTGCTTCTGTAATAATAAAATAAAAATAATTTTAAAAAACATAACTAGATTAGGTAATTCTCTCTATAGTCTATATATTCTACGGTCAAATATAAATGCTATGTGATTAGGGGGGAACTTATTTTTGATAATATGTATTCTATATAAAGATTTATCTATGAAATTGTATACGGTTTTAATATATTTTTAGTAATATAATGCTGATTTTTACTATATTAATGATTCAGATATATATTTCTGATATAATATTTTGTTTATTTTAATTCTAATGAGAGAAATATGTGAAATAATTAGTGATGTTAAGTCGCTCATTCACTTCAGAAAAGTCATTTCAGAGAGAAATTGGCAAAATGGATATCCCCTGAATCATAAGATACAACAAAAAAAAAACAACAACAACAACAAAAAAGCCTTTATTTAGGGTCTTTCGCCCTATACAGGATTCGCCAGTTCACAATGGATGGGGAGAACACTGTGTGGCCTTTTCCCGGGATATAGTCTTGTGGAATCCAAATATCGCCATCGCTATAAACCTATTTTTTGATATTTCATTAATTAGTGCCGGAAATGAAGGACAAAGTTGCCCCGTTTTATCATTTAGTTTTCGTCTTTCCTCAGACAGAGCAGCACAGTCAAATAAGTAGTGCAACATCTCCGTTGTTATTCCTGATCCACAGAAAGTGCATTTCAGGTCTTCACGCCTCAATAAAATCAGATGGTGTTCTCTGAAAAAAATTGAAATGGTTCTAAATTGTGCGATTAATCTGATGACAGGAAAAGGGAGTTCACTTAAGAAATATTCTTCGGTGGTAAACGTTGTATATATATCTCTATAGTGGAAATATAACTTTGATTGGGTTATTCTTGTTAAGTCATTTTGTATTGTTTGCTCCATCGCAGTTCTTAATATTCCTGGGATAGCATTCCTTAGTGAATCAGGATCATTACAATAAGTAAGCCACGAGGATCCGTTATTATTGAGTAAATTGCTTAATTGTTTTATAAACCCGATGGGCGCACCTGTAGCACAGGATATTTGCCTCATTCTATTTAAACATATTCGAGGCAATCTATTTGTATCCATACTCAGCACCCTCAGCCAATATTTCAAGGTCAATTTCAGAGCTGTTATTATTAATGAGACGCGGCCTGTTTCTGGTCTTATTATGTATCCAGGTGTATATCTAGGCAAATTCAAGAACCTACGAATAAATGTATCATGTATATGGTCTAATAAATCTTTATACTCTGTTGCCCAAATTGGAGCAGCATACATCAAAACAGCCATCACAATAGAATCAAACAGATTCATTGCAGAGTTTAATGAATTAATTTTTTATTTTTGCCAATATTGGGGTTGTAGCATTTATTGCCGCGAATGCTTTTCCTTTGAAAAAGTTTGCGGCTTGAGTGGTTTTAGTTGTACTGACCAGAGGGTATCCCAAGTAATTATATCTTCTTGTTACCATCAGAGGTTTACCATTCCAGTACCATCTATCTTCAAATCATAAGATACATTGTCTGAAGAAAATATCTGAACTCGGGGCAGAAATAATCTCAACATTCAGAATACGAAACAGAATATTCACAGAAAGTCTCAAGTCCTTCGCATAAATTAAAATTGTTTTATTTTTTACTTATACCTAGTACACGTGGTACAGGCCATGAAAATCATGGTGGGTAGAAGTAGGCGACTGCTTTTACTGTAAGTGCACCATATGTCTATACATGTGAAAAGCAGTTCGACTTGGCATTTACAAATGTGCCAGAGCCCTGTTTGGTTACTTGTACTCACTGGTGGGGTTAGACTTTTGCAAGAATCGGGGGCCATTGGAGGATTTTTTTAACAGAAAAAAGGGCCCAATGCGGGAATCGAACCCGGGTCTTAGCGGTCGAAAACCAACGGTTTAGACCATCCTTCCACCGACCCCCAATTCTATTGTAAATATATGAACGCAAAAAAAAGCAAAATTTTTATCATTCGCAATATACTGGAAAATTTGAGAATGTTATGAAACTATAAAGAATACAGCATTTAGGTATCAATTACATTGAAACAAAGACAAAATCACGCGAATGGTTAGGAAATCAGAAGATAAAGCCTGGAAAAAGACAATTTTTTACGAATCATGATTTAAGGAATCATTGATCACATTCTTGATGCTAATACCTATTACATTATAAATTCATCCAAGAAATTAAAAACTGAAAAATTCATAAATTGGGAAATCGCCTAGATCAGTATATTATAAAAAAAGTAGAGAAGGGGTGAGGCGAAGAGCTTCTTGTGAAGTTTTTTATTTAACCGAGCTTGAAATGAAATATTTTTACTCCTGTGGAAGGGCAGAAATGCTCTAAAGCTCAGTTAACTAAAACACCTTACAAAAGACTCTTCGACGCACGATATTTTATACCTTTTATACTATTAAAAATTCATCTACAAATTTGAATAGCTACAGAATAAAATATCGAGCTGAAACATCCAAAGTGAACATCAAAAATCTCCTTCAATATCCTTCGCGCCTATTATACATTTTTTTACCTTAGCTAAATATGCAAATTTTAATTGTATAAAACTGCCAGCTGGACAAATAAAACCAGTGTGTTTGTAGTCAGTCATAGAATCGGTCTAGTTCTTTGAGTCTGTGCTCCAATTATTTAGCGTTAGGAGATTCACCTAGTCGAAGAGGGTTGACGTTGCTCATGTAGTCAGAAGGTTTTATAAAGAATCGAACGGCTCAAATTCAAGGGTAATAATCAGCTGCAAAGGTCTGTCTTATCTAGATACAGTCCACGCTCTTCCAAACCAAAACATAAAGTACTAACCAGGCTTATATACAAAGGAAGTGGCAAGGTTTCCTAGCTATTACTGCTAGGCCCTCATCCGCTACCGCCCACTCCCCT
>CP092869.1:19642644-19688128 GCA_030710605.1 Cordylochernes scorpioides
TTCTCAAGAAACTAATTGACCGAAATGGCCGTATGAATTCGAACATTGTCGTTGAGCAAGAATGATTGCTCTAATGTCTTCCATATCTTATTGAATAACCGCTCCAGAACAATTTTGTAGAAGACTGGGTAACCATGCCTGACCTTTAGGAACGAATATATTCAAAATTAACCTATTAGTTCAAACTATTTCATATGAATATTAATCAATTTATGATCACGTGTGGTGAAGGGAGCCAATGAGGTGAGACATTGCTGCGCGGTATAAAAAGATCAGAAGGATGGCGAATTGTTTAGTTTATAGGAATTTATTAGTTTACGGGGATACAAAAGGAAGAAAACTGATCTCACTTCTTCAGAACTTCCGAGAAAGAATTTATGAACTGGATTGGAGTGCCTGGGCAAGGAGACAAGGAAGCAAGCTCAGATAGAAAACAAAAAACTGAACGGATCTTCTCTAAGGTAAAGAGATTGGTGATAAAATAGTGAGTAACGGATACCTTCTATGGTTTGAAAAAGTTTTGTTTATTCTATCATTTTCTCATATTGTAATAAAATTCATATATGTTAATTTAACTGATCTTGTTGCTTGTTTTCTATCGCTATATCGCTATTTTTTCCAATATTGGTCACAATATTTTCGAATCGAAAGAGGTGATCAGCATGATCTTCACCCTTGATTAGCTCATCCACGCAAGCATCCATTGCAGATAAGACAGGACTACGCTCATTCTTCTACTTTCAGATTCATAATAGTAAACCAATGTTTCGTCTCCTGTCACAATTCAGTCAATTAAGTGGTTATCACGGTTATAAAGTTGTCAGTGCATCCTCGCAATACGCTTTACGATTTATTTTTTCGTTTAAGTACAAGATCTTGAGCATACCTTTTGAACAACCTTTTCTTTTTGTCAAATATTATGTAAAAATGGAGTGTAAAATATTTTTTTGGCAGAAAATTTCTTCAATAATCATTCTTAAACTCACGTTTCACTTCACATAAAACCACCACCAACAACAGCAAGCCTTTATTAAGGACAAACTTCCCATACAGGATTCTCCCAGATACAGAAGCATACATAACAGTTATTTACAGAAAGTGAAGATTAACATCGACCTTTTTTAAAAGTTGGATCCATCATCTATATTACACCTATTGACTGTGCTTCTTTCCATAATTTGTGAAAAGATAAGTCATTGGGTTTGCTTTTGACTAATTTTGCCATTAGAGCATACAGCGATTTGTTTTCATAGCCTATCTTTTGACGGAGAATTTCCCTCTCCTCCTGTGGCGTACAATAAAACGTGTATTGTGTAAAGTCGTGGATAAATTCGTTTTTGCACAAAATACAATTACGTTGTTAGATTTGAGTAATAAAACGTGATTATATATTATAAAAAAGGCATCTCCTTATCGTGCAATTGAAAGTTGCTGATGGCTTGCACCATCTATCGGAATAAATAACAACTATTCTCGTTGATTTTTTTCACATTGTGATTATATATGTTTGAATAGTTGTGTGGGGAAACATTATTCTTACTTTGGTCGTCAAACAAACTCATTTGACAATATCAGCATATTCCTTTTTATTATATTGTTTCAAATATATTTGATCTGTCTACTGGGAGGGAGTATTTACTGAACATGCCTTGTCTAAATCATCTAACTTTATGTTTGAACATATATTTACACAGGAAGGACCGCTATGTTCAAGCTACCATTAAACTCCTGAAACCAGAGCTGACAATATACACGGAGGTACCCAAGTTTGAGGTGAGTGTGTTATAAAATTATATTAATTAAAAACATGATATGAGAGCGCGCCATCTATATTTAAAATTGGAAACTATTTGGATGCACTTATATGTTTCTTTTTGAAATTAACAATTCCCTACTCTCTTACTGCAATGGTAAAAAATTGGTAGGGCCTGACTTATTAGAGGTGAACATTTTCAGTGGTTTCGTCGATTTCGAGATTGAATTGCTTATTTTCATAAAATAAACCTATGCGCGTAAATAATTTAACATTTTTTATTTCAGTCAGTGGTGAACCTTCTTAGAAGTCGCCAAATTAATCTCCAGATTGCTCTCTACTATTATATATTGGAAGGATTTTCTTATATACCCTGTATTTACTGAGGAAGGCACCTTAGGGGTGTTTAGGGAACCTATGGACATAAGCTTATAGGTCTATATATTATTATTATATTTGTAATTATATGTATTCATGCTGTCCTCAAAATTTATATCATAGTTAATTTAAAAACCAATTTCCCGAGGTCAGCTTCAGTATCACTATAAAAGCAAAACAGTCCAATGTACAATATTACAGCGGTGTTACGACCACTAGATTAGTCAACTTTATTTATGTGAATATTTTTGTAATTTAAAATCAAAGAAAAAAGTAAATTTCTTTGAATGTATAAATTTGTATGTAAATTTCTTTGAATGTATAAATTGACCGTGCTGTTCAATAAAAAAGAGTTTTGGACAATTGATAGTGGTCCTTAGAGCCTCTTCCTTGGAGTTACTGAGCTGGTCAAGTAGCTTGACTAGGTCGTCTCTCAAGGTAAAGGGAGACAGCAATCTATATTGAGAAGAAAGAGTAACCCTCCTCAATAAGCGGTATGATAGATTAAACTGGCGAGATCTATGGAAGTATTCACCACTGATTAGTCAGGCCCTCCCATTTATTTATCATTGTAGTAAGAGCAGTAGAAAATATTTTATTTAAAAAAACGAATCATACGTATAAAAAATAGTCAAATTTCACAAAAGAAGTTCTGCAGCGGGGTTTGATGTTGTGTGGCAGAGTATTGAGATCTTCGGTTACCTCGGCGCCTACATCGGACTGTGGCTGGGAGTGTCCTTGCTAGCTGTCAACGACGTGCAGGATGGCCTTATCTTCTTGCTTCAGTCCATCTGGGCCAAACTGACCAGTCGTCCTTAGTCCTTACTCAGTCACCAATGTTTCATTCAGACCTCGCTCACAATAAACTGAACAGACTTATCTATTCTATTTACATATCCATACACGAGTTGCATATTTTGAATCATTTATCTTCTTTCTTATCTCCACTCAAAAATTAGGGTATCAAGCTTGTAAAGTT
Organism: Cordylochernes scorpioides; assembly: GCA_030710605.1. Lineage (NCBI taxonomy): Eukaryota > Metazoa > Arthropoda > Arachnida > Pseudoscorpiones > Chernetidae > Cordylochernes > Cordylochernes scorpioides. Next base: position 19,645,755 of record CP092869.1, read on the forward strand.
GACAACCATCATGACAGGGTGAAGTAGAATGCGTCTGCCTTTGTCATTAAGACTGGGAGAATTACTCAGTTGCAGGCTGACTTAGCTCCAAAAGAAATGGCCGCCTCTGACATGAGGAACAAACGCCATGTGCAGCCGCTTCTAACATGGAGTACAGACTCATCCTGTATCCCTGGATTAGGAGCCCTTACAGGGTACTATCAGTCGGGCCAGCTGAGCCCAGGTTTTTTATCGAGCTTGTTACTGCTCCCCCTTTTTCATCCAGGCTTTGGACCAGCAAAGGCGGAGTTGAATCATTTATATATCTATAAAAAATGGCGAGTTTTAATGTTATGATGTGATGCTTGTTATTATCTTCCTCCAGTCAATGGAGATTGTGTGCATTTAGACTTCAAAAAATTTCTTCAAGATTCAGGAAGAGCTACTCAATAGAATTTGGGCCAAAATTTCTGTTGAATCACCAATTCTTGGACTTTCGTCGAAAATAAGAAACTACCCGATTTCCCAAGATTCTAGGAGAATAGGGAAGGGTATATATTATAAAAGCCCATTCGTTTTAAAAGGCGCCTTCATTAAAGAGTCTGAATATATTTGAAAGTTGGAAGAAGGATGTTAGCGCTAGGTTTAAATGTGCAGCTTCATCCTTAAAAGGTAATAAATCATTTTATTTTGAGAGATCTTCACATATTGTTCAAGACTATCTTCAATTTGAGGTGACTAACTTTAGTAGAGTTTATCAATCAAGGCCAATTTAGGAAAACGAAATTCCTTTTAAAATTAAATAACTTATTTCTCTTGGCTGGAAGTTTTGCTGGGGGGAAACTGACATAATTTTGGCCATAGATTTGTCAAGGCAATTTGCCAGCTAAATACAGTAGAACCTCTCTGTAAAGGACACCTAGTTGCAGATCCAAAGTGTCCTTTCGGGAGAGATGTCCTCTTACCGGAGAGTTACTAAATAGTAAAAATGGCAATTTTGCAAATGAAAACTGTCCTTTGTAGAGAGGTGTCTACTAGCGGGGTGTCCGCATTATGGAGGTTCTACTGTACCTCTTTCAAACATTTTGACAATTTTAGAAAGGCTTCGTGGATCTCTAGAAATTATAACCAGCCCTGTACTGACGATAGTAATTAGCCCGAAGCCACGGTCTCCTGCTAGACGTTTTGAATTTGTCAAAAATGGTGCTGTGGCTTTGTCAACGATCCGAGTTAAGCTAGATTCCAAAGTCGTCCAAAAGATGGTTCTTAATTTTTCGTCAATTTCGATAAAAGGAGTAGCTATTTTCTTTTAACACATTTCATATCACTCTCTATTTTCAATTTCATTGTAATAAACGCGAATCGGAAATAAAATAAAACTACAAATTTATTCTCTAAAAGATTTTCAATATGTCTCCAACTAATCAATATATCCGAGCTATATATTTCCAACACACTCTCAGATCCTAATTCCAAGTGATTCAATTACTTAATTACTGACATCGATGTCTCGCACAGAGCAATAAATATTCAATTAGACACTCTCAATAATTGCTCTAAATAAAACCATTTCTTTGAAGAGATTCAAACCGCGTGAATCTGACAAAATGGGTGAGTAGAAGAGAGAAAGAATCATTTATATAAAACTTTTAAAAACATATAATATACAATATTAAAAATCAACGAATATAGTTGATATTTATTCCGATAGATGACGCAATCCATCAGCAACTTCTAGTTGCACGATAAAGAGATGCCTTTTTTAATAATTTATGCACCTTATTCCAGTACAATATCACATTGGTACTATTTTTTCACAATGTGTCGTGGTCTCACGCAATCCTGGCCTTAAATACCCGTTTCATGATTTTTCAGGATGCCTGAATGACCAATTTTTTGGTCGTTGAGGTACAGCTTGCACCACGCTGATGAGGGCCAACAGCCCGAAACGCGTCCGTGGTTAGCTTTTCTTGATTAATCAAGAATGGGTATTTGGCCAATTCTGGAATAAATAAAAATCAACGATATTAGTTGATATTTATTCCGATAGATGACGCAAACCATCAGCAACTTTCAGTTGTACGATAAGGAGATGCCTTTTTCATAATAAAATATACAATGATGAAAGCATAGTCAAAACAGTATAATTTGGTTCATAACTAGAGATAAAAAGTATTTTTCTAATTATGAAATTAATACACTAAACCTGTCTATAGCGCCCCCCTCTTGGGACTCATCAAAATAGGGTGCTATAGAGAGGGGGTGCTATAGACAGGTCACTTTTAATGTAAATCGCATCGTACTACGTATTTAAAATCGGACGTTATAGAGAGGAAGGCGCTATTTAGAGGGGGCGTTATAGACAGGTTTAACTGTATATGACAAGCTGTTCAATTATTTATAAACCTTCTTACTATTAAATTTGTTTAGAATATTTAGGTTATCTATGGATTCACAATGTGTTGTTCTTGTGTGTGTATATAGATCACTTACAAAGTCGACTTTTATAATATTTTGAGACTGCAATATAGGATGAGGCTATTAATTTAATAACTATACAGTGTAGACTAAAATATTACTTTAAATGATTACAAAAAGTACAGTTAAAACTCTCTATAGCGCCCCCTCTAAATAGCGCCTTCCACTCTATAGCGCCCGATTTTTAATACGTAGTACGATGCGATTTACATTAAAAGTGACCTGTCTATAGCACCCCCTCTTTATAGCACCCTATTTTGGTGATTCCCAAGAGGGGGCACTATAGACAGGTTTAACTGTAGTTGATATCATGCCAACAGATTTTTATTTGGTGAATAGAACGATGCATTGATCACAGTATAGGTACATCACATTTAGAGTTATTTATATGACAGACCGTGTTTAGATTTGTCTACTATAAAGTGAGGTTATTCTCACACTGTAGAGATTCAACTATTTTATATTGTAGCGAAATACAATTAAACCTGAGGGGGTCGGTGGAAGGATGGTCTAAACCGTTGGTTTTCGACCGCTACGACCCGGGTTCGATTCCCGCATTGGGCACTTTTTTCCAATTAAAAAAAAATTGCTCCAATTGCCCCCGATTATCGCAAAAGTCCAACCCCACCAGCGAGTGCAAGTAACCAAAACGAGGCTCTGGCACATTTGTAAGTGCAAATTCGAACTGCTTTCCACATGTGTAGCCATGTGGTGCACTTACAGTAAAAACAGTCGCCAAACTTATACCCACCTTGATTATCATGGCCTGTACCACATGTACTAGGAATAAGCAAAAAAAAAAAACAGTTAAACCTGTCTATAGCACCCCCTCTCTATAGCACTCTATTTTGGTGAGTCCCAAGAGGGGACGTTATATAGACAGGTTTAACTGTATTTATTATTTTACAAGCATTCATTATTTTACACTAGTATTAACAGAGTATCATTTTTTTAATGTCTATATTTTACTACTCTGTAAACTTCTCTCATTGCTTATCTTTTATTTATCATTCATAGTTTGTTCTTACCTGAAATAAATTGCTGCCTCATCCTGAAGTTTGTCTCTTCTAATTTTCAACGTGGCAATATGAGATACCATAAAACATATTAGAAATATTATTAATGAATATAACAAGATAAAAATAATAAAATCAAATTTGCAAAAAGTTACATAGAAAAATATTTCACGGGAATCTTCACGGGATACGGTGGTTTACACAATCTATCGGAATAAATATCAACTATAATAATAAATATTTAAATTTAAGGATATTGAACAAATTCCCTTCCTATTATATCATGTTAGGATAGTTGGCAATATACAAAGGTTATCCTAAAAGTTCATAAATTCTTGCAAAAAATTAAAATACCTATATTATTCCTTATAATATTATTCTCCGTTGTGTATGTTGATTTTTGACTCCTGGATATTCCATTCTCAAGCCTAGAAAAAGAACAAAAATTGCGTTTATAAAAAAAAAAACAAATAAAACAGGTTTGTAGAGCAGAACAAGTACTATTTAAGGAATATAAACACTTTACCGTATAACAACTGTTGGCTTCCGTAGGCGTTTCTTACTGGGAAAAAGAAAGAGAGGATCCAATGAAATAATTTAGTAGCATTTATTAAAACAAAATCATAATAGTGAACAACACATATAACAGAGAGTACCGTCGTCTTCCGGGTATTCCTTCTACTGGGGAGCTCGGATTCTATATTCTGTGCGTTTATAATCTGTTTATCTGTGGCTCTCTGGTCGGGATGGCGCCTACATTCGGCCATTCCTGGATTTCAGTCGTCCTCGATTGAACCTTGCGTTGCAGGGACGTCGTGGGTTGCGTCGGGGGGTATCTTCTACTTCTGGCTTCTCGTCCGGACTTTCTTCTGTAGCTGAATCATCTTCTTCACTGTGCCAAGACTTCAGTTGACTGATATGGGCCGTTGTCGTGTAGAACCGTCCACTGGTTCTTTCGCTTAACTGAGTCACTCTATACGTGTCGCTTGGCAGAACCTCGGTAATTATCAAAGGTCCTCGATATTTGGGTTGTGCCTTGGTTGGTTCACCCGTCATTTTGGGTACATGCCTCATCACTACAATTTCTCCTACTTCGAATTGGATTGTACGGCACTTCTTCTTATCGTAGTATGTCTTCATAATTTCTTGTTTATTCTCAATTTGGGTTCTCACACTCTCTTGAATTCTATTTGGCTCGGTCCATGGGTCCACGTCTTCGTCGGATAATCTTCTAAGTATCCCGTCGTGGAATCGAGGGGAATAGCCGTGGAGTGTTTCGAACGGTGTTTTATTCGTCGTCTTGTTCACCGCATTGTTCAGGTCTCGCTCTACCTCCTTGATCTTCAGGTCCCAATCCTTCCGTCGCGGATCCTCTTTTCTGGTTGCTATAGTGGACAATACTGTTTGGTTCACTCTTTCGACCATCCCGTTCCCTTGCGGATGTTTCGTAGAGTTCAGAGTATGATGTATTCCATTTCCTCGACAGAATTCTTCAAATTGCCTTGAGGTAAAACATGACCCTCTGTCGCTGATGATCTTGTCGGGTAGTCCGAAATCATTCACAAAACTTTTCATTACCTTCAGGACGTTCTGCGTCGATGTATTCCTTACAGGGCTTAATCGGACAAATCTTGTCAGATTATCGACAATCACTAAAAGTTCCTGGTTACCTTTTGTACTTCTCACGAAGGGGCCTACGTGGTCCATGTGTACGATGGAAAACGGTCTCTTGCCTGACTTAATGGGATGTAGGAAGCCTTGTTGTTTTCCACCGGGAACTTTGTTAAATAGACACTCGAGACACATAGCCACATGGCGTCGAACGTACCTCTTCATTGAAGGAAACCAGTACAATTCCTTAATTTTGTTGACAGTCCTATCAGTCGCAAAATGTCCCATTAGATCATGGAATTTGACAACTAAGCTTTTCCTCATACTTTTGGGTATAACATACAGGGCTCGTTCCTCTTCTCCATTTTTCACCATGCGGAAAAGTCTGCCTCCTTTGTAGCTGTAGTCGTTAATTCTATTTTGTTCTCCTACTGTCCTATCACACGGGTCCTTTCGAAAGATCTGGATCAGGTCTCTCAATTTAGGGTCGGAATGCTGAATCATCAAGATTTGTTCTTCCAGTGTGATTGTGAGGCACACTTCAAGGTTTTTCTCCACGATTTCCTCCATCGTGTCTCTAGGGTCGTCGACTGGAGCTCTACTCATTCCGTCTACGTGGGCCATCTTCTCCCCTGGTTTATGTCGAATTTCGAAATCGTATTCCTGAATCAGATTGTACCATCGCGCTATCTGAGGATTTGTAGTCTTCTTCGCGTTCATGTAGACCAGTGCTTGGCAATCTGTAACCACTGTAAACTTGATTCCTACGAGGAACTGACGTAGTCGATCCAAGGTCCACACTATCGCCATCAGCTCCAATTTGCTTGAGTGGTACATCTTCTCGGCCTCTGTTGTTTTCTTGCTCACACAGTAGACCAAGCGCCATTTGCCGTCTTCGTCCATCTGTAGCACCATTCCTGCTAATCCCTCAGCACTCGCATCGCAATGTACTTCTGTCTTGAGTTCAGGGTTGTAATGAGCTAGTACCGGATATTCGACCAGATCCTTTGGTAGTCCTCCAAATGACCTTCGCTGTTCTTCCTTCCATTCAAATTGTGAACCTTTCTTCGTAAGTCTGCTTAGCGGTTCTGCTTTCCTCGCGAAGTCATTTACAAATCGTCTGAAGAAGTTCGTCAGTCCCAGAAAGCGTCGTATGTCGTGGACATTCTTGGGTTCTGGAAATTCTTCTATCGCCTTGATCTTTCTTGGGCCTGGCTTAAGTCCGCCTGTACTGATGACATACCCTAAGAACTCAACTTCCCTCCTTCCGAACTCACATTTAGAGGGTTTCAGTGTCAACTTCGCTGATCTTATTCTTTCGAGGACTTCCCTCAACCTTTCGATCATCTCCCGCCAATCCTTTGCCGGGATAATCACGTCGTCGAGATAGCAGAATGCCTTCTTGTTCAGCAGCGGGCCTAGGAGTCTTTGGAATTCAGCTGGTGCGTTGGCGAGTCCAAAAATCATCCTTTCGAATTGACCTGTATCATCTGGGGTGATGAATGCTGTCTTTAATTTTGCCTTATCGGTCAGTGGTATCTGCAGATATCCATGCGCCAGATCCAGAGTGGTGAAGAATTTCGCATTCCTTAGGCCTTCCAGAAGGTCGTCTATCCTTGGTAATGGGAACTTGTCCTTAACTGTTTGAATGTTGAGTCTCCTATAATCTACCACCAGACGATGATCTCCAGTTTTCTTCCTCACAAGTAGGACGGGACTAGCGTAGGGTGATCTAGTTTCCGTGACTATTCCATTGTCCTTCCACTCTCTGACAATCTCCCTGATTGCTTCGCGTTCACTTGCAGTCGTCTTATACGGTCTCAGACAGACTGGCTTGCTTCCATCAACCTCCTTAATGTCCATCTTGGTGACATCGGTGCACCCTAATTCCTCCATGCCAAGAGCGAAACAGTCTCTATACTCGTTTACTACATCTAGGATTTCTTGTCTCTCTTTCGAAGTCAGAAAATGATTGACGTTGATGTCCTCAGGCAGTATGGGGCGCTTACGTTTCATTTGGTCTTGTCCTTCCCTCTTCTCTTCATTTTTAGTCTGAAACGAATCCTCTGCGACGTCCAGGTTAACAACAATATCATCAAGGTTCAGTAGTTCAACTCGCCCTACACATTGGTTCTTCCTTACTCTCAACTTGCCCTTGCCAGCTGAGATGATGGGTACGGTCGTCTTTCCATCGACCACTTCCAATAGGGAATCGACACTGGCGTCATCTACTCCTGTGAACAATACATATCCGTCCTTTACCTCGTCTGTGATTGCACTTGTAAAGTTAATGGAGTCGCTCTCCAACGGAACAGTTTCGGTTGCTCTCAGTTCGATGCGACGCGACTTGATTTCTTCTTGCAGATTAGCAAACGGAAATTCGGATGAATAGCCAATATGCAAGTTTTTACCAATTCTGGCGAAAGATACGTAGGGCAGATCTGTCCATGTTCTTCCAATTAATAGGTCATAGGGTTGGGCATCATCGTTGACAATGAATACAGTGATTTCCCTTCCGACGATGCCATCAATCTCCAGGTCGACTGTCGTCTTCCCAACGGTCCTGGCAGCTGGTGCAGTCTGGTTACCGATGCCGTACAGACTAGTCGAGTCTGGTTCGATGTCGACGCTGATCCTCCTTGCGACCGATTCTCTCATTAGACAACTGCTGCTCCCGGTGTCTATCATTGCCTTCACCGTTTCCTTGTTGTCGATCTTGACATCCTTCAAATATACATCTGGCGGGACAGTCTCCAGTCCTTCGACTTCCAGGTTGGCTACTTTTAGTCCTTCTTTGGGTCTTGTGCAATTCCTTTCCTTGTGTCCCGTTTGACCGCATCCGCGGCATGTCAACATAGTCCTGGGTGCTGGGCAGTCTCTGGCAATGTGTCCAAACTGATTGCAGTTGAAGCACGTCGGTTCTCCCTTGTCGTTTCTGATCGTACGGTTGACCATTCTCCTCAAGGTGTTAGGGTACGTTTCACTGATTTCGTTCCTTGCAGCGTCTTGACCCGAAACATTCGTTCCTTGTTTAGTCTCTTTAACTTCGCTTTGGTTGGGGAACCTCGCAGATTTCTGCTGAAACGACGGTGGTATGAGGTGTTTCGCATTCCAATGCGGAGGTCCCATCTCGGTGCGAACATTTTCGTACTCGTCCAGTTTATCCGCCAACTCATCTGGGTTGTTTAACTTGGTCCAATCGTCAATGAGATGATTACGCAGCACATTTGGAAATTTTTTCTTTAGCTGGTTAGTGACGGACAAATCCTTTAGGGTGTCGAAATTTTCCACGTTCATTCCTTCGATCCATTCGTTGAAATATCCTCGCAATTCGAAAGCGAAGTCTCTCCAGGAACCCTTTTGAGATCTCTCGTGCTTCTCGAATTTTTGTCTGAATTGTTCGGGGCTCAACTTGTACCGTTTTAGGAGCAACCTTTTCACGAACCTATAATCGCCGCTTTGTTCTTCTGTCTCCCGAGCGATTAATTGAGTCATTTCGTAAGGTAGCAATCCTAGGAGGCTGAACGCCCATTGGTCTTCATCCAATCCTAGTCGCTTTGCCTGTCTTTCGAAAAGAATTAGGTAAAAACTCAAATCATTGTCCTTCGACTCGTACTTGGGCATCAGTTTACGTATCTCGTAATGTGCGTCATTGCTGGTACTTCGAGACGTATCGTTGTTTCCGCGTGTAGTCTGGATGCGCAGCTTCTCAAGCTCGAATTCCATTACCATTTGTTCTTTTCGTTCCCGTTCGATTCGTTCCCGATCCTCGATTCGTTTCCGATCCTCGATTCGTTCCCGCTCCTCGATTCGTTCTCGATCCTCGATCAGAGTCTCCAACAGTTGCTTTGCGAACTCTTCTTCGTAAGATTGGCTATTCAAAATAAGGTGTTTTAAGTCGACGATCCTGCTCTCTGGCGGTACTACCTCGCCGAGTTCATACGCCAACTTGCTCAAATCGCATTTCCTTACTTTCGCTAAATAAGTCATGTTTTTCAAAAGGAAAAATAAACAAAGCAAAAATTTTAAAATAAACAAATAAAACTGACTAAACCAGATACGTACTGTTTCAATTATTTCTTTAAACGAAATCAACTTTTCTTTAGAAATTTTGAGACAATACTTTTTTTTTCTTTTTACCGCGATACTTTGCGATAATACTTTTTATCGAGATGACTTGCAATAATACTTTTACCGCGATACTTTGCGATAATACTTTTGTCGAGGTGACTTGTAATAATACTTTTATGAATAGGTAATTAAATTTCGTACATACCATGCAACTCCTCTTACGTTGATCGGTCACCGCGCTACGTCCTTCTCGTTTCCAAATTATTCCAGTGAATCTTCAATTTTCTTCAGGACCATCCCACTTCTGAATTTCTGTTGGCTTCCGTAGGCGTTTCTTACTGGGAAAAAGAAAGAGAGGATCCAATGAAATAATTTAGTAGCATTTATTAAAACAAAATCATAATAGTGAACAACACATATAACAGAGAGTACCGTCGTCTTCCGGGTATTCCTTCTACTGGGGAGCTCGGATTCTATATTCTGTGCGTTTATAATCTGTTTATCTGTGGCTCTCTGGTCGGGATGGCGCCTACACAACAAAAACTGTTATGAAAGAAAGGGATACAAAAACCGAACGAACTTTCTTCACAACCCAATATTATGTATAAAGTAATTGTATTATGTATTATTATTGTTTTCGCCATAATAATATTATTCTCCAAGTGATAAGAAAAAGTTAAAGAAAAACATGAACTTTTGGGATAACCTTATATATTGGGAAAAAATATCAACGATTACTTGATATTCAATACGATAAATGGGGCAAATCATCTGAAACCTGCTATATAACGATCGAGAGATGTATTTTCCATAAAATGTTATATAGAGAGGTTTGATTTTATAACTATTAATTTAAAAAAGAAAAGGCCTGCGAATGAAATAAACATTTTCCTTCTTATTATAAAATAAATGAAGCTTCCAGGGCTAAGTTTCTTGTACAACTTTTTATTTTCAAGCTTTCGGACTTGTGAGTCCTTCAACAGGATTATCACTTTAACAACTTGATAATAAAAACATTTTTTTTATATACATATTTTAAATACCTACTATATACTGAGAGAAAATATTCTACATTATTTCTGTTTGAAAATCAAAATATTTTTGAAAATATACGTGCGTGGTGGATGGATGATACGTGCTGGTTGAACGATATCTCGAGACTTCAAATTAAAGTTAATAAATTCGTGAACTATTGTGTTATATATAAAAGAGTGCCTACATCTATGGGGTAGTATTTGCCTTCTTAGCTAGTTAATTACTAGAAATATGAACAATAGATGATTTTATAACTATGAAAATATAAAAAAAAGAGGCCCGCGAATTAAATAAACATTTACTTTCTTAGCTAGCTAATCACTAGAAATGTGAACAACAGTTACCCAGAAATTATTTGTAAAAGGAACAATAAAATCCAGGTGAAGAGTTTCTTTTAATTTTGGGTTTTGCAAGTTTTCAAGCAGATTTCTGTTCTTCAACGGGCATATACTTCTATGTACAATATTAATGTGATCTTTATATAAAAAATAATCGAAAAAAATGTTTTATTAGCATTAATTTTGTATGAAGATCATCTTATTTATTTATTAACATCATGAAACGCGATGTCCCAAACTCAGGGACATTTGCGTCGATACCTCTCTTTACATCACAACAAATCGGCTATATACAATCCTGTTCAATTCATTATGTTACATAATTAACCAAAGAAATTTGTCCGAAGAGAAAAACAAACAACAAAGCAAAACACACAAAGCAAGCATCGCAATTCTTTTCCTTCTAAGTTTCCCTCTCCCTTTTCCAATTTAAAAGAAAGTTGTAAATAAATTTGCAAAATTGATCAAAATTTTTACACCTCTCTTTATCGTCTACAAATTGATCAAGCTGTCCAATACGACCAAATTTGTTTTCCCTATAAACCCGGAAAATTGGGCAATTCATAAGTAGATGTTTCGAGTCCTGAATTTCACCTCCGCAGAAGCATCCCGGTTCCTTCACCGCGCCGATAGTTGACAAAAATTTCCCAAAATTACCATGATCTGTAATGAATTGGATATTATAAAAATTTGGACGGAAAAATCTTGGGATTCCAGACACGAAAAAGCTTCTGAAAATTTCATTAGTATTATCAAAAATTTCTTTCATTTTTGCGTGTAAGAATGATTTGACTATACTTGGAGCATGGGGTTCGTAAGCAATTAGATCTTAAGTGGACAGATGAGCTAGATCATATTTGATTATTCTAGATTCTATATAGTCTGTTAGGAGTGGAATTTTTGCCAGACTATGCACACAGTTTGATGAAGTAGTTTTATATGCTCTGACTGCCCATAAAAAGATCTGGTACTGCATGGAATTCAGTTTTTGTTTAGAACGATTGTTTAAATATTTAAACCAAATTTCTGATCCGTATGTAAGTACAGGCCTTATTACACAGGTCTACAGAAAAAACCTTTTTTTTTTTGCACAAGAGAACCTGATGGTGTTTCTAGTGTAACTTTTCATGCTGAACTCAAAAATCTAATCAGAAATTTCCCATCACCCATGGGTTTTGCCTGACGATCTTTTTTTAGTATTGGGATAAATACATGCATCCAACATGAAAGAGACTTACGAAAACATGAAACTGCTTTTGAAAAAGATAGAATATGAAAGATACGGTTGGAAAATATGCAGCGATTTGAAAGTCGTTGCTCTCTTGCGTGGATTACAGCTTGGATATACAAAATTTTGTTGTTTTCTGTGTGAGTGGGATAGCAGAGATAGGGAAAGGCATTACATTAAAAAAATCTGGCCAAACCGTAAAATCTTTACCCCAGGATATAAAAATATTGCAAATCTACCCCTGATCGATTCAGAAAATATTTACTTACCACCATTATATATTAAACTGGGATTAATGAAGAACTTTGTCAAGGCAATGGATCGAAATGCCAGTGGATTTGCCTACCTAAAACAAAAATTTTCTAGTATAAGTGAAGCGAAGATTAAAGAGAGCATTTTCGTTGGACCTCAGATTCGAGAATTGCAGCAGGATGGAAATTTTCAAAATAGTTTGAATGAAGTTGAAGCAGCAGCATGGAATTCCTTTAGAAACGTTTTCAAAAACTTCTTAGGAAGTGTCAAGGTTGAAAATTACCGAGACATAGTTAATGATCTGTTGCTTTCCTACAAGGCACTGGGATGTAACATGTCCCTCAAGATCCATTTCCTGCATTCACATCTAGATTTCTTTCCAGACAATCTTGGCGCAGTTAGCGATGAGCATGGTGAGAGGTTTCATCAAGTTATATCAAGCATGGAGAAGCGGTACCAAGGTGAATGGAGTCCCGCTATGCTTGCCGACGACTGCTGGGCACTCAAGAGGGATCTACCACAAGCAAAGTATAGAAGAAAATCCACTGTCACTGCTTTTCAATAATAAATATGTTTCGTTCATATATGCCTATATATTAACAATATTTCCAAATTCAAGTAGGTGTATCTCAGAAATATTGTGTAATAGAAAAAAACTAATGGTATATTTGGATTCAGGATATGTAGATAAGATGCTATTTCTTTGTGGACAAAGAAAAATATTTTTTGATAAACCAGTTACGTGACATTGTTTGCATTTTTTAGTGTATTTATCCAAATACTAAAAAAAGACCGTCACGCAAAAACCATAGGTGATGGGAAATTTCTGATTAGATTTTTGAGTTCAGCATGAAAAGTTACACTAGAAACATAATCAGGTTCTCTTGTGCAAAAATCTTGTTGACCAGTGTTATTGTTTTATATAAAGTTAACCTCTTTTGAGTATCTAAACCCCACATATTGCCGCTTAGTGAACATAATAAATTTTTCATACGCCCTGCCTTACACAGAATATCATTTACATGCGGAGTAAAGTTAACTTTATTTTTCCATTTGTGATTTGAAAATTTCATTCCCAGAATTTTTACTTGCTTGACCGGGCTAATTATATTGTTAATAACCTTAATAGGTATTTTTTCTCTGTTATGCAGGTATAGCAAATTAGTTTTCTCTGTACTGATCGTTAATTTATTTCTATTACACCATTGGATCACATAATTTAAGATGTATTCACTTGCGGTTTTTAGTCCTTCGATAGTCTTATTCCAGCAAATTATTGTAACGTCGTCTGCATAAGATATAATATCTGCATTCATTGATTCAAAATTTATCAACAAATCATTTAGCAAAATATTCCATAGAACTGGTGATAAAGGTCCACCCTGTGGACATCCTTTAGTAAGTTTCTTATAAAAAGTTTCTGGTTCGTATGTAAATTTCACCTCCCTTTCATTATTCAAATAAGATTTTATGATCCGTATTAAATCTGAGGGAACATTATCATTATCCATTCGTTTTATAATCGCAGGCCACCATGCATTGTCGAATGCACCAGCTATATCTATAGCTATCAAGGAAGTTAATTCTTTTTGTTTATGTTTCAATATAGTTTCTATAATTTTTTCCATTCCTGTAATAGTTGATCTAGATTTCATAAAGCCGTGCTGCCTTGAGCTCATTAGATTATTTTCTAAATAATAGTTACTTAATTTATTTTTTATTATATTCTCAAATGTTTTAGAGAGATTAAATGTCAATGATATAGGTCTATAACTTTATTTACTTCATAATTCGTTTTGCCTGGTTTTGGAATTATTTTTAAGAATAATTTTTTCCATTCATCCGGATAGTATCCCATTTCTATACATTTATTGAATAATTGATGCAGAATTGGGATTATTTTTATTTTAGCTTGTCTGATCATATTGTTACTAATGTAATCAGGGCCCGGTGTTTTTTTAATATTAGTTTTTAAAATTGTTTCCTCTATTTCCTTGGATTCGATATGAACACTACTTTTATTTTTATATTTAGGAGCATAATTTCTAATCAAAATATGATCATCTTTATCCAAACCTCCAATATCATCCGGAAATAGATCGTTCATTAAACTTTTTATTTTGTCGATCTTTAAATGATCTGGTAAATTATCTATTAGAGGTAATCCTAGATTCCTATTTTTCGATCTCAATGACTTGTAAATCCTATAAGCATTACCAAATGCGTTAGTTGAATGACTTTCTTCTATAAAATTTCTCCAACTCGCTCTTTTTGCCTTTTTAATTTTATTTAAATATTTATTTCTCATTGATTTATAGGTCTTTTCATAGACCACTCCATGCCGATAATACAAATTTCTAATATAGTGGAAATCGTTTTTCATATTCTCCAGCTTCCCATCCCACCAGTATGTGTTTGTTTTATGATTTCCGGTACTTGTCTTGACATTTAGTGACAGATAAGCTGCCTCTTTAATTATTTGTGTGAGAGTTTTTACAATGTTGTCAATATCTTTGATGTTTGACGCGTGATTTATCTTGGTGATAATATTATCTACATCTTGTATTGAAATTTTTTCAGTAAATGTTTTCCAATCAGCATCTTTTTCTATAAATTTCCATGTTGAGTTTTGAACTGTCCTTTGCCAGTTAAAATTATGATAAATGTCAAAGGTTATTGCAACGTGATCTGAAATGTGCGTCAATATAGTCGTCTTCCAGTTATGTACAAAACTTATTGATTTTTTGTTTGAAATCGTAAGATCTATAATGCTTGAATTTCGGCAGGTGGGTATCTTAAGATTATGAATAAATAGGCTGTGTTCGTCTATGATGGAGTGGAATTTGAAACCATTGGAGTTTGTCGTCGGATCAAACCAGACTGGGTGTCTAGAATTGAAGTCACCACATAGTATAATAGGTTGTTGATTGTAGGTATCCAGAAGCTCCTTGATATATTTTCGATGAGTGTCATTAAATCTATGAGGATGTATATAAAAGTTTGCAATAACAGTATTTGATTTTGCTGAATTTATAGAGGTGGTTGTACAAAAGGAGTTTGTGAATTTATTGATTTTATTATATTTTAAACACTTATTCATAAAGATCGTTGCAGTGTATATTTGTTCATCTGTCATTGAATGCACTACTTGAGATTCTAAATCGAAAATTACATCTCTATTAATTATATAGGGTTCCTGTATTAGGATGATATCTGGTGGGTTGTCTTTTATTGCAGCTTGAAGCTCACTCAATGCCATGAAACTTTTTCTTAAATTTTGTTGTAAACATTTAATTTTCCTTTACCCAATGACATAATTTAGACTGGGTGTTTTTTATTCTTCATTTATGGGAGAATATTGTGTTCTTTGGATTATTCGATCTGTTTGTATATTATAAAGCGGGCACACGTTAGAATTTGGCCTATGACTTGTTGAGCTATTTTTATATTTAGGGTTGCACACACTTAATCGACGGAACTTGCATTTGAACCTGTTTGACTTGTACTAGTTAGTTACTTGATTATCTTGATATTTTACATAGATATATTTTCCCGTTGAAGAGCAAGATATTTGCTTGAAAGCTTGCAAAAACCAAAATTGAAAGAAATTCTTTACCTGAATTTTATTGTTCCTTTTTAAAAAAAATCACTATAAATATATTAATCCTTAAGTTAATGCTAAGAATAAACAGTGTGAAAAATTTTAGAAAATTAAAAGTGATAAAACAATAACAAAAGTCTCTCCTGCTTACGAAACTACGTTGATGGCCTCGTGCTATATAAGATCACCTTAGTGGGTCGTTGAAGTACAGTTTGCACTGTAATGATGAAGGCCAACAGCCCGAAACGCGAACTTGGTTGACTTTCATGACTTATCAAAAATCGCTTTATAGACAATATTCATAAAACTGCCTAATAAATCAGTCTGCCGATGGGCACACTGTAGAACATACCGCCCTGACCCCCTGTTAAAACTGTCCTGTTGACAGGAATCGTCTATAAAAAAGCCCTGGAGGGGGGGCCAATCTGGGCGTTGGCTATTTCCTCCCCCTCTGCCCGCAGCTGCCACCAGCTGACCACTCTTTTTCTGTTTTTATTTTGACGTCATCATTTTGAGTTTAAATGCAAATAAGGGTGTGTACAGGTTATATTAACAAAAAGATATAGCATATATACAAAATATGGGACTGGTAGCAAATAGGAACAGTGTACATTTTAATAGTAGGGTATGATCTTATATAAAGTATCGGCTCTAACTAATTGGAAGATATGTGAAATATGCTATAATTGTCATTATATTACAGTTTAAAATATACTATATATATGTTCGTAAACATCCATCTAGTTATAAAGGCTTTTTTTTGTCTTGTAGAAAAATAAGGAAAGAAAAACCTAAGAATATGACACAGCAGTTTATTTGATACCAAACAAATTCACCCTCATTTACATGAAAGAATAGCGAAGCAATGAGAGAAATAGATTCCTGGAGTAACAAAATATATCAAGATTATTTGTTAGTTGGGAGTTGATTCAGAGAAAAATACACACACAGCCACATCAACCTATATTATAAAATAAATTAAGCTTCCAGAGCTAAGTTTCTTGTTTAACCTTTTATTTTCAAGCTTTCGGACTTGTCAGTCCTTCAACAGGAGTATCACGTCAATAAATTGATCATAAATACTATTTTTATATGCAAAAATTATTATTTACATATTTGAAATACTTATGATATTGAAAGGGAGAGAAAAAATATATTACATTCTTTGTGTGTTTATTTTCACATCAACCAATAGTTTAACTCCCGACCTTTCAGTAACTTCCTGTCACTCTCTTCAGGGGAATGATAAAGAAGTCACTGAGACATCGAGAGTTGAAATAAACTATTGGTTGATGTGGCTATGTTTTTCTCTGAAAAATATAACAAATTATAATCTGAAAAAATAGTACAAATGTGATGTTGTACTGGGATAAGGTGCATAAATTAAGAAAAAGGCATCTCCTTATCGTGCAACTGAAAGTTGCTGATGGCGCATGATGGCAATAGATGGCGCAAGCCATCAGCAACTTTCAGTTGCACGATAAGGAGATGCCTTTTTCTTAAATTATAATCTGTTAATTAATTCTTAAATATTCTTATTGAATAAATTTTAAGCCTCTCTATAAATAAAACTTTACTGAAATATACGACATAACATTCGATATTTATTATAGAAATTCCTACAGAAATATCTGTAGTAGAAATGTTGGCCTTTTGCCTTAAACACGGTTCGGATTGAATAAAAATATCGAAGTCAGAAAATTGTATATTTCAATCGCATAAAATGTGATCTCTTCTATTTGTATGAAATTGTAGAAATCAATTCAACACAAATTATATAAAACAACTGTAATACCTTTAATTTTTATTCATTATAGGTTAGATTTCGGGTTATTAACTCTCTTCATCTGAATAATTTGCTATAGTAAACATTTGCTTTGGATCTCAAAAAGATGGCAAACTAATATTTGTCCTCCGATTCTCTAAGTAAGAGTCTCTAACTTGGAAACTGACTATATACAAATAAATATAAATGCATTTCATTTGAATTTATAATCTCCTTTGAGTATTACTAGTGACTTTGTTCATATTGCCACGTGGAAAATTAGGGAAGACAAAAACTTCAGGAGGAAACAAAATTTATTTCAGGGAAGGACAAACTATGGATTGTAAACAAAAGATAAGCCACGAGGGAAATTTACAGAGTCGCAAGATATGAACATAAAAATGACCACTCTGTTAATAAAAAATAATAAAAATTAATAAATACTATGTTACATAAATAAAATTAAAAAATACTATGTTACATAGCTTCTTCCCTATGGGAGCTGTGACCCACAGCTAGCAATTATTGTAGATACTGACGTGGATTTGACGTGCTTCTGCCAAGGATTCCATCGAAGTCTTGGAACTTTGTCCCTAGTACCTTTGCGTTCATTTTCTTGCGGCGTGAAGAGCGGCTTTGTCGTCGTATCGTCGTCTATAGGGACATCGTCATCTTGGAAGGAAGTCTTGGCTTTGACACGGCGGTGGAATCCTGGAGCCAGTCTCTAAAAATGTGGATTACAGCACCCATGGCTTCAAATTCTTCTCGGCGATCTTCAGTTTGTCTTCCCTAACTTACCCAGCATCTCCACCAAAATGCCACGTGGAAAATTAGGGAAGACAAAAACTTCAGGAGGAGACAAAATTTATTTCAGGGAAGGACAAACTATGGATTGTAAACAAAAGATAAGCCACGAGGGAAATTTACAGAGTCGCAAGATATAAGCATAAAAATGACCACTCTGTTAATAAAAAGATAATAAAATTAATAAATACTATGTTACAATATTAATATATTCTTTGATCAATTTTACTATAATGTTGTTCCAAAAGTCCGTAAACATATTATGATCATGATTTATATATTGCAAGTGTTTACGAACTTTTGGGACAACCTTGGTAATATTGGTAACTTTGGTTCTATACGAGTATATATATAACAGAATTCTTATAGAAGAATGATTTAATCTCTGATGTTCTATATTAACGGTGGTCAATCAGCAGGTGGGCCAAGTTTCAGAATTATAAAGTTGTCTAAAAGTTCGTAAACACTTGTAAAATATAAATCATAATAAGTTTACGAACCTTTGGGACAACCTTGATAATATTGGCAACCTTGGTAAAATTATAACAGAATTCTTATAATTCTGATGTTCTATATCAAGGTTGGCTAATCAGCAGGTGGGCCAAGTTTCAGAATACAAGGTTGTCCCAAAAGTTCGTAAACACTTGCAAAATATAAATCATAATCATACTATGTTTACGAAATTTTGGGACAATCTTATACTTGTCTCTTATCCCTATGTGCAGCGGACCAGGTCATCGTGGCCAGGAGGGGCCGTATCCGGCCTATTAACAACTTCTTCGAGTTTATGATGATCCCAAACAAGACTCGAACAGACAATATCCGTCTTGTGTTCAAGATCCTGGTCGTCTTGATGCTTCTTTCTGGATTCTTCTACCAGGTAACCCATATTCCATTGGTATTTATGTACGCCCCCCTTTATGTATGTGGGGATGGTTGCGTGCGTGTTGGTGTGCCTTGTGGAAAGGCCGCTGATAAAATTATAATCATTTTTTTATAAATTAAATTTATTTATTTAAAGCCAGAAATATATAAAGAGAAAAGAAGTAACGGCCGTTGGAAGCAAGCCTTGTTGTTGACGACGCGTGTGGCCAGAAAGTCCGGGATGCCGCTCGCGCATGCGTAGTGACGTGTTTTGCCAGCTTGCGCTTGCCGAGACGTAGTTAGGTCGCCACACTACTGCCCGTATGTGTATTGGAGCTTTGTCCCAGTTCGCGCTCGCTGAAGCAAAGTGTGGTCGCCACATATATATATATATATCAGCCAACCCTCGAGGTACTTTTGAACAAGAAGTATAAGAACGAAGTTGAAGGGTTCCTTTATCAGAGATCATTGAGACAATCTTTCAACCTTTTCAGATATTCGATAAAGAAATTAAGTCAATCAAACAATGCCACAGGTTTCTGAAGATAAGTTTTTTAAATCTTTATTAACGTAATATGAGCTTTCGGGCATTTCTTGCCTTCTACAGGAGTACATAAAAACGCAGAAAGGCAGAGATCCCCGAAAGATCGAGATTACATTAATAAAGATAAAAGAAACACATCTCCAGAAACCTGTGGCATTTGTTTGATTGGTGGAATCCCGGAGATTTAAATCTATTGATAGAGAAAATTAAGTATGAAAAATCTTGGGGTAATAATAGCCAATAAAGAAAAGAGTATCATATTCATTCTTATACTTCTCGTTATATATTTATCTTTATGTTGAAAACAAGTTTGACTAAAAAAATTCGGAAGTAAAGGATTATTTTCATTATATATGATTATATTTAACAATACACACAGTAGCACATACCTCTCACAGTCTGGGAAAAGACTTAATTCTGGCATCAAAAATATCTTGATGATGGATGAAGCCAATCTCCATTAACGTCTTATATCCTATATGAATTTGGACCTCTTATGTTTCTCTTTGAAAGCTCGAATAAGCGGTAGTCACAGGGAACTAATTCGAAGGAGCTTTAGGATGGATATGGCAGAAGTGTTCATCCTAAATAAGCAATAAGTTATAACTTCGGTGTTTTAGGTCTAGCATTGCGCTGCAACATTAATCACTTATAAAGTCCTCGACTCTTGTTTTTGATAGCTTTATTCTAACGGGTTTGAGTCTAGCAATAGTGTGCAGCCTTGAACCCTTTGGTAGGAATTCGGTCGACAATAACTCCTTTTCTGCCGAAGAGGACATGTGTTCAGTGGAGAATGGATACTGATGTAACTTTTTTTTGACCTAGGTTCTCCACATAACTGCTTTCCCACTCGTTTTCTGGACGGTTCATGTATGAAACACCAGCTTCGACGATAGCAATTCGTTTCAGAAACACTAGATCAATCTGAATTTGAACTGGGCATTATTTGATGAACCTTTTTCTCTTAGAAGCTGTGTGTGTGTCAAACAATGAGCCTCCCTTGTTCTGTTTTTTTTTTCTTTCGTATTTGCCGCTACCGCTTTGCTCAATTTTCTAAAAAGCCTCTAGAAAAATGAATACCGCGTCTGGTATGGCCTGCAGGTAAACGATTTCATTTGTTGAGTTCTAACACGCGCTTCTGTTTAACGGTATCAGTTACAGTCTTTGCGGCTCCAGTTCTCAAGAGACGTCCTGCCTGCTTTGGAATTGACGGATATATTTACATATGTACTGAAGGAGCATTACTGTTTCTCTCTAGATGAGCAACATTCTCTTTTGAATCTCCGTTGGAGGGTATAACTCTCTGTTTATAAAACCTGTATCGTGGCTTTCTATAATTTGGACGGATAAACTATACGGTGAATCATTTGAAAGAAGGAATTTTGTGTTAAACAACCATTTTTATAATATATTTCACATATCAAAACATAAATAAAAACAATATATTCCTATCTGTCTAATTCTGTTCATGGGCTTATGGAGGTTCGAGAGGACGACGTATTAAACTTATTTATTTACTGCAACCAGTAGACAAATATTAATTGTAATATTGTTCTTAGAGCAGGGATAACAAAAGGACCATCTTAAATATAAGGTTTCATCTATAGACATTTTTAAATTTAAGAAATTAATATCATTGTGAAAACACTCTAATTTTTAGAAATATATATTCAATGCAATAAATTCACTTATAAGTTTTATGCTGCACCATCTTGACGAAAAAATTAGTTAATTGAAATATGGTGCTAAATTGAGTATATTCTTATATATTTTGCAATATTGCCCCAAAAAACTTAAAATTTAAAAATGGACGAAAAAAACCTTCAATAATTGCTTGAAATGAAATATTGCGGAAACCTCTCCGGAACATATCTTATCATGCTCAGAACTGACAATAGAGGAACTATTTTCCAGGCCTATAACTACCATCGCAAAATTGGAGAGGAGTGGACTTCAGGAATTGGTTTAACCATGAAGATAAGCACCACCACTACTATTGCCCCGGCTATAGCCCGAAAAACCTCAGTATACAGTTGAGTTTTGTCTGAAATAGCAAAACCTAATGCTCTCTCTGTGGCACATCCATTTATCACCACCATCTTTGCGTTCGGCACAGGGGTGATGATAAAGGTATATGAGCCCATTATGCTATCTGAATATCATCTCCCCGCAATATTTGTGTTATATGACAATGTGTATGTGAATTGTCCTAGGTGACAGCCTTCCTCAACATGTACTACCAGTACCCCACCGTGATGGACTTCGACATCACCTTCCCTGATGACATAGATGCTCCTGGTATCACCCTCTGTAACAACAACGGGTGAGTTGACTTCCTGACATATGACAGAGAACTGAAGTCTTACACCATGGTGCGATTTTACAATTTGGGTGCCAATTCAATCAAATATATCTTGTGTTAATATTGTTGCACCAAGTTGCAGCTTTGCATGGTCGTCGACCTTGGTTTCCCGAGCGGGTTTCCATACTCAAAGCAAATAAATAAAAGTAATTAAAAATAAATTACCTTTTAAAGTTATTGCGTTTATTTATTCGTTGTCTTCTTCGTAGGTCGCGATCCGCAGTCTTGGTCTAGGTCCACTCTCGCTCCAATAACCAATCAAGATATATGTACAATAAAATATTACAAAAGGAATGAAACTATAAAAAGGAATGATGATAATATAAATAATCTGTTTTAAATAAATGTAGGGCGCATTAAAATTGATGTAACAATATGAGGTGAGGATAACATGTGAAAATATGAACTGCCAGGATATTGCCAGAAATCTCTTTCTTTTCTACACTGTTCTCTTTAAGATTTAGAATGTTTAAACTCCTAAATACATTTATTTTCTTCTATTTTTCAATAATAATAATGAATGAACAATTTTAATGTAAATATTTGATGACAATGTTTTTTTTATTTTCTCTCTTTCTCCTTTTCAATATCTTATGACTATTCTTTACGTCCTAAAATTACTGTAAATATATATGTATAGACAAATGTAGAAACATACATGTATGGCAGCGCAAGTGTTCCTAGTAGGAACATAGCGCTTTAAATTGAAATAAATTAAATTAAAAGAGATGTTTCATTTGAGATTTATTAAGTTTTCTAACTTAAGGGCTTATACAGGAGATCAGGATATAATCATCATAAACTAAGTCCCTTAAGGAACAATATTTCTAAATATCTTTAAAACTATTTTATGTAATTGTTTTCAAAAGAAGTTTAATTTACAAAAATTGTACCAAAACTGTGTTTTTCATATTTTCATATATTTTGAATATGATTTTGTTTTTAAATACAAATTGAGGGGTAGAACTCTTTAAAATTTACTAAATAGGAATAAATGGCATGAAGATAAGGGAAATATCGACGCTAAAAAAAAAAAAGAGGAAAATAAACTACCTGACACTGATTTTGAAACACCAAGAATTAGTGGGAAAAACGTTGTGAAAATCTGCATAAAGAGAATACCAGTAACGAGGAATGAATGATCTTTATTAGAACAGAATATACACTGAGCGACATCGCCGTCCACTCAATATGTTGTGGGACCACCGCGGGCGGCTATACAGGCAGCATTATGTCTTGGTACTGACTCAATGAGGATGGTGTCCTGAGGGATGGCTGTACATTTCCTGTCAACCATCAGCCACAGTTCATCTTCTAAACGCGGCTGTGGCAACGCACGCAAACAACGTCCAATTAGGTCCCAAACGTGTTCTATAGGTGAGAGATCAGAAGAGACTGGTGGCCATGGAAGCACCGAGGTTTCATACAGGGCATCTTGGCTGATGCGTGCTTTGTGAGGTTGGGTGTTATCCTGCTGGAAAATGACATTTAGTGCCTCTGAAGGAAGAATAACGTCACCGGCCTCAGCATGTATTGTTGCATCCACGTATCGTTGGGCCATCAAAGTGCCAAAATGTTCGTTAACTTCTTTTCACTGGTTTTATTCAATTCACTCTTCAACCTAGAGGTATAGTTGGCGTACAAGCCTTTCCCTAAAATGTAACCAGCTTTCCAAATTTCTAACTAGTTTCAAAGCACTGGTCTTAGGCGATGACTCCTTAAATCATATCGGCATTATGACATCGTGAGGTGCGGCGTTCCACAGATGCGGCCGGATTGAAAATCTCCACGTGTCCACGTGTGCTAACGTCACTCTGACCGCTCCAGCCACCCTCAATCGTGCAGTAACCAATCGAGGCCTGGCATTGCTGTGAATAATTCCTTAGTGATCCGAAGTTGATCTCTTATTTCATGTTAAACGTTGATCCAAAACGTCCTTGACAGATATTGTTTCATTTTGTAATATTTGCTTCTTGTAGAGCACTTGGTCGGAAGAAGAGTCTACAGAAGTCAGAGTCAGAGATGAAGGCTGATATCTTTTTATAACTGGAAAAATGCTTCTCCTCATAAATACCCTATCCTCTAAAGGTTAAACACGAAACCAAAATTTCGATAATTCTATTTATTAAAACACCAATTTAGTTTAAAATCAACAACAACAACAACAAAAAGCCTTTATTTAGGGTCACTGACCCTATACAGGATTCACCAGAGGTATGGGTATGCATAAGAACAAAGCAGTGAGACAAAGGAAATAACGATATATACAGAAGAAAAAGAAAAAAAAAAGAGAAAGAGGGCAGCAAGAAAAACAACACAAAAGGAGTAGCAGTAAGAAAGTGAGGAGTGAGTGTCACTTGGCCTTCTTCTGAGATATGGACTTGTAGAAACCATAAATCGCCGTAGCAATATACTTATTCTGGGTCATGTTGTCAATTATCGATGGAAGTGAAGCACAGTGTTGCCCAGTTTTGAGCATAAGGGTTCTTCTTTCTTCTTTCAGAGCAGAGCAATCAAAAATATAGTGAGTGCTTTCATTTTTTAGTTTTGAATTACAGAAGGTACAAATCGGGTCCTCACCGCAGAGCATCTTGGTGTGGTTTTCTCTAAAAAAACTTGAAAGTATTCTATCTTGTGCGAGTAGTCTTACAACCGGGAAAGGAAAATCCCCTAAAAGGTATCCTTCCGTCATGAAATATATATGTGAATGTCTTTGTAGTTAGGGTATAGCTTAGATTTATCCATTCTTGTAAGTTCGTTTTGCATAGATTGGTCTGCCGCTGTTTTTAAGAGCCCTGTAATCGCGCTTCTCAGCGTTTCAGGATCATCACAGGAAACAAGTGCAGGGGATCCATTATTGTTAAGCAGATTGGTGAGCTTTTTAATGAAACCGATGGGTGTGCCCGAAGCATTAGACAGTTCCCGTGTTCTATTAAAACATATACGCGGCAATCTGTCACTGCTCATATTCAACACCCGCAGCCAATACTTCAGGGTTAATTTCAAAGCTGTTACACTCAATGAGATACGTCCGGTTTCTAATCTGATTATGTAGCCTGGAGTGTATCTGGGCAGATTCAGGAACCTACGGATAAATATGTCTTGTATACTGTCCAGTAAGTCTTTATGCTCTGTTGCCCACAATGGAGCGGCATACATCAGGACAGCTCTCACTATTGTATCAAAGAGTTTGATTGATAAATTTATTGACTTTGCTTTTGATTTTATTAATATTGGGTGTGTGGCGTTAATTGCTGTAAGTGCTTTTCCTTTAAAGTAATTTTCCGGGTGAGTAGTTGTTATTGTTGGTGTCAGAGGGAATCCCAGGTATGTATATCTTGAAGTTATTGTTATGGGTTTATCATTCCAGAACCATCTATCCTTATTTGAGGGTTTACCTCCATTACGGAACACCATGATTTTGACTTGGACTCATTTAGTGTCATTAAATTCTCATCGAGATATTCTTTCAGTATTTTGATCTTCTTTTGGAGGTTCATCCTGGACTCACCTATAATTGCTATATCGTCGGCGTACAGCAATAAATGGATATCTCCAAATTCTGGCAAATTTACACTCGGCAGGTCTGAATTATTATAAATTTCGATTAAGTCCGTGATAAATAATATAAAGAGCAGTGGGGAAAGTGGTTCTCCCTGGAGGACTCCCGAGTTTATCTTAATACTTTCCGTAAATGATCCCTTCCATCTGATAGCTATAGTTGCTTGTTCGTAGTAACTTCTGATCGTACTTATGAATTGGTAACTTATGCCTAGGTTGTAAAGTTTTTTCCAAAGTATTGAGTGAGGTACAGTATCAAATGCCTTCCTTAGATCGACAAAAAAGACATATAGTTTTCCCCTCTTTTTTCTTAATGATAGTTGGATTAAAATAGTTTGTGTAAATATGTGGTCAATACATGATCTTCCTTTTCTAAATCCCGCTTGGTTTTCCGGTATAACCCTTCTTCCCTCGACCCATTCCTCCAGTCTTGATCTTAGGATTGAAGTGAAAAGCTTTGATGCATTGCTAATCAGTGCAATACCTCGGTAGTTGGAGGGGCTGTTCTTATAACCATTTTTAAAGATTGGGTGTATAGTGGAGTTAGTCCAAATAGTCCAGTTAGTCCAAAAAGTTACTCTTCAAACCAGCTATCTCCTTGTATATGTCTGCATTGGTTATCTCTGAGTCCAATATAGGATCTTTCTGAGAAATCACATTATGTAAATTACAAATTCTCAAATTTTTCTCTGTAGTTATTAGTTCGCGGTAAAAGTTCAGCCAGTCCTGTATAGCTATTTCTCCTTGGATTATAGATGTGCTTTTGTAGAGCGCAATAGTTTTCCAGCAGTGTTGGGCAAATATTAATTAAAATGATTTATTAAAGATTAACAATTGATTAATTGTTAATTGTAATTTTCACAATTAACAATTAATCAATTGTTAATTGTATTTTTACAATTAACAATTAATTAATTGTTAATGGTATTCATACAATTAACAATTAATTAATTGTTAATTGCACTTTTCTAATTAACAATTAATTAATTGTTAATTGCACTTCAATTTAATTGAAAATTTATTTTTTAATGCCCAACACTGCATTTCAGTACCACTCTTTTCTCGAACATGCTGTCCAACAATTTGTGACTCTTTGGCAGATTTGTCATTGTCGCAAAAGAAAAAAGGCGTTCAACTGCAGCTGACGATGGTAAAGGTGTGTTGTATTTAATAAAAACACTTTTTATCTCAGGCAGTGTTGGGCAAATATTAATTAAAATGATTTATTAAAGATTAACAATTGATTAATTGTTAATTGTAATTTTCACAATTAACAATTAATCAATTGTTAATTGTATTTTTACAATTAACAATTAATTAATTAATAATTGTATTCATACAATTAACAATTAATTAATTGTTAATTGCACTTTTCTAATTAACAATTAATTAATTGTTAATTGCACTTCAATTTAATTGAAAAATAATTTTTTAATGCCCAACACTGTTTTCCAGAAGGTCTTTGAGTCTTTAGCATTTCTGAGTATTTCCTGTTTTTCATTACCAAAGCCTTTCCTTTTTAGATCCAATAAAGCGAGATATTTCTTTCTGGAAGAAGCATAACATTCCCTGTCTTCCAATCTATTTGTTTTGCGATATTTCTTCAGACTTTCTTTTGCCAGTTTTGACGTGACAACGTCTTAAATTAGGTTGCGGCTGGGAGTCACTTATGAAAAAGTGTAACGCCCGGTAACGTTACGATGAGTCACCGAACGAGAGTGCTGCGCGCGCAGCTGCGCGCGCAGCGCTAGAGAATTAGGCGCATTGAATCGGCGCATGCTTGTCTCTGTCTTTGTCTTTCTCGAACGTTCTTGGCGTTGGAAAAACAAGAAAGCGTCATAATACAAGTTCACACGTGTGGTTAAAGTATCGTCAGCTGTGTCTGTAGTGAAAATGTGGAGTGCTTAGATTCGTCATTTACAACAACTACAACAATAAAGGTAAATAATTGTACACTGATATTTCATTATCGTAAACTATGATTGATTGATTAATTGTTAGATAGACACAAAAGTTGAGAAACTGAGTTTATAGGTTATGTCATACTATTGATAAATGTTGATAGTGTTAA
Organism: Cordylochernes scorpioides; assembly: GCA_030710605.1. Classification (NCBI taxonomy): domain Eukaryota; kingdom Metazoa; phylum Arthropoda; class Arachnida; order Pseudoscorpiones; family Chernetidae; genus Cordylochernes; species Cordylochernes scorpioides. The sequence goes on from CP092869.1 coordinate 19,673,335, forward strand.
GTAAATTATTAGTTTAAAATTAATTAATTAATTAATTATTATTTTACAAATTTTAAATAGTTTCAAATTTATTTAGCAAAAATTTGAACCTTCGATCTAAATAAGTGTTTTGATTTTCAAATTGATTCTTTAAAATTAAAAATTCATCCATTCAATTTCAAATGTTCAACAGGAATCACCACTCTCAAAACAATGGAAACGGTGCCTTCAACTTCCAGTACTTCAATGGAGACGGAGGATATCGTGCCGTCAACGTCTGCAGTACCTTTCGTTGTTCCACACACCACCTCTACCGCCAGAACGAATGCTCAGCGACAACGTGAGTACAGACTACGAAAAGCATTGACCAGAACTCCTGAACAAGTAAGAGCCTTTGCAAAAGCGGCTGCGGAGAGGCAACGCAGGTTCAAGCTACGTAAATCTGCTAACATAGCCCTCACCAGCGGTACGTCAGAGTCACCTGCTTCAACGTCTTGTTCTGTGGTGGAGAGAACAAGCGTTCCTGTCGTGGCGGAGAGAACGAGCGTTCCCCTAACTAACGCTCAACGGCAACGTGCATTCCGACAACGTAGAGCAGCATCTTCTCGGACTGATGTACAACCGACTACTTCTTCAAGCCAAACAGCAATACAACTGGAACAATCCACCTGGTATACCAAACCGACTTTTTTCATATCATACCAGTCCTTATCGAACCACGGCTTAGATTTCCTGGGGCCGCCCTTAATTGAGTACGTTATTTTTGCAGATGACATTGCTTCCAAAATTCGCTGATTGAAAGTGTATACAAGGTCATCGGAGGCTGGTATGTTTTTTTTTTCCCGCAATTCTTCCAGTTTCATTTTAAACATTGCGAGTCCCTCGGCTGACCATCTATATCTCGTAATATTATAATCTTCCCGTTTGGTTTTTTTCTCATTGAAGTTTTGGCCTTTTATCGTTAAAACCAAAGGGTGGTGGTCAGAGTACAGTTGGTCATCGACTTTGAAGTCCAGTAAAATTGGTAGTAAACCCTGTGAGAGTATGCAATAGTCAATAGTCGAAGAGCCTCTTTCAGATATGTATGTAAAATCTCCATCTTTATCTCCTCTAGATCTTCCATTAACTATTGTCAAAGAATTATCTTCCAGGAAATCAAGAAGTTTATCAGACAGAGATGATATTATATGATCTTTGGCCCTTCTTTCCGATGTTAGAGGGAGCTGGAAATTAAATGGATTGTGTAGTCCTCCCAACTTCCCAGTTCTGATGTTTAAATCTCCAATTAAAATTATTTCCTTTCCATCTTCTATTTGCTTTTGAATTTATGTAGACAGTTTATCTAAGTTATGCAGCTGTATATGGTTTGGAGGAAGGTATACAAATATCAAACAGATAACATGTTGGAGGGCTCTTGTGTTTGTTGATAAGAAAATAGATAGCCAAGTGCCATCCTTTTCTGAACTGTCTACTCTATATTGCCCGCCTTCCCTAAAACCGACAATAATACCCCCTGACCCTCTTCCCCTTCCAGATTCTTTGGTGGCAGGTAATTCGATAATTTGATAATCTTTTAGTGTTATGTTAGTCCTGTTCAGGCACCATGTTTCAAGTAGAGCAAAAATTTCGTAGTTCTTTATGTGCTCGAGGAGTGGAAATATCGAAAGAATCCTATAGAAACCATTTATATTCCAAATTTAGTTTAAAATCATAAAGCAAGATTTAGAACCACACACTTGGTAGGTATAAATAAACAAAGATTTCAATAAAATATTTCCTATATAGCGTTGCATACACGTTCGCCAACCTTGACTCCTATCAAGTATTTACCAAACACTTAACCATATAAAAAATGCCTTAATGACATATTAATCAATGAGCCTGAGGGGAAGAAGTCCGACCACATCCCTGGACCCTTGGAATATTGGAATAAGTTTTGGTCCAAGGTGACTAACGTAGCAACGGCACCCATTTTCCAATAATAGTTGCATTGGAAACGACAACAACAATCAATAAGCCCCAATGACTTAGTGAGACAAATAGATGTAACCAGAGTTCCTGGAGCGTTGAACATAACTTCTCAGGGTTGTGTCTAGTGTGAAGTTCAAGTCACGGTAGATTATAGAGATGAGCTAGCTGACTAGGAAGTTCCATGCAGACAGCTATTCTGTCTAACGATGCAGAAACGATCTGAGCCAGTCTAATTAGTATGGTTGTCTGAATTCTGTTCTTCAGAAAAGCTGGGCAACTACATATAGACGACCTGTCTGTTATTCCTCAAAATAGTAAGGACAAATAGTCCCTTCCAGGATGCCAAACAGCAAGATCTGCCAGGACATGTCTGTGGTCCGACTGATGACATATTCAAGTCTACCTTTAGACAGGTGTTATGCTTAGGAGTCAGTTAGATATTTTTTATTTATTAATCAACCAGGCACGATATTGAAGTATTTGCGTCTATTACAGAGGAAACAAACAAAGCAACAAAATATTAAAACTTAGAATCAAATAATTATAAATTTACATGTATTAATCGGTAGAGTTAATAAAATTTATATAGACAAAGTGGCTGTGTGATATATATAAGAGAGTTAAATCATTTAGATCAGGGAACAAACGATATCTCACTTCTGCAAAGTACGGACAATCGTAGATAGGTGGAGAGCAGTTTGTTCAGAGTCATTTAGAGAGATCAATATATATATATATATATTTAAAATAGAGCAATGGTCTACGCATTGTAAGAACAAAAAAGGCTTCGACTTTGCTCAATTTTCAAAACGATATCAACCAGTTTTGGTTACGACGCTCTACGCCTTGCAAGAACAATAGAAAGACTTCGATTTTCTGTCAACAGTTGGAAGTTACATTTCAACCACAGAAGTATGTTAGGGGGAATATTTCCGCCTTCTTTAATTCTAAAAGATTAAAATACATTCTATGGATAAATTCACCTTATTTTATCTTCCTAAATATAAACCTTTTATTCTAATATTCATATCTTCAGGATAATCTCAAGTTATTTTGAAAAAATATTTTATTACATCATATTGAAATTCTTCAATATCTACAAATAAAATTTGATGGGTCAATATGGTTATATATTTATTTTCAAAATTATTTTGATCGATATTGATTATGAAGTTATGCAAATTAAGGTAAAACGGTCCAAGATAGATGAAAATCAGATGAAATTATTCTTGGGAGATGTAATGAACAGTTAACACACCAACGAACGACAATTTCGATTCATGTTGTCTATAAGTTGATTGAAGAAGTCATTGAGAATTATGGCCTATTGTGTAGAAATAAAATATTCAAGCTTGTCAAGTTTTGAATATATCTGCTTATAATCAAATGTGCAGGTAGTCAGAAATAAAGGATCATATGCTAATATGTATAAATATATAATAAAATTAATCATTATTTTATTAACAGAGTATCATTTTTTATGTTTATACTTTTCTATTCTGTAAACTTCCCTCATTGCTTATCTTTTGTTTATCATTCATAGAATGTTCTTGCCTGAAATAAATTGCTGTCTTATCCCGAAGTTTGTCTTCCCTAATTTTCCACGTGGCAATATATTTGAATATCAAATCTAGTTCCAGTGTTCGTATTGTAGATATATCTTCTGCCTTTATGAGGAACTTCTGAAAAAAATACAAATTTGGTTATTATATTCTAAGCGTTTATATATGAAATACTCTAGAAAAGATGCAATACCGAAACTAAATTATCTATGCACCAAATAAAGATTATGTCAAAGAGATATCGCTACACCGATTTTAATTAACGACTTTCGGTGAATCCCTATCACCCTCTTCAGGGGAATGATGAGTTCTTAAATTTAGGGTCTATCTTAACATAAAGGATTCTCTAAAATACAAGAGGTTCGGTCAATAAAAGTTCACAATTTGGTGTGAAATTCATGATACCTTTTTATTGAGAACCTAGAAAACTGAAACTCTGTATAAAAGATATCCAAACACTCCTATATATAACAAATGGAAACAACAAAACGCGAATGTTTCTTCTCCACAAATAGATCAAACTTCTACTGTCTTTACTGCGATGAAAAAATATTGGGAGGGCTTGGCTCATCAGTGGTGAACCCTTCCAGCGGTATCGCCAATTTAATCTACCAGACCACTTCTTTAGAGCTCTAATTCTGTATTGGATCATTATGCTTATATATGCTGCACTGAAGAGTGAAATTCTATAATAGTATATATTAGAATTAATTCATATATCCACCTTCCTTCTATATATATTTGATCCAGTTTTGTTGCTAAATTGAAATATTCTTTGGTAAAACGCCTCATCCAACGATCTGAACCACCTTCTAACAGCTTGGAGTAAAATTGCATCACTTTCAAATGTTTTACTTAGTAAAAACTCTTTAATCTTCCAAACAAGTGGAAGTTGAGGATGCCAGGTCAGGGCTGTACGCAAGGTGAGGCATCAAAGTCCACCCATACCCGGCAATATTCGCCGAGTCAGGTGTGCCATGTGAGGTATCGCATTTTCCTGATTAAATTTGATAAGGGTGTTTTTATGTTGGGTATTTTGTTTAATTTGATCTTTTCAGATTTTTGATGATTATAAATACCTTTCCTTGTTGATAGAAGAATTTCTTTAAAGAGTGTCCATGAATATCAGCCCTTTTAGGTACCTAAAGATAGATATCATGATTTTGTCCTATAAAAGGCCTTGGAAGTGTCTTTATTGGTGATGTTATATGGGTCCATTGTAATGATAGGAACTTCGAAGAAGGATCATAATCATAAATGCAAGTCTTATCACTTGTTATCACACCTTTTCTCAAATATATGAGATAGTTCTCCAGAAAAAGTTTCCATGAGGTCAAACATAATTTCTTTCTGGATTTGCATCATTTCTTGTTTTGGAATTTTCGGCACCCATTTCAAGCGTAAAAAAATTTCGATACCCAAGAGATTTTTAATAAATTTGATAAAATTTTATTTTTATACAGCTAAAGTTTTTACACTATTCTATATGTCTCAATTGTCCGGTTAATTTTGATCAATTCCTCCGCTAGAGCCAAAATTTGGTGCGTCATTAGCGGTTATGATATCTGGCCTTATTTAAAATTACAAATGTGAATTTGTACCACTAAACCAGTCTGGAAGCTATGAATCCATCTTTGTTATATGCTTCTATCCATGGATTCGTTTCCATACACAAAATTCTTCTTCGAGTGAATTACAGTGGCTGAAATGTCTCCGAACTTAAACAGGAACTCTATTTTATTGTTTACTAGCGGATGTACCCGGCTTCGCCCAGGTTTTTCTCGAGGGAATGTTTGTAGTCTAGTAATAAGAAAATATACTACACCTAAAAACTATCAGAGAAAAGAGAAACCACGGAAGGTGAACAGAAAAATGCTTACAATGGATGTTATGTTTACGATATCAAGTTAAATAAAAACAAAGATAAAATTTGCATATGTTGGTCACTATAAATTTGTATATTTGTTAGGCGAAATTAGAAACATGATAAAACAATTGGGTATTTAAAAACAAATGTAGAAATAAAAGTTGAAGTATAATAAACAATGTTAAAGATTAGTTTTAATTATTAATCAAGATTGTGTGTGAATATGTGAGAAAGATGTAATATCGTTGTTGGTTTCTTGGCCGACTGTTTTACATATGGTGTTATCTTAAAATTGCTTGTTTTGAATATTTTTCAGATTGAGATTATTAGCTAGTATGTAAAAAAAATAACTCTGTTGAAATTTAATTTTGTATTTATATATAAATAAAATTAACTCTGTTGATTTTTTTTGTATTTAATCGATAACAGCGAAGTTACGCATGTTAATGTTAGGAAATATATTTTGATGTTAAGCAAAACCTGCTCCATCTCGTTTTACATAAATGTTGAAAATTTGGTTGAAATTGATGCATTGTAACGAAAGTTTTTAGTGATGTCCACTTATGAAATTTCCATTTTATTAATATAGATTTCAGGCTGCATATATAAAATATACAATATGTACCTTAATTCTGTTTACAGATATGAAAATAGGGATGCTTATTTAGTCTTAAAACATTATTTTTAACGATTATAAATTATTTAGATATTTTTCTACAGATCATTGTGCGTTACTTATTGACCGGCCCTTGTACATCTAAAGCGTTAAAATTATAAGGTAGGATCAAAAGGTTCCCGAAATATTTTAAAATTAATTATTTATTCATAATATATAGTAATTTAAACATCAATTTTATTTTCAAAATAGGAGCCTTGGTTATCTAAACATTTTTCCAGCGTGAAAAAAGCTGTTTAAATGCTAGTTCAAAGTAGATTTTTATAAGCTTGTTTAGCTCCACCGTCGCAATTTCAATTACTTCTGATGACGATGAAAAGCGCCTCCCTTTTAACGTCATTTTAAGTTTTGGAAAGAATAAGAAATCACATGGGGCGATATCAGGAGAGTAAGGAGAATGCGGCAAGACAGATACAGAGTGTTTGGCAGGTAGCAATTTCCACTGTTTTGATTTAAAGAGTTGGTTTCTTCTTTTTTTTTTCTTATCGCATCACGAAGGCGCACAAGTATTTCTTTGTATACCTGTTTATTAATAGTATTCCCCTCTTTAATAAATTCATAATAGACAAGTCCTTAAACGAATAAGCATAAAAGAGATAAGAGGAGCTTCTTTTATAAATTTATTGTGCAAGCTTTCGGACTATACGTCCTTCTACAGGCATGGATAGTGGTGAAACTAATGTATATAACCGATCATTGAGCCATTATAAAGAGGACAATATTTACATAAATATATCTGTAAAACTAAACGAATAAAAAATATTTATGACTTAATGACTATAATATTTACATAAATATATCTGTAAAACTAAACGAATAAATAATATTTATGACTTTTATTCGTTTAGTTTTACAGATATATTTATGTAAATATGTTCCTCTTTATAATGGCTCAATGATCGGTTATATACGTTAGTTTTACCACTATCCATGCCTGTAGAAGGACGTATAGTCCGAAAGCTTGCACAATAAATTTATAAAAGAAGCTCCTCTTATCTTTTTTTATGCTTATTCGTTTAACCAATTTTTTAAGAGTTCCTTATCGTTAAAAAAAAAAAAGACAAGTCCTTGATAATCGAAAAACACTAAAAGCATTACTTTTCCTTTGGACTTGTCAAGACAAACTTTCTTCCTCCTTGGAGAACTTGGTGTGTGCCATTCGAGTGATTGTTTTTTGGTTTGTGGATCAAAAAGAAAGCACCATGTTTTATTACCAGTTATTATTCTTTTTGAAATATCAGAATCATTATTTTCAGTGTAATTGAATCTTTTTAAATTGATAATCTGGTTTCTCTTTGTTGATCAGTTAAATTTCGTGAGAAAATAACCACAAAGTTTTTTCATGTTTAAATGTTCACCAATAATTTTTTGGCAACTATCCTACGAAATTCCAAGTATTTCTAATATATCATCAATAGTAATTTTTCTATCAGCAACAATTAAATCATGTACCTGTCTAATATTGCAATCCGTTGTTGATATCAATGGCCGACCTGACCTTGATTCATCTGCGATGCTCTTACGGCGATCTTTAAAACGTTTATACCAGAAATAAACTTGCGTTCGTAACAATTTTTCGTCTTCATAAGCTTCATTCCTTAATGCTAATGTCTCTGTGAAAAACATTTTTTAATTTTACACAAAATTTAATATTTGCCCTTTGCTCAAATGATGACATTGCAGAAACCGACGCGACCTAAATACTTACAGCAAAAATATGTCTAAAATGAAAACTACGCATGCGCATTTACTGGCGTTGCTAAATTAAATTATAGTTGAGGCTTTGTTCTTTACAGTAAAATTGATTTTACATTTTTCAAAAGTTGTTTTATATTTTATTTTTTTAAAGTTCTGGAACCTTTTGATCTTACCGTGTATGTAAATATCGAGTAAATTTACCTAATGAGTGTTAAAGGAAGAAGTGTCGGGAATTAAATGAAATTGCTTGATGTAGCTATTAATGTTAAAACCCACAAACCAGAAGTGAGAGTAAATTATCAATAAGCCGCTGTGTCCAGATTACGACGAGTGGCCTACTGCCAGGCTGACCCAGAGAAATGCCGTATGACCACCCGAGGCGAACAGATCTGCGAGGAAAACAAAGAGTTGTGTGAAAACAACACATTTATGGCCAACTACATGGTGAGTCTTTGTAGGATTTAATCGGTTTATATATGTCATGTTTTTGATAAACAGGAAGCAGCAATATTTATATATATGGTAAGTTGTAGTGCAGTTGAGGTTAAAGTGGTAATAAGGACACACAGGAGTCCGAAGAAGGAACCAGCAAGGTGTAGACGAGGAGAGAAAGATAGTCCAAGATAGACAGAGGAATGGCTGACGTAGAGATGGTCTCCGAGAAATCTGGCTCCTAAAGATTAAATTTAGAAGTTTTTATAGTCTTCCCAGATAGATAATTTGGTAATAAGCCTTTTCCTCCAAGAATTGAGAAACTGATTTAACAGTCTTCTTGTAAGAAGGTGAGAATATTGCATCTAACAACATGAACTAACGAGACATATATATTAATACATTTTGTGTAGAAATAGGATTAGTTGACTTTATAAGGTAAACTTATTCATACAGTTTGTATCCCTCGATAGCTCAGTTGGCAGAGCGGAGGACTGTAGATGTTACAACGGTGATCCTTAGGTCGCTGGTTCAAATCCGGCTCGAGGGAGTTTTTTTTTTTTTTCAATTTTTATTGGCTGCCGGCGAGCACGTGACCTCCCTGTGCGCGCACATCCGTGACAGAGGCGGCCGGCCGATGAGGAAAGACGGTCGTGACTATATATATTAATTGTTAATATACGACAAATATATGGATATACAATGTGTATATGGGTGTATGGTGTTTTGGTTTTTCATCTTCATATTGGATCACTTCTATCATATTTCTTTATCAGCTGTTCAGCATACAACATATTTTAAAGAAGAGTCTTGTTTAGAAGAAAGTTTTTTTCTCATTTTCTGGATATTATACGGCAATCTATGAAGAGGTAAAACTTGAAAAACTCAACATTAAGCTTTGTATGAGAATATAGTACAGTAGAACCTCCCTGTAAAGGACACCTAATTCCAGAGCCAAAGTGTCATTTAGAGAGAGAGAGATGTCCTCTTACCGGAGAGTTGCTAAATAGTAAAACTGGTAATTTTACAAATGAAAACTGTCTTTTGTGGAGAAGTGTCCTCTAGCGTGAGTGTCCTCTCATGGAGGTTCTACTGTATAGGAATTGGATAAAAATCTCACATTTCTTGACGGCTAACTGGTGTGTGGCAGTTCGCTGATATAGAAAACCTGGTGGATGAGATCCCATTCTCCAACATCCAGGTCATGGACAATAGCGGCCATCGCTATGAAGACGTCATCAAAAGCTGTTACGTTTCTTGGGACAAAAAGGATGGACTATTATGTAGGTAAGTTATCTTAAATGAGAGTGATATTCACATTATAATTTGATGATAATATTGATAATATTGTAAGTGTGTATGTTTATTTTTTGCTTATCCCAAGTACACGTGACCATGATAATAATGGTGCGTAGAAGTAGGCGACTGTTTTTACTGTAAGTGTACCACATGTCTACACATGTGAAAAGCAATTCGACTTTGCACTTACAAATGTGCCAGAGCCCCTTTCGGTGTTTGTTATAAAACATTTAAATTTATAGAACTATATTTTAACTCGAGCATTAGCCAGTCGTTGTTTAATGCTTCTGAGATAAATAAACACTGCACGCTGATTGGTTAATTACAAGCTCGTATCTCAAGGCTGATTAGCGTTGCGTGGTAATTATCAGTCAATCCTTATATAAATAAACAAGCCGAGTGACCCAGGCAACACCCCGGGTTTACCAGAAGGGCCCGCAGAGACATTAAGAGTATAGATAGTGGCTTGAAAACTGTAACAAAGCTATACTTACAATTAAATAATAATAAAGTAGTTTATAAAAAGTGACAATTAAATCAGAAATACAAAATATGTATTAGAAATTAATTGAGCAATAAAGAGAGATATTTATTACCCAGGTTCCTTGAGGAAAAAAAACAATAATATAAAAGAAAGTATTTTAAAATAAACAATTCGATGATGATAAATAGAAAATAAAATAAGCAACATTTGAAAAAATCTACGATTGTAAAATCGAATAGATTAAAAATAAATATATCTATTAATATTTGTGAAATAAAAATAAACGTTCGTGTGAAGCAAAACAAAAAATAATAATAATGGAAATTTTGGTATATAGATGGCTATTTATAGTTAAGTATCTTTGGAGGAGATAGCTTCAAACTTTACAACTGTAAACTCTGTTAGCCTATTATCTATATAGCTATTGTACAGGATTGAGTTTGGACACAACTTGGTGTTACAAGAGATGGAATCCCCAGACATCATCTTGAAGAAGGAAAAAATTTAACGTCGACGTGTTTCTTTTATTAATGCTGTAAATTCGGCAAGCTTTCGGACTTTGACGTCCTTCGACAGTCAACTTTTCTAGAAACTGAAAGATAATATTTATATACAGGTGAATATTTACATATATACAACTTTTATTAGCGAAATAAATGATTATTATACAAAATGCTTTCCTCTTTATCTATGTAAACAAATTTGTTCTAAGAAAAGGATGACTACCTTAGGATGCAGGGAAAGGCAAAAAACCATCTGAAATCCCTCAGACAAAAAGGTGTTGGAAACTTGGGAAGTTAAATTTTTTCAAGGTGAGGGAACAGATTGGGTACACTACTGTTATTAAATATGTGTAGGTATTGTGGAGGAAGGACAATTTTTCTGTTAAAAGTATTAAGTTGGAATGATGTAATTGCTTCCAAGATGAGGCGCTGCTGTTTGTTTTTTATTTCTATATGATGTGCGGTAGCTTGGGTTAAGTTGAAAGTGTAGCCTGTACTATTGATATGTTGGTATATTAGGGTGTCTCTTGTTTCAGGAAGAATCGCACGGCCAGGTCCATCATATCTGGGACGTTCGAGGTGATGAGGAACTGCTACATAATCAACTACAAGGGGGTTGATGAGGCCCGTCGCTTCTCTTTCATCCCCACCCAGGAACGTGAGTGTCACTCTTCATATGTGGGGTGGTATATGATGTTAGAATGGATGCACTTCAATAGTTGATTCAATATTCCATCCCTCGATATTTAGACAGAGAAAGAAGAAAGGAAACGTCTAGGCCGAGGATGGAAGATAAGATTCTATAAATAGATTCGCTTACTAATTGGCTGGCTGGCTATTCCTGGCAGACGATGATGCCACAGCTATCGACTGTGGCGCTCCTAGCGGCGGTGTTCGGCATAACCAACATTTCTTCAAGTATTAATCACGCAAAAATATAAATATGAACAAATATTCGCAAAATGTAAAGGCACACACAAATACTAAATATTAAATCATTTCAAATTTTATAACTAGCATAAGATATCAACACATGAAATTACCTATAAATAATCTGTAAGATTTTTATTGGTAGAAATTTTTACTGAATATTGGCAGCTGCTTTGTAGTATAAATATAGATAACAGTGTAAGGAAAGTATGATAGAAAAAAATTAAAAACGTGTGTAGTAAGTTCAATGTTTATTCGCTTATAGATTTTTATAAGGTGTGAGTAGTAACGCTTTAGAGTAATTTCTAGTTTTTAACATGTCTATACCTTATGTTTATACTTCTTTACTTCCATTTTAAGTAGAGTACATTTTATCAGTTCTTATTTGAGAAAAATAAGGGATGGTGGGCTAGCTAGACCTCTAACTGTCAGCTAGGGATGGTGTGCTGGCTAGACATCTAACTGTCAGCTAGGGATGGTAGGCTAGCTAGACCTCTAACTGTCACAGCTAGAAATGGTAGTCTAGCTAGACCTCTAACTGTCACAGCTAGGGATGGTAGGCTAGCTAGACCTCTAACTGTCACAGCTAGGGATGGTAGGCTAGCTAGACCTCTAACTGTCACAGCTAGGAATGGTAGTCTAGCTAGTCCTCTAACTGTCACAGCTAGGGATGGTGGACTAGCTAGACCGCTAACTGTCACGGCTAGGAATGATTGGCTAGCTAGACCTCTAACTGTCACAGCTAGGGATGGTGGGCTAGCTAGACCGCTAACTGTCACAGCTAGGGAAGGTGGGCTAGCTAGACCGCTAACTGTCACAGTTAGGGATGGTGGGCTAGCTAGACCGCTAACTGTCACAGCTAGGGATGATGGGCTTGCTAGACCGCTAACTGTCACAGCTAGGGATGGTAGGCAAGCTAGACCTCTAACTGTAACAGCTAGGGATGGTGGGCTAGCTAGACCTCTAACTGTCAGAGCTAGGGATGGTGGGCTAGCTAGACCTCTAACTGTCACAGCTAGGGATGGTGGGCTAGCTAGACCTCTAACTGTCACAGCTAGGGATGGTGGGCTAGCTAGACCGCTAATTGTTACAGCTAGGGATGGTGGGCTAGCTAGACCGCTAACTGTCACAGCTAGGGATGGTAGGCTAGCTAGACCTCTAATTGTCACAGCTAGGGATGGTAGGCTAGCTAGACCTCTAACTGTCACAGCTAGGGATGGTGGGCTAGCTAGACCGCTAACTGTCACAGCTAGGAATGGTAGGCTAGCTAGACCGCTGTCACGGCTATGGATGGTGGGCTAGCTAGACCGCTAACTGTCACGGCTAGGGATGGTGGGCTAGCTAGACCGCTAACTGTCACGGCTAGGGATGGTGGGCTAGCTAGACCGCTAACTGTCACAGCTAGGGATGGTAGGCAAGCTAGACCTCTAACTGTAACAGCTAGGGATGGTGGGCTAGCTAGACCTCTAACTGTCAGAGCTAGGGATGGTGGGCTAGCTAGACCTCTAACTGTCACAGCTAGGGATGGTGGGCTAGCTAGACCGCTAACTGTCACGGCTAGGGATGGTGGGCTAGCTAGACCTCTAACTGTCATGGCTAGGGATGGTGTGCTAGCTAGACCTCTAACTGTCACAGCGAGGGATGGTGGGCTAGCTAGACCGCTAACTGTCACAGCTAGGGATAGTGGGCTAGCTAGACCGCTAACTGTCACAGCTAGGAATGGTAGGCTAGCTAGACTGCTAACTGTCACAGCTAGGGATGGTAGGCTAGCTAGACCGCTAACTCTCACAGCTAGGAATGGTGGGCTAGCTAGACCTCTAACTGTCACAGCTAGGGATGGTAGGCTAGCTAGACCGCTAACTGTCACAGCTAGGGATGGTAGGCTAGCTAGACCGCTAACTGTCACAGCTAGGGATGGTTGGCTAGCTAGACCTCTAACTGTCACAGCTAGGGATGGTAGGCTAGCTAGACCTCTAACTGTCACAGCTAGGAATTGTAGGTTATTTAGACAGAAGTCTGTACTCCAGAGCAAATAAAAACTTAAACAGATTCTCAAATCCCTATTTATAGCGATAGTCATAGATTGAAGATCAACCCTTAGACAACTTTCCCGAGCTACACTCGGCTTCCCGTAGTTGCACTGATGGCCGCACTCTGTTCACCTGTATTACAAATAAAAGAGATATACGAGTTAATATATGTTGATACCCTACTTTTAACCTGAAGAGGCTTGCGAATAAATAACAAAAATAAAATAATGAGACGAATCTGAATTAGCTTCTCTATTTTAAATTCGGCTAGTTTCTTTGAGCGTTAACTTTTCCTATAATAAGGAATGATAATTTTTTTCACATTTATATATATGTTATATCAACATTTTATTTTATTTAAAATTATATTTCATAGATTCAAATACTCTGTTAAATCGACCGCCAGAGTTCACGCTTCCCCTATAAAAACTCATTGTTGCTGTTTCCTGATGGCCGGCTCAAACCTTTTGTACATTATGTAAATTAGTTTTTCATTTTTTTTATTCTTACGCCTTAAGCCAGGCATTACTTTTATCAAATTATGTTTTTTATATATTCCTTCATTTCAATTAAAACAATTACTGATCAAGACTATTTTTAGTATTATACTTTCAAGATTTTTAACCACGACTGCATTACCATAGCATATTCCTCAAGATAATCAAAAATAACAGAAATATATTTTTTTATCATATATATTTGTGCATTTTTATATTAACGGAGAAGCAAATTGCATAATTTGCCTTTTTTAAAAGTTTATTTCTGAGTTTGTTTTGAATATAAATGATTCATGTCTCTAGACCCTTATCGTTTATCTTTTTCTTAGTTTAGCACACACATTATAATTCCTTTCAATTGAAGAACAAAAGAATAATTAAGATATTTTTGATAGTCTCTTTCAGGTTTTTTTTTTAAATCTTTCTTCATATTTTAACGAAATAAATATTTGTTAAAGAATTATTTTCATAATATCTAATGGTCTCTTTAATAGATTTTAATAAAGCTAGTTTATATCAGGGTTTTCATCACCTTCCTATTCATCAGGTGTGAAATGCCTCAATATTATACAAAATTGATGTTTAACCTAATTTTTGTTAATTTGATAAAACAGTGATGGACCAAATATATTGTTTTTTTTTTGGACAAAGGTTGTGTCGCATATTTATCAATTTTTGGCAAAGGTGATGTTTCAAATTTACCAATGTTGAGTAAAATGCTAAAGCCGTATTGTCTAACCCCAACCACCATACTATCAATCAAGATGAGGTTCTCCAACTCTAACTAGGCAAAATGTTGTAAAATTGCAGAGGAGCGCGATTCCATTGTTTTCCAACACAACTCTCAACAACTGTACTACTGGCTA
>CP092869.1:19688228-19780891 GCA_030710605.1 Cordylochernes scorpioides
CGGCATTAGACGAAATCCTTAGTAACCTTAAGACTATAAAGAGTTCGTCAAATAAAATTTGGATTTAAAACTAGATATCAAATTGAACGAATATAAAGCAGAATTGACCACTCGGTGAAAGCTAATAGCTTATACCAAGAGGCTCTAATGGTTGAATTGCTATACCAAACGGCACAAGAGAAAATCCTTGGAAACCTTTAGACTATAATGAGTTCTCGTCAAAGACAATTTATGTTTCAAACTAGATTCCAGATTAAGCGAATATAAAGCAGAATTGTCCACGTGATGAAAGCTATTAACTTTATAATGAAGAAGAAACATCGTCAATTATCGAATATCCTCATCATGAAATTGCATATCAATTTTTGATCAAATTTGTGTTATGATGTTCTACAAGTCGGTGGCGGAAGTTTTCAACACAAATTTAACCTGAAGTTGGAAACGTCTTCACACTTCCCAGATCTATCAGGAATGGGATGCGCTACTCTAGCTCTATATGAAGATGATCAGAATTCTTTTGCTCCAAGGATCTAACAAAGAAAAAGTTGCTAGCCTCAAACTACCGTAAGTCTTGGAGACGAATCGCGCGAATTGTATTTGATGATGGCAAGACTTCGTTTATCTGAAATTCTTAAATGATAGAATCTTTATGATACACTAGCGCGACATCTGTTATGAAAATTCGAAACTATTTTAGACGTGTAAGATTCTTTTTGAAATTAAACAATTTCTACTGCCCTTACTGCAATGGAGAAATTAATGGGAAGGCCTGGCTCATCAGTGGTGAAAACGGCTGGGAGAGTTCACCACTGATGAGCCAGGGGCCCTCCCATTAATTTTTACATTGCAGTAAGGGCAGTAGAAATTGTTTAATTTCAAAAAGAATCATACACGTCTAAAGAGTTGTCTCGAGAGTTTTTAAACAAATATCATTTACATACGCCCATTCAATTGGTTTTAAATCCGCCCAAAGCCAGATATAGATACTGTGTTCCAGCAGAAATGTATCTCAGACTGTATCAAGAAACTGACCCGCGACAAGTGCAAATGTTTCTCCCTTCTGGGAGCTCACCTCAGGTCGGAGATTGAAGACGAAGAGTCCCTCTGTATACGGTCCAGTATGTATGATGTTCTTCTAGAGTGATGTGTATTGAATCCCTCTGTATACGGTCCAGTATGTATGATGTTCTTCTAGAGTGATGTGTATTGAATCCCTCTGTATACGGTCCAGTATGTATGATGTTCTTCTAGAGTGATGTGTATTGAATCCCTCTGTATACGGTCCAGTATGTATGATGTTCTTCTAGAGTGATGTGTATTTAATCCCTCTGTATACGGTCCAGTATGTATGATGTTCTTCTAGAGTGATGTGTATTGAATCCCTCTGTATACGGTCCAGTATGTATGATGTTCTTCTAGAGTGATGTGTATTGAATTCCTCTGTATACGGTCCAGTATGTATGATGTTCTTCTAGAGTAATGTGTATTGTATCCCTCTGTATACGGTCCAGTATGTATGATGTTCTTCTAGAGTGATGTGTATTGAATTCCTCTGTATACGGTCCAGTATGTATGATGTTCTTCTAGAGTGATGTGTATTGAATCCCTCTGTATACGGTCCAGTATGTATGATGTTCTTCTAGAGTGATGTGTATTGAATACCTCTGTATACGGTCAAGTATGTATGATGTTCTTCTAGAGTGATGTGTATTGAATCCCTCTGTATACGGTCCAGTATGTATGATGTTCTTCTAGAGTGATGTGTATTCAATCCCTCTGTATACGGTCCAGTATGTATGATGTTCTTCTAGAGTAATGTGTATTGAATCCCTCTGTATACGGTCCAGTATGTATGATGTTCTTCTAGAGTGATGTGTATTGAATCCCTCTGTATACGGTCCAGTATGTATGATGTTCTTCTAGAGTAATGTGTATTGAATCCCTCTGTATACGGTCCAGTATGTATGATGTTCTATATAATCTCATATATTTTTGTGTTAAACTGCATAATAGTTCAATATTTTTGCAAATTAGAAATGAAGTGTATATTTTAATTTTATTTTTTTCTTCCCCTCTCAGCTAGGGAGTTCAGAGTTTGATAAAGTCGATTGATGTTCTACCTATCAATCGATATTGATTCAGTTACATTTATATTTCAAATGTATTGAGCCAATTCTTTACGTCAACCAATTCTTAAATTAAGTATCGATTTTACAAAATATCAGATAGAAAAGACACACTTTCGTGTAAGACCATTGACCAAATACGCCTTTTTTCGTCCATTCTGCAATTCAATTTTTTTAACTTTTTCTACTTGTCAGTATTAGCACGCCATTAAAAAATGATAATATTTTATGCCATTTTATATATCTTTTACTGTTCTCTAATCATATTTCCATAGGTGCTTGAACATCTAAGCTAAGAATTACTTTCTAATACCGGGTTTTGAAGCAGAATAGCCCAATACGTCTGTCCGAATTTTACAGAAGTGAGACATCGATTGTTCCCCGATCTGAATAATTTAAATCTCTTACAATCAGCCACTATGTCTATATAAATAATATGAATCCTGTCGATCAATACATGTAAACTTTTTAAATATTTTATTCTAATTTCTAATTTGTTTGTTTCCTCTGTAATAGGTGAAAATATTTCATTATCGTGCCTGATTGATTAATAAATAAATAGGTAATAAAATGCATACATTCGCTATATCAGAGCGATCTGATGGGTAAATTGGCAAAATCGTGGGGAGGGTTTACCAATGAAAAGTCAAGCTCTCCCAATATTTATAATCATAGTAAGGACAGTAGGAAAATGTTTTATTAATTGATGTAAAATAGCTCTAAAATGGGTTTTCATTCCTCTCTCTACTGTTCTTCATTACGTCTTGAGCTGGTCTGATTGTAGGGAGATGGCATCGTTTGTCTTGTTTCAAATACAACCGCTGATATTGTTGGGTTGGCGTTTAAGGTTGATAGATCACATAACCGTGAAACCTCGATTCACAATTAAGTAAATCAATCTTCTATATTTCACCTATTAAGCTGAAAACGAAGGTTTTAAGAGATATGTTTCATTTAGAAATTTCATTTTTGTCATTTTTAACTTATCGTGTTTTCTTCTAGAAAGGCTTTCAGACCTTATAAGCTATATACCATCATAATAAATAGCATATGGAAACATTAAAACGCGAAAGTTTCTTTTCTCAAATAAATTGAACCTCTACTGTCCTTACATGATGAGTAAATATTGGGAGGGCTTGGCTCATCAGTGGTGAAGCATCCTAGCGGTTTCGACAATTTAATCTACCAGACCGCTTCTTAGAGCTCTAATACTGTATTGGATCATTCTGCTTTTATATGCTACACTGAAGATGGAAGCTTAGAAATGGTATTTAAGCAAACTATGGACATAAGCACAGAAGGATATTCAACCTTTTCCATCTTAGCCAAAACAACGTTAGATGACTTGTTAAAAAAGGAAGACAAATATGGTTGGCCAAATATCAGGAACCAGAGTGATTCAATGTTTAGTTGATTTCTGTTCCACCAGATGGCGCTCTGCCTTCTGAAAAGCACATGTGCTCCTGGTCAGGATATGCCTTTTTATTTTCAATATATATATGGTAATTTAAACCAGCAACCCCATATTGTATATAACTTATAACAAGAATATTATGTCGTATAATAGAAACACATCTGTAAATGATTATACGCATGATTGACATGTGTCATTACTTCATCATATGTGATGTACTTTGTACAAACTGAGGATAAATAAATAAAACTCTGTAATAGATTAAGAGTTGAGCTGAAGAGATACAAGTCAAAAGCGTCTAAATTCGAGATAGATGGAAGTCACAAAACAACATCTAAAGATAGATTTGAAACTGTCAGGACGGCGCCAGTTTAGAATTTCACCAGACGATCCACGCTCTTCACATCTGTTGAAATGCAATACTTCCTTTTCCCATAAATGGTATATGAGGCCTCCATCCTAGCCAAAAATACAGTCACTTGACAGTCAGTTCACCATCAGCGCGAGCCCTCGTCGGTTGTCACCAAGGTCCTTCTCATCCACCATGTAGACAAGTAAGAACTCTTCCATCTCCATCTTTTGCTCCTAGCTAAACTGTTATCTGTTCACGGAACTTTCTTAGTGCAACTGTTTCTTCTTTTTTTGTGTGGACATTCCCAAGCTTTCCACCCTGCCTCGACCACGGCTTCCTGTACTCTGTGAGAACTGTAAAAGGTCTTCCAAGGTGCAGAGAGGTACTGGAAAACTCCCCATCCTGGCTGTTCCTATCGGTTAACACAGTATAGCGAGAGTCGACAGGGACTCACACCACATATTAAGTCGACTGGATACCTCATTACATTTTTAGTCGACAAGGTTCTACAAGAGTCAACAGTAACTCATTACATATATATTTGCTTATCTTCCTAGTACACGTGTTACAGGCAATGCTAATCATGGTATGTAGTTTGCGACTGCTTTTACTGTAAGTGCACCACATGTCTACACATGTGAAAAGCAATTCGACTTTTGCACTTACAAATGTGACAGAACCCCGTCTGGTTACTTCTACTCGCTGGTGGGGTTGAAATTCTGCAAGAATAGAGAGCCATTAGAGCATTTTTTAATTAGAAAAAAGTGCCGAATGTGAGATTCGATGCCGGGTCGTAGCGGACGAAAACCAACGGTTTAGACCATCCTTCCACCGACCCTCCTATTCCATCCTAAACACACGGAGTGCGCTATGTACATTATTTACATACTCTTCCGTATCAAATCACGAAACTATTTTAGATGCGTATATTCTTTTTTTTTAATAAAACAATTTCTACTGCCCTTACTGCAATGGAAAAATTAAAGGGAGGGCCTGGCTCATCAGTGGTGAACCCTCCAAGCGGGTTCGCCAGTTTAATCTACCATACCGCTGTTATATTGAATTTTTGGAACTTCCTTTTATAGTAATACTGATGCTTGACTCTTCGAATGGGTATTTTAGATGAACTATGGAAATAAGCTTTTAGGACAGCAGAATTACATATAATTATAAAAATATAATATGCTTCGAGCAATCGCTCTTCCGCAAACCGCTGGGAGGGTTTACCACTGATGAGCCAGGCCCTCCCTTTGATTTTTCCATTGCAGTATGGGCAGTAGAAGTTGTTTTATTAAAAAAAAAAGAATATTACGAGTCTAAAATAGTTTCGTAATTTGATAACAGATGGCGCGCTAGTGCATCGTAATACTCTACTTTGTTCAAATGTTCAGTTTTGTATGTAGAAAGTCATAGATATATTACACGGTGTATGTTGTGCAGTGGAATGTTTCCAGAACATCAACATTTCTGAATGCCCTACTTCTTGCGCGAAAGATTGCGCGTAAGTTTCATCGAGTTTCAAGTTTCATGAAACAAAAGTATTTAAAATGTTTTATAATATTTTTGAATATCTCAAATATCTCAATGAGAATGAAAATTGTTTTAATATCAGTTAAAGGTAAAATGTTGAATAAATAATATATAGGTTTTTAACTTTTAATTAGACAATTTTAATTTAAATTTAGACATTTTTCATTTTAATTTAGACACTTTCATTTTAATTTAGACATTTTCATTTTTATTTGACATTTACAATTTTAATTTAGACATTTTTCATTTTAATTTAAACATATTGACTTTTCTATAAAAATTCCATGTGTCTAAATTAAAATGAAAAATGTCTAAATATAAATTAAAATTTTCTAATTAAAAGTTTAAACCTATAAAAGAGTTTTTTTAGCTTTATAATTGGAGAACAATTTGTGAGTCAAGATGGAGAATGACTTTATTAATTTTTAATCGGGCACTATTTAAAAACATATATAAATGCTGAATTGTCTATTTATAAATATTGAATATTTTTCTCTCAATTGTTTAAATAATTTTGATTTAAAGATAACAAAATATTCCTATAATAAAAGATTATTTTGATTTTGTAGAAAAGCAGGAACATGTGATAATATTGCAACATGGAAAATTAGGAGAGACAAACTTCAGGATGAGACAGCAATTTATTTAAGACAAGAACAAACCACGAATGATAAACAAAAATATAAGCAATGAGGGAAGTTTACAGAGTAGAAATATATAAACATAAAAAAATGATACTCTGTTAATAAAATAATATATACTTTGCTACAATATATAAATGAAATTCCATGGAAATGTACTTCAGCTATTTGTCTAATTTAATAATAGGGCTAATTTTTGAATATGTATAAATATTGAAAAAATAAGGATGGATATACATGAATGAAATCTATACAAGTCTTCATTGGTGGCTCCCACCGCGGGAAAAATCCGCCACCGATTGACTGTGAAGAGTTCTTTCCCACAGAGTGGGCAGGTCGATGTGATGGCTATAGAAAGAGAAGAATTAAAAAACATTCAATGAACTAATAACATATTTAAAATATATTAAAATACTATCTGAAAGTGTTATTCAGCAATGAATATTTTTTATTTACTTTAAAAAAGGGTAACCTTCGAGGCAAGGTTCTTCAGTGAAGGTATTACATGCACTCATGGACAAAACTTGAAGAAATAGAACATCTTTAATGTTACCAGTGGTCTGTTTTTTTGAAGGAAACAGAAGTAATTCTTTTGAAACTTAGTTGTCTCGTGTCTTAAATAATGGTCACTGTGTATCAAATATATTTCAGAGTTATTGTCCTAATATGCATGCTAAAAAGTACAACTTCGTTAAGTTTTGTCAATGAGTTTACTTCCAGGACCAACAAAAAGTTTTCAAAGTCGGGCGAAATACCCGATATTGCCAGATTGTAAGTCTTTTAATTTGGTTTAAGGTTCGTTCAAAAGACATGGCACGAAAGCCAAAAAGTGAAAATAGAAGAAAATTATTGTGAAATAACTTTTAAAAAGTAGTTAGGTAGATTCGCTTTGTAGCTCTTATCTTTATAGATGGATTTTACAGAAGAATATTTTTATTTATTGAAAGAAAGATCACACCTCAGGAGTTAAAATAGACGCTAAAACTGAGCACTATCTATTAACATTCTTTTCAATCTCTATCAGAGAATCTGGGTGATGAGAAAACCACAGCACCAGTTTTGGTAAACTCGGACAAACCCTTCGCGAATCTAATTAAAATTCGCACGGACTAACTAACCAGCTCAAAACCATGGTTTCCAGGTGTCCCCCCTGAATTTGTCCAAGTTGCCATTGTTAGCGACATTACGAGTCTAATAGATTATAGATATAGTCAATTGGTTGTGCAAAGTTTTAGGATCTATTTTGACAATATATATTTATTTTTATTAATCTTATCTCTCTTTCTCGAAGTCCACCAGTGGAGGAGTCTTTCCCGCGGTGGGTGCCACCAATGACGACTTGTATATATTTCTATTTATATATGTATATTTATCAATTATTTTATATATTTTTATCTATTTATATATATATATATATATATATATATAGTGTAAAAACTATATAATAAAAATATAACAGTGATACTACATTTAAAACTTAAGGAGCAATTTGATCAGAATGATAAATCATATCAAGTAGATTTGGTTAGATTAGCAAGCTAAATCTAAATTAATTATAAAAATAAATAGTTGTATAGTTTTATAGTTAAGTATTCTATTAAAATTATCTTCATTAGTTTGATTATTTAAATTCAAATTATAAATTTGTTAATTGTTATTATTTAGTATAGATAGAGAAAAAAAAAAATTCTTTACTTCTAAAACATCCTCTAGTTAATTATATAATTATAATTAATAACAATAAAAAAATTAACAAAGTAACGTCTATTACATCGGCTTTTACACGTCATTCAGACATACTCTAATCCTATATATAGAATAATCGAAGAGATAATATATATAATAGTTAGAAAAAAGATAGAAAGACAGAACCATGCACTTTTAATCAAACTAATAGAAAGAAAACAAAAAGTTTTGTAAATAAGGTAGATAAGATTGTTAGTATATATATATATTTTTTTATAATTTTATATTTTATTCTTTTTTTTTTTTTTTTTTAAGATTTTTTAAATTTTTTTATTTTAAAATATGAATATAAAAAGTTGTATTTAGTAAAATATCTATAATATGAATTAACTTTTATTATAAGTTTGGTTATTATGTTTTGAAACCCTAATGGTAGACCAGACATATACAAAAAACTTAAATTGGAGTAATTATTGAAAAAAGAGGTCTGCTGAACCGGGACTTCTCAAATAGAAATTCAGCTTTTCAACATTTCATCCCTTCTCTATTATGTCTAGACCTCCTTTCAACCGTATTTTATGTGTTAATATAAAGTTACTACAGTGAAACATTTATATGAACAGATATAATGTGTACCTACCTTGTCCGCGAACGCCTTCAACTGTAAACAACTATTTCTGGATAACACATGTTGTGGGGGGGTGGGGACAAATTTAGACCGAATTGTGGGAGAACAAGACATTCAAAGAATAAAGATAAGATAGTTAAGGGAAGAAATCCAAATTTTATAATCTTTACAGTCAGTTAAAATTAAAATAATTGATTCAACACTTATTCATCTTTCAATATTCCTTTAAAAAGGCAAATTATTAGAGTTTAATAAAGCTATTAATTGTGAAAATTCACTTTTATTTAATTTCCATTTTCCTCCCCAGAAATTGGAGATTAAACAAAATGAATTATATACAATATTACTTTAAAAATCTTGTGAAAAAATCTTCAAATCAGCTATTTAATTTAAGTTTAACTAATTGTTGAAGATTATAAATTTGTAGTATTGATTATTGAAAGAAATTATAGAAAGTTGATTTAATAAATGGATACTTCCATTTATTTTTTTTTAAGTATTTTGTAATTGATATACTGTTGAAATATTTTACTTGTCTGATACTAAATTTGTTTTTAATAAATTCCATGTTTAAATTTTTAACATCTTCTATGAAATTTTCTAATATATTATTTATTCTATAAAATCTTAGAAACTGACCAAAATATATACCTTTACAGCAATTTAATGAAATATTAGAATTCATATTACAGTATTTTATAATATTGAAATTATAATTACTTTTTTTATTATAAATTTTAATAGCATTATTTGTAAGGTCTATATTTAGGTCTAAAAAGTTAACTTTTTTGTTTCTATAAATTTTTTCATTGTTTTTAAGTTTCAAGTATTTAGGATAAATTTTAGGTATTAAATTTTTGAACTGTGGATTATTAAATATTATAATGTCATCTACATAACGGAACATTTGCCAGTTAACATTATTTTGTAGAAAGTATTCTCTTTCGTACCAGAATAATATTAAGTTTGCTAATAACGGACTAGAAGACGTTCCCATGGGAACTCCTTCTGATTGAATATATATTTTATTTTTAAATTCTATATAGTTAAAATTTAAAAATGTTTCCAGTAGAGTTTTTGCTGTTTTAAGATCTAATTTAATTGTTTTATATCTGTTATGAATAATTTTAATGTGGAAAGTTTTGTCATTAATGATTTCGTTAAATAAATTGGTTATTTTATTATTTAGATCTCTTAAATTTATTTTAGAATATAGGTCCTCAAAGTCAAATGTGTGTACTGTTTCCATGTTTGTCCAATTGTTCATTAAATAGTTAATGATTTTTTTATTTGAGTCGATAAATTTATAATTATATTTATTAGTTAATTTATTTATAATAAATTGTAGTGTTGAAGCTAATTGTATATCAATGTTTTTTATAACTGAATTTATACCAGATGTGATTGTTCTGAAAGAAATAGGTTTTTTGTGTAGTTTAGGAATTATATAGAACTTTGGTATGTTTGGATTTTTGTAGTGATTATAAATTTTTAGTGAATTTTCAACATTTTTGATGTCTTTTTTGATTTTTGTGGCTGTAGTTCTAGCAAAAGTGTATTTATGATTATTATCAATTTCCTTTTTTAGTATATCGTGGTATAGATTTTTACAAATTATAGATAAGTTATTGGAACATTTATCTATAGGAGTGATAATAAAGTCCTTCTGTAAATTAATTATATTTTCTTTAAAAGAAGGAATATCTGAATTAGGTTTTGTGTATTTAAGTGTATTATTATAATAATTTATAATTTCCTTTTTAATATTATGTTTCCATTCCAGAAAAGTAAATTCTGGAATACTGTATTTTATACTAGTTTTATTTATGAAAATATCTATATCTTTTAATATAGATTTAATTGTATTATTATAATTGTGTTTAATTTGAGGTATATATTTATACCCTTTATTTAAAATATCCTGATATTCTGGATTTAAAAAAGAAAAATTGCTAGTTAATATATGACCTGAAAACTTATATTTATCAATATAGTTGTTGCAATTACATTTAATTTTTTTATAATTTGCCAAATTATTAATAAATTGGTTATAATTGCAAACTAAATTACCTATATTTTTGTTGTATCTCCAGATTGTTTTGAAATTTAAATTTTTTATAGGGAAAAGATTATTAATGTTTTGGTTATTAAAAATATCATTAAACTTAATATGATTAAATAAATTGTTATTAAATTTAATGATAATATTAATGTTATTAGTAGATTGTTTAATTTTTCTGTATTTAAAGATGTCGTGTGTGATATCTATTAATCTGTTAGTCAGATTATGAATTTTAATATATTCTATAAGTTTGATAAATTTATTATTATTTAGTTTAAATAATGTTTTAATAAATTTATCGACGAAGTTGTTAGTGTACATTTGTTTTGGGTCCAGTAATTCTTCAAATTCAATGTAACCTAATTTATTGGTAGTTTTACCTCTAGTTTTATTAGGTTTAGTTTTGAATTCATTTTTTTTGTATTTGCAGCTGATTTCATAAGTTGAAATTTCTTCTGTTTGTGGTTTGTATGTGTAGTTTAATTCGTCATTAAGTCCATAAGGGAATAATGTGTTGTGTTTATAAATGTAGTTGTTTTCTAATAATAGTCGTTGTTTTTTGTTTTGACATATGTCTAGTATTTCTATCTTAAAGTTGTTAAAAGTATGTAATTTATTGTGTTCTTTCATATATATATTACCAATTGATTTTTTAGCGTGGTTTCTATGTAGGTTTATTCGTATATTTAATGGATTACATGTTTGTCCTATATATGATAATTGACAAATTTGGCATGTTAATTTATAAATAGTATTTACTAATTTACAACTAGTCGTTTGAAATGTATCATGGTTCTTAAGAGAGGGACAAGTTTGACAATTCTTTCTTAGGCAATTCTTAGCGAGTTTGAATTAACATAAAAGAGGTGCTAACCCTAATATGCTGGTAGTTTTTTTTAGTTTTTTAGTTTGTTATTCTATTGAGAAAATTTTTTTTTTTATTAATATATTTATCTTAATTGTTTTTGTGGTAATTAAATTTGTAATAAAATGAATAATTAATCTATAAAAATATAGATATTACTGTTTGTTATCTGTTATATTTTTTAAGAATAACTAATAAAAAACATCTTTAAACTATCTAAACAATGAAAAAAACAAAAGTTCTGAAGTTATTTTTTAAAATTATTTTTATAATTTACTTTTTCATAATCAAACAATAAAAGATAATTATAATCTGTATGGAGTTTTATTTATATTAGAATATCTAATATATATTTAAATTTGTATATTATATTATATATAAAAATATATCATAGAGCAAGCTCATATGAATTAATATAGTGTAAAAACTATATAATAAAAATATAACAGTGATACTACATTTAAAACTTAAGGAGCAATTTCATCAGAATGATAAATCATATCAAGTAGATTTGGTTAGATTAGCAAGCTAAATCTAAATTAATTATAAAAATAAATAGTTGTATAGTTTTATAGTTAAGTATTCTATTAAAATTATCTTCATTAGTTTGATTATTTAAATTCAAATTATAAATTTGTTAATTGTTATTATTTAGTATAGATAGAGAAAAAAAAAAATTCTTTACTTCTAAAACATCCTCTAGTTAATTATATAATTATAATTAATAACAATAAAAAAATTAACAAAGTAACGTCTATTACATCGGCTTTTACACGTCATTCAGACATACTCTAATCCTATATATAGAATAATCGAAGAGATAATATATATAATAGTTAGAAAAAAGATAGAAAGACAGAACCATGCACTTTTAATCAAACTAATAGAAAGAAAACAAAAAGTTTTGTAAATAAGGTAGATAAGATTGTTAGTATATATATATATTTTTTTATAATTTTATATTTTATTCTTTTTTTTTTTTTTTTTAAAGATTTTTTAAATTTTTTTATTTTAAAATATGAATATAAAAAGTTGTATTTAGTAAAATATCTATAATATGAATTAACTTTTATTATAAGTTTGGTTATTATGTTTTGAAACCCTAATGGTAGACCAGACATATACAAAAAACTTAAATTGGAGTAATTATTGAAAAAAGAGGTCTGCTGAACCGGGACTTCTCAAATAGAAATTCAGCTTTTCAACATTTCATCCCTTCTCTATTATGTCTAGACCTCCTTTCAACCGTATTTTATGTGTTAATATAAAGTTACTACAGTGAAACATTTATATGAACAGATATAATGTGTACCTACCTTGTCCGCGAACGCCTTCAACTGTAAACAACTATTTCTGGATAACACATGTTGTGGGGGGGTGGGGACAAATTTAGACCGAATTGTGGGAGAACAAGACATTCAAAGAATAAAGATAAGATAGTTAAGGGAAGAAATCCAAATTTTATAATCTTTACAGTCAGTTAAAATTAAAATAATTGATTCAACACTTATTCATCTTTCAATATTCCTTTAAAAAGGCAAATTATTAGAGTTTAATAAAGCTATTAATTGTGAAAATTCACTTTTATTTAATTTCCATTTTCCTCCCCAGAAATTGGAGATTAAACAAAATGAATTATATACAATATTACTTTAAAAATCTTGTGAAAAAATCTTCAAATCAGCTATTTAATTTAAGTTTAACTAATTGTTGAAGATTATAAATTTGTAGTATTGATTATTGAAAGAAATTATAGAAAGTTGATTTAATAAATGGATACTTCCATTTATTTTTTTTTAAGTATTTTGTAATTGATATACTGTTGAAATATTTTACTTGTCTGATACTAAATTTGTTTTTAATAAATTCCATGTTTAAATTTTTAACATCTTCTATGAAATTTTCTAATATATTATTTATTCTATAAAATCTTAGAAACTGACCAAAATATATACCTTTACAGCAATTTAATGAAATATTAGAATTCATATTACAGTATTTTATAATATTGAAATTATAATTACTTTTTTTATTATAAATTTTAATAGCATTATTTGTAAGGTCTATATTTAGGTCTAAAAAGTTAACTTTTTTGTTTCTATAAATTTTTTCATTGTTTTTAAGTTTCAAGTATTTAGGATAAATTTTAGGTATTAAATTTTTGAACTGTGGATTATTAAATATTATAATGTCATCTACATAACGGAACATTTGCCAGTTAACATTATTTTGTAGAAAGTATTCTCTTTCGTACCAGAATAATATTAAGTTTGCTAATAACGGACTAGAAGACGTTCCCATGGGAACTCCTTCTGATTGAATATATATTTTATTTTTAAATTCTATATAGTTAAAATTTAAAAATGTTTCCAGTAGAGTTTTTGCTGTTTTAAGATCTAATTTAATTGTTTTATATCTGTTATGAATAATTTTAATGTGGAAAGTTTTGTCATTAATGATTTCGTTAAATAAATTGGTTATTTTATTATTTAGATCTCTTAAATTTATTTTAGAATATAGGTCCTCAAAGTCAAATGTGTGTACTGTTTCCATGTTTGTCCAATTGTTCATTAAATAGTTAATGATTTTTTTATTTGAGTCGATAAATTTATAATTATATTTATTAGTTAATTTATTTATAATAAATTGTAGTGTTGAAGCTAATTGTATATCAATGTTTTTTATAACTGAATTTATACCAGATGTGATTGTTCTGAAAGAAATAGGTTTTTTGTGTAGTTTAGGAATTATATAGAACTTTGGTATGTTTGGATTTTTGTAGTGATTATAAATTTTTAGTGAATTTTCAACATTTTTGATGTCTTTTTTGATTTTTGTGGCTGTAGTTCTAGCAAAAGTGTATTTATGATTATTATCAATTTCCTTTTTTAGTATATCGTGGTATAGATTTTTACAAATTATAGATAAGTTATTGGAACATTTATCTATAGGAGTGATAATAAAGTCCTTCTGTAAATTAATTATATTTTCTTTAAAAGAAGGAATATCTGAATTAGGTTTTGTGTATTTAAGTGTATTATTATAATAATTTATAATTTCCTTTTTAATATTATGTTTCCATTCCAGAAAAGTAAATTCTGGAATACTGTATTTTATACTAGTTTTATTTATGAAAATATCTATATCTTTTAATATAGATTTAATTGTATTATTATAATTGTGTTTAATTTGAGGTATATATTTATACCCTTTATTTAAAATATCCTGATATTCTGGATTTAAAAAGAAAAATTGCTAGTTAATATATGACCTGAAAACTTATATTTATCAATATAGTTGTTGCAATTACATTTAATTTTTTTATAATTTGCCAAATTATTAATAAATTGGTTATAATTGCAAACTAAACTATTTTTCTAACTATTATATATATTATCTCTTCGATTATTCTATATATAGGATTAGAGTATGTCTGAATGACGTGTAAAAGCCGATGTAATAGACGTTACTTTGTTAATTTTTTTATTGTTATTAATTATAATTATATAATTAACTAGAGGATGTTTTAGAAGTAAAGAATTTTTTTTTTTCTCTATCTATACTAAATAATAACAATTAACAAATTTATAATTTGAATTTAAATAATCAAACTAATGAAGATAATTTTAATAGAATACTTAACTATAAAACTATACAACTATTTATTTTTATAATTATATATATATATATATATATATATATATATATTGATATATTTATCATTATTTAATCTTATTTATTCCTATTTATATTTATTCCGTATTTAACAGTATATAATATTATATGATCATTGAAATAAAGTAGTTTCAAACTCAATCTCCCTCTCAATTTTCTGAGGTTTTTAATGACAATCTTATTCCTCATCTGTTTCACATTTATGGCTAACATTTCATCAATTTGTATTATTGTGTTAAAACAAAGATGGTAACATTCGATGCCATGGTTGCAGCTTGTTGAACTTCGAGTACACCTACTTTGTCTCCAAGTTGGAGAATCCACCGGAAGTGAGCAGTCTTCAGTCCTCTGTTCTATTGCATTTATTAAATTTATTGTGCGAATACACAAAAAACATTCCTTAATGAAATGGAGAAACATTGGGAGGGCTTGGCATAACAGTGGAGAAAACCTTCCATATACCAGACCGCTTTAATATTGCATTCCTACAACTAACATTGGTTTTGAATATTATAATTTTATATTGAAAATAAGAGCATATAAGCACGAATGTTTCTTTTACACACAAAACAAACTTCTACTGTCCTTACTGCGATGAAACAGTATTGGGAGGGCTTGACTCATCAGTAGTGAACCCTCCGAGCGGTTTCGCTAATTTAATCTACCAGACTGCTTCTTAGAGCTTTAATACTGTATTGGACGATTCTGCATATATATGCTTGTTGAAAGGTAGAATCTCAGAAATGGTATTAAAGCAAACTATGGACATAAGCTTTTAGGGCAGCAGAATTTATTTATAAATATTTTTATCGAGCAAAGCTCTTCCGCAAACAATAAGTATTGCAAGGCCAGTTAGGCATAAATTAATATAAAGCTTTAAAGCGCCATCTATATCTATATATATATATATAAATCAATGTTTGTATGTTTGTTTGTTTGTATGTCCGGTATACAAATTCGCAGTAGTTCACTAATTCAAACCAAAATTTCCATACATAGGTAAAAATATACGGGGAAGACGATAGGCTATTTAAAAAAAATATATAAATCAATTATCAAAAGCTATATATTCAAATTATTCTACTTAGCTCACGAACAGCGCCCTCTTTCAAAAGATTAGATTAAATTATGCTGATGCAAACAAATAGATAATGCTAATAACAAACAATTATTTAAAAAAAATCCTATCTAAATATATATCACTCGGGTAGATATGCACACGGGTCAATCCCGGGGCGAAGCCCGGGTCACCCGTCTAGTATGATATATAAGAAATGAAAGCTTTTATTTGCTATATATAGATGGCGCGTTAAAGCTTTATATTAATTCTGTTATTATAACCGGTACTGGAATTTATATATTCGGTAGAAACTTAACCAAGAATTGACTTTCAGGAGCCAGTTATATAGTCAGAATAGCCCGATACCCTAGTATAGGGGTCAGCCAACTGCGGCTCGTGAGTCACACGTGGCTCTTCGGATGTGAAGCTGCGGAGCTTTATATAGTTCTATATGCAAATATTTATTTATGCAAGTACTATTTATTGTTGGCGAGAAACAATTTTGTAAAACGTCACTTGAAGTTACACCGCATGAGTTTTTTTTTCAATGAAAAATCAAAATTTATTTCAAGGTGAAATATTGACTATTTCTAACCTTTTTTTGTATGAGGTATGAAAGGCTGAATTATGAAGAGTAATGATGAACGGAAAAATAAAAGTGTCCAGGGATGGGAATCGAACCCACAATGTTCCGCTTACCGGGCAGATGCCATGTCCACTAGGCTACCCTGGACGTATTTTTCCGTTCGTAAATAATACATAAAGTAACTTATAATACAATATAATACACTGCGGCCTGTGATTGTAAAACGACACTTGAAGTTACACCGTATGAATTTCTTTTCAATGAAAAATCAAAATTTATTTCAAGGTGAAATATTGACTATTTCTAACCTTTTTATATGAGGTATGAAACAATTTTGTGTCTTTTTAAAAACTTTGGAAATTTGTAAATTGTAATTTTTGACTCTTCAGACTCAAAGGTTTGCCGACCCATAACCTAGTAGATGCAATATCACATCGGTATGGATGATGGAATTGGTACTGGGAGGGTTCCTCACTGACATGAGTTAGGCCTTCTTACTTTTCCATTGCAGTGAGATTAGTAGAAAGTATTTCGTTTGAAAAATTGCGAGTTAACATAGTGGAGTTTTTTAAATATGGATAATTGATCAGATAAAAAATAAGTAACAACATACATAATTTATCAAAATATGTACTACTATATTGCTTAAAAATTTCCAATTATATTTAATATAATTAATATATTTGTTTTTTCATCTTTTAACAGAATCCAGTTTTCGACGAAAATTTCAAGTAAGTATTAATATTCATTTTTAGTTGCACGGTTAGAAGATGCCTTTTTTTCTCAATTCGAATGAAGTGTTTTAAAGTGTGTTAACAAATCTGGTTTTGCAGCGAGGACAATATTGGAATTGATAAAGATGAAGAGATTATATTCATGATTCCACTTGTAAGTATACCCAGAACCTTTATATTTATATTCTGCACTAATAGCATGAAAACACCAACTCGGATAGTTGGTGACATCACGCTTATGAGGGCCAACAGCCCGAAACGCGTCCGTGGTTAGCTTTTCTCGATTAATCAAGAATGGATATTTGGCCAATTCTGGAATAATTAAAAATCAACGAGAATAGTTGATATTTATTCCGATAGATGGCGCAAGCCATCAACAACTTTCAGTTGCACGATAAGGAGATGCCTTTTTCATAATTTATGCACCTTATCCCAGTACAATATCATATTTATACTATTTTTCACACATTAATATGTTATAATACTCTGAAAAAGGTTGGCGTACAGCCAACTGAAATATTGGTAAATTAAATGATATTTTGATCCTATATATGCCTTTTTCATTGAAGATTGAAGATTTATTTATGGATTGCTCTATTTTAAAAAATACATACTTATAGACTTCATATAATTATTAGAATCCAGAAAAAGAAAACCCCGCTGGCAGTCACTTTGCAGTATTTCAGCGAATGTTTATTAGAATAGTGAATAATCTATTTAAAAAGAAGACCTAGGCATCTCAATATATTGCGTTTGTTCTGAATAAACTATTCAATTTTATATCCAAGAAACGTCTAACATACAGTATAATAAAGAAAATAGACATCGATATTGACTTCATATAAATATTTGAATCCAGACCAAGAAAAACCCGATAACAGTCACTTTGGCAATACTTCAGAGAATGTGTATTTGACTCGTGAATAATCGATTGAAAATAAAGTAGAGACCTTCGGCCTCTAGTCTTCGGGAGAGGCCTGTATGATGACACCCTGGCCATCATGACACCTACCAAGACATTCTATATACAGTTACGAGCGTCATCATCTCTGTCACCGTTTGCTTTTTTTTTTTTTGGAATGGCGCTTTCCTTTTGGTTGGCTACGATGGCGCCGCCACTACGCGAGACACTTTGTTTTTGACTTTGCCCCCCCCCCCCCACTCACTTTTTGGTTTTTGTAACTATTGTGTTGGAGCGGGTCGCTCCTTAAATAAATGCATATATTAGTTAATAACTAAATGGAATCCTCTCTTTCTTTTTCCCAGTAAGAGACGCCTACGGAAGCCAACAGTACATAGACAGATAAAGCACATAGGCTATAGTTATTAACTAACATATGCATTTATTTAAGGCGCCAATTTATAATTGTAAAAAATAGTATTTGAATCAAAACATTCAATCGGGTAAAACACGGGCGTTGCCCGGGTCATTCGGCTAGTGTCTCTATAAGTATCATCTCAACTGAGAGATCCTGTCCTTGTCTGGAGGAGGACAAGATGGAACCCTTCCTGAGAACAGCTTTTCATATTTTATCACTAAATTGTATATAATCACATTTATCTTTAAGAAAAAATGAATTTCCTGATCGTGAAACTGAAAGTTGCTGATGTCTTGCGCCATCTAGCGGAATAAATATAAACTAATAGTTGATTTTTAATTATTCCAGAATACAGGCCAAATACCGTTTCTTGATTAATAAAAAAAAAAAAATTGACCAAATCTGGAATAATTAAAAATCAACAAATAGTTGATATTTATTCCGATAGATGGCGCAAGCCATCAGCAACTTTCAGTTGCACAATCAGGAAATGCCTTTTTTCTTAAATCATCCACCTGTTCCAAGTACAAATTCACTTTTGTACTATTTTACACTTTATCTTTGTTTAATTTCTTTTCGATTTTTGTATCAATTGACCAAGAGAGTGTTAATAAAATATTTTGAATTGTGTGTATTGACTAGAAATATTGAATTTGTTCTAAATAAATCCAAGATCTATCTTATAATTGACTAATGTTAACATATCATGATGTATATGTTTCAGAATGGAACGACGAAGCCTTATTCCCGTATATTCAAGTAAGTATAGGATTTTTTTCAAAACCAAAATTTCTATTTATACTAGATTAGATAATCCAATAAAATATTCACTTGTATCAATATTGAGTAAAATTAATTAGGTTTCTAGAGAAAAGTATCTTTTCATTTTTATTCTCCAGCGGCGAATAATGGCGAATTATTATACCAAGTTTTCTACTGTAGAAGGGTGTCCGTGCCCGAAAGCTAGAGAATAAAAATGTTTTGAAAAGATACTTTTCCCTGGAGGCTTGATTAATTTTACTCAACTAGATTACCAAGCTTTATTACTCCTTATAAATACACTACTTTGTTCTTCACAGACAAAGGACACTTTTTAAGTTTTCTCTTTGACTTGAGAGTTATAAATGATCCAACATGTGAATGCTGTCTAGATGTTGAAATACCATTTTGTTGGCTTGCCCTCTGACTAACCAAATTGTACTTGCTTACTTTGACACAATGCCATCTTTCTGTATATACTCAATCTTATGAAACTTTGGCAAGTTTAGAGCTATTTGTACACAGATTTATAAATCACTACTAATTCATGGTGTAAATAATTAAAGATATATATATTAGTTCGTAGAAGTTCGTTTTATGTATAAAAGAAACATTCGCGCTTTTAAATCCTTTTATTTTATATATATTAGTAAATTATTTTTTAAAATTTAATTGCTATCTATCGTTAAAAATTTGCACAAATAAATTTACCGGCAATGCGTTTCTTTTAAATATTATCAAATATGATCTCTATACAGACCTTACTGCAATGATATGAGTTATTGAATGAGAGGGCTTGGCTTATTCAATAACCTCGAGTATACCGTAAGTATATCGTACTCGTATATCATTGTAGTAAGGTCTGTAGAGATAATATTTGGTGATATTTAAAGAACCAAGCCCTCTCATTCAATAATTCATATCATTGTAGTAAGGTCTGTAGAGATAATATTTGGTGATATTTAAAGAGCCAAGCCCTCTCATTCAATAATTCATATCATTGTAGTAAGGTCTGTAGAGATAATATTTGGTGATATTTAAAGAGCCAAGCCCTCTCATTCAATAATTCATATCATTGTAGTAAGGTCTGTAGAGATAATATTTGGTGATATTTAAAGAGCCAAGCCCTCTCATTCAATAATTCATATCATTGTAGTAAGGTCTGTAGAGGTAATATTTGGTGATATTTAAAGAGCCAAGCCCTCTCATTCAATAATTCATATCATTGTAGTAAGGTCTGTAGAGATAATATTTGGTGATATTTAAAGAGCCAAGCCCTCTCATTCAATAATTCATATCATTGTAGTAAGGTCTGTAGAGATAATATTTGGTGATATTTAAAGAGCCAAGCCCTCTCATTCAATAATTCATATCATTGTAGTAAGGTCTGTAGAGATAATATTTGGTGATATTTAAAGAGCCAAGCCCTCTCCTTCAATAATTCATATCATTGTAGTAAGGTCTGTAGAGATAATATTTGGTGATATTTAAAGAGCCAAGCCCTCTCATTCAATAATTCATATCATTGTAGTAAGGTCTGTAGAGATAATATTTGGTGATATTTAAAGAGCCAAGCCCTCTCATTCAATAATTCATATCATTGTAGTAAGGTCTGTAGAGATAATATTTGATGATATTTAAAAGAAACGCATTGCCAGTAAATTTATTTGTGTAAATTTTTAAAGATATATATGTAAATAATTCTAATATAGCACAATAGTCTGATAAATTTCGTGCTTCTGTAATAATAAAATAAAAATAATTTTAAAAAACATAACTAGATTAGGTAATTCTCTCTA
The DNA here is from genome assembly GCA_030710605.1 of Cordylochernes scorpioides. Classification (NCBI taxonomy): domain Eukaryota; kingdom Metazoa; phylum Arthropoda; class Arachnida; order Pseudoscorpiones; family Chernetidae; genus Cordylochernes; species Cordylochernes scorpioides. The sequence continues at coordinate 19,709,465 of CP092869.1, forward strand.
TAGTCTATATATTCTACGGTCAAATATAAATGCTATGTGATTAGGGGGGAACTTATTTTTGATAATATGTATTCTATATAAAGATTTATCCATGAAATTGTATACGGTTTTAATATATTTTTAATAATATAATGCTGATTTTTACTATATTAATGATTCAGATATATATTTCTGATATAATATTTTGTTTATTTTAATTCTAATGAGAGAAATATGTGAAATAATTAGTGATGTTAAGTCGCTCATTCACTTCAGAAAAGTCATTTCAGAGAGAAATTGGCAAAATGAATATCCCCTGAATCATAAAATACATTGTCTGAAGAAAATATCTGAACTCGGGGCAGAAATAATCTCAACATTCAGAATACGAAACAGAATATACACAAAATGTCTCAAGTCCTTCGCATAAATTAAAATTGTTTTATTTTTTGCTTATACCTAGTACACGTGGTACAGGCCATGAAAATCATGGTGGGTAGAAGTAGGCGACTGCTTTTACTGTAAGTGCACCATATGTCTATACATGTGAAAAGCAGTTCGACTTGGCATTTACAAATGTGCCAGAGCCCCGTTTGGTTACTTGTACTCACTGGTGGTGTTAGACTTTTGCAAGAATCGGGGGCCATTGGAGGATTTTTTTAACAGAAAAAAGGGCCCAATGCGGAAATCGAACCCGGGTCGTAGCGGTCGAAAACCAACGGTTTAGACCATCCTTCCACCGACCCCCAATTCTATTGTAAAATATATGAACACAAAAAAAAGCAAAATTTTATCATTCGCAATATACTGGAAAATTTGATAATGTTATGAAACTATAAAGAATACAGCATTTAGGTATCAATTACATTGAAACAAAGACAAAATCACGCGAATGGTTAGGAAATCAGAAGATAAAGCCTGGAAAAAGGCAATTTTTTACGAATCATGATTTAAGGAATCATTGATCACATTCTTGATGCTAATACCTATTACATATTAAATTCATCCAAGAAATAAATTAAAAACTGAAAAATTCATAAATTGGGAAATCTCCTAGATCAGTATATTATTTAAAAAAGTAGAGAAGGGGTGAGGCGAAGAGCTTCTTGTGAAGTTTTTTATTTACCCGAGCTTGAAATGAAATATTTTTACTCCTGTGGAAGGGCAGAAATGCTCTAAAGCTCAGTTAACTAAAACACCTTACAAAAGACTCTTCGACGCACAATATTTTATACCTTTTATACTATTAAAAATTCATCTACAAATTTGAATAGCTACAGAATAAAATATCGAGCTGAAACATCCAAAGTGAACATCAAAAATCTCCTTCAAACAAGAAAAAGTGACAAAGAGTATAGGGCGTATTGTTTCACTGTAACCTCCCTGTTCGCGCCAATTATACATTTTTTTTTACTTTAGCTAAATATGCTAATTTTAATTGTATAAAACTGCCAGTTGGACAAATAAAACCAGTGTGTTTGTAGTCAGTCTTTGAATCGGTCTAGTTCTTTGAGTCTGTGCTCCAATTATTTAGCGTTAGGAGATTCACCTAGTCGAAGAGGGTTGACGTTGCTCATGTAGGCAGAAGGTTTTATAAAGAATCGAATGGCTCAAATTCAAGGGTAATAATCAGCTGCAAAGGTCTGGCTTATCTAGATACAGTCCACGCTCTTCCAAACCAAAACATAAAGTTCTAACCAGGCTTATATACAAAGGAAGTGGCAAGGTTTCCTAGCTATTACTGCTAGGCCCTCATCCGCTACCGCCCACTCCCCTTTCTCAAGAAACGAATTGACCGAAATGGCCGTATGAATTCGAACATTGTCGTTGAGCAAGAATGATTGCTCTAATGTCTTCCATATCTTATTGAATAACCGCTCCAGAACAATTTTGTAGAAGACTGGGTAACCATGCCCGACCTTTATGAACGAATATATTGAAAATTAACCTATTAGTTCAAACTATTTCATATGAATATTAATCAATTTATGATCACGTGTGGTGAAGGGAGCCAATGAGGTGAGACATTGCTGCGCGGTATAAAAAGATCAGAAGGATGGCGAATTGTTTAGTTTATAGGAATTTATTAGTTTACGGGGATACAAAAGGAAGAAAACTGATCTCACTTCTTCAGAACTTCCGAGAAAGAATTTATGAACTGGATTGGAGTGCCTGGGCAAGGAGACAAGGAAGCAAGCTCAGATAGAAAACAAAAAACTGAACGGATCTTCTCTAAGGTAAAGAGATTGGTGATAAAATAGTGAGTTACGAATACTTTCTATGGTTTGAAAAAGTTTTGTTTATTCTATCATTTTCTCATATTGTAATAAAATTCATATATGTTAATTTAGCTGATCTTGTTGCTTGTTTTCTATCGCTATATCGCTATTTTTTCCAATATTGGTCACAATATTTTCGAATCGAAAGAGGTGATCAGCATGATCTTCACCTTTGATTTGCTCATCCACGCAAGCATCCATTGCAGATAAGACAGGACTACGCTCATTCTTCTACTTTCAGATTCATAATAGTAAACCAATGTTTCGTCTCCTGTCACAACTCAGACAATTAAGTGGTTATCACGGTTATAAAGTTGTCAGTGCATCCTCGCAATACGCTTTACGATTTATTTTTTCGTTTAAGTACAAGATCTTGAGCATACCTTTTGAACAACCTTTTCTTTTTGTCAAATATTATGTAAAAATGGAGTTTAAAATATTTTTTGGCAGAAAATTTCTTCAATAATCATTCTTAAACTCACGTTTCACTTCACACAAAACCACCACCAACAACAGCAAGCCTTTATTAAGGACAAACTTCCCATACAGGATTCTCCCAGATACAGAAGTAAACATAACAGTTATCTACAGAAAGTTGAGATTAAGATCGACCTTTTTCAAAAGTTGGATCCATCATCTATATTACGCCTATTGACTGTGCTTCTTTCCATAATTTGTGAAAAGCTAAGGCATTGGGTTTGCTTTTGAATAATTTTTCCATTAGAGCATACAGCGATTTGTTTTCATAGCCTATCTTTTGACGGATAATTTCCCTCTTCTACTGTGGCGTACAATAAAACGTGTATTGTGGAAAGTCGTGGATAAATTCGCTTTTGCACAAAATACAATTACGTTGTTAGATTTGAGTAATAAAACGTGATTATATATTATAAAAAAGGCATCTCCTTATCGTGCAATTGAAAGTTGCTGATGGCTTGCACCATCTATCGGAATAAATAACAACTATTCTCGTTGATTTTTTTCACATTGTGATTATATATGTTTGAATAGTTGTGTGGGGAAACATTATTCTTACTTTGGTCGTCAAACAAACTCATTTGACAATATCAGCATATTCCTTTTTATTATATTGTTTCAAATATATTTGATCTGTCTACTGGGAGGGAGTATTTACTGAACATGCCTTGTCTAAATCATCTAACTTTATGTTTGAACATATATTTACACAGGAAGGACCGCTATGTTCAAGCTACCATTAAACTCCTGAAACCAGAGCTGACAATATACACGGAGGTACCCAAGTTTGAGGTGAGTGTGTTATAAAATTATATTAATTAAAAACATGATATGAGAGCGCGCCATCTATTTTTAAAATTGGAAACTATTTGGATGCACTTATATGTTTCTTTTTGAAATTAACAATTCCCTACTCTCTTACTGCAATGGTAAAAAATTGGTAGGGCCTGACTTATTAGAGGTGAACATTTTCAGTGGTTTCGTCGATTTCGAGATTGAATTGCTTATTTTCATAAAATAAACCTATGCGCGTAAATAATTTAACATTTTTTATTTCAGTCAGTGGTGAACCTTCTTAGAAGTCGCCAAATTAATCTCCAGATTGCTCTCTACTATTATATATTGGAAGGATTTTCTTATATACCCTGTATTTACTGAGGAAGGCACCTTAGGGGTGTTTAGGGAACCTATGGACATAAGCTTATAGGTCTATATATTATTAATATATTTGTAATTATATGTATTCATGCTGTCCTCAAAACTTATATCATAGTACATTTAAAAACCAATTTCCCGAGGTCAGCTTCAGTATCACTATAAAAGCAAAACAGCCCAATGTACAATATTACAGCGGTGTTACGACCACTTGAGTAGTCAACTTTATTTATGTAAATATTTTTGTTATTTAAAAACAAAAAAAAGTAAATTCCTTTGAATGTATAAATTAGTATGTAAATTTATTTGAATGTATAAATTGACCGTGCTGTTCAATAAAAAAGAGTTTTGGACAATTGATAGTGGTCCTTAGAGCCTCTTCCTTGGAGTTACTGAGCTGGTCAAGTAGCTTGACTAGGTCGTCTCTCAAGGTAAAGGGAGACAGCAATCTATATTGAGAAGAAAGAGTAACCCTCCTCAATAAGCGGTATGATAGATTAAACTGGCGAGATCTATGGAAGTATTCACCACTGATTAGTCAGGCCCTCCCATTTATTTATCATTGTAGTAAGAGCAGTAGAAAATATTTTATTTAAAAAAAACGAATCATACGTATAAAAAATAGTCAAATTTCACAAAAGAAGTTCTGCAGCGGTGTTCGATGTTGTGTGGCAGAGTATTGAGATCTTCGGTTACCTGGGCGCCTACATCGGACTGTGGCTGGGAGTGTCCTTGCTAGCTGTCAACGACGTCCAGGATGGCCTTGTTTTCTTGCTTCAGTCAATATGGGCCAAACTGTCCAGTCGTCCTTAGTCCTCACTCAGTCACCAATGTTTCATTCGCTCCTCGCTCACAATAAACTGACCAGACTTATCTATTCATTTTACATATCCATACACCAGTTGCATATTTTGAATCATTTATCTTCTTCTTCTTTCTTATATCAACTAAAAATTAGGGTATCAAGCTTGTAAAGTTAACAACCATTATGACAGGGTGAAGTAGAATGTGTCTACCTTTACCATTAAGACTGGCCGCTTCTGACATGAGAAACAGACGCCATGTGCAGCCGCTTCTAACATAGAGTACAAACGCTGCTCATCCTGTATCCCTGGATTAGGAGCCCTTACAGCGTACTATCAGCCGGGCCAGCTGAGCCCAGGGTTTTTAGCAAGCTTGTTACTGCTCCCCCTTCTCCTTTTTCATCCGGGCTTGGGACCGGCAAAGGCGTAGTTGAATCATTTATATATATATATAAAAGGCGAGTTTTAATGTTACGATGTGATGCTTGTTATTATATTCCTCCAGTTAATGGAGATTGTGTGCATTTAGCCTCCAAAAAAAAATCTTAAAGAATTAATAAGAGCTCCTCTCTAGAATTTGAGAAAAAAATTTCTGCTTGAATCACCAATTCTTTGACTCTCGTCGAAAATAAGAAACTACCCGTATTCACAAGATTCTGGGAGAATAGGGAAGGGTATATATTATATAATCCCATTCGTTTCAAAAGGCGCTTTCATTAAAGAGTCTGAATATATTTGAAAAATTGAAGAAGGATATAAGCGCTAGGTTTAAATATGCAGATTCATCCTTATAAGGATATAAATCATTTTCTTTTGACAGATCTTTACATATTGTTCAAGACTATCTTTAATCTGAAGTGACTACCTTTGGTAGAGTTTATCAAGTATGGCCGATTTAGGAAAACGAAATTCCTTTTAAAATTAAATAACTTATTTCTTTTGGCTGGAAGTTTTGCTGGGGGGAAAACTGATATAATTTTGGCTATAGATTTGTCTAGCCAATTTGCCAGCTAAATACAGTAGAACCTCTCTGTAAAGGACACCTAGTTGCAGATCCAAAGTGTCCTTTAGGGAGAGGTGTCCTCTTACCGGAGAGTTACTAAATAGTAAAAATGGTAATTTTGCAAATGAAAACTGTCCTTTGTAGAGAGGTGTCTACTAGCGGGGTGTCCACTAAAGAGAGGTTCTACTGTACCTCTTTCAAACATTTTGACAATTTTAGGAATGCTTCGTGGATCTCATGAAATTATAACCAGCCCTGTACTGACGATGATCATTAGCCCGAAGCCACGGTCTCCAGGTAGACGTTTTTGAATTTGTCAAAACTGGTGCTGTGGCTTTGTCAACGATCCGAGTAAAGCTAGATTCCAAAGTCGTCCAAAAGATGGTTCTTAATTTTTCGTCAATTTCGATAAAAGGAGTAGCTATTTTCTTTTGACACATTTCATATCACTTTCCATTTTCAATGTTATTGTAATAAACATGAATCGGAAATAAAAAAAACCTACAAATTTATTCTACAAAAGATTTTCAATATGTCTCCAGCTAATCAATATATCCGAGCTATATATTTCCAACACAATCTCAGATTCTAATTCCATGTAATTCAATTACTTAATTACTGGCATCGATGTCTCGCACAGAGCAATAAATATTCAATTAGACACTCTCAATAATTGCTCTAAATAAAACCATTTCTTTGAAGAGATTCAAACCGCGTGAATCTGACAAGATGGGTGAGTAGAAGAGAGAAAGAGTCATTTAAAAACATAATATTATACAATATTAAAAATCAACGAATATAGTTGATATTTATTCCGATAGATGACGCAAGCCATCAGTAACTTCCAGTTGCACGATAAAGAGATGCCTTTTTTCATAATTTATGCACCTTATCCCAGTACAATATCACATTTGTACTAATTTTTCACATTGTGTCGTGGTCTCACGCAATCCTGGCCTTAAATACCCGTTTCATGATTTTTCAGGATGCCTTAATGACCAATTTTTTGGTCGTTGAGGTACAGCTTGCACCACGCTGATGAGGGCCAACAGTCCGAAACGCGTCCGTGGTAGCTTTTCTTGATTAATCAAGAATGGGTATTTGGCCAATTCTGGAATAATTAAAAATCAACGAGAATAGTTGATATTTATTCCGATAGATGGCACAAGCCATTAGCAACTTTCAGTTGCACGATAAGGAGATGCATTTTTTCATAATAAAATATACAATGATGAAAGCATAGTCAAAACAGTATAATTTAGTTCATAACTAGTGATAAAAATTATTTTTCTAATTATGAAATTAATACAGTTAAACCTGTCTATAGTGCCCCCTCTTGGGACTCGCCAAAATAAGTGCTATAGAGAGGGGGTGCTATAGATAGGTTACTTTTATTGTAAATCGCATCGTACTACGTCTTTAAAATCGAGCGCTATAGAGAGGGAGGCGCTATTTAGAGGGGGCGCTATAGACAGATTTGACTATATGACAAGCTGTTCAGTTATATATAAAACCTTTCTTACTAGTAAATCCGTTTAGAATATTCAGGTTATCGGGAAATAAGAGAGATAGGTTCACAATGTGTTGTTCTGTGCGTGTTTGCAGATCACTCATAAAGTCAACTTAAAAATATCTGGACAGTACAATATAGGCATGTCCTCAGGGTAGTCCACTGTCACCGTTATTATGGAACATCTTGCTAAACGATATTTTAATGAATTTTAAATCTACAAACGCTGAAATTATTTGCTATGCGGACGACATCTCTATTGTATGTTGGCATCATAATTTAGAGGGTCTAAAAACTGAGTTAGTGAACACCCTAAACTATGTCACTCAATGGTGTCGCTCAAACAAGTTAAAAATAAATCCAGAAAAAACAAACTTGATTCACTTTCACAATTTCCATAGGTTCCAGCTGGAATTTCAAAAAACCGTCATAAAGCCTTCAAATGAAATCAAAATTTTGGGAATGAAATTATCTAATCATAGGTTCAAAACAAAAATAAATTTCACCCCGCACATCAATGAGATTTTGCATAAGGCGCATCGCATGAAAAATCTGCTTTTTCCCCTCAGCGGCAAAATATGGGGTATAAACTCTAATAAAAGGTTAATTTTGTATAAGTCGCTAATTAGACCTATTCTAACATATGGAGCTGAAATTTGGTTTTACCAAATAAATAACCGCTGTAAACAGAAATTAAATTCGATGCAATACCAAATTGTTCTTTGGGCTACTAGATCGTTTAAAACATCTTCCTCAAATTGTGTCCACTGTCTGGCAGAGATCCCATTCCTGACTGATTTTATCGAATCAAGATTGATTAAATATGAATTGGACCAACTAAGCGAGGAAGACCAACGAACGTTCAGTCCACATTCTCCTTCAATTATAAAAGGATTTTTGAGAACAAGAATGGAAGATATGTTTTCTAATACAAGCGATCACTTTCGTCTCTTTTTCCCTTTGGGCATTCCAAAATATTTCCGCCCTGACTTTTACAATGTGCAATTCGTTACTGGTCATGGAAATTTCGGAGATTTTCTGTTTCGAATAGGAGCTATAGACGATCCGGGATGTTTATGTGGAAAGAGAAAGCAGGATTCCAGTCATCTGCTTCTTGAGTGCCCAATCTTCCAGAACTACAGAAACCGGGAAAACATCGAATACAAGGATCTTTTTATGTTTGTAAATAGTAAGGACTCTTATTTTAAATTTAGAAAATTCTGTAAATATATCTATGATTTTCTCTCTTGTTTAAAAAACCTTAATTATTACCTATTTGTATATATATATTTTTTGGTTTGTTTATTTTGTTGGTTGTGATGTAAAATCAAGAATGATTTTAATGTCCTCTTTCTTATCTTTTCAAATCTTGTAATTTTTTTTTTTTTATGTAATATAGTATCTGAATTTAGTGTTGTTATTGACGCAAGCATCCCTTGTAGGGATATCGCGTCTGATTTGATAAATAAATAAATATAGGATGAAGCTATTAATTCAATAATTTTACCGTGTAGGCTAAAATATAACTTTAAATGATTATAAAAAGTACAGTTAAACCTCTCTATAGCGCTCCCTCTAAATAGCGCCTTCCACTCTATAGCGCCCGATTTTGAATACGTAGTACGATGCGATTTACATTAAAAGTGACCTGTTTATAGCAACCCCTCTCCATAGCACCCTATTTTGGTGATTCCCAAGAGGGGGCGCTATAGACAGGTTTAACTGTAGTTGATATCATGCCAACAGATATTTATTTGATGAATAGAACGTTGCATTGATCACAGTATAGGTACATCACATTTAGAGTTATTTATATGACAGACCGTGGTTTTTTTTAGATTTGTCTACTATAAAGTGAGGTTATTCTCACACTGTAGAGATTCAACTATTTTATATTGTAGCGAAGTACAGTTAAACCTGAGGGAGTCGGTGGAAGGATTGTCTAAACCGTTGGTTTTCAACCACTACGACCCGGGTTCGATTACCGCATTGGGCACTTTTTTCTAATTAAAAAAATAAATGCTCCAATGGCTCCCGATTCTTGCAAAAGTCCAACCCCACCAGCGAGTGCAAGTAACCAAAACGAGGCTCTGGCACATTTGTAAGTGCAAATTCGAACTGCTTTTCACATGTGTAGACATGTGGTGCACGTACAGTAAAAGCAGTCGCCAACTTCTACCCACCATGATTATCATGGCCTGTACCACGTGTACTAGAGATAATAATAATAATAAAAACAGTTAAACCTGACTATATCACCCCTCTAAATAGCACCTTCATCTCTATAGCGCCCGAATTTAAACTGTAAACATTTTACATTAAAAGTGACCTGTCTATAGCACCCCCTCTCTATAGCACCCTATTTTGATGAGTCCCAAGAGGTGGCGTTATAGACAGGTTTTTTTTTAACTGTATTTATTATTTTACCAAGCATTTATTATTTTACACTAGTATTAACAGAGTATCATTTATATTTTACTACTCTGTAAACTTCCCTCATTGCCTATCTTTTATATATCATTCATAGTTTGTTTTTGCCTTGAACAAATTGCTGTCTCATCCTGAAGTTTGTCTTTCCTAATTTTCAACGTGGCAATATGATACCATAAAACATATTAGAAATATTATTAATGAATATAACAAGATAAAAATAATAAAATCAAATTTGCAAAAAGTTACATAGAAAAATATTTCACGGGAATCTTCACGGGACACGGTGGTTTACACAATCTATCGGAATAAATATCAACTATAATCATACATATTTAAATTTAAGAATATTGAACAAATTCCCTTCCTATTAAATCATGTTAGGATAGTTGGCAATATACAAAGGTTATCCCAAAGGTTCGTAAACTCTTTCAATCAATTAAAATACCAATATTATTCCGTATAATATTATTCCCGTTAAGTACGTTGATTTTTGCCTCCTGGATATTCCATTTTCAAGCCTAGAAAAAGAACAAAAATTGCGTTTATAAAAAAAAACAAATAAACAGGTTTGTAGAGCAGAACAAGTACTATTTAAGGAATATAAACACTTTACCGTATAACAACAAAAACTGTTATGAAACAAAGAGATACAAAAACCAAACGAACTTTCTTTACAACCCAATATTATGTATAAAGTAATGGTATTATGTATTATTATTGTTTTCGCCGTAATAATATTAATAAAATATAATTACTAGTAATAAGGAAAACAAGGTTTAAAGAAAAACACGCACTTTTGGGACAACCTTATATAATGAGATAAAAATCAACAATTACATTATATTAAATAAGATAAATAGGGCAAATCATCAGAAACCTGCTATTAAACGATCAAGAGATGTATTTTCCTTGATATGTTATATAGGGTTGATTATATATCTATGAAAATATCTTATTATTCTTCTTTCTTATCTCCACTCAATCATATTGGTTATCAAGCTTGTTTGACAACCATCATGACTGGGTGAAGTAGAATGCCTTTGTCATTAAGACTGGGAGCACTACTCAGTGGCAGGCCGACTTAACTCTAAAAGAAATGGCCGCTTCTTACATGAGGAACAGACGCCATGTGCAGCCGATCCTAACATGGAGTACAAACGCTTCTCATCCTGTATCCCTGGATTAGGAGCCCTTACAGGGCACTATCAGCCGGGCCAGCTGAGCCCAGGTTTTTTAGCGAGCTTGTTACTGCCTCCCTCCTCCTTTTTCATCCGGGCTGTGAAAATATAATAATTTTCTATGAAAATATGAAAAAAAGAAAGGACTGCGGATGAAATAAACATTTACTTTTTCAGCTAGCTAATAACTAGAAATGTGAATAATAGTTACTTAGAAATTATTTGAAAAAAGGAATAATAAAATTCAGGTGAAGAGTTTCTATTAATGTTTAGTTTTTGCAAGTTTTCAAGCAAATTTTCTGTTCTTCAACGGGCATATACTTCTATGTACAATATCAAGGTGATCTTTATATAAAATTAATTGAAAAAATGTGTTATTGGCATTAATATTGTATAAAGATCATCTTGATATTATACGTAGAAGTATTTGTCTGTTGAAGAGCAAGATATTTGCTTGAAAGCTTGCAAAAACCAAAATTGAAAGAAATTCTTTACCTGAATTTTATTGTTTTTTTTTTTAATCACTATAAATATATTAATCTTTAAGTTAATGCTAGTGAGAGTGAAAAATTTTAGAAAATTAAAAAGTGATAAAATTAAAACAAAAGTCTCTCCTGATTATGAAATTGTACGTTGATGGCCTCGTACTATATAAGATCACCTTAGTGGGTCGTTGAAGTACAGTTTGCACCGTAGTGATGAAGGCCAACAGCCCGAAACGCGTACTTGGTTGACTTTAATGACTTATCAAAAATCGCTTTATAGACAATATTCATAAATATATATAGTCAATGTTGACTATTTATTTACATAAAAATTATCATAAGAAAATTTACATAACAAATTGAAAAAATCGAGATGCAAATATTATACAGTGACAATATATTAATTCCCGAAATATGGTAGTAAGCATTATGAAAGTTCATTTGCATGGCTAGAAGGCGTTTGGTTATCACTTAAAGTCAATGTTTTAATAAGTTCGATGTATATGTAATATTGTTACTGTTAGGATTTCATAAGTTGTTTTTTCCTAGATTAGTTTATTTATATTTTGACCAGATGACTGGACGATTTTACATGTATATAATTGGTTTTAAATGATGTAAATTAGTTAGTCATGAAAGGAAATTAAAAGTGTTGATTTTCTGAGAGGTGTTAGTGTTTACTCTGCTCGATTGGTAGACTAGGAAAAAATTGGTTTCCTAACAGTTGCGAATGTCGACGTATAGATAAACTGGCAGTCGTGTACGTGAGGCGAGTGTTGATTTTGTTCCCACACGCGGACAACAAGAAGCAGAGGCAAGGCTAGATGTTAACACCGAGAGTGATCGAAGACAGCCCACGGGACAGAGGTAGAGGACATGACACAAACCTGGATTTCTAACAACGAGACATGGAGAGAGCGACAAAGAGAGAAATAAGCGGTCTGCCGATGGACACACTGTAGAACATACCGCCCTGACCCCCTGATAAAACCTGTCCTGTTGACAGGGGTTGTCTATTAAAAGCCCTGGAGGGGGGCCCATCTGGGCGTTGGCTATTTGCTAACCTCTGCCACCAGCTGACCACTATTTTTCTGTTTTTATTTTGACGTCGCCATTTTGAGTTTAAATACAAATAAGGGTGATACAGGTTATATTAATAAAGATATAGCATATATACAAAATATGGGGGTGGTAGCAAATAGGAACAGTGTACATTTAAATAGAAGAGTATGATCTTATATAAAGTATCGGCTCTAACTGATTGGAAGATATGTGAAATATCGTAAAATTGTCATTATTATACAGTTTAAAATATACTATTTATATGTTTGTAAACATCCATCTAGTTATAAAGGCTTTTTTGTCTTGTTGAAAAATTAGAAAGAAAAACCTGAGAATATGATACATCAATTTTTTTTTAAACCAAACAAATACACACTTATTTACATGAAAGAATAGCGAAGCAATGATAGAAATATATTCTTAGAGTAACAAAATATATCAAGATTATATTTTGGTTGGGAGTTGATTCAGAGAAAAATACAGCCACATCAACCTATCAAATTACAAAACTAATTTAGAGGCGTAATATTCTTTTTTTTTTTAATAAAACAATTTCTACTGTCCTTACTGCAATGGAAAAATTAAAGGGAGGGCCTGGCTCATCAGTGGTGAACCCTCCCAGCGGTTTCGCCAGTTTAATCTAACATACCGCTGTTATATTGCATTTTTGGAACTTCCTTTTATAGTTGACTGTTGACATCAACCTATATTATAAAATAAATAAAGCTTCCAGGGCTAAGTTTCTTGTTTAACCTTTTATTTTCAAGCTTCGGACTTGTTAGTCCTTCAACAGGAGTATCACGTTAATAAATTGATCATAAATACTATTTTTATACAAATTATTATTTAAATATTTTAAATACTTATGATATTGAAAGGGAGAGAAAAAAATATATTACATTCTTTGTGTGTTTATCTCTACATCAACCAATAGTTTAACTCCCGACGTTTTAGTGACTTCCTCTCTTCAGGGGAATCGTAAAGAAGTCAATGAGACATCGAGAGTTGAAATAAACTATTGGTTGATGTGGCTATGTTTTTCTCTGAAAAATATAACAAATTATAATCTGAAAAAATAGTACAAATGTGATGTTGTACTGGGATAAGGTGCATAAATTAAGAAAAAGGCATCTCCTTATCGTGCAACTGAAAGTTGCTGATGGCGCATGATGGCAATAGATGGCGCAAGCCATCAGCAACTTTCAGTTGTACGATAAGGAGATGCCTTTTTCTTAAATTATAATATGTTAATTAATTCTTAAATATTCTTATTGAATAAATTTTAAGCCTCTCTATAAATAAAACTTTACAGAAATATACGACCTAACATTCAATATTTATTATAGAAATTCCTACAGAAATATCTGTAGTAGAAATGTTAGCCTTTTGCCTTAAACACAGTTCGGATTAAATAAAAATATCGAAGTCAGAAAATTGTATATTTCAATCGCATAAAATGTGATCTCTTCTATTTGTATGAAATTGTAGAAATCAATTCAACACAAATTATATAGAACAACTGTAATACCTTTAATTTTTATTCATTATAGGTTAGATTTCGGGTTATTAACTCTCTTCATCTGAATAATTTGCTATAGTAAACATTTGCTTTGGATCTCAAAAAGATGGCAAACTAATATTTGTCCTCCGATTCTCTAAGTAAGAGTCTCTAACTTGGAAACTGACTATGTACAAATAAATATAAATGCATTTCATTTGAATTTATAATCTCCTTTGAGTATTACTAGTGACTTTGTTCATATTGCCACGTGGAAAATTAGGGAAGACAAAAACTTCAGAAGGAAACAAAATTTATTTCAGGGAAGGACAAACTATGGATTGTAAACAAAAGATAAGCCACGAGGGAAATTTACAGAGTCGCAAGATATGAACATAAAAATGACCACTCTGTTAATAAAAAATAATAAAAATTAATAAATACTATGTTACATAAATAAAATTAATAAATACTATGTTACATAGCTTCTTCCCTATGGGAGCTGTGACCCACAGCTAGCAATTATTGTAGATACTGACGTGGATTTGACGTGCTTCTGCCAAGGATTCCATCGAAGTCTTGGAACTTTGTCCCTAGTACCTTTGCGTTCATTTTCTTGCGGCGTGAAGAGCGGCTTTGTCGTCGTATCGTCGTCTATAGGGACATCGTCATCTTGGAAGGAAGTCTTGGCTTTGACACGGCGGTGGAATCCTGGAGCCAGTCTCTAAAAATGTGGATTACAGCACCCATGGCTTCAAATTCTTCTCGGCGATCTTCAGTTTGTCTTCCCTAACTTACCCAGCATCTCCACCAAAATGCCACGTGGAAAATTAGGGAAGACAAAAACTTCAGGAGGAGACAAAATTTATTTCAGGGAAGGACAAACTATGGATTGTAAACAAAAGATAAGCCACGAGGGAAATTTACAGAGTCGCAAGATATAAGCATAAAAATGACCACTCTGTTAATAAAAAGATAATAAAATTAATAAATACTATGTTACAATATTAATATATTCTTTGATCAATTTTACTATAATGTTGTTCCAAAAGTCCGTAAACATATTATGATCATGATTTATATTTTGCAAGTGTTTACGAACTTTTGGGACAACCTTGGTAATATTGGTAACTTTGGTTCTATACGAGTATATATATAACAGAATTCTTATAGAAGAATGATTTCATCTCTGATGTTCTATATTAACGGTGGTCAATCAGCAGGTGGGCCAAGTTTCAGAATTATAAAGTTGTCTAAAAGTTCGTAAACACTTGTAAAATATAAATCATAATAAGTTTACGAACCTTTGGGACAACCTTGATAATATTGGCAACCTTGGTAAAATTATAACAGAATTCTTATAATTCTGATGTTCTATATCAAGGTTGGCTAATCAGCAGGTGGGCCAAGTTTCAGAATACAAGGTTGTCCCAAAAGTTCGTAAACACTTGCAAAATATAAATCATAATCATACTATGTTTACGAAATTTTGGGACAATCTTATACTTGTCTCTTATCCCTATGTGCAGCGGACCAGGTCATCGTGGCCAGGAGGGGCCGTATCCGACCTATTAACAACTTCTTCGAGTTTATGATGATCCCAAACAAGACTCGGACAGACAATATCCGTCTTGTGTTCAAGATCCTGGTCGTCTTGATGCTTCTTTCTGGATTCTTTTACCAGGTAACCCATAATCCATTGGTATTTGTATACGTACCCCTTTATATATGTGGGAATGGTTGAGTGCGTGTTGGTGTGGCTTGTGGAAGGCCGTTGATAAAATTATAATTATTTTTTATAATTTAAATTAATTTATTTAAAGCCAGAAATATATAAAGAAAAAAGAAGTAACGGCCGTTGGAAGCAAGCCTTGTTGTTGACGACGCGCGTGGCCAGAAAGTCCGGGATGCCGCCCGCGCATGCGTAGTGACGTGTTCTGCCAGCTTGCGCTTGCCGAGACGTAGTGAGGTCGCCACACTACTGCCCGCATGTGTATTGGAGCTTTGTCCGCGCTCGCTGAAGCAAAGTGTGGTCGCCACATATATATATATCAGCCAACCCTCGAGTTACTGTAGAACAATAAGTATAACAACGAAGTTGAAGAGTTCCTTTATCATAGTATCATTGAGACAACCTTTCAAACTATTCAGATCTTCGATAAAGAAATTAAGCCAATCAAACAATGCTAAAGGTTTCTGGAGATAAGTTTATTTTATCTTTATTAACGTAATATCGAGCTTTCGGGCATTTCTTCCCTTCTACAGGAGTACATAGAAACTCAGAAAGGCAGAGATCCCCGCAAGCTCGAGATCACTTTAATAAAGATAAAGAAACTCATCTCCAGAGACCTGTGGTATTGTTTGATTAGTTTCCAGGATATTTAAATCAATTTATAAAGAAATTAAGTATGAAAAGGCTTTGGGTAATAATAGTCAATAAGGAAAATCTTCATATCCATTCTTATACTTCTCGTTATATATTTATCTATATGTCAATAAGCAAGTTGATTAGCAAAATGCGGAGAAGTAATGGATTATTTCCATTATATATTATTATATTTACCTAAATACAAGGTATGTCCCATAAGTTCCCGGACTGGGTCCATAAAAAAATAAATAAATGAAAAATGTAAATGAATTTGACTGTTTATTATAGAAAAAATATCTGGCTACACGATGGTTTCAATATCGAGGCGGTACTTGCGCGCGCGCCAAGGTTATTCTAATTTATTTAAAGGTCACACCTAGCGCTGCGGCGATTTTACGATGGAACAAAAATTGAAGCAGAGGATTTGCATAGAATTTTGTGTGAAACTTCAAATATCAGCAACCGAAACTTTTGAAATGCTTAATAAAGCATTCCCCAATGACGCCCCAAAGAGAACAACTGTTTTTGAATGACATTCTAGATTTAAAGCTGGCAGAATTTCCATTGAAGATGATCCTCGTCAAGGACGCCCAAAATTTCAAAGGACTGATGAAAATGTGCAAAAAATCACCGATTTGATGAAAGAAAATCCTCGAACCACTTTGCTGGAGCTAGGGCAAGACACAGGCATCTCTAAAACAACGATTGGAAGGATCGTAACCGAAGATTTGAAGCTCAAAAAGACTCCTGCAAAATTCATCCCAAGATTCCTCACCAATGAGCAAAAACTGTGTCGGCTTGCAACCTGTGAGGACATGATGGAAATGACAAGAACGGATCCAGAATGGAAAGACAAGATAATCACAGGCGACGAGACATGGGTCTATGGCTATGACCCTGAAACCAAACCTCAATCTGCCGAGTGGAGAGGTTAGGGTGAGCCTAGACCCAAAAAATCCAGAAACAAGGTGTTGCTGGTCGCTTTTTCGGATAACAAGGGCATTGTTCATCACAAGTATCTTCCTGCAGGCCAAACAGTTATTAAGGAAATGTATTTGGGCATTCTTCGCCGTCTAAGGGAAGCGATTCGAAAAAAAAAGGCCAGAAAAATGGACTAATGGTGGCTGGATCCTACACCATGACAATGCTCGCCCTCACACAGCGCACTTGATGACTAGCTTTTTGGCGAAAAAGGGACACAAATCCTACTTCAACCACCCTATTTCCCAGACATCGCACCAAATGACTTTTTCCTGTTCCCCAAACTTAAAGCAGTTCTAAAAGGAAGACATTTTGACACCAGGGATGACATAATAGAAAAATCGCCGTTAGCATCGAAGAGCATTCCAAAAGAGGCTTATAAAAACTGTTTCGACAATTGGGAGAAACGATGGCGCTGGTGCGTTGAAGCAAGGGGGGATTACTTTGAAAAGTTTTAATAAAAAAATTTTAAAAAAATCTTACCTTTTTTTTTTATGGACCCAGTCCGGGAACTTATGGGACATACCTTGTATATACACAGCACATGTCTCCGACAGTCTGATCAAAGCCTCAATTCTGGATCAAAAAAGATATTGATCATGGATGCAGCCAATCTCCATAAACGTCTTATACAAGTATCCAATATGGATTTCGACTTCTTATGTTTCTCTTTAACGGCTTGAATGAGCGGTAGTCACAGGGAACTAAGTCGAAGGGATTGTAGAATGTATAGGACAGAAGCTACCAAGGTATAAGCAATAAGTTATAACTTCGGTGTTTAAGGTCTAGTATTGTTCTGAAACAGCAATCACTTATAAAGTCCTCGACTTTCGTTTTTGATAGCTTTATTCTAACGGGTTAGAGTCTGGAAGTACTGTGCAGTGTTGAACCCTTCAGTAGGAATTCGGTCAACAATAAGACTTTGTAGTCGAAGATGAAATGTGCTTAGAAGATAATCGATTTTGTCATTGCCATTTTGACGTAGATTCTACGATTGCCCCGTCTATAGCCCGAAAACCAACAGTACACAGGTTTGGTTTGTTTAAAATAGCAAAACCTGGCGCTCTGAGGCACATCCATTTATCACCACCTTTTTTGCGTTCGGCACACAGAGGTATATGAACCCATTATGTTATCTGAATGTCATCTCCCCTCAATATGTGTTATATGACAATGTGTATGTGAATTTCCTTAGGTAACAGCCTTCCTCAACATGTACTACCAGTACCCCACCGTGATGGACTTCGACATCACCTTCCCTGATGACATTGATGCTCCTGGCATCACCCTCTGTAACAACAACGGGTGAGTTGACTTCCTGACATATGACAGAGAACTGAAGTTTTAGAACATGGTGCGATGTTACAATTTTGGTGTCAATTCAATCAAATATCTCTTGTGTTAATATTGTTGCACCAAGTTGCAGCTTTGCTGGGTCGTCGACCTTGGTTTCTTCCTTCTTGGTGTTATACACGTTTCCCGAGCGGGTTTCCATACTCAAAGCAAATAAAGAAAAGTAAATAAAAATAAATTACCTTTTAAAGTTATTGCGTTTATTTATTCGTTGTCTTCGCGTTCCGCAGTCTTGGTCTAGGCCCTATTTCGCTCCAATAACCAATCAATATATATGTACAATAAAATATTACAAAAGGAATGAAACATTAAAAAGGAATAATGATAATATAAAAAATCTGTTTTATATAAATAATAAATTTCATCGAATATTTTGAATAAATGTAGGTCGCATTAAAATTGATGTAACAATGTGACGTGAGAATATGAGCTGTCAGGATATTGCCAGAAATCTCTTTCTTTTCTACACAGTTCTTTGTTCTCGCTAAGATTTAATAACTTCCTTTGTCCTCTGAATGTTTAAACTCTTAAATACATTTATTTTCTTCTATTTTTCAAATATAATAATGAATGAACAATTTTGATGCAAATATTTGATGACAATATTTTTTATTTTCTCTCTTTCTCCTTGCTAATATCTTATGACTATTATTTGCGTCCTAAAATTATTGTAAATATGTATAGACAAATGTAGAAACATACGAGGTGTGTTCAAAAATATCGCAAATTTTGAATTTTCGTGGGTTACGTATATTCGAATTTCGATTTTTTTGTGGCTTTATGTTGGTACTCATGTCTCTCACTTATGCCGACAAGCTAGGCCATTTTGAATGTTCACTTAATTGTTGACAGCTGCTTTGCTTGCAGGTGTTTTGGATCGTCTTCGATTTTTACCTATTAAAAAAAAAGGATCAAAGAACCTGTATCAAATTTTGTGTGAAAAACAAAATTAAGTGCGCGGATGCATTCCGAATGTTGACTGTGGCATACGGAGAAGCTACCTTGGACCGAAGCAACGTTTATCGGTGGTAAAAATGTTCTCAGACAGCCGAGAAGATGTGAACGACGGAGAGCGTGCCGGACGCCCAAGCACTTCAACAACAGACGAAAAAATTAATGAAGTGGAGAAAATGATATTGGCCAATCGTCGAATCACCGTTAGAGAAGTTGCTGAGGACCTAAACATATCGATTGGCTCGTGCCATTCGATTTTTATCAATGATCTGGGCATGAGACGGGTCGCCGCGAAATTCGTACCAAAATTGCTCAATTGCGACCAAAAACAGCATCGCATGACCATTGCTAATGAGATGTTGGACTCTGTCCGCGACGACCCAAATTTGCTCCAGAGGGTCAAAACTGGTGACGAAGCGTGGGTTTGTGGTTATGACGTGGAAACCAAAGCTCAATCATCTCAATGGAAGCTGCCGCACGAACCAAGACCGAAAAAAGCGCGCCAAGTTCGGTCGAATGTGAAAGTTTTGCTCACAGTTTTCTTCGATTGCAGGGGCGTGGTGCATCATGAGTTCTTGCCACAGGGTAGAACGGTCAATAAGGAATATTACCTGCAAGTTATGCGCAATTTGCGCGAAGCAATCCGCCAGAAACGCCCGGATTTGTGGACGAACAAAAATTGGCTTTTGCACCACGATAACGCCCCTGCTCACACATCGTTGCTTGTGCGCGACTTTTTGGCCAAAAACAACACACTAATGATGCCGCAGCCACCGTATTCCCCAGATCTGGCCCCCTGTGACTTTTTCTTGTTCCCTAAACTGAAGAGGCCCATGAAAGGACGACGTTACGCTACGCTTGACGAGATAAAGACGGCATCGAAGGAGGAGCTGAAAAGGATTTTAAAAAATGATTTTTTGAAGTGCTTCGAAGATTGGGAAAACCGTTGGCACAAGTGTGTAATATCTCATGAGGTTACTTTGAAGGGGACAAAATAGGTATTCATGAATGAATAAATAATTTTTGAAAAAACACAAAGGTCGCGATACTTTTTGAACACACCTCGTACATGTATGACAACTCAAGTGTTCCTAGTAGGAACATAGCGCTTTAAATTGAAATAAATTAAATTAAAAGAGATGTTTCATTTGAAATTTATTAAGTTTTCTAACTTAAGGGCTTATACAGGAGATCAGGATATAATCATCATAAACTAAGTCCCTTAAGGAACAATATTTCTAAATATCTTTAAAACTATTTTATATAATTGTTTTCGAAAGAAGTTTGATTTACAAAAGTTGTACCAAAACTGTGTTTTTCATATTTTCAAATATTTTGAATATGATTTTGTTTTTAAATACAAATCGAGGGGTAGAACTCTTTAAAATTTTACTAAATAGGAATAAAATGGCATGAAGATAAGAGAAATATCGACACTAAAAAAAGAGGAAAATAAACTACCTGACACTGATTTTGAAACACCAAGAATAAGTGGGCAAAACGTTGTGAAAATCTGCATAAAGAGAATACCAGTAACGAGCAATAAATGATCTTTATTAGAACAGAATATACACTGAGCTACATCGCCGTCCACTCAATATGTTGTGGGACCACCGCGGGCGGCTATACAGGCAACAATATGTCTTGGTACTGACTCAATGGTGTCCTGAGGGATGGCTGTCCTGTCAACCATCAGCCACAGTTCATCTTCTAAACGCGGCTGTGGCAACGCACGCAAACAACGTCCAATTAGGCCCCAAACGTGTTCTATAGGTGAGAGATCAGAAGAGACTGGTGGCCATGGAAGCACCGAGGTTTCATACAGGGCATCTTGGCTGATGCGTGCTTTGTGAGGTTGGGTGTTATCCTGCTGGAAAATGACATTTAGTGCCTCCGAAGGAAGAATAACGTCACCGGCCTCAGCATGTATTGTTGCATCCACGTATCGTTGGGCCATCAAAGTGCCAAAATGTTCGTTAACTTCTTTTCACTGGTTTTCTTCAATTCACTCTTCAACCTAGAGGTATAGTTGGCGCACAAGCCTTTCCCTAAAATGTAGCCAGCTTTCCAAATTTCTAACTAGTTTCAAAGCACTGGTCTTAGGCGATGACTCCTTAAATCATAGCGGCATTATGACATCGTGAGGTGCGGCGTTCCACAGATGCGGCCGGATTGAACATCTCCAGGTGTCCACGTGTGCTAACGTCACTCTGACCGCTCCAGCCACCCTCAATCGTGCAGTAACCAATCGAGACCTGGCATTGCTGTGAAAAATTCCTTAGTGATACGAATTTGATCTCTTATTTTATGTTAAACGTTGATCCAAAACGTCCTTGACAGGTATTGTTTCATTTTGTAATATTTGCTTCTGGTAGAGCACTTGGTCGGAAGAGTAGTCTACAGAAGTCAGAGTCAGAGATGAAGGCTGATATCTCTTTATAACTGGAAAAATACTTCTCCTCATAAATACCCTATCCTCTAAAGGTTAAACACGAAACCAAAATTTCGATAATTCTATTTATTAAAACACCAATTAAGTTTAAAATCATAAAGCAAGATTTAGAACCACACACTTGGTAGGTATAAATAAAAAAAGATTCCAAGAACACGTTTCCTATATATTTTTCATACACGTTCGCCAACCTTGACTCCTATCAAATATGTTTACCAAACACTTGACCATATAAAAAATGCCTTAATGACATAAAAATCAATGAGCCTGAGGGGGAGAAGTCCGACCACACCCTTGGACCCTTGAAATATTTGAATAAGTTTTGGTCAAAGGTGACTAACGTAGCAACGGCACCCATTTTCCAATAAATAGTTGCATTGGAAACGACAACAACAATCAATAAGCCCCAATGACTTAGTGAGACAAATAGATGTAACCAGAGTTCCTGGAGAGTTGAACATAACTTCTCAGAGTTGTGTCTAGTGTGAAGTTCAAGTCACGGTAGATTATAGAGATGAGCTAGCTGACTAGGAAGTTCTACGCAGACAGCTATTCTGTTTAACGATGCAGAAACGATCTGAGCCAGTCCAAGTAGTATGGTTGTCTGAATTCTGTTCCTCAGAAAAGCTGTCCAACTACATAGACGACCTGTCTGTTATTCCTCAAAATAGTAAGGACAAATAGTCCCTTCTAGGATGCCAAACAGCAAGATCTGCCAGGACATGTCTGTGGTCCGACTGATGACATATTCAAATCAACCTTTAGACAGGTGTTATGCTTAGGAGTCAGTTAGATATTTTTTATTTATTAATCAACCAGGCACGATATTGAAGTATTTGCGTCTATTACAGAGGAAACAAACAAAGCAACAAAATATTAAAACTTAGAATCAAATAATTATAAATTTACATGTATTAATCGGTAGAGTTAATAAAATTTATATAGGCAAAGTGGCTGTGTGATATATATAAGAGAGTTAAATCATTTAGAACAGAGAACAAACAATATCTCATTTATGGAAAGTTCGGACAGTCGTAGATAGGTGGAGAGCAGTTTGTTCAGAGTCAGATATCAATATATTTTTTTGAAAATAGAGCAATTGTCTGCGCCTTGTAAGAACAACAAAGCCTTCGACTTTGCTCAATTTTCAAAACGATATCAACCAGTTTTGGTTACGACGCTCTACGCCTTGCAAGAACAATAGAAAGACTTCGATTTTCTGTCAACAGTTGGAAGTTACATTTCAACCACAGAAGTATGTTAGGGGGAATATTTCCGCCTTCTTTAATTCTAAAAGATTAAAATACATTCTATGGATAAATTCACCTTATTTTATCTTCCTAAATATAAACCTTTTATTCTAATATTCATATCTTCAGGATAATCTCAAGTTATTTTGAAAAAATATTTTATTACATCATATTGAAATTCTTCAATATCTACAAATAAAATTTGATGGGTCAATATGGTTATATATTTATTTTCAAAATTATTTTGATCGATATTGATGATGAAGTTATGCAAATTAAGGTAAAACGGTCCAAGATAGATGAAAATCAGATGAAATTATTCTTGGGAGATGTAATGAACAGTTAACACACCAACGAACGACAATTTCGATTCATGTTGTCTATAAGTTGATTGAAGAAGTCATTGAGAATTATGGTCTATTGTGTAGAAATAAAATATTCAAGCTTGTCAAGTTTTGAATATATCTGCTTATAATCAAATGTGCAGGTAGTCAGAAATAAAGGATCATATGCTAATATGTATAAATATATAATAAAATTAATCATTATTTTATTAACAGAGTATCATTTTTTATGTTTATACTTTTCTATTCTGTAAACTTCCCTCATTGCTTATCTTTTGTTTATCATTCATAGAATGTTCTTGCCTGAAATAAATTGCTGTCTTATCCCGAAGTTTGTCTTCCCTAATTTTCCACGTGGCAATATATTTAAATATCAAATCTAGTTCCAGTGTTCGTATTGTAGATATATCTTCTGCCTTTATGAGGAACTTCAGAAAAAAATACAAATTTTGTTATTATATTCTAAGCGTTTATATATGAAATACTCTAGAAAAGATGCAATACCGAAACTAAATTATCTATGCACCAAATAAAGATTATGTCAAAGAGATATCGCTACACCGCTTTTAATTAACGACTTTCGGTGAATCCCTATCACCCTCTTCAGGGGAATGATGAGTTCTTAAATTTAGGGTCTATCTTAACATAAAGGATTCTCTAAAATACAAGAGGTTCGGTCAATAAAAGTTCACAATTTGGTGTGAAATTCATGATACCTTTTTATTGAGAACCTAGAAAACTGAAACTCTGTATAAAAGATATCCAAACACTCCTATATATAACAAATGGAAACAACAAAACGCGAATGTTTCTTCTCTACAAATAGATCAAACTTCTACTGTCTTTACTGCGATGAAAAAATATTGGGAGGGCTTGGCTCATCAGTGGTGAACCCTTCCAGCGGTATCGCCAATTTAATCTACCAGACCACTTCTTTAGAGCTCTAATTCTGTATTGGATCATTCTGCTTATATATGCTGCACTGAAGAGTGAAATTCTATAATAGTATATATTAGAATTATTTCATATATCCACCTTCCTTCTATATATATTTGATCCAGTTTTGTTGCTAAATTGAAATATTCTTTGGTAAAACGCCTCATCCAACGATCTGAACCACCTTCTAACAGCTTGGAGTAAAATTGCATCACTTTCAAATGTTTTACTTAGTAAAAACTCTTTAATCTTCCAAACAAGTGGAAGTTGAGGATGCCAGGTCAGGGCTGTACGCAAGGTGAGGCATCAAAGTCCACCCATACCCGGCAATATTCGCCGAGTCAGGTGTGCCATGTGAGGTATCGCATTTTCCTGATTAAATTTGATAAGGGTGTTTTTATGTTGGGTATTTTGTTTAATTTGATCTTTTCAGATTTTTGATGATTATAAATACCTTTCCTTGTTGATAGAAGAATTTCTTTAAAGAGTGTCCATGAATATCAGCCCTTTTAGGTACCTAAAGATAGATATCATGATTTTGCCCTATAAAAGGCCTTGGAAGTGTCTTTATTGGTGATGTTATATGGGTCCATTGTAATGATAGGAACTTCGAAGAAGGATCATAATCATAAATGCAAGTCTTATCACTTGTTATCACACCTTTTCTCAAATATATGAGATAGTTCTCCAGAAAAAGTTTCCATGAGGTCAAACATAATTTCTTTCTGGATTTGCATCATTTCTTGTTTTGGAATTTTCGGCACCCATTTCAAGCGTAAAAAAATTTCGATACCCAAGATTTTTAATAAATTTGATAAAATTTTATTTTTATACAGCTAAAGTTTTTACACTATTCTATATGTCTCAATTGTCCGGTTAATTTTGATCAATTCCTCCGCTAGAGCCAAAATTTGGTGCGTCATTAGCGGTTATGATATCTGGCCTTATTTAAAATTACAAATGTGAATTTGTACCACCAAACCAGTCTGGAAGCTATGAATCCATCTTTGTTATATGCTTCTATCCATGGATTCGTTTCCATACACAAAATTCTTCTTCGAGTGAATTACAGTGGCTGAAATGTCTCCGAACTTAAACAGGAACTCTATTTTATTGTTTACTAGCGGATGTACCCGGCTTCGCCCAGGTTTTTCTCGAGGGAATGTTTGTAGTCTAGTAATAAGAAAATATACTACACCTAAAAACTATCAGAGAAAAGAGAAACCACGGAAGGTGAACAGAAAAATGCTTACAATGGATGTTATGTTTACGATATCAAGTTAAATAAAAACAAAGATAAAATTTGCATATGTTGGTCACTATAAATTTGTATATTTGTTAGGCGAAATTAGAAACATGATAAAACAATTGGGTATTTAAAAACAAATGTAGAAATAAAAGTTGAAGTATAATAAACAATGTTAAAGATTAGTTTTAATTATTAATCAAGATTGTGTGTGAATATGTGAGAAAGATGTAATATCGTTGTTGGTTTCTTGGCCGACTGTTTTACATATGGTGTTATCTTAAAATTGCTTGTTTTGAATATTTTTTAGATTGAGATTATTAGCTAGTATGTAAAAAAAATAACTCTGTTGAAATTTAATTTTGTATTTATATATAAATAAAATTAACTC
This sequence comes from Cordylochernes scorpioides, assembly GCA_030710605.1. NCBI lineage: Eukaryota > Metazoa > Arthropoda > Arachnida > Pseudoscorpiones > Chernetidae > Cordylochernes > Cordylochernes scorpioides. The sequence continues at coordinate 19,735,602 of CP092869.1, forward strand.
TGTTGATTTTTTTTTGTATTTAATCGATAACAGCGAAGTTACGCATGTTAATGTTAGGAAATATATTTTGATGTTAAGCAAAACCTGCTCCATCTCGTTTTACATAAATGTTGAAAATTTGGTTGAAATTGATGCATTGTAACGAAAGTTTTTAGTGATGTCCACTTATGAAATTTCCATTTTATTAATATAGATTTCAGGCTGCATATATAAAATATACAATATGTACCTTAATTCTGTTTACAGATATGAAAATAGGGATGCTTATTTAGTCTTAAAACATTATTTTTAACGATTATAAATTATTTAGATATTTTTCTACAGATCATTGTGCGTTACTTATTGACCGGCCCTTGTACATCTAAAGCGTTAAAATTATAAGGTAGGATCAAAAGGTTCCCGAAATATTTTAAAATTAATTATTTATTCATAATATAGTAATTTAAACATCAATTTTATTTTCAAAATAGGAGCCTTGGTTATCTAAACATTTTTCCAGCGTGAAAAAAGCTGTTTAAATGCTAGTTCAAAGTCGATTTTTATAAGCTTGTTTAGCTCCACCGTCGCAATTTCAATTACTTCTGATGACGATGAAAAGCGCCTCCCTTTTAACGTCATTTTAAGTTTTGGAAAGAATAAGAAATCACATGGGGCGATATCAGGAGAGTAAGGAGAATGCGGAAAGACAGATACAGAGTGTTTGGCAGGTAGCAATTTCCACTGTTTTGATTTAAAGAGTTGGTTTCTTCTTTTTTTTCTTATCGCATCACGAAGGCGCACAAGTATTTCTTTGTATACCTGTTTATTAATAGTATTCCCCTCTTTAATAAATTCATAATAGACAAGTCCTTAAACGAATAAGCATAAAAGAGATAAGAGGAGCTTCTTTTATAAATTTATTGTGCAAGCTTTCGGACTATACGTCCTTCTACAGGCATGGATAGTGGTGAAACTAATGTATATAACCGATCATTGAGCCATTATAAAGAGGACAATATTTACATAAATATATCTGTAAAACTAAACGAATAAAAAATATTTATGACTTAATGACTATAATATTTACATAAATATATCTGTAAAACTAAACGAATAAATAATATTTATGACTTTTATTTGTTTAGTTTTACAGATATATTTATGTAAATATGTTCCTCTTTATAATGGCTCAATGATCGGTTATATACGTTAGTTTTACCACTATCCATGCCTGTAGAAGGACGTATAGTCCGAAAGCTTGCACAATAAATTTATAAAAGAAGCTCCTCTTATCTTTTTTTTATGCTTATTCGTTTAACCAATTTTTTAAGAGTTCCTTATCGTTAAAAAAAAAAAAGACAAGTCCTTGATAATCGAAAAACACTAAAAGCATTACTTTTCCTTTGGACTTGTCAAGACAAACTTTCTTCCTCCTTGGAGAACTTGGTGTGTGCCATTCGAGTGATTGTTTTTTGGTTTGTGGATCAAAAAGAAAGCACCATGTTTTATTACCAGTTATTATTCTTTTTGAAATATCAGAATCATTATTTTCAGTGTAATTGAATCTTTTTAAATTGATAATCTGGTTTCTCTTTGTTGATCAGTTAAATTTCGTGAGAAAATAACCACAAAGTTTTTTCATGTTTAAATGTTCACCAATAATTTTTTGGCAACTATCCTACGAAATTCCAAGTATTTCTAATATATCATCAATAGTAATTTTTCTATCAGCAACAATTAAATCATGTACCTGTCTAATATTGCAATCCGTTGTTGATATCAATGGCCGACCTGACCTTGATTCATCTGCGATGCTCTTACGGCGATCTTTAAAACGTTTATACCAGAAATAAACTTGCGTTCGTAACAATTTTTCGTCTTCATAAGCTTCATTCCTTAATGCTAATGTCTCTGTGAAAAACATTTTTTAATTTTACACAAAATTTAATATTTGCCCTTTGCTCAAATGATGACATTGCAGAAACCGACGCGACCTAAATACTTACAACAAAAATATGTCTAAAATGAAAACTACGCATGCGCATTTACTGGCGTTGCTAAATTAAATTATAGTTGAGGCTTTGTTCTTTACAGTAAAATTGATTTTACATTTTTCAAAAGTTGTTTTATATTTTATTTTTTTAAAGTTCTGGAACCTTTTGATCTTACCGTGTATGTAAATATCGAGTAAATTTACCTAATGAGTGTGAAAGGAAGAAGTGTCGGGAATTAAATGAAATTGCTTGATGTAGCTATTAATGTTAAAACCCACAAACCAGAAGTGAGAGTAAATTATCAATAAGCCACTGTGTCCAGATTACGACGAGTGGCCTACTGCCAGGCTGACCCAGAGAAATGCCGTATGACCACCCGAGGCGAACAGATCTGCGAGGAAAACAAAGAGTTGTGTGAAAACAACACATTTATGGCCAACTACATGGTGAGTCTTTGTAGGATTTAATCGGTTTATATATGTCATGTTTTTGATAAACAGGAAGCAGCAATATTTATATATATATGGTAAGTTGCAGTGCAGTTGAGGTTAAAGTGGTAATAAGGACACACAGGAGTCCGAAGAAGGAACCAGCAAGGTGTAGACGAGGAGAGAAAGATAGTCCAAGATAGACAGAGGAATGGCTGACGTAGAGATGGTCTCCGAGAAATCTGGCTCCTAAAGATTAAATTTAGAAGTTTTTATAGTCTTCCCAGATAGATAATTTGGTAATAAGCCTTTTCCTCCAAGAATTGAGAAACTGATTTAACAGTCTTCTTGTAAGAAGGTGAGAATATTGCATCTAACAACATGAACTAACGAGACATATATATTAATACATTTTGTGTAGAAATAGGATTAGTTGACTTTATAAGGTAAACTTATTCATACAGTTTGTATCCCTCGATAGCTCAGTTGGCAGAGCGGAGGACTGTAGATGTTACAACGGTGATCCTTAGGTCGCTGGTTCAAATCCGGCTCGAGGGAGTTTTTTTTTTTCAATTTTTATTGGCTGCCGGCGAGCACGTGACCTCCCTGTGCGCGCACATCCGTGACAGAGGCAGCCGGCCGATGAGGAAAGACGGTCGTGACTATATATATTAATTGTTAATATACGACAAATATATGGATATACAATGTGTATATGGGTGTATGGTGTTTTGGTTTTTCATCTTCATATTGGATCACTTCTATCATATTTCTTTATCAGCTGTTCAGCATACAACATATTTTAAAGAATAGTCTTGTTTAGAAGAAAGTTTTTTTCTAATTTTCTGGATATTATACGGCAATCTATGAAGAGGTAAAACTTGAAAAACTCAACATTAAGCTTTGTATGAGAATATAGTACAGTAGAACCTCCCTGTAAAGGACACCTAATTCCAGAGCCAAAGTGTCATTTAGAGAGAGAGAGAGATGTCCTCTTACCGGAGAGTTGCTAAATAGTAAAACTGGTAATTTTACAAATGAAAACTGTCTTTTGTGGAGAAGTGTCCTCTAGCGTGAGTGTCCTCTCATGGAGGTTCTACTGTATAGGAATTGGATAAAAATCTCACATTTCTTGACGGCTAACTGGTGTGTGGCAGTTCGCTGATATAGAAAACCTGGTGGATGAGATCCCATTCTCCAACATCCAGGTCATGGACAATAGCGGCCATCGCTATGAAGACGTCATCAAAAGCTGTTACGTTTCTTGGGACAAAAAGGATGGACTGTTATGTAGGTAGGTTATTGTGTAAGAAAGTGATATTTACATTAAATTTTTTTAATAATATTGATAATATTGTATGTGTGTATGTTATTTTTTTGCTTATCCCAAGTACACGTGGTACAGGCCATGATAATCATTGTGGGTAGATGTAGGCGACTGTTTTTACTGTAAGTGTACCACATATCTACACATGTGAAAAGCAGTTCGACTTTGCACTTACAAATGTGCCAGAGCCCCTTTCGGTGTTTGTTATAAAACATTTAAATTTATAGAACTATATTTTAACTCGAGCATTAACCAGTCGTTGTTTAATGCTTCTCATATAAATAAACACTGCACGCTGATTGGTTAATTACAAGCTCGTATCTCAAGGCTGATTAGCGTTGTGTGATAATGAGCAGCCAATCCTCATTAAAATAAACTAGCCAAGTGACCCGAGCAACGTCCCGGGTTTACCAGAAGGGCCCGCAGAGACATTAAGAGTATAGATAGTGGCTTGAAAACTGTAACAAATCTATACTTACAAATAAATAATAATAAAGTAATTATGTAAAAAAAATAACAATTGAATCAGAAATACACAAAATATGTATTAGAAATTAATTAAAAGCAATAGAGAGATATATTTATCACCCAGGTTCCTTGAGTAAAAAAATCAATAATACAAAAAAAAAGTGTTTTAAAATAAACAATTCGATGATGATAAATAAATAAAAAAGCAACATTTGAAGGCAAAAAAATCTACGATTGTAAATTCGAATAGATTAAAAATAAATAAATCTATTAATATTTGTAAAATAAAAATAAAACGTTCATGTCAAGAAAAAAATAACGAAAATTTTGGTATATAGATGGCTATTTATAGTTAAGTATCTTTGGAGGAGATAGCTTCAAACTTTACAACTGTAAACTCTGTAAGCCTATTATCTATATAGATATTGTACAGGATTGAGTTTGGACACAACTTGGTGTTACAAGAATCACCAGACATCATCTTGAAGAAGGAACAAAAGTTAACGGCGACGTGTTTCTTCAACACTCTTCAACGTGTCTTCGACACTCAACTTTACAAAAAACTGAGAGATAATATTTATGTACAGGTAAATATTTACATAATTAGAACTTTTCTTAGTGAAATAAATGATTATTATACAAAATCCTTTTCTCTTTATCTATGTAAACAAATTTGTTCTAAGAAAAGGATGACTACCTTAGGATGCAGGGAAAGGCAAAAAACCATCTGAAATCCCTCAGACAAAAAGGTGTTAGAAACTTGGGAGGTTAAATATTTTCAAGGTGAGGGAACAGATTGAGTACTGTTGTTATTAAATATATGTAGGTATTGTGGAGGAAGGTCAATTTTTCTGTTAAAACTGTTAAGTTGGATGGATGTAATTGCATCCAAGATGAGGCGCTGCTGTTTGTTTTTTTATTCCTATATGATGTGCGGTAGCTTGGGTTAAGTTGAAAGTGTAACCTGTACTATTGGTATGTTGGTATATTAGGGTGTCTCTTGTTTCAGGAAGAATCGCACGGCCAGGTCCATCATATCTGGGACGTTCGAGGTGATGAGGAACTGCTACATCATCAACTACAAGGGGGTTGATGAGGCCCGTCGCTTCTCTTTCATCCCCACCCAGGAACGTGAGGGTCACTCTTCATATGTGGGGTGGTATATGATGGTAGAATGGATGCACTTCAATTGTTGGTTCAATATTCCATCTCTCGATATTTAGACAGCGAAAGAAGAAAGGAAACGTCTAGGCCGAGGATGGAAGATAAGATTCTATGAATAGATTCGCTTACTAATTGGCTGGCTGGCTATTCCTGGCAGACGATGATGCCACAGCTATCGACTGTGGCGCTCCTAGCGGCGGTGTTCGGCATAACCAACATTTCTTCAAGTATTAATCACGCAAAAATATAAATATGAACAAATATTAGCAATATGTAAAGGCACACACAAATACTAAATATTAAATCATTTCAAATTTTATAACTAGCATAAGATATCAACACATGAAATTACCTATAAATAATCTGTAAGATTTTTATTGGTAGAAATTTTTACTGAATATTGGAAGCTGCTTTGTAGTATAAATATAGATAACAGTGTAAGGAAAGTATGATATAAAAAAATTAAAAACGTGTGTAGTAAGTTCAATGTTTATTCGCTTATAGATTTTTATAAGGTGTCAGTAGTAACGCTTTAGAGTAATTTCTAGTTTTTAACATGTCTATACCTTATGTTTATACTTCTTTACTTCCATTTTAAGTAGAGTACATTTTATCAGTTCTTATTAGAGAAAAATGAGGGGTGGTGGGCTAGCTAGACCTCTAACTGTCAGCTATGGATGGTAGGCTAGCTAGACCTCTAACTGTCACAGCTAGGGATGGTAGGCTAGCTAGACCTCTAACTGTCAGCTAGGGATGGTGGGCTAGCTAGACCTCTAACGGTCACAGCTAGGGATGGTAGGCTAGCTAGACCTCTAACTGTCAGCTAGGGATGGTGGGCTAGCTAGACCTCTAACTGTCACAGCTAGGGATGGTAGGCTAGCTAGACCTCTAACTGTCAGCTAGGGATGGTGGGCTAGCTAGACCTCTAACTGTCACAGCTAGGGATGGTAGGCTAGCTAGACCTCTAACTGTCAGCTAGGGATGGTAGGCTAGCTAGACAGAATCTGTACGCCAGAGCAAATGAAAACTTAAAAAGATTCTCGAATCCCTATTTCTAGCGATAGCCAAAAATTGAAGATCAACCCTTAGACAACTTGCCCGAGCTACACTCGGCTTCCCGTAGTTGCACTGATGGCCGCACTCTGTCCGCCTGTATTACAAATAAAAAAGCCTACGAGTTATACTTTTTATCGATGTTGATTATTTTAACATAAAGAGGCTTGCGAATAGATAACAAAAATAGAATAATGAGACGAATCTGAATTCGCTTCTCTATTTTAAATTCTGCTAGTTTCTTTGAGCGTTAACATTTCCTATAATAAGGAATGATAATTTTTTTCACATGTATGAATATGTTATATTAAAATATAATTTATTAAAAAAATTATATTTCATAGATTAAAATACTCTGTTAAATCGACCGCTAGAGGTCACGTTTTGCTTATAAAAACGCGCTGTTGTTGTTTCCTGGTATAACTTGGGTTATAAATATCTCTCTAGAACCTGGATTACATTTATTTAGAGTGGTCGTAAAACCATATTTTCTCTATCCCTATTATTAATGCTCTTGACATGAATCCTGCCAATAAGAAAAAGAAGGCCTACAAGCCCATCGTGAACGTCGCCGACCTGGAGAGGGAAGATGAAATGGTGATCTCTCGCAACCATGACATCCTGCGCTCCATTGGCCATCCTGCCCTGAAGACCCTGCATGAGGACCTTATCCACTTCATCGCAATGCGGACTGAGCTGGTCAAGGTCCTCCTTGCCGAAGTAGATAACCTCTCTGGCACCCTCCAGTCCTTCGCGGAGCTGGGCGAAGTTATGGTGGCCAACAAGCCCCAGACTGCTTGCTGCAGCACTCAAACCTCCCCTGCTCCTTCCTGCAAGGAAACCAGCTCCCAGACTGACCCAATCAAGCCCGCCACTCCTGCTCCTGCTGCTCTCCCTGCCAAGAAGCCTGCCTCCACCTTGCCTGCTCCTGCTCCAACCAAAAGGAAGCAGTCTGAGGCTCCCAACCCGCCTGCAAAGAGGACAAACCTGAATGGTCCTTCAAAACCTGCGCCTTCCTCGTATCCAAGCCTGTGGCCGCCCAAGTGATCCTCCATGGAGACAAATCGGCGGCCCACACAGTGGTCATCTCTGATGACCCACAGGCTGACCCAAGGGAGATGCTAAAAGCTGTCCGCGCTGCCCACACTCTCCCCCAAGGCGTTTGGGCCTCCCTTGCACACCAAGGGGAAGCTGGTCCTCCACTCCAGTAATCCTGACACCATCCCTGAGGTGACAACCTCCCTGGCCAGCAAGTTGAATGGAATGAAGGTCCGCCAGCAGAAGGAGATCCTGCCACGGATCTGCCTCTTCAAAGTGGATGAGGAGACATCCAACTCCACAATTGAGGAGACCTTCCTGGAAACCGCTGCTGTTAGAAAACTTCCTGGGGACAAGGTGGTGCGCGTGGCGCACCGTTCTGCACCCAGAAGCGGGACCTGCACCGCCTTCATCGAGGTGGACCTCAAGACCTTTAGAGCCCTGGGCGTTCGCGGGAGAATCGTGGTGGATGGAGTAATCCTCAACTTCGAGGAGTCCATCCGCGCCCGCGTCTGCTTCCGCTTTTGTGTACTACTCAGATGGTTTATTTGGTGCAGTGCTGGACTCGTGGTCCGGTCCAGGAAGGTCATGATGTTCGGGGTCTCACCGGGCCGGTTGTAGGAGGGGTTGGAGCTGTGACTGGACATTCTAATCGCCGGGTAAAAAAAAAGAAAAAAAAAATAGACGAAGGGTAAACGATAACTGGCACCGTGTATTTAACGCATTGCCGCGAAACGGTGGTCAATGGTCAAATACAATTTATACCCGTCCTGTGATGCCGTTTCTCTGATTAAATAATTAATTAAAATAAACAAAAATTAAATAATTTTTACTGTTCCCGCGTACAATTTTTCGGCTACTTGTTACAAGCTGTAATCACATTGAACTATCTTCATAGGAGGGAGTAGAGGGGCTAAAATATACTTGCTTTACAAAAAAAAAAAAAAAAAAAGAAGGCTTCGACCACAACTCTGCCCAATGCTCCAGAGCTCCTAAGTGCTTCCACTGCGGTCAAGACGGCCATGAAGGCCGCGCCTGCCAATCCATTGCTGACCAGCGCACCTCCAAATGTGCCAACTGCTGCTCCATGGGCCTTCCTGACAAGCACGAGGCGAGAACTTCAAGCTGCCCCATCCTGAAGTCTAGGGCCCTCAAGTTCTAGGCTTCAAGGACCTTCTGCCTCCAATTCTATCTGCCACTTCTACTGGATTCCTGGCCAAATCAATACTCCTGCCTCACTGCACCCTGGCGCTGTTCCCCTGCTTGCCCAACGTTTCCACTACCCCTACGACACATCTCCTGCCGCCAGATCCTAGGGTCCCTTGCCACCTGACATCGCGCTTGGACTCAAAAATCATAACTTTTGGTTAGTAGCCCGTAAAACCATATTTTCTCTCTCTTTCCTGATGGCCGGCTCAAACCTTTTGTACATTATGTCAATAAGTTTTTCATTTTTTGATTTTTACGCCTTAAGTCAGGCAGTACTTTTATCAAATTATGTTTTTTTATATATTCCTTTAGTTCAATTAAAACAATTACTGATCAAGACTATTTTTATAACATACGAGTATATAATTTTGCATTTTTATATTAACAGAGATGCAAATTGCATAATTTGCCTTTTTAAAATTATTATTATTATTTTTTTAGTTTGTTTTGAATATAAATGATGCATGTCTCTATACCCTTATCGTTTATCTTTTTCTTAGTTTAGCACACACACTATAATTCCTTTCAATTGAAGAACAAAAGAATAATTAAGATATTTTTGATAGTCTCTTTCAGGTTTTTTTTTTTTTAAATCTTTCTTCATATTTTAACGAAATAAATATTTGTTAAAGAATTATTTTCATAATATCTAATGGTCTCTTTAATAGATTTTAATAAAGCTAGTTTATATCAGGGTTTTCATCACCTTCCTATTCATCAGGTGTGAAATACCTCAATATTATACAAAATTGATGTTTAACCAAATTTTTGTTAATTTGATAAAAGAGTGATGGACCAAATATATTGATTTTTTAAGCCCAAGTGGTGACGCATATTTATCAATTTTGGGCAAAGGTGATGGTTCAAATTTACCAATGTTTAGTAAAAGTGCTAAAGCCTAATTGTCTAATCCCATCCACAATACATTCAATCAAGATGAGGTTCCTCAACTCTAACTAGGCAAAATGTGGGAAAATGACAAAGGAGCGATTCCATTGTGTTCCAACCCAACTCTCAACAACTCTACAACTGGCTAAATACTGTGCTGGCTGACCTAAGCTTTACTTTTGAAAATTTTAAACTTTATAAAGCTGCGAGTGATATTCGAAGTAACTTAATGAATTCGGTAGCTTCTACTGAACAACTGGGCGAAATAACAAATTTATTAACCCCAAAGACTCTATATTCCGACTATAGATAACCCTCTACCCTTGATCCATCCATGTATAAATCCAAAAAGATGCTTGATAATTATGTATATTTCTGTCGATTCTACTGATTATTGTTCTTAAGATAAAGAGCTGCTTTTTCTCGACAGCTTGTATGAAGTTTATGCTAAGCCCTTCCTTTTTTCTCCTTGATACACCGTAAATTACATTGCTGATTATACTGGTACTATTACTGTTACTCCTACATATACCCTACATTTCTTCTCGGAGAGTCTGTATAAGACCAAAAGGTCTAATGAAGTATTTTTGTTCTAATGACAGAGGAAGAAGGCAACTACATCAAGATCCTGATGGACCTGGAGCCTTTCCAGTACTTCCAGCCCAAACGGGTGATCGAGGGGTTCCTGCACATCCACAATCCCCTGTTAATGCCATCGCCCTACATCTCAGGCTTCTCCGTGCTGCCAGGCCATGCCTACGACATCTACATCCGCCCTGTAGGTCCTTCCTAGCTTTCATCTTCCCTCTTCAGACACATTATAGGTCATTCTGACCTATCTTTCACCATTGAAAAAGTATACAAGCAGGCAATTCCGTTCTTGGATATACTAATAATACAGACCCTCAATGCTTACCACACTACAGTCCATTACAAGAGAAATTTCAAACCAGATCATATTCATTTCAACTCCAACTCAAATTATTTGAAACCCTTTCGCTTCCAGACATGCTATCCGGTATGGTACCATTGTAGTAAAACTTGCTTCAGGTGTTGCCATTCTTTTATAGCATAGTACCATAGTTTATCCAATGCAATAAAAGCTCTTTATATTATAAAAAAGTCAAAAGCGTGACATTTAAACAAGCTTTCAACGATTTATATCCCAAATACAGTTATGATGTAATATCAAATCTGTTTTATAATGAGTACCTTCAACTTCAATTATCAACATTATATGAAAATATGAGGTTTCCCCAATGGGTAGCCTATTTCCAACAATAATTTCAGAAATTTTAATGTCTTACCTATAGAAGGAAAGGATTTAAAAGCACGAATGTTTCTTTTATATACAATACAAACTTCTATTGGCAAAGCTCTTCCGCAAAATATGCTTTCATAACCGATATATATTTGTAAATTAAATTTTTATTGCCATCTATCGTTAATATTTTACACAAATAAATTTACTGGCAATGCGTTTCTTTTAAATATCATCAAATATTATCTCTACAGACCTTACTGCAATGATATGAGTTATTGAATGAGAGGGCTTGGCTCATCAGTAGTGAACCCTCTCAGCGGTTTCGCCAAATTAATCTCTAGACCGCTCTACTATTGTATTGGACTGGTTTTGTTATATACCCAGCATTTTCTATGGAAGGCAGCTTAGGGGTGTTTAGTGAACTATGGACATAAGATGAGCCAAGCCCTCTCATTCAATAACTCATATCATTGCAGTAAGGTCTGTAGAGATAATATTTGATGATATTTAAAAGAAACGCATTGCCAGTAAATTTATTTGTGTACAATTTTAACGATAGATGTCAATAAAAATTTAATTTACTAATAAATATCGGTCATGAAAGCATATTTTGCGGAAGAGCTTTGCTCGATGCAATACCTTGAAATTATATGTTTGCACCTCTACAGGCCTATAAGCTTATGTCCATAGTTCACTAAACACCCCTAAGCTGCCTTCCATAGAAAATGCTGGGTATATAACAAAACCAGTCCAATACAATAGTAGAGCGGTCTAGAGATTAATTTGGCGAAACCGCTGAGAGGGTTCACTACTGATGAGCCAAGCCCTCTCATTCAATAACTCATATCATTGCAGTAAGGTCTGTAGAGATAATATTTGATGATATTTAAAAGAAACGCATTGCCAGTAAATTTATTTGTGTAAAATTTTAACGATAGATGGCAATAAAAATTTAATTTACTAATATATATCGGTTATGAAAGCAAATTTTGTGGAAGAGCTTTGCTCGATGCAATACCTTGAAATTATATGTATGCACCTCTACAGGCCTATGCGCTTATGTCCATAGTTCACTAAACACCCCTAAGCTGCCTTCCATAGAAAATGCTGGGTATATAACAAAACCAGTCCAATACAAAGTCGGTGGACAAGTGGGTCACCCCCTCGATTCCCGACAGTCATGAACCAGGATTGAATCCCGCGTTTAAATTTTATTTAATATGTGAATTACCTTCACATATTATTCAATGTTCAATTATCATGAACTAGGTTGCTCTTGCTTAGCGGTACCTATTTATGTGAATTTGAACCAGGTTTGAACCAGTCCAATACAATAGTAGAGCGGTCTAGAGATTAATTTGGCAAAACCGCTGAGAGGGTTCACTACTGATGAGCCAAGCCCTCTCATTCAATAACTCATATCATTGCAGTAAGGTCTGTAGAGATAATATTTGATGATATTTAAAAGAAACGCATTGCCAGTAAATTCATTTGTGTAAAATAATAACATACTAACTTTAAAATCTTTAAAACAATATAAAAGGTAAAGATAATCAGCCCCCTTACCGCTTCTGCATACCCGTTAACTTTCATTAACACACTTACACTCCTGGACACCCTCCAATTCCTTCATTCTACATATTTGACATGTATTATTACATTTTTCATCTCAAGCAGTTAGCATATCAAGATCCCTAAAAGAAGTATGGAATTAATACCTTCTTTAGCAATAATCCCAACCTAACATCCGCCGTAGAATACCCAATAACCAAACCCACTACATCACCCACTTAACAAATCCTACATAGTCTACTCGGTCTCCTGCGAGCAATGTGATGTTACGTACGTGGGAGAGATCTGTAGTTCTGTAGGAATATCTGAACACTGCAGAAATGTTAGAAACAGAGATTCCCGGGCATTAATATGTCAGCATACTTTTACAACAGGTCACCTTTCAATTTTAATAATCCTAAAACCTACTATGATCCAATCCTGCACCAAAGATTGGTGTTGAAAGCAATAGTATCCAACTTCACAGCATCAATAGAAAGATACCAGATATATCTATAACCTAATTTTGTACTAATCCTGTCCACCTATTTGATTTTGTCTCTTTTACACCTGTTTCCTTCCTTCCATATTGTATGATTGGATATATTCATTTGTTTTTTTACATACAAGTATTTGTATATACTTGTATTTTGTCAATATTTTCATACTTTTTGTAATAGGTTTTGTAATATAGCTTACAAAAAATTTAAAATTATGTAAAAAAATAATTCCTGAAAGTGTTTATATACTTACTGTGTATAAAAACCATTGTCACTTGTGTCATTCTGTGCCCGTAGAAAGGCGTTTTGCCCCAAATCTTGTACGATCGTTAATTTATAGCGAATAGGGATATTATATTTGTCTTAAAACACGCGTAACATTTATTTATTATTTAAAATAAATGATTAAATAAATGCTTTAATGTAGAAGTTTATCTTACATTTTGCATATTTCAAATGGAGAGAGATTTCCTGAAGGATTTAAGAGTATATATTTGTGTGAAAGGTATTAAAAATAATTGATTTTTTATACAAAGTATCTATTTTATCTGAAGTTCAATCTTTCAAACGAAAAATTTCTCTTCTACAGGTTTAAATCAAGAAACATGGATTATTTCGGTCCTAGAGTTAGGAATTAAACAATATTTCTTGATCTGTAGAAAAACATAATTGTTGTTTGAAAGCTAGAATTTCAAATGAAAAATATACTTATTTTGAAATGCAAATCACAATTTTTAAAGTTTCTAAGAAGGAACAAAATCTAACGGAGACAAGATTCTTCATTAAAGCGATATAATCAACAGGCTATTAGGGGAAGGACGTCATAGTCTGAAATCTTGCCAAGCTTATATCTCTTTAATAAAGAATATCGTCACTTTTAGCTTTCATTCCTTCTTTGACATGATATTCTGCGATTCCTCATTTTGTTATTTGAATATGTAACGATTAAAATAATTGAATATGTGAATATAGTTTAGACGCTTAAATAATATATATAAAGGTTTTGATATATTTGGATTTAACAAGTGCTTGTAAAATTAAACCAGATTAAACGAGGTACATTCACAAAGTTCCTTTTGTGGCAGAAAATCACCCATCTTCTCCAGTCCCCATTCAAGTCCAACTGTACGGACTACGAGGCTCTCTACCTGGCTGCCAACCGTACAGGTCCCAGGACTCAGGAGGTCCGTTATCTCTTTCAGTCCTATAGGTTAAAACACCTCTATATATGCAGAACGACATTTGAAAATTATCCCGCACGTGTTTCTTTTGAACGAAAATCGAAATTTATTTTAAAGAGAAATAACGATAATTTCTAACCTTAGGGATGAGGTATGAAAGGATGAATTGTGAAGAGTAATGATAAACGGAAAAATAAAGTGTCCAGGGATGTAAATCGAACCCACAGTGTTCCGCTAAACGGGCAGATGCCATGTTCACTAGGCTACCCTGGACATGACATCTGCCCAGTAAGCGGAACACTGTGGGTTCGATTCCCATCCCTGGACACTTTATTTTTCCATTTATATCATTACTCTTCACAATTCATCCTTTCATACTTCATCCCTAAGGTTAGAAATAATCGTTATTTCTCCTTAAAATAAATTTCGATTTTTCGTTCAAAAGAAACACGTGCGGGATAATTTTCAAATGTCGTTCTACAATCATAAGCTGCATTATATTGTATTATAAACCTCTATATATCATTAGATAATAAAAAAAGGCATATATTGGATTGAATAAAATATTTATTTGCCTATATTTCGGTTGACTGAACGCCAGCCTTTATCAAGGCATTACATTTTTGTATAAACAAACTCAGCGCCGCATAGTGCTATGATATCACAGTTGAAATATACTATTATATACACTATGCGGCGTTGAGTTTGTGTTATAATATCACAGTTGAAATAATTTTAAGCGGCGCTGAGTTTTTTTATACAAAAAAAGTAATGCCTTGATAAAGGTTGGCGTTCATCCAACCGAAATATTGGCAAATAAACCTTTTATTTAATCTAATATATGCCTTTTTTATTATCTAATGATTTAAGTATAGATTTCTCTATTTTCAGAACCTCTATATGTGTATTATGATATTGTTGTTCGGCTTGCAATTTGGAATACATGAATATTATTATATTGTTATGTTGTTGGTTGACAAAGAATAATTTCCGTGGGTACAAAGGATCTTCAGGACTTTATTTTAAGCCTAATCGATAAAATAATTACAGAAGAGTGCAAAACAAAACAACAATAAAGAAAACAGTATTTACAAACTCACCAACAGCAGCACGGTGAGGGAAACAGACACAGAACAGGAGACAGAAGTTGGTAGAACCATCTAGAATCTTCCACGAAGTACACCGGCGTCGGCGGTAAGCAGCAGTCCGACCTCTTGAGACAGTAGCTCGCGTTTGCTTGGAGACCACCACGTAGCTTCGTTCTTCTACTCTCGGAATGGGTTCCTCAACCCCATATATACCGGAGTAGATCTTTCCAGAACGGTCATGGTTGGTCAGGCAATCAGAAAGCCGCGAGAGCTAAGCCTTGCGCAATCGCTTTAGATTGGCTAATCAGTTGTTCACCGATTTTCATACATTATTCTTGAACGTTCTATAATATTCTCTCTACATTCTGGAAAGTGCTTTTCTTTCTACGTAACAATATTGTTGTGCAGTGGTGGGATATACAATAGAACAGTTTGTTCTCGAAATGATAATTTAAAAATAAAATAATATATTTACATATTTAAAAATAGGGCTTATTTTGGAATTCTATAAGATTTTTTATTAATCCAATATTTTGATTGGTCCATTGAAATATTGGATTAATAAAAAATCATATATAAATACAAAATAAGCCCTATTTTAAAATATATATATTGTGGATTGTGCTCTATATTCATAAAAATATTTACATATTGTCGCGATGAAAAATAATTAACTAGGCCTTCGAATTACTTTAAATATTTATTTAATGAGTTATATGAGAGATTTTAAATATAAAATAAGAGTTACTATTTACATGAGCCAAATCGACCCAGCCGTTAGAGCAAGAGGGGAGAACTGAGATATATCCTCCTTCCACGTGACGCCACTGTTTACCCCGACCGGTCTGTCCAGATAAGGGGGAATACCAGGAAACTCTGTCCTCCTGACATCACTCCCTCCACAAGAGAAACAGCGTCCCGCTGTTTACTAGTCGGTCACATGACCTTGGGCAATCTGTTCTTGGACTTCAGGGTCGTGGTAGGGCTTCATTCTCACTACATGGACGATATCTTGGGTTTTTCGTCTTCTCCTAGTATTCGTCACGCCTTCTACTTGATAATTTACACTCGATATTTTTCTGATCACTCGATAGGGTCCGAAATATCTCTTCAATAACTTCTCCGATAAGCCAACGGTACGGACTGGGGTGAACACCCACACCAAATCACCTTCCTTGTACGTCACCTCCTGATGCTTCTTGTCGTAGCGTTCTTTGTCTTTGCTCTGAGCCTGCAGGATGTTGAGACGGGCTAACATTCGTGCGTCCTCAGCGTTGGTCACAAGATGGCCCACATAATCTTCTGCAGTTCCTGCCGGCTGGTACGGCAGTATAGAATCCAGCGGTGTTTCAACTTCTCGGCCGTGGACGAGGAAGAACGGGCTGTATCCTGTTGTCTCTTGTCGAGCGGTATTGTAGGCGAAGGTCACATATGGTAGGATGTTGTCCCAATTTTTCTGATCAACGTCAACATACATCGAGATCATGTCAGTCAGGGTCTTGTTAAGTCTTTCTGTCAAACCATTCGTTTGAGGGTGGTATGCCGTGGTGAATCTGTGAATTGTTCCGTTTAGATTATTTATTTCTCGTATGGTCTGAGACATGAAATTTCTTCCTCTGTCCGTGATGATTTCCCGAGGAGCGCCGTGCTTGAGTATGACGTCTTCAATAAGGAAGGTTGCTAATTCAGTGGCCTCCGCTGTTGCCGCGGCCTTTGTTATCGCAAATCTGGTGAGATAATCAGTCGCGACTATTATCCATCTATTTCCCGTGTGTGATATGGGAAATCTTCCCAGATAATCAATTCCTATCTTTTGAAAAGGCGAGGTCGTTGGAGGTATTGGGACTAGTAGTCCAGGAGGTTTCTGAGGCACGCCCTTCCTTCGCTGGCATTCTTTACAATGAGCAATGTATTGGGAAACTGTCCTATAAAGTCCAGGCCAATAGAATCTCTTTCTAACGCGGTCATAGGTTTTGGCAAATCCCAAATGACCGGCCATTGGAGTGTCGTGGACATCTTTAAGAATTTCGTGCCTCATTTGTTTTGGGACTACTAGCAGCCATGGTTTGCCCTCAGGGTCGTAATTTTTCTTATAGAGAACGCCTCCAATCATCTGATACCCTTTTAAATTTTCATTTGCGAGTTTTTCACGGATCCCAACCAAATGAGGGTCTTTACTTTGTTCTTCTGACAATATGTACAAAAATATTTGAGCCGGCCAACGTAAAACAACAACAACAAGTTTATATAGGGAAAGACGCGACAACTGTCAGTCGACTTAACAGAGTAATTCGTTTAGAAATTATAATTTTAAAATGAAATAATTTTTATAACATATACATATCAAGTCCAGAAAAGTAAAATACTATGCAATACATATAAATAATAAACAAAACGGCTTCCGTGGGTGAGTTTCTCGTTTTATTTTATATTTATCTCAAGCTTTCAGGTATTACAAATCCTTCTAAAGGCGTATATGATAGATTTATTCATTTTTAACCACACAAATACTTCTATATAAGGGTTTGTGATAACCTAAAAGCTTGGGATAAATATATGATAAATCAAAAGAATACAGAATACAATTTCACCTTGAAATGTGTTGAAGATATTAATCTGTGATTTTAAATGTTTCTTTTTGACCAGTACTTTTGTTTTTGTTTTTGCCTTTTCCTAAAATGTTTCTTTCTTCTTCTTAATTATTATTTGTTCTATATGTAAATCTTTGTTTTTTGATACTTGAATAAACAAATTCAAGTTTATTATATTTTTTGTGTGCTTTTAAAGTTAAAACACAACAGGTTATGGACCCAACCACGCATTCACTGCGAAATATAACAAAGCAACGGTAAGCCTAAAAAGAATTCTATTTTGTTTATTACGTTAAAATTTATATTAGTAATGGCTGGAATGGATAATATTAAAATGGGTATGAATATTCCCAAATTGGAAGGATTAATAAACTGGCCAGAATATAAGAAAAATATAGAATTGCTTTTAACAATAAACAAAGTAATAGGCGTTGTTGATGGAACATATAGAAAGCCAATAAAACAAGAAACAAATGAAGAAAAAGAGGCATATGTAAAATGGGAAAGTGAAGATGCAATATCCCAATTGTTATTTACAACAAGTGTGATGCCTGATGTAAGTCAACTAATCATTCCCTGCTCAAGTGCTAAAGATATGTGGAACAAATTGTTAAGTGTCTATGAGCAAAGCTCTGGTCAAAGATTAGACATGCTCTATAATCAATTCTTTAATTTTAAGAAGGATCCTACAGATGATATTTCAAAGCACATTTCAAAATTAGAAGGTTTATGGAATGATATGCAAAATGAACTTACTAAACAAGAAAATTTGAAATTGCCAGAATCCATGCTGATGTGCAGAATCATAAACACCTTGCCTGATGAATATTTTGATTTTAAAAGTGTTTGGGAATCAGTGTCTAAAAAAGAACGTTCTGTAGACAATCTCACACAAAGGCTTCGGTTACTCGAAATAAGAATTCAACAGCGAGATGAATGCAGCGCATCAAGTTCGACAGCACTAATGGCAAATGCATATGAAAATAAGCAAAATATGAAAGAAAAAGTTACCAAAAGTAATGAAAATTTTCAGAAAACAAGAGAAACAAGAGAATGTTACTTTTGTCATAGAAAAGGACACTTGGCCAAAGATTGTAGGTATGCAAAACAGAAGAAACTAAAGGAAAAAGAAAAGGATGAAACTAAATTAAAACTTAATTCAAAATTAAGTGAAAGTTTAATCAGTGAAAGATTCAATGAACAAGATGAAGACATTTGGATTGTTGACTCAGGAGCTACTAACCACATTACAAGAAATGCAAGTTTTTATACTTCTTATAAGGATGTTCCTACCCAACAGACTGTTAAAGTTGGAAGTAATGAAAAATTGATAGCTTATGGAAGTGGAACTATAACAATTGAAACTTGTGTAAAAGGTAAATGGCAAACTCACTACCTAACTGATGTATGGTATGTTCCCAATTTCAGTCGTAATGTGATGTCATTACAGTCCACATTGGATAAAGGGTTTGAAATGAAAATGGATAAAAAAGGTTGTAAACTTTTTAAGACAACAACTGGAGAGGTTATTGTAGAAGGGAAAAGACTACCAGGAGGCTTGTATGGTATGTTAATAACAAGTATCAAACCTGAAAATGCTGCAGAAGTCAATTTAGCCAAAACCCAAAATGTCAATATGCTACAACTATGGCATGAAAGATTTGGACATCAAAATAAAAGGCATGTTCAAAAATGGCTTAAAGAACAAGGAATAGATGCAGTCATGGACAATGAACCTTGCGAGGCATGCATTTATGGCAAACAACATAGACTGAGTTTTGGATCAAGAGAACAATATGCTTCTACTCAACCTGGAAACTTAATTCATGTAGATGTATGTGGCCCTATGCAGGAGGTTTCGAAAGGAGGGATGAGATACTTTGTGTGTTTCAAAGATGATTTTACAAAATACCGATCAGTGTATTTCCTAAAAGAAAAGTCACAAGTCATTGAAAAGCTAGAACAATTTCTCTTGGAAACAAAGACTACTGGACATATAGTGAAAGAAATTCTCACAGATGGAGGAAAGGAGTTTGTAAATAAAGAAACCTCAAAAATTACAAACAAGTATGGTATTAATCATAGAATCACAATGCCATATACTCCACAACAGAATGGTTCAGCGGAAAGGGAAAACAGGACTTTAATAGAAGCAGCTCGTTCAATGATATATGCCAAAAATATGAGCCTAAAGCTTTGGGCAGAGGCAGTTAATACTGCTACATATGTTTTGAATAGAACAGGACCAACACAAATTGAGGGAAAGACACCTTATGAACTATGGTTTGATAAAAAACCAGCAGTTGATCATCTTCGAATATTTGGAACTGAATGTTTTGTTCATGTGCCTGATGAAAAGAGAAGAAAGTTAGATGCCAAAAGCGAAAAAGGTATTTTAGTTGGTTATTGCAGTAACAAGGATGGGTATCGAATCTGGATGCCGAACTCAAACAAAGTTGTCACAAGTAGGGATGTAATATTCAAGGAAACTATACCAACATTTAGCCTTGATATTGAAAAGAGAAATAAGGAACTTTCAAGTAATCAGATTGATGAACCAAATAATACTCAAGATATTGAGAAAATTGAAAGCAATGTTCAAACATCAGACGTATACAATCTAAGAGATCGATCAAATATATCAAAACCTCAAAGGTATATTGATGCTGAAATAAATATTGCAGAAGGTCTTGAACCCAAGACATACAAAGAAGCAATGGATTCTCCAAATGCACAATTTTGGAAAGAAGCAATGAATGAAGAAATGAATTCTTTAACGGAAAATGATGTATACGAATGCACAACATTACCACCTGGCCAAAAACCAATTAATTGTAAATGGGTATTAAAGACCAAATTGAATTCTAAAGGAGAGATTACAAGATATAAGGCAAGACTGGTGGCAAAAGGGTTTGTACAAAAGAAGGGTATAGATTATGAAGAAACATTTAGTCCTGTGGCAAGACATGACACCATAAGAACTCTTTTAGCAATTGCTGCTAATGAAGACTTAAAATTGGTACAGTTTGACATAAAGACAGCCTTTCTCTATGGAGACTTACAAGATCAAATTTATATCAAACAACCTGAAGGATTCAACAATGGAACAGATCTTGTATGGAAATTGAAGAAAAGTCTCTATGGACTTAAACAGTCACCAAGATGCTGGAATCAGAAAATAGTCAACTTCATGAAAGAAAGATGTCTGAAGGAAAGTAGAGTTGACCCCTGTTTATTCTTCAGAAAAACAAATGATCATATACTCATTATTGCCATATATGTTGATGATGGAATAATTGCTGGTACAAATGAACAGGAAATCAAAGAATTTCTTGATGAACTAATGTTTTCATTTAAGATCACAAGTGAACCATTAAATTACTTTTTGGGTATTAAGATAGAGCTGCAACCGGATGGTTCAATATTCATAAATCAAAAGGCATATATAAAAAGAATTCTTGAGAAATTCAATATGTCTCAAGCGAATAAAGTGGGAACACCAACTGATAATTCTACTGTTCCTGGGGAAGCAGAGATTCTAGAAAATGTTCCCTTTCGTGAAGCGATTGGTAGTCTGATGCATCTTAGCTGCTTAACAAGACCCGATATCACTTTTGCACTGAATAAAGTTTCTCAAAAACTTGCAGCACCAACAAAATATGACTGGGAAGCAGTTAAACGAATCTTCAAATATCTTGTAGGAACAACTGAATATGGAATTATGTACCAAAAGGGTCATAAAGTAGGAGTTTTGGAATCTTTCAGTGATGCAGATTTTGCTGGAGACCCAGAAACTAGAAGATCTACCAGTGGAGTTGTGTGTAAACTGGCTGGTGGTGCTATTTCTTGGCTTAGCCAAAAACAAAGATCAGTATCTTTGTCAACAACTGAGGCCGAACTCGTGGCAGCAAGCAATACAGCAAAGGAAGTCATTTGGTTAAATAGACTTTTCAGTGAAATTTCTCCACTAAAAGAACAACCAATTATAAAAGTTGATAATGCAAGTACAATTAAATTGATCAAAAATCCAGAATTTCATAAGAGAACCAAACATATAGAAGTAAGACACTATTTTGTGAGAGAAAAGTATCAAGAAGGTATTTTCAATGTAGAACATATTTCTGGAAAAGATCAAGTTGCTGACATTATGACCAAAGGGCTCCCTAAGCCGCGTTTCCAAATGCTGAGATATCTACTGGGTATGAGGGACATTTGAAATCTGATTAAGGGGAAGTGTTGAAGATATTAATCTGTGATTTTAAATGTTTCTTTTTAACCAGTACTTTTGTTTTTGTTTTTGCCTTTTCCTAAAATGTTTCTTTCTTCTTCTTAATTATTATTTGTTCTATATGTAAATCTTTGTTTTTTGATACTTGAATAAACAAATTCAAGTTTTAAGAACGAAATACTTGATGAGGAAAGAGTTTCAAGTTTATTATATTTTTTGTGTGCTTTTAAAGTTAAAACACAACAAAATGGAATTTTAATTTTTCGTTAAAAGAAACTCATGCGGTGTAACTTCAAGTGTCGTTTTACAAGAGAATCTCATCATAGGAAACAGTTTTATTTATTATTCAAACAAATGCACCAACTCCACTGCAACTCCAGCACATATCCTGGACTGTATTGGAGCTGTTTGAAGTCTATATGTTAATTTTGTAATTATTCTTATTTTTTAATTCATAGAAGCATTTTTCTGGCAGACATATTCATTTTTTATCATCATCATTTGAAATTAATATTGTTTTTTTTTCTTTGTTAGTTATCAAATCATTTTGTAATTGTAGTTTCTTTTTTGTTTTGTTGTGTTCCTTTTTAAGAAATAAAATATATGTAGAACTTAAGGTGTAATATTCTATTCAAGCATATGGAACCAACATAGATTCGTTTTTAAAACAAAGCAAAATCATAAGCTTTTACAACTTTCACTTTTTCATACAGGAGTTAAGAAGGAAGACCTATACAAAAAAACACTATAGTAGAAATAATTATTGCTTTCAACCTTCATGACCTGTTGTAATCTTACCTATGGGATATTTAAAAAATATTATTCATACATATAAGGTCCTAACCTTCAGTCTGTCCATCAGTCTGAAACGAATAAATGTGAAAATAATAAACTCACAATTGAAGTAATACTTTAATGAAACTGAGTAGTAGATATCGTACTAACTCTGCTCGTAGAACGGGCATCCCTCTAACTTGCTCTAAGTAAATTCTGTACGGTGGCTATTTACGTGGGAAAAGAATATTTATAACGGATAATATGCATTATAATCATAACTTATTATTCCTAATTCAGTTAGCTTATTTATAATTTGATTTTAAAAAGCTCTGTTTTCTATATACATTCGCGCGTGGAAAAAAAACCAATTCCTCTAGGTTTATTGATGGAAATTTTGCTGGAAGGATATTGATATTAGCACAATATCTTTCACGTTGAATATTGTTTTAGATTTTAGATATTAAAGGATATAAGGTTAGCAATCTCTCTCTTTATTCGAATAGCGTTTTCGGACATTATCTTTCATAGGCATGTATCTTTTTTAAACTTTTCGATACAATTTCCAGAATTTCTAGTAAAATATTAAAAAATATTTTCATATCTGAACTATATATTTTTACACA
The DNA here is from genome assembly GCA_030710605.1 of Cordylochernes scorpioides. Lineage (NCBI taxonomy): Eukaryota > Metazoa > Arthropoda > Arachnida > Pseudoscorpiones > Chernetidae > Cordylochernes > Cordylochernes scorpioides. Next base: position 19,758,953 of record CP092869.1, read on the forward strand.
TATCTGATGTATATAGTTGTTTATTTGTTTTGCATATTTTTCATTTATAAATTAATCTTATAATTTAGTCTGTGAAAATAAAAATATTGGACCGGTGACGAAAACAAAACAAAAAATAGTTGGCTTAATGTTATGTAGTTATGATATATAATTGTTTGTGATGATATATAATTAAATGTGATGTTTATGTAATTTTGACCTTAATTGAATAAAATATATAAAGTTTAAATGTGTTTTAAACTTTAATAACAAGCACAAAACAATATCATATATGAAAAAATAGTACAAATGTGAAATTGAACTGGCATAATGTGAATAAATTAAGAAAAATGCATCTCCTTATCGTGAAACTGGAAGTTGCTGATTTCAGTTGTATGATAAGGAGATGCATTTTTCTTATCACATTGCCACGTGGAAAATTAGGGAAGACAAACTTGAGGATGACACAGCAATTAATTTAAGGCAAGAACAAACTATGAATGATAAACAAAAGATAAGCAATCAGTGAAGTTTACAGAGTAGCAAAATATAAACATAAAAAATGATACTCTGTTAATAAAATAATAAATACTTTGCTACAATATCATGTATATAAATAAATCTAAATGATTCAAAAGTTGTGGATTTCACCTGATTTCAATAGATTTCACACCCAACCATCATGCTTAATAACTATACAATATACTAATTACTAAAATATATATGTTACTGATACTTATACAAGAGAAACTTGTAATCGAAATTTTAAATGGAGTTCAATACTATTCGTTTATACAAGTATAGAAATTTCGAAATATTTAAATATACAATTAATTATCGATATAATGTATATAAATATATTGTTCATCAATGTGTATGAAAAAGGGAAAGTTGTATAAGCTTGTAAAGGTAATACAACAAAACAAAAAAGAAACTACAATTGGAAATGATTTTAAAAATATCTAAGAAAAAAAAACAATAATAAAAAAACGGATGATGATAAAAAATTGAATATGTCTGCCAGAAAAATGCTTCTATGAGAATTAAAAAAAAAATAATAATAAAAAAAATAATAATAATAAGAATAATTTCAAAATTAACATATAAACTTCAAATAAATAGTTTTAAAGTACATTCTTATTTTGAATGTCAATTTAATTTATCTTTTTTTTTTTCATTTTGATAACAAATTACAAAAATAAATGGTTCTATAAACAAAGTAAATCAATTAAGAAGGTTCAGAAGATGAGTTTCTTTAATTGTAAAAACGCTACAAGCTTTCGGGCAAAAGCCCTTCGACAGGCAAAATATAACTATACTAAGAAAGATATCGATGGTTGTAGTGAATATATACACGTATTAATTTACATAAATATAAAAATATAAAAAATATATTTAAAAAAGGCATGCAAATGAACAATTTAATTATTTGTAAAAGTGAAAAAAGTACGAAAATAAAAATTCTAGAGAGCAATTCAAGAAATGCAGAAAACATTAGCTGAAAGAAAAAAGAATATCAATGAGGCAAATATATGACTGTAATGGATCTTCAACTGTATAACTAATTGTATCCAAGTAACTATTACGGGTGGATTTGTACGGTTAAAGGTTATGTTCTGGGCTGCCATCTATGAAATTGGTATTTAATGACTAGTGAGAGACAAAAAACCGATTTGAACCGGTATAACTGAAGGTGGTGGGAAGGGAGGGTTATTAATATACCAAAGGTAGAATCTGAAAAGTTTAATTGGAAATGTAGTTTGTGTAGACTGCGGGAATGTCTATTTTTCTATTTATGCTGTGTAGCTTGGATGAAACTATGGATTCCAGAACCAATCTCTGGTGTAGGTTGGAGATATTTTTGTAGTGAATGGTTGGGTTAGCAGTGTCAAAGGAATGGCCAGAAGATGCAATGTGTTGAAAAATAAGGGAACGGGTATCTCGGTTGGTGATGTTGCGTGTGTGCTCGGACATTCTAATGGCGATGGTCCTACCGGTCTCCCCCACATAGGTGGCAGGACACTGTTGGCATGAGACCGAGTAGACTGCTCCAGAAGATGTTAGAGGATCAGTGGAGGAGTCGGTTTTTGTGATGGGATGCCTAAGGAGTGAGTGGAGGTTAGGTGTGTTAGTAAAAAAGGTACGGATGCCAAAGGGTTTGAGGAAACGGGAGAGGTTAACTGAGAGGGGAGAGAATTGAATCACACATGTGGATTTGTAAGTTGCAGGAGGGTTAAGAGGAACAGGTGAATAGGTGTGTTTTTCTATAAAGGATAGAGGGAAACCTGAAATTGTAAGATGGGAGATGATGCGGTTCTTTTCAATAGTTTTGAAGATGGGGAGTGAGCAGTGGGTTAATAGGCGGCGAGTGAGGGCTTTTACTATATTGATTTTGTGGGAAGTTGGACAGTGTGACCTATAATGGGTGTATCTGGGGGGGGTGGTTTTTCTTGTAGTAGACTGTGGTATGGTAGGTATTTGGGGTGCGTATGACTAGGACGTCCAGGAAAGGAATAACATGCTCATGTTCTCTCTCAAGAGTGAATGTGATGTTGGGATTGTAAGTGTGGAGGTCGGTGAAAATGGTATCCTCGCTGTCGGTTTTGCATACGCAGAAAATATCGTCAACGTATCGTCGCCAGAAGAAGATGTTTGAGGGGTGCCGGTTACAGATCCACTGGTCTATGGTAGACATCGTTATTTCAGACAAAATGGATGAGAGGGGGCTGCCCATTGGGGTTCCCCTGATCTGTTTAAAGTGGGTATGAGAATAGGTGAAGGTGTTCATGCACAGGCAGATTTTGGTGAGTGAGATGATGTTGTTGGCTATGGTGGCATCTGTGTGGATGGATGAAAGGAATTGGTGGAGGTTATCTATCATGAGGCTGTGTGGAAGGCTGAGGAATAGGGAAGATACGTCGAACGAGCACATGGATGAGTTTGGAGGGGGGAGCAGGTTTGTTATATCCTGTATGAAACTGGTGGAATTGGGTGTCGTGAAGGCTCTCCTGTTATTATTCCAAAGAGGGGTTAGAAGGTTCGTAAGGTGTTTGGCTAGGGGGTAGGCAGGGGATAGGTGGTATGCGATGACTGGACGGAGGGGGACGGATGGTTTGTGGATCTTGGGGAGGCCGTAAATATAGGCATTAGTTCCCAAGTTGGAGGTGAAGTTTTTGTGATCTTCTGTTGTGATGGAGGCCGAGCGTTTCATGCGGTTGAGGGAAACTCTAAAATTCTTGGTTGTTGCTTTGCTTTCTTCTGCGGAGATTTGGGTGAAAGTGGTTGTATCATTCAGTATGTCTATCATTTTTGTATGGTATTCGGTTTGGTTGATAATAACCGTATCAGATCCCTTGTCTGATCGGGTAATGACAATGGATCGTTGGGATTTCAGTTTGCGTATGATCTTGTGTTCTAATCTTGACATGGAGAGTGGGGGTAGCGGTCGTTGGAGGGTGCGGGTTACTTGATTCCTGATGGTCCATTGGTCTTGGTGGGAGAGAGGGTTCTGATAGAGGCCTCTATTCCACTAATGAGTCGGGGTGTGTATACTTTGGCTGGGATTCTGTATTTTAGCCCTTTGGATAATAGTCTGTTTTCAGCCGGTGATAGGGTTATGTCAGACAAGTTGATAACATTGGAGACCTCATGGTCGGTGTTCCTACGTTGGAGAGGGAAAGCATATTTTCGGGACCAAAACTCCAGTTTTTGGTTATGTTTGCGGTTTGTATTCTGTTCCAGGGCCTTAACGTCTGTTGTGGTTTTTTCTATGAAAAAGGTGAGAACTGCGATGTCCATGTTCTGTGTGATCAGAAAGATGACCTTTAAACAAAGTAAAGATTCATTTTTTCTGAATATATATATATATATTTGAGCTCGTATATATTATCTGATCAAATATAAATGTGATATTGGTTTTACCACTGTAATATTTGATGTATTACACAGTAGAATATTATCGACTCACTGTAACGTTGGAACAATACCTTTTTGGAGATGGGTTGAGTTGTTGATTGATTGATTGAATTGTGGTGGGCGCAGTCGTTTGGCTGAAGTGATAAGGTATTCTCACAGGGGAAAATAACGAAAAAACACAGGATTTGGAATGGAAAAGGCTAGCGATCTAGGGAGAAAAAGGGGTTGAAGCTAGTTGCGGATTTGACTATTCTATGGCTGTTCACATTATTGAAGGATGGGACTTATCTGATCGTTGAAAGGAGGGTGTCTGGCTCCTAACCGGTTCCTTGGTCGGTCCAGGTGCTAACTCGATGCTGTCCAGGTCCCAACTGGTCTCTATGGTGCCACCTTCTTAACTGACTAAACTCCGTTCCCGATTTAACACGAAAGCTATTCAGGGTTTTGATTGGCTGGTGTTTGAGACGTGTAAGCTTTCTATTGGTTCCTAGCTAATTCCTATTCTCTGATTGGGTCTTTGCTATCCCTTTGTTCTCGGACTTGTTCTGACCTGATTCAGGAAATACTAGGTTCTTGAACCCAGTTTTATGAGTTCCTGGATAATAAAACCTGCTAATGATTGCTTCCTCTTTGATGGCCTTTCTCTAAATCTTTCTCCCAGATTTCTAAGCCTTGTTTTTATTAAAATCTTTTAAAACATACATTGCATACATATTGTGGTGGGATTACATCCAGTTATGTACAAATTATGACATAGATATTCGAAAATACTGAGTTTATATTGTATATGTTTTAGAATTTAAATAATTCCAAATATTTGTTGAAATCAGATGTTAAAGGTAGAATTAAGATATAGAATTTACCCAATATCAATAGGATTTCTTTGAAGAATGCGTTCCATCAATTCTTCTATAACAGAAAAGTTTTCGAAAACTCACGTTGAAATTCTCCAGTGTCCATCGTTGGCATATTCATCAGGAAATATCTCAATTTCTCTCCAAGATGTCATCTATGTTACACGAGGATAGTTTAAGTCATCAAGTTGACAATTCCAAATTTTTATTGTAACATGAATTCTGAAAGATTTCGATATAATGCTTAGATTTATAGGAGAATTGATATTAGAGAGAGAATTGATTAGGTTGCCCTTGACAATGGAACTTCGCTCATATAAATACTCGATGTATATATGTGATGAGGTCTGGTAGCCTCTGGTAGAATCCTGTCGACTAAAAATGTGATGAGGTATCCAGTCGACTTAAACTATGGTGTGAGTCCTTGTTGACTCTCGCTATACTGTGTTGACCGAGAGTAACAGTCAGAATAAGGAGTTTTCCAGTACCTCTCTGCACCTTGGAAGACCTTTAACAGTTCTCACAAAGTACATGCAGTCGTGGTCGAGGCAGAGTGGAAAGCTTGGGAATTTCCATACAAAAAAGACGAAGACACAGTTGCACTAAGAAAGTTCCGTGAACAGATAAAAGTTGAGCTAGGAGCGAAAGATGGAGATGGAAGAGTTCTTACTGGTCTACATGGTGGATGAGGTGGACCTGGGGTACAACCGACGAGGGCTCACGCAGATGGTCAAGTAACTGTCAAGTGACTATATTTATTGGTTAAGACGGGGGCCTCATGCGACAGGGGCGTGGATCGTCTGGTGAAATTATAAACTGACGCCGGGGCAGTTTCCATATTTAGACCTTGTTGTTTTGTGACTTCCATATATCTCGAATTTAGACGTTTTTGACTTCTATCTCTTTAGCTCAACTCTTAATCTATTACAGAGTTTTATTTATTTATCCTCAGTTTGTACAAAGTACATTACATATGATGATGTAATGACACATGTCAATCATGCGTATAATCATTTACAGATGTGTTTCTATTATACAACATGAAAATCTTGTTATAAATTATATACAATATGGGGTTGTTGGTTTAAATTTCCCTATATATATATTAAAAGCAAAGTAGGCATATCCTGACCAGGAGCTCATGTGCTTTTCAGAAGGCAGAGCGCCATCTGGTGGAATAGAAATCAACTATTCATTGATTTAGCCTGTTCCCTGATTTTTGGCCTACCCAATTTCTTGATAAATCAAGAAAAGCCATCCACGAACGCGTTTCGCGCTGTTGGCGCTCGTTAGCGTGGAGTAGGCTGTACCACTGCGACCAAATATATTTTTGGTCACAGAGGCTTCTTGAGAAACCAAGAAATGGGTATTTAAGGCCAAACTTGCGTGAATACACATTATTATGTATCTACTAGTTTAAGAGATTTACGACGCAACGCTAGTCATTTTTACATACTAATCTTTTAATTAAAAACAAAGCATTTATACAATAAATGATGATGATAAATAAATCTTAATGAATATTAATATCATACATAACAACTCCTCCCCATTAGCCAAAGATAACTTAACTTTCAAAAAACGATGGAGGTTTCCTTATTCTTAAGGATCTCCTCAACACAGGTCTTGGGGTTCCTTCTGAAGAATCAGTTTCTTGAACAGCCGGAGGTCTTTCAAAATCAGGTGTCACTTGAGGGGTCGATGATGTAGATGGTAAGGCTTCACTTTCCTCACAACTCCTGACTTGATCTAAATGCCGGTTTACAATTTCTCCGTCATTTGTCTCTACCTTAATAGAAACAGGACCAGTTTTTTCCCGCACTACACCTGGTAGCCATCTGGGACCATGGTACCCTCGTGCTATAACTGCCTGTCCTTCATTTACCACTCTATGGGGTTTCCAATTTCTTATGAACTTGTTTTCCGGTCGAATCCTTCCCTCCGACACACCTTCAGGATGAAATTTATTTATGAGACTCTTCAGGTTTCTGTTCATCAACAACTGTGCTGGGGATTTCTGCGTCGTGCTGTTTATAGCTATTCTCATGGATAACAACGATCTAGATAACCTAGTCGTCCAATTTCCCGAGCTGTTCTTTCTTAGCAGATTTTTAAGCGCCTGAATAGCTCTTTCCACCTGCCCATTTGACGCTGCATGATAAGGCGCACACAAGATATGCCTTACGCCATTTCTTTTTAAGAAAGTCTTGAAAAGTTCCGATGTGAAGGACGTACCATTATCTGAAACTATCACATCCGGCAACCCGTGGGTCGCGAATATTTCCTTTAGGCAATTGATAGTAGTTTCAGTAGATGTTGTAGATACGATTTTATCCTCAATCCACTTAGAATAGGCATCTACTACAACGAGAAACAGTTTTCCTTGAAAGGGACCCGCATGATCAATATGTAGTCTCGACCAAGGTCTTGATGGCCAAATCCAAGGATATACGTCAGTTTTTGGCGGATCGTGACTACACGACAAACAAACCGAACAACTGGATATTATCCGTTCAATATCTCCATCCATCTTGGGCCACCAGCATAATCCTCGAGCAAGCGCTTTTGTCCCCACTATGCCAATGTGAGTATCATGCAAGAGATTTAAAATATCTCTTCTCAACCTTTCAGGAATTATCACTCTGCTCCCCCACAATAAACAATCTTTATGAACTGATATTTCATTAGATTTGGAGACAAAATCTTTAAATGTATCATCAACTCTCCTTTCAGGCCACCCATTCATTGCCCAGAATTTAACCTTAGAAAGAATTGGATCTTTACTGGTTAGTTTGGCCACTTCCGAAGAATTAATTGCAGCATGTTCCGATTCTATAAAGAACACCTCTGAAGGTTTTGGAACTACACTTGGACATTCATTTAAAGGCAGTCTACTTAATGCATCGGCATTACAATTCACTTTTCCCGGTTTATACTCTATATTATAAGTATACGCAGCCAGAGTCAAACACCATCTCAACATGCGCGGTGATAGCACTTGAGGTACCGGCTTTTTGGGGTTGAATATTCCAACTAGGGGTTTATGATCCGTCAAAATTTTAAATTTTCTCCCTAGAAGATTCTGTGAAAACTTTGATACACCAAAAATGACTGCTAATGCCTCTTTATCAATTACTGCATATCTTCTCTCAGTTTTATTTAAAGTTCGGGAGGCAAACACAACTGGTCTTTCAACACCATGGTCTATTTTCGACAAAATGGCTCCAACACCATACTCCGACGCATCACAGTTGACCAAGATAGGCATATCTTCATTAAAATATGCTAAAACAGACTTAGAGCTAATCAAGTTTTTAACCTCTGCAAAAGATCTTTGATGTTCTTTATTCCATTTCCATGGACTATTACTGTCCAACAGTCCATGGAGAGGTTCAGCTACTGTGGCTTTATTATTCAAAAACCTCTCATAATAATTAAGAAGTCAAGAAAAGACATCAATTCCCTTTTAATAGATGGTGGTCTGGCATCTTTAATTGCTCTCAACTTTTCTTCGGATGGATGAATTCCTTTATGATCAATAATCATTCCTAGAAATTCAATTTCTGGAACATAAAAATGGCATTTTTCTTTTTTTTTAGACGAAGTCCAGATTCTCTGAAGCGTAGCAGTATCTTTTCAGTTTTTATTTTAAGATCATCACAATCTCTTCCTGAAATTAGGACATCATCTAAATACACTGCAACTCCATCAATTCCACTCAGAAGAGTATCCATGAATCTCTGGAATGTTCCCACGGCTGAATTTAAGCCAAAAGGAAGACGCTTCACCTTATATAAACCTCTAGGTGTATTAATAGCGAGAATCTCTGATTATAACATGAATCATGAAAATTTCTCTTATAGAATTGTAAATAGTTATAAAACGAAGAGAAAATTTTTTATTTTTACTATACATGGGCTACAAGCTTTCGGGCTTCACGCCCTTCGACTGGTACCCTTTTGATTATAACATGAATCATGAAAATTTCTCTTATAGAATTGTAAATAGTTATAAAACGAAGAGAAAATTTTTTATTTTTACTATACATGGGCTACAAGCTTTCGGGCTTCACGCCCTTCGACTGGTACCATGCAGATGTTTCATCCACTTTCAACTGCTGATATGCTTGAGCCATGTCCAACTTAGTAAACACTCTGCCACCTCTCAATCTATCCAAAAGTTGCGGAATTGTGGGCAGTGGGTATTTATCAGGATTACTATACAAATTTACTGTACTTTTATAATCGTGGCATATTCTTATAGTGCCGTCATTCTTTAGGACCGTCACAATTGGTGATGCCCATTTCGTAAATTTAACAGGTTCAACAACCCCTTGCTCTTCCAGTGATTTTAATTTTTTATCTACTAGTTCTCTCAGAGCAAATGGCACGGTTCAGGCCTTTACAAATTTGGGTTCTGCATTCTCAGGAATATCAATATGGATCAAAGGTTCATTATAGGCATCAATTTCCTGTTTAAATACTTCTTCAAATTCAGAAGAAAAAGGATTTGTTTCGATATGATTCAAAAAATTTATCCTCAGGCGAAACGCTTCAAACCACTGCCTTCCCAGAATGTTAGGACCCAGACCATCAGCCACTAAGATTGATAATTTTTTAAAACCATTTGTTACTTTTGCTTTAACAAAAAGCTTTCCCAAAATCTTGACGTTACTTGACGACCATGTCTTCAATAGCACTTCAGATTTCTCAAGTTGGGTTACTCTCCAATACTTTAAAAATGTTTCTTTGTTTAGTAATGAGTATGCACTTCCTGAATCTATAAGCATTGCTACGTCATGATTATCTAATTTAACCATTATGTAAAAAGGATTACTTAAACTTTCAGTTCCAATACAGTGTAGGTATGTATCACTATTACTTCTATTCAAGTATTCAAATTTCTTTACTCTAGTCAGGCATGCCTTCTGCAGATGACCAATTTTTCCACACTTGAAGCATTTTGAATTTCTGAATTTGCATACATGAGGCAAATGATTTCCTTTGCATCGTATACAAATAATTTTCTTATTTAATCTTTTCGCAATTCTATTGAATTCAGGTTGCTTTGATTTGAAATTAAATGGTTCACTCCTATTAGCTTTCTTTAATATATTTACATCAGGAGTCGTCTCCATCAAAACACTAGCGTTTGCACTTGCCGACTCATCACATAGTGCTATATCCATGGCTTTTTCAAAAGTCAAAGCTGCCTCAGACAATAATCTCTTCACAAGTCACTCTTTTTTTAAGCCACACACTAATCTGTCTCTTAAACGATCATCCAGATCAACAAACTCACAGTTCTCACTTAATCTTCTTAATTCTGCTATATAAGTAGCAATCGGTTCATTACCTTGATTATGTTTGTTAAAATGGTATCGCTGGACTATCACATTGGGCTTAGGGCAAAAATGTCCAGTCAGGATAGTAAGTATCTCTTCATAATTTACATGAGCTAAATCTTTTGGCGCGGCCAATGACCTTGCCAATGCATAAGTTTCAGGGCCTTTTAAGTGAGAAAAATAGCTTTTTTCTGCGTGATCTTTTCAATTCCATTTGCAAGGAAAAATAATATCATTCTCTCCACGTACGTTGTCCACTTCTCTGGCTTAGAAGGATCAAAATTCTCAATATTCCCGAAACTAGCCATCTTTAAAAAATTAAAGTTTAGTTTAAAATTAGTTTAAAAATTAGCTCAAGATTATTTTACCTTAAAAAAAAAACTTTTTTCTCGTCGCCAATTTATTATGTATCTACTAGTTTAAGAGATTTACGACGCAACGCTAGTCATTTTTACATACTAATCTTTTAATTAAAAACAAAGCATTTATACAATAAATGATGATGATAAATAAATCTCAATGAATATTAATATCATACATAACACACATGTATATATGTATATACTTATATATATAATACACATATGTATATATATTGACGTTATGTGGCGCTGAGTTTGTTGTTGACACACATTAATATGTTATAATACCTTGAAAAAGGTTGGCGTTCAGCCAACTGAAATAATGTAAATAAATTATATTTTGATCTAATATTTGCCTTTTTATATATGATTAAACATAACACTATGTAGAATGAATATGACGCCTCTGCCACCGCTGCAAAGTTTAGTGGTTTATTCGATAGATGGCGCAAGTCATCAGCAACTTTCATTTTCACGTGATCAAGAGATATTCCTAATTAGATTCTTTAAATTTATATAAATGTGTTTGGTAAAGTATTTAATGTTTCTCGCTTTTACTCAAGGCTATCAATGGCCACAAATTTTAGAACGAAACACTACAAAGGAATGACCATACATCCAGATGGCACAAGAACCTACAGGACGTGCAACAATTGTCCTGGTGTGGAACATCTAACCACATATTCTCATGCCCAGCAATGTCCGCACCCTTGCAGAAAATTGACATGGACCCAGAGCAGCAGCTTTACACACCCAAGATAGTGGACATTGCGATTGCTGTGATAGAGATGTATGGAGACATCTGAGGCTCTTCATTGAACACGACAACATAAATTTGACATGGACCCAGAGCAGCAGCTTTATACACTCAAGGCAGAGGACATTGCGACTGCTGTGATAGAGATGCAATGGGGACATCTGAGGCTCTTCATTGAACACGACAACATAAAATTGACATGGACCCAGAGCAGTAGCTTTACACACCCAAGAAAGTGGACATTGTGACTGCTGTGATAGAGATGTATGTAGACATCTGAGGCTCTTCATTGAACACGACAACAGAAAATTAACATGGACCAGAGAAACAGCTTTACACACACAAGATAAGAGGACATTGCAACTGCTGTGTTAGAGATGTATGGGGACATCTGAGTCTCTCATTGAACACAAAAGCAACAACAGAAAATTGACATGAACCTAGAACAGCAGCTTTACACACTCATGATAGAGGACATTGCGACTGCTGTGATATAGATTCATGGGGACATCTGAGGCTCTTCATTGGACACACCAACAATGACCACAAATACACAGTTAAATTGTAGATATTTGGTCCTTGCATCTATTAGCGTATATGTCAACATTATCAGCGCTGTATATTCTACATGACATGATCTAAGATGAGTCTGTCTGTATAGAAATGCATCTCTGACTGTATCGTACGTCTGACACGGAATAAATGCAAGTGCTTCGCTCTGATGGGAATGCCCCTGCGGTCGGAGATAGGTGACGAAGAGACCATCTGTCTTCGGTCATGTGAGTGTTTCTACTGGACTTGTCGCAATGTAATACACCTACATTATACAATCTAGATTATGTGTAATTATAAGGCACTAATAGAATAAAACAGCATTTTAGTTCTTTTTTAACTTGGCGAATATAGATGTATAGCAATATATTTGTATTATCCCTAGTACATATGGTACATGCCTATTATAATCATGGTGGGTAAAAGTTGACGACTGTTTCACTATAAGTGTTCCACATGTCTACACATGTGAATATCAGTTCGACTTTTGCACTTACAAATGTGCCAGAATGCCGTTTGGTATATACTCGCTGAGGAGGTTGGACTTTTACAAGAATCGGGGCCATTGGAGCATTTTTTTAAATCGGAAATAAGTGCCAGATGCGGGATTCGATACCGGGTCGTAGCGGTCTAAAATCAACGGTTTAGACCATCCTTCCATCGACTCCCATCTCTATTTTAAAAGGGAGAGGTACCACTTTTGGAACATGAGTATCATTCTCTCGCAAATTCGTTGTATTCAAGCATGAAAATCGGCCTTGTCACTTCACCACCATCTTTTTGGACAATTCAACCGATTTAATAACTCTTCTTGTAAGATGTTATGAAATGGAAGTCACTCTCGGACTGATGAAGGCCATAGCCCGAAATCAGGGAATACAGTTTGTTTTTTTGTCTGAATTTTCTGGAACTGGTGTTGAGACTCATTCTTTATCACCACGATTACGTTTTATACTGGAATGATAAACCAAGTACAGCACAGATCTGAATTTTAATGTATTTTAAAAGAGAAATGTACCATTTTGGTGCATGAATATTAATACGTTCTCTTTGGCCTTCATATGTTAATAATTATAATATAATGTTCTTTTCGCCTTTACATGTTAAATTTATCGGAAATGTTTGATGCCTAATGAGAAAGAAAATTAAATTTCAGTTATACATTCAATCTCTCTACATGAATATCGCTATGTAATTTAGATGTTTATGAAACATACATTGGACTTTAGATTGATATGATAATTACACTTATATACAAAACCTAAAGAAGTTGAAAATTTTTATACTTGCCGGTCGTCTTTATTATTATTTTTTATTCAATTTTGTTAATACTTGGTTATCTTAAGTGTTTCCAATAAATATCACTGCTCTGTATCAAATATCTTACAGAGAGTTATTGTCTAAATCCCGATATACAGTATATTAAATAGATCTGAAATATTTGGTACCTAAGAAGAAATAAATATAGGTTTCAGTTATACCTTCAATTTGTCTATATGAATATCGCTATGTATTGTAGATGTTTATGAAACACACATTGGACTTTAGTTTAAATTATAATTATGCTAATGAAGAGATACAACTTAAGGAAGTTGAAAGTCTTCAATGTCACCGGTCGTCTGATTTTTTTTCTTAAAAAGAAGACAGAGGCAATTTTGTTCTCAATTGGTTATCTCGTTTGTCTTCAATAAAGGTCACTGTAATATCTTTCAAAGTTATTGTCTGAATCCTAATATATATGCAGAAAGTTACAAATTCCTAAAGTTTTGTCCATTAGTGTATTTATAGCATATGTTAATAAGGCTAATGAATGTAATTTAAGTTTAAATTATAATTACACTCATGAAGAGTTAAAACTTAAGGAAGTTGAAATCTTTAAATTCGCCGGTCATATGCTTTTTTTTTAAAGGAGACGTTGGTAATTTTTTTCACACTTAGTTATCTCGTATGTCTTCAATAAAGTTCACTGTAATATCTTTCAGAGTGATTATCTGAATATACATGCTAAAAGGTACAACTTTCTTAAGTTTTGCCAATGAATGTATATTATAAAATAAATAAAGCTTCCAGGGTTAAGTTTATTGTTCAAATTTTTATTTTCCAGCTTTCGGACTTGTCAGTCCTTCAACAGGAGTATCACGATAATAAATTGACTATATATACTATTTTTATATACGAATTATTATTCACATATTGTTATAAACAATTTTTGGAAGTAAAGCTTATAAATGTGAGTTAGCCAGAGATAAGTTGCATCAGCTCTGTTACGTAGCAGTCTCTGTGCAACGTCCCTAACGGTTGTCCGACTACACCACCAATATATTTCACTATTGATAGAAATAAAATAAACTTTTACATTCTTCAAGCCAGATATCTCCATATATTTCTATATTTTTAAATTCATTGAATTCATCTATTTTTCGATTTCTCTATATACATATTTACATTAATCATACCGAAGAATTCAGATATGAGATAATTATGATAACATGAGTCAATAATAATATTTTATGTACATTATCATCATATTGCTTTGTTTATATTTAATAATTACACCTAATAAAATGGTTGTTTTGCCTATTTAGTAAAAACTTTGTATGTATGTAAATGCACAACAGATGTTGATTAGAAATTATTCTTCTACTCGAATAAATTCCGTTTGATGAGGTGTAAGACACATCAATATGTGATATAGAATGGTTACAATTCATTGTTTGAATATACAACCCTTTAGGAAGCCAGTATGATTCTATTTGGACACTTCTTAATATGATTTGAAATACTAGAAACCATAAAATGATTCTTTAAAATGTGCGTTGGATTTTGCTTTCATTCCTTAAGCTCCATTATTCTGCGAATTTCTAAAACTTTCCCTCCAATAGGATTTTAATTTGAACTATATAATTATTAGATTATTAAGAACAAATACGTTTGTATAATGGCTATCTTTTTTTTTTCTTTTTTACTTATCCCTAGTATACGTAGTACAGGCCATGATATTCATGGCTGGTAGAAGTTTGCGACTGCTTTTACTGTAAGTTTACCACATGTCTACATATGTGAAAAGCAGTTCGACTTTGCACTTACAAATGTGCCAGAGGCCCGTTTTGTTACTTGCACTCGCTGGTGGGGTTGAACTTTGGCAAAAATCGGGGGCCATTGGAACAATTTTTTTTTATCAGAAAAAAAGTGCCCAATGCGGGAATCAAACCCGGGTAGTAGCGGTTCAAAACAAACAATTTAGACCATCCTTCCATCACCCAACCTAGTGGCTATCCTAGGCTTATTTTTATATCCTGAAATATAAAAGGAATCAACCAATAATGACATCTCGAAAAAAATGATCAGATATATTTTTTGATTCTCAATAGATATATTGGAAATCAATAGATCATGGAGAAACCCTATCAACGGATAACCTATGCCACTGGCTATGAACCTAAGAAACGAACCGTTGGCATATGTCCAGAAAGAAGCGAGAAAGAATACGACAATCTGATCCCAACTTGCACATGGGCTTGGACAGAGGAAGACGTCGGCTTCTTCGTCAAGAGATCAGGTTATCCTCAATACGCCTGCATCTTCCGCCAGAACCACGTGGACGGACGCAAGCTGATCTGTGTGGACGCCAACGCCCTGGTAAAGATGGGCGTTAGAAACATCGCCCACATCAAGGACCTGTGCGAACTCATCAGACGCAGGGTCCACGTCAAGCCTATCCCCTACAAAAGAAACAAGGCCCTTCCACCCAGAGAAGCCCTCGCAACCTATCTGGAGCAGAAACAACCATCCGGGAAATACAGAGAAAGCCTTCGATATGGAAGCTTCCTAAATGAATACAATTTTTGCCATTGGGATCCATAATACATTTCGATTATCAAAATTAGAAAGGTGCATCAAGTATTTTAATAAATTATTTTGAACTATACATTGATTAAAGACCTCGTTTACAAATATTACAAGTAACCTTGTGAGAAAACTAATCAAATAATAGAAATTATAAGAGCGAGAGAGAATAGATTATTTTTATTAAGCTAAAGTTAAATCACAAGCTTTTAAACCTCGCGATTCTTCAACAGGTGTAGAAGGAAGACGATATATATATATATATTAAGGAAAAAAAGTCTTCTCCTTATCTCGTGTAACTGAGAGTTGCTGATGGCTTGCGCCAGCTAACGGCCATCAGCAACTTTCAGTTGCACGATAAGGAGAAGACTTAAAAAAAAAATCAATTTATTCACCTTATCCCAGTGAAATATCAAATGTGTGCTATTCCCATATATCTATATATATATATATGTCGTAACATATTTTCTGTATAAATACAATGTTGTATACATAGAAATGTTTTACATAAAAACACCAAGAACAACACCAAGCCGAATATAACTTTAAAAGTGTGTCTAATGAAGAACAACCAGAAAGGAGAGGCGCGGAACCCAGTAAGGTCGAATAACAGATCCTTGATATTGTCCAAGAAGCTAAGAGAACATAAACATCGATCAGGCCAGCCCTTTATTGGACATGGACGCACGTAAAGGACTGCCCTTTTTGATGTCGCTATCAGCATATAATCTGGGTTCCTTCTAAGCCCACAAGACAGCAACCAGGTCGCCAAGCTTCACGATTGACCATTGACTACCATAGTCCACTCTCATCTTCCCGGGTGCTGCCCCCTCTAAACCGAGATAATCATGCTCCTATCCGTTGGTCTTTTTGTCTTCAGGCTAGTGCGCGCTCTCTCTGGCCTATGACTGCAAGTTGGATGAGGACTCTACTGCGACGCGATGTCGGCTCTACATTTAACAACATATATGTAAATATAGATGGAAATTTCGCCGAGAGGAAATTGATTTATAGAGGCATAGGGCGACTCTCTCGTCAAAACTAGACGCTCTCTTTTGACTGTCGCCGAAAACTAGCGCCTTCGGGGCAGTGACAAAGCCAAAACCCCAGCTTTGGAAAACTGAGAAGCGTCCACCTAGAGACCATGGTTTCGGGCTAAATTTCCTCGTCAGCCCAGGGCGGACTTTATTCCATGTCTTCAGATAAAGATATGTCTTAGGTGTTCATAGTAGCTATATATGATGAGAAGAGTATATTATTTTTACTTAAAATTCATAAATATAGATTGTCCTAATTATATTTTTATGTTAAGAAATTCTCTTTGTGATACAGAATAATCTCGGCAATTCTTTAAAAAGGCAAACCATATACAGAGGGTGTTCCTTTTAAAATAACGTTTTTGCAACCCTATAACTCGCGAAAGAATCTCGCGATTCAAGTGATGTTTTATTTATTCGAAATAACAAGCATTGAATAAAACTTCATGGAAATGATTTTTAAATATTCGAAATGCATCAAATTAAAATTCATTTCGCAAAAGATTACGTTTTTAGACAATCCGAGGAGAAATACACGTTTACTCAATTGATTGAATTATGAAAGAAAATAATACTGATATTACTAAGTTCACAATCAGTCACATAATAAAGGAAAATAAAGAAAATTTTGATATCTATGAAATTGCGCGAAAGAATTCACCTGAAAAAAAGGTTCTTGAAGAAACCTTTAACCCCAACCGAAAGAAAAATAAAGAAAATGGTTGTCAGAAAGCATCCACTTTCTTAAAGAAACATTTCCAAAATAACCAAGGTACCACTTTCTACCGTTAACTGTATTATTAAGAAAATATCGGTTTAAAATACGTAAAAAGGCTAAGGTTCATGTCCTCAAGCCGCACCATATCGAGTATCGCAAGAAAAGTACCTGCCAGGTAAAAAATGTGAGAATGTTGTTACTCTGGACGAGGCATGAGTTTACCTCAATGATTGCAACAACCCCGTGCCATTTACTGTGCTAACTCTCAAATAAATACCTTTCAGAACTGGATCAAGTAATGCAAGGAAAGTTTCTCAAATGGCTTCATGATCGTTGCAGAATTTTGCTACAATGGGAAGCTTCCAATAAGAAAGATGGCCCCAAATGTCAAGATGAATTCGTAAATCTACTAAAGACTTGTCTTAGACCCATTATTCGACAATGAGGTCCTGTTTTTGTATCCAAGTGACTCAAGATCCGTGTAGCTGCACAAGAATAAAGCCACGAGTCATTCCTCATGTTTAACATGTCAATACCTGGACGAAAAGAGGAATGAAACCGCCATTTCGTTTATACCTTTTAAACACATCCCTGATAATTCCTCAGACTTGACCATTATGGATTTTGTGCTTTTGGCTTGCTAAAAACTACTCTTAGATCTAGAAAACCGACGACACTATATGGACTCTGGGGAGTTGTTAAGGAATGTTGAGATGATCTTGATCAAAATATTCTAACACGAAGCATTATTTCCTTGAAACATCGATGCAGGGCTGTTGCCAACCGACAATGCTTACACTTAGATATTAACAATGGTTGCCTGTAAAGTCGGTTTTACGGGCGAAGATTTTACGTGACAACGGTAGAATATTTATTGATATGAATATATTTAAATTGCACAATAGGAACAAGGAATTGAATGAAAATAAGAATTGCACAAATTTTAACTATAGAAATATATTTTGTTTACTAAAACATTGTACATGTAAACTTAAACTTAACTAATTCCTATTTGAGTGATTTTGTTGAGGATAGGACGATGATAGGAGAAATATGAAATGAAAGGAAGTGTTTCTGCTGTAATGTGTCTTGCGAAAGTCAAGTCGATAGTTGTTCCTTTTAACGTAGTTGACTTAGAAACGTTTGATACGCAATCAAGATTATACGTATTTTTCATGAAATTAAGAAACGAGTTGTCAGGCTTTACGTTTTTGTTAAAATCACCACACAGAAGAATTGGTATACTAGAATCAACTTGCACGAACGGTGGCACGTACTGGCTGTTGTGAATGTACGGACCGAGTCCTTGCTATAGTAACATTCCAATATCCTGCATACTAGCTCCTGGATGAATATATACAGCACCGAGTATAAACTTGAAGCTAGTATTAGCGGCGAAGCAAGTAACTTCAGTCATGCACATGTCACCCTTGGTTTTAATGACACGAGTTACGTCTGTAATCGCAACTTGGAACACTTCCGCCGTAGATGTCGATGATAATTTACGATAGATCGCCACTCCACCAGCCGCGTTGGTATTTGAAATTCAAAACACTTATTCAGATCGAAGGTTCAAATTTCTGCTAAATAAATTTGAAATTAAATTAAATTTGTAATTGTAAATGATGAAGTTGAAAATTAAAACATTTACTTAAATTAGATGTTAAAATTTTTTGCTCAACACAGTTTAAATAAAGTTTTCTTATATCTGCCACTTTTTCTTAATATTTGTAATTTTAAAGAATCAATTCGAAAATCAAAACATTTATTCAGATCGAAGGTTCAAATTTTTGCTAAATAAATTTGAAACTATTTAAAATTTGTAAAATAATAATTAATTAATTATTTAATTTTAAACTAATAATTTACTTAACACTATCAACATTTATCAATAGTATGACATACCCTATAAACTCAGTTTCTCAACTTTTGTGTCAATCTAACAATTAATCAATCAATCATAATTTACGATAATGAAATATCAGTGTACAATTATTTACCTTTATTGTTGTAGTTGTTGTAAATGACGAATCTAAGCACTCCACATTTTCACTACAGACACAGCTGACGATACTTTAACCACACGTGTGAACTTGTATTATGACGCTTTCTTGTTTTTCCAACGCCAAGAACGTTCGAGAAAGACAAAGACAGAGACAAGCATGCGCCGATTCAATGCGCCTAATTCTCTAGCGCTGCGCGCGCAGCACTCTCGTTCGGTGACTCATCGTAACGTTACCGGGCGTTACACTTTTTCATAAGTGACTCCCAGCCGCAACCTAATTTAAGACGTTGTCACGTCAATAAGTAGAGAGAGTATTAACATTTGTAAACTATTTTCAATAAAGAACTGATATTGTACTCTTATAAATGGAACTCCCTCTGTTGAAACCATAACCTCATCAATAAGCGAGTAATTATTCATCGAAACGATGGAAATGTGGGATTCGAACCATATATAGCGTGAATTGTAAACTAATAAATTAAATTTGAGGAAAAAACATTATCTGATTGTGCAACTGAAGGCTTGCGCCATCTATCGGAATAAATATAACCTATTAGTAAATTAAATTTAATTGCCATCTATCGTTAAAATTTTACACAAATAAACTTACTGGCAATGTGTTTCTTTTAAATATCATAAATAAATTTACTGGCAATGCGTTAATTTGGCTAAACCGCTGAGAGGGTTCACTACTGATGAGCCAAGCCCTCTCATTCAATAACTCATATCATTGCAGTAAGGTTTGTAGAGATAATATTTGATGATATTTAAAAGAAACGCATTGCCAGTAAATTTATTTGTGTAAAATTTTAAATATAACCTATATAAACTGTTTTATTCCATAATGAGGAAAGCCAATTTTAAATATATTTGTTGTGTAGTCGAGTGTTTTCGGAACATCGACATTTCAGAATGTCCTGCTTCCTGCGCCAAGGATTGCAGGTAGGTATCGCCAGGTCCTCTATTCAAGATGGCAACTGTATATGTATAAATGTATAATATAATTGCTTAAAAACATCAAATATTTCAACAATGGAAGACGTATGGCTACCAACCTAACCTATAAGAATATATAAAACACATAGTTGATTTATTTAAATTTAAAAGTATTCAATATAAGAAGGCTAATTATAAATAACCATCTTCTATATTTAATTAGAAAACCATTTCACCTATAGAGAAGATGTGTATCGTTGGAAATTTTGCCGGGAGGATATTGATCTAAAGAGACAAAGGTCGCCTCTACCGTCTAAATAAACGTCAAAACCAGACGCCATCTATTTTCCGTCGCCGCAAACTAGCGGCCTCGGGTCGGTAACAAAGCCACAACACCAGCCTCAGAAAACTGAAAAGTCTCCACCTAGAGACCATGGTTTCGAGCTAATGGCCCTCGTGATGGCTTCTGGTTTTGATGTTTATTTTGACGGTAGAGGCGACCTTTGTCTCTTTAGATCAATATCCTCCCGGCAAAATTTCCATTTATATTTTAGCCATAGATTTGGTCCAGTCACTTTGCCAGCTAAACATCTCTTTGGCAGGTTGTGAAGATTCCATTAGATCCCGTGTGGATATCATGGAATAAAGTCCGCCCTAGGCTGACGAGGGCCATTAGCACGAAACCATGGTCTCTAGGTGGACGCTTTTCAGTTTGCCAAAGCTGGTGTTGTGGCTTTGTCACCGACCCGAGGCCGCTAGTTGCGGCGACGGTTAATAGATGGCGTCTGGTTTTGACGGGAGAGGCGACCTTTGTCTCTTTCGAAGTTATAGTTTATGATTCAACCAATAGTTGCACAACATACTGTATATATTTTATTTGGTTTTGTATTGCAGCTTGATGACCTACGAGTACAAGTATTTTGTCTCCAAGTTGGAAAATCCCCCAGAGGTATGAATATTTAACCTTTTTGTGAATTTTCTTAGAACATTCTTGTTATGAACATTATAGACATCAGGTATTTAGATTAAATTTCACGGTATTTTCTTAGTATTGTAGAATCTATACTTCAATATCTATTACGAGTCTAATACTATGAACTCTATCATTTCAGATATATCCTTGAGGTGAGATTTCTGGAGGTCTCCAGATCGGCTCCCATGTTTACTAGCCCTTATCAAGCGTGGAATGTTTACAAGTTAAGACGAGGTTAGGTAAGGAAGGTTAGGTTAGTTCTCAGGTTAGGTAATTTTCGATTAGTTTAGGTGTAAAGGCTAGGTAAGTTAGTTATGGGGAGGCAAGGTTACATTAGGTTAGATTTAATTAGGCTAAGTTACATATGGCTAAGGCTATTATTAGTAGAGGTAATGTTAATGTGTTCTTAAGTTAGTTTATTGTTGGTAAATATAGTAACCACCCATCCCTTTGACTTAACTGCACATTGGAAACCGTCGGAATTTTAGTAAAAAGTAACCAGCATCATGGCGATCATTGAAGGGCAGCATGATTTGCAAAATAACTCTTTTGACCGGTCTTTGAAACTATGAATCCGATAAGTCATGGATGAAAGAGCTGCCACGTTGACTATAAAGCCATTTCTAGAAAAGGAAACACCATATCAGATGTTCATATAACA
>CP092869.1:19780991-19825665 GCA_030710605.1 Cordylochernes scorpioides
AATACTATGCTGACTGACCTAAGCATTACTTTTGAATATTTTAAACTCTATAAAGCTGCGAATGATATTTGAAGTAACTTACTGAATCCGGTGGCTTCTACTGAACAACTGGGTGAACGATCTAATTTATTAACCCCTAAGACTTTATATTCCGACTTTAGATAAACCTCTACCCTTGATCCATCCATGTATAAAACTGTATAGATGTCTGATAATTATGTATATTTTTTTCGATTCTACTGATTATTGTTCTTAAGATAAAGAGCTGCTTTTTCTCGACAGCTTGTATGAAGTTTATGCTAAGCCCTTCCTTTTTTCTCCTTGATACACCGTAAATTACATTGCTGATTATACTGGTACTATTACTGTTACTCCTACATATACCCTACATTTCTTCTCGGAGAGTCTGTATAAGACCAAAAGGTCTAATGAAGTATTTTTGTTCTAATGACAGAGGAAGAAGGCAACTACATCAAGATCCTGATGGACCTGGAGCCTTTCCAGTACTTCCAGCCCAAACGGGTGATCGAGGGGTTCCTGCACATCCACAATCCCCTGTTAATGCCATCGCCCTACATCTCAGGCTTCTCCGTGCTGCCAGGCCATGCCTACGACATCTACATCCGCCCTGTAGGTCCTTCCTAGCTTTCATCTTCCCTCTTCAGACACATTATAGGTCATTCTGACCTATCTTTCACCATTGAAAAAGTATACAAGCAGGCAATTCCGTTCTTGGATATACTAATAATACAGACCCTCAATGCTAACCACACTACAGTCCATTACAAGAGAAATTTCAAACCAGATCATATTGATTTCAACTCCAACTCAAATTATTTGAAACCCTTTCGCTTCCAGACATGCTATCCGGTATGGTACCATTGTAGTAAAACTTGCTTCAGGTGTTGCCATTCTTTTATAGCATAGTACCATAGTTTATCCAATGCAATAAAAGCTCTTTATATTATAAAAAAGTCAAAAGCGTGACATTTAAACAAGCTTTCAACGATTTATATCCCAAATACAGTTATGATGTAATATCAAATCTGTTTTATAATGAGTACCTTCAACTTCAATTATCAACATTATATGAAAATATGAGGTTTCCCCAATGGGTAGCCTATTTCCAACAATAATTTCAGAAATATTAATGTCTTACCTATAGAAGGAAAGGATTTAAAAGCACGAATGTTTCTTTTATATACAATACAAACTTCTATTTTCCTTACTGCGATGAAAAATATATATTGGGAGGTTTGGCTCATCAGAGTGGTGAACCCTCCCAGAGGTTTCGCCAATTTAATCTACCAACCGCTTCTTAGAGCTCTAATACTGTATTGGACGATTCTGCTTATATACGCAGCACTGAATAGATATAAGGATATGAGGTTTTTACATTAACGACGTCTTTTACATATGTAGGAAAGACCATGAAGATAACATACTAAATTATTATTTTTTTTTATTGCCATCTATCGTTAAAATTTTACACAAATAAATTTACTGGCAATGCGATTCTTTTAAATATCATCAAATATTATTTCTACAGACCTTACTGCAATGATATGAGTTATTGAATGAGAGGGCTTGGCTCATCAGTAGTGAACCCTCTAAGCGGTTTCGCCAAATTAATCTCTAGACCGCTCTACTATTGTATTGGACTGGTTTTGTTATATACCCAGCATTTTCTATGGAAGGCAGCTTAGGGGTGTTTAGTGAACTATGGACATAAGCTTATAGGCCTGTAGAGGTGCATACATATAATTTCAAGGTATTGCATCGAGCAAAGCTCTTCCGCAAAATATGCTTTCATAACCGATATATATTAGTAAATTAAATTTTTATTGCCATCTATCGTTAAAATTTTACACAAATAAATTTACTGGCAATGCGTTTCTTTTAAATATCATCAAATATTATCTCTACAGACCTTACTGCAATGATATGAGTTATTGAATGAGAGGGCTTGGCTCATCAGTAGTGAACCCTCTCAGCGGTTTCGCCAAATTAATCTCTAGACCGCTCTACTATTGTATTGGACTGGTTTTGTTATATACCCAGCATTTTCTATGGAAGGCAGCTTAGGGGTGTTTAGTGAACTATGGACATAAGATGAGCCAAGCCCTCTCATTCAATAACTCATATCATTGCAGTAAGGTCTGTAGAGATAATATTTGATTATTTTAAAAGAAACGCATTGCCAGTAAATTTATTTGTGTAAAATTTTAACGATAGATGGCAATAAAAATTTAATTTACTAATATATATCGGTTATGAAAGCATATTTTGCGGAAGAGCTTTGCTCGATGCAATACCTTGAAATTATATGTATGCACCTCTACAGGCCTATAATCTTATGTCCATAGTTCACTAAACACCCCTAAGCTGCCTTCCATAGAAAATGCTGGGTATATAACAAAACCAGTCCAATACAAAGTCGGTGGACGAGTGGGTCACCCCCTCGATTCCCGACAGTCATGAACCAGGATTGAATCCCGCGTTTAAATTTTATTTAATATGTGAATAACCTTCACATATTATTCAATGTTCAATTATCATGAACTAGGTTGCTCTTGCTGAGCGGTACCTATTTATGTGAATTTGAACCAGGTTTGAACCAGTCCAATACAATAGTAGAGCGGTCTATAGATTAATTTGGCAAAACCGCTGAGAGGGTTCACTACTGATGAGCCAAGCCCTCTCATTCAATAACTCATATCATTGCAGTAAGGTCTGTAGAGATAATATTTGATGATATTTAAAAGGTAAAGATAATCAGCCCCCTTACCGCTTCTGCATACCCCGTTAACTTTCATTAACACACTTACACTCCTGGACACCCTCCAATTCCTTCATTCTACATATTTGACATGTATTATTACATTTTTCATCTCAAGCAGTTAGCATATCAAGATCCCTAAAAGAAGTATGGAATTAATACCTTCTTTAGCAATAATCCCAGCCTAACATCCGCCGTAGAATACCCAATAACCAAACCCACTACATCACCCACTTAACAAATCCTACATAGTCTACTCGGTCTCCTGCGAGCAATGTGATGTTACGTACGTGGGAGAGATCTGTAGTTCTGTAGGAATATCTGAACACTGCAGAAATGTTAGAAACCGAGATTCCCGGGCATTAATATGTCAGCATACTTGTACAACAGGTCACCTTTCAATTTTAATAATCCTAAAACCTACTATGATCCAATCCTGCACCAAAGATTGGTGTTGAAAGCAATAGTATCCAACAAACTTCACAGCATCAATAGAAAGATACCAGATATATCTATAACCTAATTTTGTACTAATCCTGTCCACCTATTTGATTTTGTCTCTTTTACACCTGTTTTCTTCCTTCCATATTGTATGATTGGATATTTCATTTGTTTTTTTTTACATACAAGTATTTGTATATACTTGTATTTTGTCAATATTTTCATACTTTTTGTAATAGGTTTGGTAATATAGCTTACAAAAAATTTGAAATTATGTAAAAAAATAATTCCTGAAAGTGTTTATATACTTACTGTGTATAAAAACCATTGTCACTTGTGTCACTGTGCCCGTAGAAAGGCGTTTTGCCCCAAATCTTGTACGATCGTTAATTTATAGCGAATAGGGATATTATATTTGTCTTAAAACACGTAACATTTATTTATTATTTAAAATAAATGATTAAATAAATGCTTTAATGTAGAAGTTTATCTTACATTTTGCATATTTCAAATGGAGAGAGATTTCCTGAAGGATTTAAGAGTATATATTTGTGTGAAAGGTATTAAAAATAATTGATTTTTTTTATACAAAGTATCTATTTTATCTGAAGTTCAATCTTTCAAACGAAAAATTTCTCTTCTACAAGTTTAAATCAAGAAACATGGATTATTTTGGTCCTAGAGTTAGGAATTAAACAATATTTCTTGATCTGTAGAAAAACATAATTGTTGTTTGAAAGCTAGAATTTCAAATGAAAAATATACTTATTTTGAAATGCAAATCACAATTTTTAAAGTTTGTAAGAAGGAACAAAATCTAACGGAGACAAGATTCTTCATTAAAGCGATATAATCAACAGGCTATTAGGGGAATGACGTCATAGTCTGAAATCTTGCCAAGCTTATATCTCTTTAATAAAGAATATCGTCACTTTTAGCTTTCATTCCTTCTTTGACATGATATTCTGCGATTCCTCATTTTGTTATTTGAATAGGTAACGATTAAAATAATTGAATATATGAATATAGTTTAGACGCTTAAATAAAAGATATAAAAGTTTTGACCTATTTGGATTTAATAAGTGCATGTCAACTAAAACCAGATTAAACGAGGTATATTCACAATGCTTTCTTTGTGACAGAAAATCACCCATCTTCTCCAGTCCCCATTCAAGTCCAACTGTACGGACTACGAGGCTCTCTACCTGGCTGCCAATCGTACAGGTCCCAGGACTCAGGAGGTCAGATATCTCTTTCAGTCCTATAGGTTAAAACACCTCTATATATGTAGAACGACATTCGAAAATTACCCCGCGTGTGTTTCTTTTGAACGAAAATCGAAATTTATTTTTAGAAAAAAAAACGATTATTTCTAACCTTAGGGATGAAGTATGAAAGGTTGAATTGTGAAGAGTAATGATGAAAGGAAAAATAAAAGTGTCCAGGGATGGGAATCGAACCCACAGTATTTCGCTTACCGGGCAGATGCAATGTCCACTAGGCTACCCTGGACATGACATCTGCCCGGTAAGTGGAACACTGTGGGTTCGATTCACATCCCTGGACACATTTATTTTTCCATTTATCATTACTCTCCACAATTCATCCTTTCATACTTCATCCCTAAGGTTAGAAATAATCGTTATTTCTCCTTTAAAATATTTCAAAATTTCGTTCAAAAGAAACACATGCGGAATAATTTTCAAATGTCGTTCTACAATCATAAGCCGCATTATATTGTATTATAAGCCTCTATATATCATTAGATAATAAAAAAAGGCATATATTGGATTGAATAAAATATTTATTTGCCTATATTTCGGTTGGCTGAACGCCAACCTTTATCAAGGCATTATATTTTTGTATACCTAAACTCAGCGCCGCATAGTGGTATAATATCACAGTTGAAATAATTTCAAGCGGCGCTGAGTTTGTTTATGCAAAAATGTAATGCCTTGATAAAGGTTGGCGTTCAGCCAACCGAAATTATGCCAAATAAATATTTTATACAATCTAATATATGTCTTTTTTATTATATAATGATTTAAGTATGGATTTCTCTATTTTCCGAACCTTTATATATGTTTTATGATATTGTTGTTCGGCTTGCTATTTGGAATACATGAATATCATTATATTGTTGTGTTGTTGGTTGACAAAGAATAACTTCCGTGGGTACAAAGGATCTTTAGGACTTTATTTTGGCCTAATCAATAAAATAATTACAGAAAAATGCAAAATAAAACAACAATAAAGAAAACAGCAGTTACAAACTCACCAACTGCAGAACAGTGAAGAGCAGGAGCATAACAGGAGACAGAAGTTGGTAGAACCTTCTAGAATCTTCCACGAAGTATACCGGCGTCGGCGGTAAGCAGCAGTCCGACCTCTTGAGACAGCAGCTCGCGTTTGCTTGGAGACCACCACGTAGCTTCGTTCTTCTACTCTCGGAATGGGTTCCTCAAACCCATATATACCGGAGTAGATCTTTCCAGAACGGTCAAGGTCGGTCAGCCAATCAGAAATCCGCCAGCGCTAAGCCTTGCGCAATCGCTTTAGATTGGCTAATCAGTTGTTCACCGATTTTTATACATTATTCTTAAACGTTCTAGAATATTCTCTCTCCATTCTGGAATGTGCTTTTCTTTCTACGTAACAATATTGTTGTGCAGTGGTGGGATATACAATAGAACAGTCTGTTCTGGAAATGATAATTTATAAAAATAAAATAACATATTGTCGCGTGTTTACCCTCTGGTTCTTTGCGACACACGCTTCCTCTCTTCGTGGTTCACCTACCCGGGCTCCGGTTGCTCTTCCCTGCGGCTTCTCCCCGCAGGCCACCCAATGACGCCCGGAGTTCCACCTCTTTCTCTTGTGGAAACTCCCTTTCCTCTGGCAGTATCTCTCGGCCTTACCACTGGTGGGGGGACACGAGAGACTTACCAGAAGAGTTGTAGCAGCAGCAGTAGTAGCCCGGTGACGATGGCAGTGGCGATAGTAACGACAGGAGACGGCACACAGACTTGAAGCACACACCTCTTTTATTGTCATCTCTTACTAACATTAAATCTAAATAAAACAACAGACAACGTGTATTTACATTATCCTACATCCTGGGGCCAACACAAAAGCGTATTTACATCCAACCTCCCCAGAAAACGGGACCACAGCAGTCGGCGACTCCTACATCGGCCAGCAAGGGAATCCGGCGAAAGCGCCATCTATAGGCGGAGGTTGAAACCGTTTAGAGGCCTTACACGTAACACTGCCTCCCCCTCAAGGCGGATCGTCCCGATCCGGCCTCATCGCTTCCGTCGCCCCGATGTCACGCTCCCCGCTGGTGCCGCCCCTCGCAGGAGCCAATCTTTCTCGCTGGAGCCGCTCCTCTCGCCGGAGTCGCCAGAGCCGTCCTTCTCGCCGGGATCGCCTCTCCCGCCGGAGCCGCCTCTTTCTCCGGAGCCGTCCCTCTCCCGCCGGAGCCGCCTCTTTCTCCGGAGCCGTCCCTCTCGCCGGAGCCGCTTCTCACGCCGGAACCGCCTCTCACGCCGGAGGCACCTCTCATGCCGGCTCAGCCTCTTATGCCGACTCCGCTTCTTATAGCGGTACCGCCTTTCGTGCCGGAGGTGCTTCTCATGCCGGCACCGCCTTTTATGCTGGTACCACCTTTCTCGCCGAGACCACCTCTCTCGCCAGTACCATTCATCCCGCCGGGTCTCCTCCCGCCGGTACCGCTTTTCCCGCTGAAACCGTTTCTCTTGCCGGGACCACTCTTCTCTCCGGGACCATTCCTCTCGGCGGGACCACTCCCCTTGCCGGGACCTCTCCTTTCGCCGGTGCCGCTTCTCTCGCCGTAGCCACTTCTCTTGCCGGGACCACTCCTTTCGCCGGGACCATTCATCTCGCCGGGACCATTCATCTCGCCGGGGGCACCGCTTCTCTCGCCGTAGCCGCTTTTCTCGCTGGCACCGCTTCTCCCGAGGGCACTGCTTCCCTCGACGGTACCGCTTTTTTCGCTGAAGCCACTTCATTCGCGAGTCCGCGTGACGCAGATTCAAGGTCTGTCCAGGAGGCTCCTCAATCAGGCCCTCCACTCCACGCAATTCCCCCATGTTTCCCGGCTCGACTTCCAGTCCTCGGGACTCTGCCCGGCCCTCGCTGTCTTCATCCAAAGCTGTCTCGGCCATACCTGTCTCATTCTGCAAGTAGGCCTTCACTTGAGACAGCAGCCTCTCCATCTCTAAGTCTCTGAGAAGCCTTTTCTCTTCTCTTCGACGCCCTCTTTCCTCACTTTCCCTTTTCATCAGAAGCAATTCCTCTTTTCTTCGACGCCTTCTTTCCTCACTTTCCCTTTCCAGCAGAAGCAATTTCTCTTCTCTTTCCTTTTCTATCAGAAGCCATTTCTCCTCTCTCTCCTTTTCTTTCAGAAGCCATTTCTCCTCCGTTCGGCGCTTTATTCCGTCCCACTTCTCCCGGTGTTCCTGCAGCTTCCGGTCGATTTCGGCCAGCGAGTCCTGCTCAGAAGCCATTCCTTGGCCTCTCACGTCAATGGGCCTTTGTCAGCAACCAACCAAAAAACCTTTTAATAAAAAGCCCCCTGGTGACCTCCACGAGGAAGAATCCCACTTCTGACACCAGTGTCGCGTGTTTACCCTCTGGTTCTTTGCGACAACGCGCTTCTTCCGTTCGTGGTTCACCTACTCGGGCTCCGGTTGCTCTTCCCTGCGGCTTCTCCCCGCAGGCCACCCAATGACGCCCGGAGTTCCACCTCTTTCTCCTGTGGAAACTCCCTTTCCTCTGGCAGTATCTCTCGGCCTTACCACTGGTGGGGGGACACGAGAGACTTACCAGAAGAGTTGTAGCAGCAGCAGTAGCCCGGTGACGATGGCAGTGGCGATAGTAACGACAGGAGACGGCACACAGACTTGAAGCACACACTTCTTTTATTGTCATCTCTTACTAACATTAAATCTAAATAAAACAACAGACAACGTGTATTTACATTATCCTACATCCTGGGGCCAACACAAAAGCGTATTTACATCCAACCTCCCCAGAAAACGGGACCACAGCAGTCGGCGACTCCCACATCGGCCAGCAAGGGAATCCGGCGAAAGCGCCATCTATAGGCGGAGGTTGAAACCGTTTAGAGGCCTTACACGTAACAATATTTACATATTTAAAAATAGGGCTTATTTTGAATTTCTATAATATTTTTTATTAATCCAATATTTCCATGGACCAATCGAAATATTGGATTAATAAAAAATCATATAGAAATCCATAATAAGCCCTATTTAAAAAAAAATATTGTGGATAGCCCTATATTCATAAAAATATTTACATATGTACAGAAATATTTGAGCCGGCCAACGTTGTTCTAGAAATTATAATTTTAAAATGGAATAATTTTTATATAACATACACATATCAAGTCCAGAAAAGTAAAATAATCTATAATACATATAAATAATGATCAAAACGGCTTCCGTGGGTTAGTTTCTCGTTTTATTTTATATTTATCTCAAGCTTTCAGGTATTACAAACCCTTCTACAGGAGTATATGATAGATGTATGTCATAATTTGTACTTAACTGGATGTAATCCCGCCCCAATATGTATGCAAGGTATGTTTTAAAATATTTTAATAAAACAAGGCTTAGAAATCTGGGAGAAAGGTTTAGAGAGAAAGGCCATCAAAGAGGAAGCAGTCATTAGCAGGTTTTATTATCCAGGAACTCATAAAACTGGGTTCAAGAACCTAGTATTTCCGGGATCAGGTCAGAACAAGCTAAGAACAAAGAATTAGCAGAGATCCAATCAGAGTCCAGGAAGATTAGCTGAGAACCAATAGAAAGCTTACACGAGTAAACCAACAACCAATGAGAACCCAGAGAGGTTTTCGTGTTAAATCGCGAACTGAGTTTAGTTAGTCAGGAACGTGGCACCATAGAGACCAGTCAGGAGCTCGCCGCCGTTGAGACCAGTTTGGAGCCAACACCCATCTTCTCAACTATCAGATAAGTCCAATCCTCAATAATGTGAACAGCCATAGATTAGTCAAATCCGCAAAATAGCTTCAACCCTTTCTCCCTAGATCGCTGGTCTATTTCAATTCAACTCTGTGTCTTTGTTATTTTTCCCCTGTATGAATACCTTACCACTTCAGCAAATACGACTGCGCCCACCACAATTAACAATCAACTCAACCCATCTCAAAAGGTAATCGTCCAAACGTTACAGTGATAACTTCAACGTTACAGTGAGTCGATAGGATTCTACAGTGTAATACAGTAATACTTTCAAATATTACAGTGAGTCGACAGGATTCTACAGTGTAATACAGTAATACTTTCATTTATTACATGTATTTATTTATTTTTTTTCATACTGATATGTAAATATGTATATATCTCTTTAAACTACTTTTTTGTCTTTCATTTAAATGTATATATTTCACACGCAAATATCCGAATTGTGGATATAGCGTGTACTCTGCAATTGATGAAAACACAAAATTCCTGTATAAGGGTTTGTGATAACCTAAAAGCTTGAAATGAATATATGATAAATTAAGAGAACCTCATCATAGAAAGCTTTTATATTTATTATTCATACAAATGCTCCAATTCCACTTCAACTCCAGCACATATCCTGGACTGTATTGGAGCTGTTTAAAGTTTTTATGTTAATTTTGTGATTATTCATATTTTTTAATTCATAGAAGTTTTTTCTGGCAGACATATTCAATTTTTATCATCATCATTTTAAAATTATTATTGTTTTTTTTTCTTTGTTAGTTATCAAATCATTTTTTAATTATAGTTTCTTTTTTGTTTTGTTGTGTTCCTTTTTAAGCAATAAAATATATGTAGAACTATAAGGTGTAATATTCTATTCAAGCATATGGAACCAACATAGATTCATTTTTAAAACGAAGCAAAATTATAAGCTTATGCAACTTTCACTTTTTCATACAGGAGTTAAGAAGGAAGACCTATACAAGAACCCCAAAACTATAGTAGAAAATATTATTGATTTTAATATCTCTCTCTCTCTCATCTCTCGTAGAACGAGCATTCCTATATGTAGCTCTAAGTGATTTCGGTGGTTATTTACGTAGGAAGAGAATCCTTATCACGGATAATATGCATTATAATCATAACTTATTATTCCTAATTCAGTTAGCTTATTTGGAATTTGATTTTGATTTTAAAAAAAGCTCTATATTCTATATACATTTGCGGGGAAGCCCCATTCCTTTAGTTTTATTTAAGGAAATACCGTGGTACCTCGACATACGAGCGCCCCAACATACGAGTTTTTCGAGATACGAGCCGACTAGCAAGTGATTTTTTGCTTTGAGTTACGAGCGAAATACGAGATACGAGTTCGGTTCGGTAGTGTTGAAGATATTAATCTGTGATTTTAAATGGGAATTTTGTATGGGGAAATTTGCTTCGAGATACGAGTAATTCAAGATACGAGCAAAGTTGCGGAACAAATTAAACTCGTATGTCGAGGTACCACTGTATTGCTGAAAGGATATTTGTGAAGGTACAATATCTTCCACGTTGAATATTGTTTCAGATTTTAGATATTAAAGGATATAAGGTTAGCAATCTCTCTTTATTCGAATAGCGTTCGGACATTATCTTCCATAGGCATGTATCTTTTAAAAAACCTTTTGATACAATTTCCAGAAATTATAGTAAAATATTTTTTACATTTTTTAATATCTGAACTATATATTTACACATATCATATATGAAAAAATAGTACAAATGTGAAATTGTACCGGTATAAGGTGAATAAATTAAGCAAAAGGCATCTCTTTATCGTGCAACTGGAAGTTGCTGATGGATGGCGTCAGCCATCAGCAACTTTCAGTTGCATGATAAGGAGATGCCTTTTTCTAAATATATTGTTACATGGAAAATTAGGGAAGACAAACTTCAGGATGATACAACAATTTATTTACGGCAAGAACAAACTATGAATGATAAACAAAATGAGGGAAGTTTACAGAGTAGGAAAATATAAACATAAAAAAATGATACTCTGTTAAAAAATAATGATTACTTTTTGTTACAATATCATATATACCAGGTCTATTAGTATGAAACGCGAAAATGGGCGCCAGAGGCCGCTGTGCAACTTTATTTGAGCCGACGGTGGCGCTGTTGTAGGCGTTTTGTTCTTTGACTCACGTGGCATCAGCATGCGTGCAGTTTTAGAAAAATTCAAATCGTGAAAAATTTCTGGAGCCCGTGGAAAATGGCGATTTCCGAGCCAAAAAGTGCCCATTTGCGGGAAGTTTTGTTGTTCGCCTTCAACTGGAAGAAAAGTGCCACTGAAGCTCACCGAATGCTCGAGGAAGTTTACAGCGACCACGCTCTGAGCAAATCGCAGTGTTACAGGTGGTTTAAAAAATTCCAAAGTGGCGATTTTGAACTTGATAATGAACCACATGGAAAACCGCCCCAAAAGTTCGAGGACGCTGAACTGCAAGCTTTGTTAGATGAGGACAGTACCCAAATGCAGGGAGAAACTCGCAAAACAGCTCCAAGTGTCTCAAGGTGCTGTTTCTCTACGTTTAAACAGCCTCGGAATGACCCAAAAACTTTCCAGATGGGTCCCCCACGAGTTGAGCGAAAGGCAGCAATAACGGCGTCTGGCAACCTGCGAAGGGCTGCTCGCCAGGCATGAAAAGAAGTCATTTTTGCACCGAATCGTAACTTCTGATGAGAAATGGATCCACTTCAGCAATCTTACGCGCCAAAGGTCGTGGGGACTGCCCGGCCAATTTCCAAAACAGACGCTAGGCCCAATCGCTTCGGAAAAAAGGCAATGCTTTGCATATGGTGGGACCAGACCGGCGTAGTATATTTCGAGCTCCTGAAACCTGGCAAAATGGTCAATACTAGTCGCTACGAACAACAAATGCACAGTTTGAGAGAGGCGTTGAATGAAAAAAGACTGGAATGGCGTGAAAAGCACAACAACCTGATACTGCAGCATGACAACGCTCCAGCCCACAACGCTACGGTGGTCAAAAACACCATAAAAGACTTGGGCTGGGAACTCTAACCCCACCCGCCGTACTCACCAGACTTAGCGCCGTCGAACTACCACCTTTTCACATCTTTAGGACACGCCCTAAAAAAACAGGAATTTTCGAACTCAGACATACTCCGAAAATGACTTGTTGACTGGTTCGACTCAAAAGGAATAGAAATTTTCGGACAAGGAATTCGAAATTGCCTGAAAAGTGGTCCGAGTGTATGGCTAATCAGGGCGGTTACTTTGAATAAAAAATCTTTTGTTGTATGGAATTGGTGAACTTTTGAATTCACTGAAAATTTTCGCGTTTCATACTAATAGACCTGGTATAAATCTGAATGATTCAAAAATTGGGTTTTACCTTATTTTAATAAATTTAACACTCAGCCATTATGCCTTAAACCAATACAATATACTAATTACTAAAATATATTAGATAATAAAAAGGCCTATATTGGATTTAATAAATATTTTATTAAATCCAATATATGCCTTTTTATTATCTGTTGAATTAAATATGGATTGCTCTATTTTCAAAACTAAAATATATATGTTACTGATACTTATAAAAGGGAAGGAGAAACTTGTAATCGAAATTTTAAATTGAGTTCAATACTATGCGTATATACAAGTATAGATATTTGCTAAATTTTTAAATATAATTATCGATATAATGTATATATTGTTCATCAATAGTTTTAAAGTACATTTTCATTTTGTATGTAATTTTAATTGATCATTTTTTTTTCATTTTGATAACAAATTACAAAATTAAATGGTTTTATAAACAGGGTAGAGATTCATTTTTCTCAATATTGTTGCACCAAGTTGAAGCTTTGCAGGGTCGTCGACCTTGGTTTCTTCCTTCTTGGTGTTATACACGTTTCCCGAGCGGGTTTCCATATTAAAAGTAAATAAATAAAATTAAATAAAAATAAATTACCTTTTAAAGTTATTGTATATCTCCAGAGGTTGTCACGTCCTCGTGAATGACCTCATCCATTCTCTCATAATAAGGCTTGATTCTTGAAACATGAACTATCAGAGGGTCTTGGCCCGGATTAT
This sequence comes from Cordylochernes scorpioides, assembly GCA_030710605.1. Lineage (NCBI taxonomy): Eukaryota > Metazoa > Arthropoda > Arachnida > Pseudoscorpiones > Chernetidae > Cordylochernes > Cordylochernes scorpioides. Next base: position 19,794,340 of record CP092869.1, read on the forward strand.
CTTTCGGTTCGATTAGATAATTGACGCTAGACATCTTTTTTAATATTCTATATGGACCAAAATATTTTCTCAGAAGTTTCTCACACTTTCCTATTTTCCTAATTGGTGTCCAAACTGCTACTAATTCTCCTGGTTCGTAGCTTCTTTCCATGTGTTTCTTGTCATAGTTCTTTTTCATTCTTTCTTGAGTCTTTATTGTGTTGTTAATAACTAATTTTCTTGTTCTGTCTATTTTGTCTAAGTGATGTTTTATGTATTCATCATAATCATCCTTGTCAATGTCCACCGAGATATTCCTGTCGTCCAAAAGAGACGTGGGTTCTCTTCCAAACATCAGGAAAAAGGGAGAATAGCCTGTGGTTTCCTGAATTGTAGTATTGTAAGCGTGAGTGATGAACGGGAGTATTTCGTCCCAATTCTTCTGATCAGTGTTCACATACATACTGAGCATATTAATCAATGTTCTATTTAACCGTTCTGTCAATCCATTAGTCTGGGGATGATAGCTCGTTGTGAAGCAATGTTTAATCTTGCACGTTTTCATCACCTCTTCCATTAAATTACTGGTAAATTGAGAGCCCCTGTCACTAATAAGATAATTGGGGCTCCGTGCCGGAGAAAGATATCCTCTACTAGAAATTTTGAAACTTCTTTCACTGTTGCTTCCGAGACTGCTTTTGTTTCTGCATATCTAGTGTAGTAGTCCGTCAGCACGATTATCCATTTTATCCGTTTTTTTTGTAAATGGCAATGGACCAACAAAGTCAATTCCAATTCTTTCGAAAGGAAAGTTGGCTGGGGGAATGGGCTGTAGTAGTCCAGAAGGTAATTGGTTTGAGCCTTTTCTACTTTGGCAAAGGTAACACGTCTTAACGAATTTTGAGACATCCTTTAGCATGGATGGCCAAAGGTATTTACTCTTTATTCGGTACATGGTTCTGGCGACACCCAGATGGCCATTCGACATATGATTGTGATATTCTTTCATAATTTCTCTCTTTTTCTTCTCTGGAACCACAAGCAACCACGCCCTGCCTTCAGGGTTCGGGTTTTTCTTAAAGAAGCATCCATCTTCTACTTTAAAGTTTTGCGCAATTGATCGCCTGCTTCCATTAAGGTTTTTCTTAACACTTTCGATAAACTTATCCTCTTCGTCTGTTATTTGATTTAAAAATAGCCTTTCAAAATTCTCATCCCAATCAGTTTCTGGTAAGGGTCCCCTAGATAAGCCATCGGCGTACAGATGCTTCTTTCCTGATTTATGTATTACATCGAAGTCATATTCTTGAATTTTTAATGCCCATCTTGCCAATCGACCTGTTGGATCCTTCAGGTTTTTGAGCCAGCATAAGGCGTGATGGTCTGTTACTATTTTAAAGTGTCTTCCATAAAGGTAGGGCCGTAATTTTGACATTGACCAGACAACGGCCAGACATTCTTTTTCAGTTGTTGAATAATTTTGCTCCTCTTTACTTAGGGTACGACTCAAATATGAGATCACCTTCTCTTCACCACCGATGTCTTGGACAAGTGTTGCACCTATGCCGATGTTGGACGCATCAGTATGAACATAAGTAGGCGCATTTGGATTGAAGTGACCTAATATTGGTGGGCTTAATAGTGCTGTTTTTAGGGTTTGAAACGCTTCCACTTGTCTTTCTGTCCAGGTAAATGATACACTTTTTTTTATAAGGTTGGTCAAAGGGTCAGCAATTTTTGAGAAATCTTTGATACATTTTCTATAATATGAACACATTCCCAAAAAGGATTGTACTTCTTTGACTTTTTTGGGCCGAGGAAAATTTCTGACAGCTTTGATGTTATGTTCCGCGGGTTTTATATCATGTTTGCTCGTTGTATAGCCGAGAATCTCCAATTCTTCAAAAGCAAATCGGCATTTTTTGTCGTTTAACCTTAAATTAGATTTACGAAAACATCTAAAAACAGCTTCAAGTCTTTTGAGGTGCGTTGGAAAATCCGGGCTATATATGATAACATCATCCAGATAACACAAACAAATTTGCCATCTCAGATTTCCAAGCATATTATCCATATTTCTCTCAAAGGTAGCAGGCGCGTTACAAAGTCCAAAAGGAATCACGTTGAATTCATATAATCCATGCGCTGTAGTGAAAGCTGTTTTCTCTTTGTCTCTTTCTTCGACTTCAACTTGCCAATATCCAGATCTGAGGTCTATTGCTGAGAAGTATGTAGATCCTTGGAGAGTATCCATAACTTCGTCAATTCTAGGGATCGGATAGACATCTTTTACTGTCACATTATTCAGTTTTCTGTAGTCCACACAAAATCTGTATTTACCATCTCACTTCTTGACCAATATTACTGGAAAAGACCAGGGGCTAGAAGATGGCCTAATTATGCCTTCTGTAAGCATCTCGTCAATTTGCTCTTTTATAATATCTCGTTCTTTAGCACTTACCCGGTAAGGCTTGTGTTTAATTGGCTTCGCGTCTTCTGTGTCTATCCGATGTTTTGCCAAATTGGTTCTCCCTAATCTCGACGAAAACAGATCTCCATACCTTTCTAAAACTTGTTTTAACTCCTTCTGTTCCTTTGGTGAAAGATTTTCGTTTATTTGGAATCTAGGTTCTTCGTTCTCTTCTACCTCTCTTTCTCGATTCACATTTATTTTCGCTGGACTACTTCCAAAAGCCAATGTTTGGTTTTTCATTATTTTTAACGGTAGAGGATACGGATTAGTTATCCAGATATGTGTTTCCCTATTTTTAACATTGATCAAGCTTCTTGCTAGACGAAGTCCATTTGTTTGAAACATTTTGTTACTCTCCTCGATAATATATTCCCCATCCTCTGTTTCTACCAATGCCTTGATCAATTTAATGGAACATTCCGGTACAATGGAATCCTTGGCACTCTTTATTTTCAACATTTCAAAATTGATTTCGTCATGATTATTCGTCAAATCGTATTTTATAGTTTATTGCTTACAATCTATTTTCGCGTTCATTTTCTTAAGGAAATCTCTCCCAAGAATTAATGTCCGTAAATGCGTTTTTAATATCACAAAGTTGTGTGATAATGTTTCGTCATCAATTTTTATATTTAAAAATATACTTCCTACCATTTCAATTTTTTTCCATCGGGTCCTGCACAAATTTTTGCGAGTTTACTTATACCATGGCCTGTATCGAGGGCCGTTCTGAGGTCGACCACTGAGAGGTCAGCACCTGTATCAACCAAAGCTTCAAAAGTCCCTATCTTGTCCACATTAATTTCTAATTTGTATTTAGGGTCCAACTTCTTGATTCCGTTTATGGTCGACTTGCTTTGATTGACAGATTCAGGCGAGACGCTTAGTTTAAATCTTCCAACACGGAATATCTATTCCGGGTAGGAATATTTGTCTTTGTGTTATGACATACATCAGCATAAAGCCGAGGTCCTGATTTCTCATTCATTTGGCATTTCTCTTCGACCTTCTCTTGGGTATCTGTTGGATCCTCTTCTAGGATTCTTATAAACTTGACCCTACAATAACGGGCCACGTGCCCTGGCTTGTTACACTTAAAGCAGATTGGTCTTCCATCTTCCGTCCTATTTTTGCTCACTTCTTGGCTTTTATTGTAGGTGTTTCTCTGAAGGTTTGGTTTCGGCACAAAGTTAGGATTATAAGGACGTCTAGGGGTAGAGGGCTGGGGAAAGTTGTTTCGATACTGTCTGGGAGTAGGAGGGGAGACGTTCTTGTAATTATTGGAAACAGGGGCTTGGGGCCTGGAAGTGGTCTGGTAGTTTCGTGCGGCAGTCGGCGGCGCGTACCTCGATTGTTGTTGGGGTCTAGAATAGCGTGGACAGTTATATCGGTTTCTGGATTTCTCCACACGTTCCCGATACTTCTTTTCAAAATAATCCATTTTCTTGCACACGACAAGAAGGTCATCGGTCGTTTTAGGAGGGTTCAGGTAGAGCGCGAATGAGTACTCTTTTTTCACTCCTTCAATAACATGTTCAATTTTTGTTTCTTCTTCCATTGCGGGGTCAACCTTGTTGCACAAGACTAGAATGTCTTCCGCGAACATGATCGCTGGTTCTTTCCAGTGTTGCATTCTGTTGAGCTTCATTCTAAGTTCTTCTTTATTCGCGTCCAAAGAAAAATCCTGAATTTTAATATTTTCCCAGCTCGTGAAACTAGCTTTGTGTAAATTCAACCAGGTTTTAGCGCTTCCCGTCATGTTCATGGCGGCATAACGGGCAATTATGTAGTCTGCTCAATGATAGAGGAAACAAATCTCTTCGAGGGATTCTATCCATGGGGTCTTCGAGGTCTGGGGAACTATTGCTCCTAGAATGTCCCACCATATTTCGGAATTTCTATATTGGGGTTCAAAGCAACTGGTTCGAAACCAGCATCTCTACCAATTGTTGCACCAAGTTGAAGCTTTGCAGGGTCGTCGACCTTGGTTTCTTCCTTCTTGGTGTTATACACGTTTCCCGAGCGGGTTTCCATATTAAAAGTAAATAAATAAAATTAAATAAAAATAAATTACCTTTTAAAGTTATTGTGTTTATTTATTCTTGTCTTCCTCGTAGGTTGCGATCCGCAGTCTTCGTCTAGGTCCTCTCCCGCTCCAATAAGCAATAAATATATATGTACAATAAAATTACAAAAGAGTGAAACTATAAAAAGGAATGATGCTAATCTAAATATTCTGTTTTAAATAGATATTAAATATCATAGAATATTTTGAATAAATGTAAGGCGCATTAAAATTGATGTAACAATATATATTTTTGATATCGTATATTGTTACGCCAAATTGCAGCTTTTATATAACTTTCACATATTATTCATTGTTGCAAATATCATAAACTAGGTTGCTCTTTTTGAGGGGTACCTATTAAGTGGTTTTGGAACAATCGCAGGTTTGCAGGGTAATCAACCTTTATTTCCTCTTTATTGGTATTGTAAGTGTTTCCCGATCGGGTTTCCACAATAAAGGTAAATTATAAAAGTAAATAATGAAAAAGTTACCTTAGGAAGTTACTAAGTTTATTTATTGTCGTCCTCGTAGTCTTTACGTCCGTAGCTCCTCACTTCGTCTGTCAAAAATAACCAAGATATATACAATAACAATGTTACAATAAAAATGATACTATAAAAAAGGATGATACTATAGTACCTAATCTGTTTAAAATAAATTTAAAATATCATAAATTATTTTGAATGAAGTGAGGGCGCATCAAACATGATATTATACCAATATTGTGGCGTAGAAATCAAGTCTTTGTATATCTGGAGATGTGAAAGTATTTATTGATGACGTCACCACGACCAGTCGACAATTATTAACAAATTAACCAAACTATATACAGCTAGAGAATATCGAGCAAGCTAGGCAACTAAATGATGATTTTACAAATAATAAATTTGTTTCCAAATATTTTCATTGAATAATTAAATTAAATTAAATAATATATATAAATTATATTTCTTCGTCACAATATACAAGCTCTTATAAACACTTGTATTATCTAATCAAATATAGATCTTTGAAAATACTGAAATTGTCTTGTATATCTCTTAAGAGTTGAAAATATTCCAAATATTTGTTATAAAAATAGATGTTGAAAGTAGAATTAAGAGATAGAATTTACTCAATATCAATAAGATTTCTTTGAAGAATGCGTTCCATCAATTCTTCAATATCAGAAAAGTTTTCAGAAACTCACGTTGAATTTCTGTTGTGTCCAACGTTGACATCTTCAGTAGGAAATATCCCAATTTGTCTCCAAGATGTCATCTATGTTACACGAGGATAGTTTGAGTCATCAAGATGAAAATTCCAAATTTTGATTGTAACATGAATTCTGAAAGATTTCGTTATATTGTTTAGATTTATGGGAGAATTGATATAAGAGCGAGAAATGATCAAGTTGCCCCTGACAATGGAAAGATAGAAACCATCTTTATAGAAATTCAGTTTATAAATTATTGATATTTTTTCTATAACTCCGCTCATAATACTTGATATATAATTATCTGGTACATATTCAAACATTTAAGTATGGATTTTCCATATGGATTATTCTAATATTAAAATTATATGTAAACACTCCATTTTTAAATAAACAATTCTGTGTGAATGAATAAAATCGACTTATTTTTCTACAGGAGTTAGAGATTATATATATGCTATGAATAATTTGTTTGTTGTTAGATAAAGGATTGATATGACAAAGGATCGATAAGATAAAGGGTTGAAGGTGTAGTCGTGATAAAAAAAGATAATTATTTACCATCAAGTAGCTTTTATTGTCAATTACTTGAAGAAATATTACACATTAGTTATTTTCACAATTATATAGAATTTATCAAGTTAATCCTATATTAGTTATTCAAAAAAATATATATATACAGTATATGTTAACTACGCATATTTACAACAAAACTGAGAGTTATTCCAAAAACGATGCTAACAAAAGTGGAATTATCAATAAATATATATTTTTAAATATGGCGCTCTGCCTTCTGTAAAGCACATGTGCTCCTGGTCAGGATATGCCATCTTTATTTTAATACCAAAACTGACCTTTCAAATTATTTTTCACACATATATATATTTAAAATGGCATATCCTGACCAGGAGCACATGTGCTTTACAGAAGGCAGAGCGCCTAGGGCTGACTTTATTAAAAATTTTCATCTATATTTTAGCCATAGATTTGTCCCAGCCACTTTGCCAGCTAAACACCTCTTTGGCGGATTGTCAAGATTCCATTAGATACCGTGTGGATTCATGGAATAAAGTCCGCCCTAGGCTGACGAGGGCCATTAGCCCGAAACCATGGTCTCTAGGTGGACGCTTTTCAGTTTGCCAAAGCTGGTGTTGTGGTTTTGTCACCGACCCGAGGCCGCTAGTTGCGGCAACGGTCAATAGATGGCGTCTAGTTTTGACGTCTATTTTGACGGGAGAGGCGACCTTTGTCTCTTTAGATCAATATCCTCACTGCAAAATTTCCATCTATATATATATTGACGTTATGTGGCGCTGGGTTTGTTGTTGACATACATTAATATGTTATAATACTGTGATAAAGGTTGGCGTTCATCCAACTGAAATATTGGTGAAATAAATTATTTTTGATCCAATATATGCCTGTTTATATATAATCAAACATAACACTATGTACAATGAATATGGAGCCTCTGTCACCGTTGCAGAGTTTGGTGGTTTATTCGATAGATGGCACAAGTCATCAGCAACTTTTATTTTCACCCGCGATCAATAGATATTCCTAATTAGATTCTTTAAATTTATATGAATGTGTTTGGTAAAGTATTTAATGTTTCTCGCTTTTACTCAAGGCTATCAATGGTCACAAATTTTAGAAGGAAACACGACAAAGGAATGACAATACATTCAGATGGCACAAAAACCTACAGGACATGCAACAACTGTCCTGGAGTGGAACTAACACCTTCCCACATATTCTCATGCTCAGCAATTGCCGCAGCCTTGCAGAAAATTTACCCAGAACAGTTGCTTTATACACACAAGATAGAGGACATTGCGACTACTGTGATAGAGATGCATAGGGACATCTGAGGCTTTTCATTGGACACGATAACAAAAACAGAAAATTGACGTGGACCCAGAGCAGCAGCTTTGCACACCCAAGATAGAGGACATTGCGACTGCTGTGAATGCATGGAGACATCTGAGGCTCTTCATTGGACACAACAACTACAATGATCACAAATATACGTTAAATTGTAAATATTTGGTCCTTGCTTCTATTGGCGTATATGTCAACATTATCAACGCTGTATATTTCACATGACATGATCTAAGATGAGTCTGTCTGTCTAGAAATGCATCTCTGACTGTATCGTACGTCTGACACGGAATAAATGCAAGTGCTTCGCTCTGATGGGAATGCCCCTGCGGTCGGAGATAGGGGACGAAGAGACCATCTGTCTTCGGTCATGTGAGTGTCTCTATTGGACTTGTCGCAATGTAATATACTTACATTATATAATCTAGATTATGTGTAATTATAAGGCACTAATAGAATAAAACAGCATTTTAGTTCTTTTTAACTTGGCGAATATAGATGTAGCACTATTTTTTTTATGCCTAGTACACGTGGTATACAGGCCATGATAATCGTGGTGGGTAGAAGTTGGCCACTGTTTTACTATAAGTGATCCACATGTCTATACATGTGAAAATCGGTTCGACTTTTGCACTTACAAATGTGCCAGAATCCCGTTTGGTACTCGCTGAGGAGGTTGGACTTTTACAAGAATCAGGGGCCATTGGAGCAAATTTTTTTTTAATCAGAAAAAAGTGCCCAATGCGGGATTCGATACCGGGTCGTAGCGGTCTAAAATCAACGGTTTAGACCACTCTTCCATCGACTCCCATCTCTATTTTAAAAGGGAGAGGTACCACTTTTGGAACATGAGTATCATTCTCTCGCAAATTCGTTGTATTCAAGCATGAAAATCGGCCTTGTCACTTCACCACCATCTTTTTTTTGGACAATTCCACCGATTTAATAACTACCCATATAGAATGTTATGAAATGGAAGTCACCCTCGTACTGATGAAGGCTATAGCCCGAAATCAGGGAATACAGTTTGTTTTTTGTCTGAATTTTCTGGAACTGGTGTTGAGGCTCATTCTTTATCACCACACTTACGTTTTGTACTGGAATGATAAAAACAATTGCAGAACAGATATGTATTTTAATGTATTTTAAAAGAGAAATGTGCCATTTTTGTACTAAAATTATATTACATTGTTCCTTTTGGCCTCCGTATGTTAATAAATATAATATAATGTTTTTTTGCCTTTACATGTTAAAAATTTATCGGAAATATTTGGTGCCTAAGAAGAAAGAAAAATAGGTTTCAGTTATACATTCAAACTCTCCACATGAATATCGCTATTTAATTTAGATGTTTATCAAACACACATTGGACTTTAATTCAAATTATAATTACACTCATGAAGAGATACAACTTAAGGAAGTTGAAAGTCTTTAATGACACTGGTCGTCTACTTCTTATTTTTGAAGAAGAAGAAGATAGAGGCAAATTTGTTCACAATTGTTATCTTGTATGTCTATATTAAAGGTCACTATAATATCTTCCAGAGTTATTGTATGAATCCCAATACATATGCTAAAAGTTACAACTTCCTTAGGTTTTATCCATGAGTGTATTTAGTGCATATGCGAATGAGGCTAATGAATGTAACTTTAGTTTAAATTATAATTACACACACTCATGAAGAGATAAAACTTAGGGAAGTTGAAATCTTTAAATTCGCCGGTCTTTTTTTTTTTTTTTTTGGAGGAGACTTTGGTAATTTTGTTCACACTTAGTTATCTCGAGTGTCTTCAATAAAGGTCACTGTAATATCTTTTAGCGTTATTGTCTGAATCCCGAAATATATGCTGAAAGTTACAACTTCCTTAAGTTTTGTCCATCAGTGTATATTGGTTATCTCGTGTGTCTTCAATAAAGATCACTGTAATATCTTTCAGCGTTATTGTCTGAATCCTGATATCCATGTTAAAAGGTATAACTTCCTTAAGTTTTGCCTATAAGTGTATTTATATAATATGGAGAGAAACAAAGCTTATTAATGTAAGTTAGCCAGAGATAAGTTGCATCATCTCTGTTACGTAGCAGTATCTGCATAACGTCCCTAACGGTTGTCTGATTACACCACAAATATATTTCACTATTGATAAAAATAAGTTTCACCCTTCTTCAAGCCACATATTTCTCTATTATTAAATTCATTGAATTTATCTATTTTTCGAGAGTTCTCTATATACATATTTATATTATTCATAACGAAGAATTCAGATATGAGAATAATTATGATAACCTGAATCAATAATGAACTTTTATATACAGTTATAATCTTTTTTTTTTTGCATATATTTATTAATTACGCCTAATATATTATATATATATATATACAGTAGAACTCCTCAAATTCGGAAAGCTCGGGGCGCAAGGTATTCCGAATTTGAGGATTTTCCGAATTTGAGAAAGTTAGATTTGTGAATATTTATGTGGCATAAATAGGCATTTAGATGACTGAGACAAAGATTTTGAAGCATATGAACAATTTTAGGTTGAATATTATATGTACATTACATAATTTTAATTACGATTTTTAATCAAATGTTCCTTGACTTTTATGAGTTTTGAGCATGAAACCGATGAAAAATAGTAAAATCTTTTATTATGTATGTAATGCAATTGATGGCCAAGTAAGTTATGGCTTGGCAAAGAAGTTGCTGATTGTTGTCTGTTTCTTTGGCTTGTTTAACAAAGCTTCTTCTTCTCTCATAAGCATAGTTCGAAGATTATTGATGGGGTTGAAGCTTGCAAGCATTTCTGGTTCAGTGCGCTTTTCCAAATATTTTAATGCAACATCCAAACTATTCAACGCTTCGCATCTGGGAACATCCGGCTCCAAACTTTCGTACCAGATGTTAACTGCTTTATCAACATTTTCGTATAACGGATTTTTTACTTGAGAAAACTTTTTGACATCTTTTTGGTAGAATCAACAAACTTTGTAAGTTTAAGCTCAGACTTTTTTATATCATAAACAGTTGTCTTAGATATTTTATACTTTTGCATTATCGTTGTATAGCTTAATCCTTTTTTAATGTCACTAAGAACATCTAACTTTTCACCAAGCTTAAGAATTCGGTACTTGCCTCGTTTTTGCCGCTCCTCTTTGGATGCCATTTTGTTGAAGAACAAACTTGTAAATGCAAAAAATTGAGAGTTGAATAAAAGAATTTGAAACTTACAATGTCTGAAAATGTTTGATAATTTGAACTTTAGGTGAATCAACTTTGCAATAAAAAATGCGTGAATTGCTTATGACGTAATAATGCTGCCTTCTTATTGGACAATATCCTAAACTAAGCACAAAGGTCAAATGAAACTGTTGATTTATTTAAGCTTTTAAAAAAGGGGATAAACCCCTAATTAGCGATTATAAATAATCGGTAAAAGTAAATTAATTAAACACTTAAATTAAAAATAAATTACTAATAAAAATTAAATTAAATGAAATAAAAGCAAAGCAAAAGTAAAAGTAAATAAAATAAAATAAAATAAAATAATGTTGAAATATCAACAAAATAAAAGCATGTGAAAATTGATTTTTTGTATGTAAAAAAAAACATTACAATACTTTGCGAATTTGGGAGTTTCCGAATTTCCGAATTTGAGGAGTTCTACTGTAAAAGTCAATTTCTGTCTGTCTGCCTGTTTCGCGATAAACTCAAAAACTACTGAACCAATTGGTACCAAATTTTGCATGTCGCTTTTTATAAACCTGAGGAAAATTTTTGGATACAATTTGCTTAGTATTTTTGGCTATTTCTTTTTTTTCATTTGAAGAACTTTTTTTTTACGCGGAGTAATCCGGAATGGAATGAATACCCAAATATGGCCATTTTGTATACGCATCGGTGGCTCAGTGGTAGAATGCTCGCCTGCCACGCGGGCGGCCCGGGTTCGATTCCCGGCCGATGCATTTTTTAGTAACAATTTTTAAAACTCATTTATATTATATCTTCTATATATATATAAATGAATGTTTGTATGTTTGTTGGTTTGTATGTCCGGTATACAAATTAGCAGTAGTTCACTAATTCAAACCAAAATTTCCATACATAGGTAAAAAAATACGAGGAAAACGATAGGCTATTTTAAATTATATATAAATTAAATATTAGAACTATATATTCAAATTATTCTACTTAGCTCACGAACAGCGCCCTCTATCAAGGTTATAAATACGTTTAAAATCGAAATCTTCTCAAAATTTTATTAATAATAGTTCGCTTAATAATTAGAATACTTGATCTAAATCGAAATATTTATAGACGCTCGCTCGATTTGAAGATTTATATCGTAACTAATCTGACTGTAAAGTTTGGAGCGGGACGTTTCACAAGAGTGACATCCACGGCGCCAATTTATAATTGTAACGAATAGTGTTTGAATAAAACATTTAATCGGGTAAACCCGGGCGTTGCCCGGGTCATTCGTCTAGTTATATATATATTATATATATATATATATATAAATGAATGTTTGTATGTTTGTTTGTTTGTTGGTTTGTATGTCCGGTATACAAATTCGCAGTAGTTCACTAATTCAAACCAAAATTTCCATACATAGGTAAAAAAATACGGGGAAGACGATAGGCTATTTTAAAAAAAATATATAAATCAATTATTAAAACTATATATTATTAGTCAGAAAATGATGATGACGATATTGCTGTATCATGTAAGATTATCAGATACAAAATTATATCGGGAAAAAATTCCAAAAAGCAGAGACCACGGGTGAAACCAGCTCATTATTTTGTACGCAGGAACAAAATTCTAACAGAAAAACATTCATTCGAGCAGAAAACAAAAGCCAGATCATATTTCTATAAAATATCGCTTCTCAGACACAAAGTTTGGAGCGGGACGTTCCACGCCGCCAATTTATAATTGTAACGAATAGTATTTAAATAAAAACATTTAATCGGGTAAAACCCGGGCGTTGCCCGGGTCATTCGGCTAGTATTATATATAAAATGTTTTTTTTTGCTCATTTAGTTAAAACTTTGTATGTATGTAAATGCCTAACGTAGGTTGAATATAAATTATTATTCTTCTCAAGTAAATTCCCTTTGATGAAGTGTAAGACACATCAATAATATATATGTGATTCAAAATGGTTACAATTCATTGTCTGAATATACAATCCCTTTAGGAAGGCAGTATGATTATATTTGGTCACTTCTTAATATGATTTGAAATACTAGAAACCGTAAAATGATTCTTTAAAATGTGCGTTGGATTTTGCTTTCATTCCTTAAGCTCCATTATTCTGTGAATTTCTAAAAATATCCCTCCAATAGAATTTTAATTTGAACTCTATAAAATTACTAGGTTATTAAGAACAAATACGTTTGTGTAATGGCTATCTTTTTTTTTTCTCTTTTGCTTATCCCTAGTATACGTAGTATAGGCCATGATATTCATGGTTGGTAGAAGTTGGCGACTGCTTTTACTGTAAGTGCACCACATTTCTACTCATATGACAAGCAGTTCGATTTTGCACTTACAAATGTGCCAGAGGCCCGTTTTTTACTTGAACTCGCTGGTGGGTTTGGATTTTAGAAAGAATCGGGGGCCTTTGGAACATTTTTTTTATCAGAAAAAAAAGTGCCCAATGCGGGAATCAAACCCGGGTCGTAGCGGTTCAAAACAAACGGTTTAGACCATCCTTCCACCAACCACCCTAGTGGCTATCCTAGGTTTATTTTTATATCCTGAAATATAAAAGGAATCAATCAATAATGACATCTCGAAAAAAAAGACCAGATATATTTTTTGATTCCTAATAGATATATTGGAAATCAATAGATCATGGGAGAAACCCTATCAACGGATAACCTATGCCACTGGCTATGAACCTAAGAATCGAACCGTTGGCATATGTCCAGAAAGAAGCGAGAAAGAATACGACAATCTGATCCCAACTTGCACATGGGCTTGGACAGAGGAAGACGTCGGCTTCTTCGTCAAGAGATCAGGTTATCCTCAATACGCCTGCATCTTCCGCCAGAACCACGTGGACGGACGCAAGCTGATCTGTGTGGACGCCAACGCCCTGGTAAAGATGGGCGTTAGAAACATCGCCCACATCAAGGACCTGTGTGAACTCATCAGACGCAGGGTCCACGTCAAGCCTATCCCCTACAAAAGAAACAAGGCCCTTCCACCCAGAGAAGCCCTCGCAACCTATCTGGAGCAGAAACAACCATCCGGGAAATACAGAGAAAGCCTTCGATATGGAAGCTTCCTAAATGAATACAATTTTTGCCATTGGGATCCATAATACATTTCGATTATCAAAATTAGAAAGGTGCATCAAGTATTTTAATAAATTATTCTGAACTATACATTGATTGAATACCTCGTTTAAAAATATTAGATGGAACCTTGTGAGAAAACAAATCAAATAATAGAAATTATAAGAGCGAGAGAGAATAGATTATTTTTATTAAGCTAACGTTGAATCACAAGCTTTCAAACCCCTCGATTCTTCAACAGGTGTAGAAGGAAGACGATATATATATTGAGGGGAAAAAAAGTCGGCCATTAGCAACTTTCAGTTGCACGATAAGGAGAAAACTTTTTTAAAATTAATTTATTCACCTTATCCCCCAGTAAAATATCAAATTTGTACTATTTTCATATATATATTACTATATATAGTAACGACCGTCTTTCCTCATCGGCCGCCTCTGTCACGGATAATATACAGTTATCATCGTCATGCGTTCTTAATTCTGTCACCGTTTGCTTTTGGTTCAGTGGTAGAATGCTCGCCTGCCACGCGGGCGCCCCGGGTTCGATTCCCGGCCGATGCATTTTTTTTTTTTTTACAATTTTTAAAACTCATTTATATATTATACAAGAATGACATCCACGGCGCCAATTTATAATTGTAACGAATAGTATTTGAATAAAAGCATTTAATCGGGTAAACCCCGGGCGTTGCCCGGGTCATTCGGCTAGTATATATATATATGTCGTAACATATTTTCTGTATATATACAATATTGTATACATAGAAATGTTTTACATAAAACACCAAGAAATACCAAGCCGTATATAACTTTAAAATGACATTCAATAAATCACTACTGGAAAAGAAGGGCGCGGCACCCAGTAAGGTCGAATAACAGATCATTGATATTGCCCAAGAAGTTAACAGAACATAAACATCGATCAGGCCAGCCCTTTATTGGACATGGACGCACATAAAGGACTTCCCTTTTTGACGTCGCTTAAGCATATATCCTGGGTTTCTTCTGAGCCCACAGGAGTATAGGGAGAAGACAAGACAGCAACCAGGTCGCCAAACTGACCGATTGACCAGAGCAATCCCAGGACTTCCATAGTTCACTCTCACCTCCCCGGGTGCTGCCCCCTCTAAACCAAGATAACCATATTCCTATGCGTTGGTCTTCTTTTGTCTTCAGGCTAGTGCGCTCCCAATCTGGTCTATGACTGCAAGTTGAATAAGGAACCTACCGCGACACGACGTCGGCTCTACATTTAACAACATATATGTAAATATAGATGGAAAATTTTCCATGAGGAAATTGATCTATAAAAGCACAGGTCGCCTCTCCCGTCAAAATAAGCGTCAAAACTAGACACCATTTATTGACCGTCGCTTCAAACTAGCGGCCTCGGGTCTGCGACAAAGACACAACCCCAGCTTTGGCATACTGAAAAGCATCCACCTAGAGGCCATGGTTTCTGGCTAATGGCCCTCGTCAGTCCAGAGCGGACTTTATTCCATGTCTTCATATAAATAGATGTTTTAGGTGTTTACTCGTATATTGCTATGTAGAAGATTAGGGAAGACCAACTTCGGGATGAAACAACAATTTATTTTAGGCACGAACAAACAATGAGTGATAAACAAAAGATAAGCAAAAGATGGAAGTTTACAGAGTAGCAAAATATAAACATTATAAATAATACTTTGCTAATAAAATAATAAATACTTTGTTACAATATAATGGCTATATAATTAGAAGAAAATATTATTTTTACCTAAATTTCATAAATATAGATTTTCCTAATTATATTTTTAAGTTAAGAAATTCCCTTTGTGTGTAGAACGGAATAAAATCTCAGAAAATCTTTGAAAAAGGCAAACCATATACAGAGGGTGCTTCTTTTTAAAAGAACGATTTTTCAACGCTGTAGTTCGAGAAAGAAGCCCGCGATTCGAGTGATGTTATATTCATTCGAAAGAACAATAATTAATATATATTTTATAAAACGATTTTTAAATATTCTAAATATATCAAATTATCCGAGGAGAAATACTCGTTTACTCAAATTATTAAAATTACGAAAGAAATGAATATAGCTATTGATAAGTGCACAATCAGTCAATTAATAAAGGAAAACAAAGACAATTTTGATACCTATGAAACGAAGTAAAAATTTTCTCTCAAAAAGGTGCCTGAAACTTTTAACATCAACCGAAAGAAAAATAAAGGAAATGGTTGTCGGCAAGAAATCACCGTCTCAAAGGAACATTTGTACAATGACCAACGTACCACTTTCTACCGTTAACCGTATTATTAGGAAAAAACCAGCTTAAAATACGTAAAATGGCGATAGTTCATGTCCTCAAGCCGCAATATATTGAGGAACGAAAGACCTGTAACAGAGCCCTTTATGAAAAGTACCTGGCAGGTGAAAAATGGAAGAATGTTGTTACACTGGACGAGGCATGGGTTTATCTCAATAATAGCAACCAACCCCGCTACTACGCTAACTCTCAAATAAACACCTTTCAGAACTGGGTCAAGTAATGCAAGGGCATTTTATTAAAGGACTTCCTGATTGCTGCAGGTTTCTGCTACAATGGGAAGCTTCCTATAAAGAAGATGGACCCAAATGTCAAGATTAATTCGTAAATCTACCAAAAACTTGTCTTAGACCCATTATTCGACAATGAAGTTTCAATTTTGTATCCAAGTGACTCAAGATCCATGTGGCTGCACCAGGATAAAGCAGCGAGTCATTCCTCACGTTCAACACGTTAATACCTAGACGAAAAGAGAAATGAAACCGGTATTTCTTACATTCCTTTCAAGCACATCCCTGCCAAATCCCCAGACTTGGCCCCCTATGGATTTTTGTTGTTTTGGCTTGCTGAGAACTGCTCTCAAATTTAGAAAAACGAAGCGCTAGATGGTTTCTGGGAAGTCGTTAAGGACTTTTGGGATGGTCTTGATCAAAATATTCTAAGACAAACCCTTATTTCCTGGGAACATCGATGCAGAGCTGTTGATAAATGTCAAGGCTTATACATAGATATCAATAAGTAGTATTAACATTGGTAAACTATTTTCAATAAAGCACTGAAATTGTACTCTTATAAATGGAACTCCCTCTGTAGAAACCATAACCTCATCAATAAGCGAGTAATTATTCATTGAAACCATAGAAATGTGGGATTCGAACTATATTGTGGCGAAGAAATATTTTATTATTTAATTTAATATTATTCAATGAAAATATATTCAACAGATTATAAAAATATATATTAATCTGTATTTGTGAAATCATCTTTAAAATATTTCTTTGCTTGCTTGCTTAAGATTCTCTAGCTGTAGAGAGGTTTGGGCTAACTTGTTAATAATTGTCGACTCGTCGCTGTGACGTCATCAATAAATACTTTTACATCTTAGGATATTTCAAGGCTTGATTTCTACGCTACAACTGGTGGAGATGCTGGACCGATACCCATTAAGAAATAAAAGAAAAATTGATTCTGTTGAACCAGAAGAAACTTCTATGAATGTAAAGAAGGAAGGTACTCAGGTAAGCAACTACGTTGTTCAACATTTGCCAAGGAACCCTTCCATTTTCTCCGTGGAGGATGGTGAAGATCTCCAAAAATGGTTAAAAGGGTATGCACGTGTGGCAAGGTACAACCATTGGGACGAAACCCTTTGTCTTACTAAAGTTTATTTTTATCTGTCTGGAACTGCTCTCAAATGGTTTGAGAACAACGAAGAAAGCATCCAGACTTGGAAGGAATTCACATCTCAATTAGAGAATGTGTTCGGAAAAAAAGAAAATTCAAAATTGCAAGCGGAGAAGAAACTTAAAACACGGGCACAATTAAAAGGTGAAAGTACCGAATTTTACATCCAGGATGTCCTGTGCTTGTGCAAAGAGGTTGATCCTCAATTGAGCGTAGAAGATAAAATCTCCCACCTCATGAAGGGGATAGCTGAGGAGCTTTATCAAGCACTCCTACCGAGGGATGTACAGAGCACCGAGCAATTCATTACAGAATGTCGCCGTGTCGAAGCGCTCCGTTGTAGGCGAGTTACCCCAACCAGGTAAGAGCGCCTACCAAATGTAGCCTCTCTCTGTGACCAGGATGACGGAGAAGATCTGTCATCGCTGATCTGAAAATTTGTCCGCGAAGAGATACAGCAAGCATTGGACTCTCCTCAAGAGGAGCCTAAAATCGCTGCCAATGAAGATTTAGTAAGGGAAGAATTCGTAAAGACCTTGGCGCCTATATCAGAACCTACAATAAGTCCCCCTCAAGCACCCAGGCCGGTATCAAATCCTAAATTTGAGGCTCAACCTAGAAATCCCCATCCTACATCTCAATATCAGAAACAAGGAAGAAGACGCGACACCAATGAATGGCGGACAACAGAGGGAAAGCCAATCTGTTTCTACTGCGGACGCCCAGGTCACGTCGTCCGCTATTGCCGTGACAGGAAGAGACACAATGAGGAAAGGAGAAAAGAATATTTCCAAAGAAAGCAAGACGCAATGGTATTCTACAACTTTCGAGCCGTATCTCAGGAGCCCAATGACGAATCATCGAGGAAAAATATCACTCGCTACCGAAGCCCTACCTCATATCCCGGTCGAAACAGACAACATTTCTCACCTGCTAGAAGATCTAGCTGGACGCCCCGCCATTAAAACTAGATGATAGACCATATGGGAGGTAAGGCCGCAAATTTATAAAATCCTCCCTTGCCGACCACAGTGGAAATAAAAAAACTACATTGACGTAAACATAGACCTACCAAGCCCTCATGAAGAAGATATCTCAACTGAAAGAAGACATCCACCGCAGTCACCTGAAAATATCCCTGGCCATAGTACTAGTTCTTAAGACTGACGACGTAAGTCTCCTGCTGAGCATCGGGTCGATGCTCTTTATAGGAGGTGGCTATGTGGCGAAGAAATATTCTATTATTTAATTTAATATTATTCAATGAAAATATATTCAACAGATTATAAAAATATATATTAATCTGTATTTGTGAAATCATCTTTAAAATATTTCTTTGCTTGCTTGCTTAAGATTCTCTAGCTGTAGAGAGGTTTGGGCTAACTTGTTAATAATTGTCGACTCGTCGCTGTGACGTCATCAATAAATACTTTTACATCTTAGAATATTTCAAGGCTTGATTTCTACGCTACAATATATAGCGTGAATTGTAAACTAATAAATTAAATTTGAGGAAAAAACATTATCTGATTGTGTAACTGAAGGCATGCGCCATCTATCGGAATAAATATAACCTATATATGCTGTTTTTATTCCAGAATAAAGAAAACCTATTTAAATATATTTGTTGTGTAGTCGAGTGTTTTCGGAACATCGACATTTCAGAATGTCCTGCTTCCTGCGCAAAGGATTGCAGGTAGGTATCGCCAGGTCCTCAATTCAAGATGACAACTGTATATGTATAAATGTATAATGTAATTGCTTAAAAACATCAAATATTTCAACAATGGAAGACGTATGGCTACCAACCTAACCCATAAGAATATATAAAACACATAGTTGATTCATTTCAATTTGAAAGTATTCAATACAAGAAGGCTATATTTCTAATTATAAATAACCATCTTCTATATTTAATTCGAATACCATTTCACATATAAAGAAGATCTGTATCGTTATAGTGTATAGATGGAAATTTTGCCGGGAGGAAATTGATTTAAAGAGACAAAGGTCGCTTCTCCCGTCTAAATAAACATCAAAACCAGACGCTATCTATTGAGCGTCGCCGCAAACTAGCGACCTCGGGTCGGTGACAAAGCCACAACACCAGCTTTGACAAACTGAAAAGCGCTCACCTAGAGACCATAGTTTCGGGCTAATAGCCCTCGTGATGGCGTCTGGTTTTGATGTTTATTTTGACGGTAGAGGCGACCCTTGTCTCTTTAGATCAATATCCTCCCGGCAAAATTTCCATTTATATTTTAGCCATAGATTTGGTCCAGTCACTTTGCCAGCTAAACATTTCTTTGGCAGATTGTGAAGATTCCATTAGATCCCGTGTGGATATCATAGAATAAAGTCCGCCCTAGGCTGACGAGGGCCATTAGCACGAAACCATGGTCTCTAGGTGGACGCTTTTCGGTTGGCCAAAGTTGGCGTTGTGGCTTTGTCACCGACCCGAGGCCGCTAGTTGCGGCGACGGTTAATAGATGACGTCTGGTTTTGACGGGAGAGGCGACCTTTGTCTCTTTCGAAGTTATAGTTTATGATTCAACCAATAGTTGTACAACATACTGTATATACTTTAATTGGTTTTGTATTGCAGCTTGATGACCTACGAGTACAAGTATTTTGTCTCCAAGTTGGAAAATCCCCCAGAGGTATGAATATTTAACCTTTTTGTGAATTTTCTTAGAACCTTCTTGTTATGAATATTATAGACATCAGATATTCAGACTGAATTTCACGGTATTTTCTTAGTATTGTAGAATATATACTTCAATATCTACTACGAGTCTAATACTATGAACTCTATTATTACAGATATATCCTTGAGGTGTGATTTCGGGAGGTTTAGAGATCGGCTCCCATGTTTATTAACTTTACTCTAGAATGAGTGTTTACAAGTAATGACAATATTTGAAAAAATGTTAAGCTAGTTTCTCTCTTGGTTAGATATAGTTAGGTTCAGGGTAGGTTTTGTAATTTAAGTTTAGTTTTGGTAAAGGCTAGGTTAAGTTAGGTATGGTGAGGTAAGGTTACATTAGGTTAGATTAGGCTGAGTTACATCAAGTTAGGTTATATACACCTGGCTAGGTTCTTATTAGTAGAGATAATGTTAGTGTAGTCTTAAGTTAGTTTATTGTTGGTAAACATAGTAACCAGCCATCCTTTCGACTTAATTGCATACTTGGATGCAGTCGGAATATTGTAACGAAAGTTAGAAGAATCATGGCGATCATTGAAGGGCAGCATTATTTGTAAAATAACTCTTTTGACCGGTCTTTGAAACATTGAATCCGATAAGTCATGGTTCAAAGAGCTGCCTCGCCGACTCTAAAGCCATTTCTCTAGAAGAGAACAACACATCAGATGATCATATAACACTGTTTTACTTCTTGAAAATTGCAAATGAAAACAATGCCTATTAAAAGATCACTTTATTATAAGCGTGATCCATCACCAATATAGGAGCAAACTTAATTAAAGATTGTTGTACATAGGATACCTTAATAGCTTTAGTATGGGTTAATTCACCACATTAACCTTTTTAATCTATATATATAAAAATGAATGTATGTCTGTCCTTTATGCCTGACCAAACCACTCATTGGATCGCCATGAAACTTTGGGAAGTTATTTAGTATAGTACTGGGAAGGTTTCTAGCAAATAAAATTTTTGAAATAACTTTTCGCCTAGATATAATTAAGATAAATATTCTAATTTATCTGTTATAATTCAACAATCTGCTCTAAATATTATCATGATGATACGATGATTTTGTAATGTAGAAAATTAGGAAAGACAAAATTCAGGATGACATGGCAATTTAATTGAGACAAGAATAATGATACAATTCAAAGGCAAGATACTATTCCTTTAACTTCCAATTACCGAGGGAACCAATTAATATTGATTTTATTCAACTTATCGAGAATTTTTCAAGGGACCGGGAAAAAATGTTCACTTTATGGAGAGATTCGTTAAACAAACCTTTACTCGGGTAAAACCCGGGCGAAGCCGGGAATATCCATTTCGTAGCTTAACCCGTCTCTCCAAGAGGCAGTCTCTTATTAAAGGTCTATAGAGATTCTTTAATAGCAATTAGAATCTTCAATGAGAGACCACCAACAGGAGAAACAAGTTGATTCATGTTTTTAGGTGGTCTTTCTTAAGAGACTCTATTTACATATATTAAAATATGAAAAAATTAAAATATTTTATCAAGATAAATATTCTAATTTATCTATATATATAAAAATGAATGTATGTGTGTCTGTTTGTTTGTTTGTTTGTCCTTTATGCCTGACCAAACCACTCATTGGATCGCCATGAAACTTTGGGAAGTTATTTAGTATAGTACTGGGAAGGTTTCTAGCAAATAAAATTTTTGAAATAACTTTTCGCCTAGAAATAATCAAGATAAATATTCTAATTTATCTGTTATAATTCAACAATCTGCTCTAAATATTATCATGATGATACGATGATTTTGTAATGTAGAAAATTAGGAAAGACAAAATTCAGGATGACACGGCAATTTATTTGAGACAAGAATAATGATACAATTCAAAGGCAAGATACTATTCCTTTAACTTCCAATTACCGAGGGAACCAATTAATATTGATTTTATTCAACTTATCGAGTATTTTTCAAGGGACCGGGAAAAAATGTTAACTTTATCGAGAGATTCGTTAGACAAACCTTTACTCAGGTAAAACCCGGGCGAAGCCGGGCGGGTCCGCTAGTTATAAATAAAGATAGCACAACAGACCATATCATAAAAGCGATGTATTTCTTTATAATCTCGAAGCACCTCTTTTATAATCTCTTGTAATTTATTGATTCTCGTTTATTCACATATGCTTTAAATTACATTATGAAGATCATTTGTTGGTTGGAATTTAATTCAGACAAAAACACATCTACATCAACCAATATTGTTTTTCAACTCCCGACGTTTCAATAACTTCCTATCACTCTCTTCAGGGGAATGGTAAGGAAGTAACTGAAACACCGGGAGATGAAATAAACTATTGATTGATGAGGCTGTGTTTTTCTCTTCAAATTACCTGCGTTTTATTTATATCACTTTATAAGGCAATATAAGAATGTTTTAAAATAGTAGCACTTTACTAAAGTACTATATTTACATTTTATATAAGTACAAAAATAAAGGACAATCCTGTGTTATATAATTGATTACCTATTCTATAGATATGGAGATATGTATTTAAAATATGTGCAATATATATATTCCTTCTCTTTATCTTTTGATATATTAGTTTACAATATATAATTATAACCTCAATATATGAAGCTGTTAAAAGACTATTACACAAGTTACAAGAGAAATATTCAACTTGGATCATATATGTAAGTAAGTATTTTAATGTGAAAATAAGTGAAATACCACAGCCTATAACATAGCTAGATCAGGTCTGTCCTGGAGGTGGTCTCTTATCAGTGTCTATCATTTCAGGCCAAGTTATGAGGAGTCTTTCAACCGAAATGGTCAATGCTAAAAGACCACCTTTTAGAAAGACCGAGTTTAGCTATGTTTTTGGTTACTCTCTCTCATTGTAGACTCTATTATAACAACATTTTTACTTAATAATTTGTTTACGAATATATTCTATATTACATCAAAATTCTGAATTAAAATTTATTTTTTACCTGTATTCAATCATTTTTTACTTTATAAATGAACACTAAACATTTTGTATTTTAACAGAATCCTGTTTTCGATGAAAATTTCAAGTAAGTATTGAAAAAAATTGAAAAAAAATCCTTTCATCTATCGTATTTTCCCATTCAACACTGAATATTTCAGTTGCCCTATAAGGAGATGCCCTTTTTTTCTTTCTTAATTCATGAACCTTATCCCAGTATAATATCACATTTGTACTATTTTTTCATATTAATTCGCGTTCTCACGAAATTCTGGCCTTAACTACCCGTTTCATGATTTTTGAGGATGCCTGAATGACCAGTTTTTAGGTCGTTGAGGTACAGCTTGCACCACGCTGATGAGGGCCAACAGCCCGAAACGCGTACGTGGTTAGCTTTTCTTGATTAATCAAGAATGGATAATTGGCCAATTCTGGAATAATTAAAAATCAACGAGAATAGTTGATAGTTATTCTGATAGCTGACGCAAGCCACCAGCAACTTTCAGTTGCACGATAAGGGAATTCTCCTTTTTTCTTTTTAATTCTTTGAATATTGATTTTTTTCTTTTCGACACAGCATAGCGCGTGTGAAAAAAATGCGACAATTATTTTAAAGAAAAGAGTACATCAGAGCAAACTTTTCTCTCTCTCTCTTCAAATATCCTTATATCAATAAAAATGAAATCCTAAATCGATGTTTGTCATCGCGTTGCGCAAAATCTACACAATCAATCATTATGAAATTTCACATGTAGGTAGCTGAAGATTTCGTTCAACATATAGGATATTAAAAAAACTAAAAAAGGCTAATTTGCTTTTTTTTTTAATGTAAAACCAAAAAGCGTTAGTTCCAGCCTTTTTCCGCTTGGCGGAGCACTGGTCGCGACGATAAATGAATTTGATTGGTTAATAATTTTACATGTAGTTTGTTTACGCATAAAAACACATAATAACACAAACTTTACTATATTCAGGAAAGTCATTTTGTATTGTATAGTTCAGAACTTTATTAATGTGGAAGCCAATGGGGAACAACCAACACATCATTTTTTACATATCCTCAATGAATGGACCAACTGAGCCAATCTAACGTCTTACTACCAGGCTATGGCTATAGATCAATCATTCTAGGGTTATCAGTGATGAGCCAGGCCTTATCAATATTTTTTTCATCGTAGAAAAGATGGATAAAATTTCAAGCATTATAACCATCATTTCTTATACACTCATGGGCAAAACTTGAGGAAGTGGAAATGCTTTGATGTCACCGGACGTCTATTTTTTTTTTAAGGATACAGAGGCAATTTTGTTCACACTTGATTATCTGGTGTGTCTTCAATAAAGGTTACTGTGTATCAAGTATCTTTCAGAGTTATTGTCTGAATCCCGATATATACGCTGAAAGGTACAACTTCCTTAAGTTTTGTCCATGAGTGTATATGGGGCGCGTTATATAACCTTTTTTATTTTATAGAAGTCTTAACAGCTGGAGATGTTTATTATGTAAATGAATTGTTGCCAAACCTTAAAAAAATCCGAATCTTGATTAAATATAATAGGTAACTGTAAAATACACAGTATTGGGGGATGCTTTAAAATCTTTATATTATTATAATATATTTTTGTATATAAGGAATTGTGGACGCTATTTTGTTTAGAAAAAATTGCACCATTTTATTTTAAATTATCGTTCTGAGTATTCTGATGTATATAGTTGTTTATTTGTTTTGCATATTTTTAATTTATAAATTAATCTCATAATTTAGTCTGTGAAAATAAAAATATTGGACCGGTGACGAAAACAAAACTGAAAATAGTTGGCTTAATGTTATGATATATAATTGTTTGTGATGATATATAATTAAATGTGATGTTTATGTAATTTTGATCTTAATCGAATAAAATATATAAAGTTTAAATGTGTTTTAAACTTTAATAACAAGCACAAAACATATTCCTATTTTAAAAGTTTATTTTTAAAAAGATCATGCTTCAAATATCCTCTTACATTAAGCTTTAAAATATCTAAAAAATATACTTTCGCCCAATAACTAGAAAATATTTAAAAGTATAAACTCTTTATATATTATATATAACAGGATGATGTCTTTTATTTAAAATAAAAAAAATAAAAACAACGGAAACAATTCTCTACTTCCCTCGCTGCCATTGTAAACCATTATAATATACAATAGAACATCTATGAGAGAACACTTTTGCTAGAGGATACCACTTTACAAAGGACAATTCTTATCGTCAAAATGGCCTTTTTAATAATTAGAAACTCTCCTGTAAGAGAAGACACCTCTATCTAAATGGCATTTTGGCTCTTAGTCTAGGTGTCCTTTGCAGACAGGTTCTATTGTATATGAAATGGTATGGACAGTAGACACTTCTTCAAACAATCATGCTTCGACTTATAATTTAACAATATAAAAAAGCCTCCAGAGCTAAGTTTCTTGTACAATTTCATTTATCTAGCTTTTGGGCTAGCATCTATTTAGCAGAATATTTACCTACTAGACGAATGGCCCGGGCAACGCCCGGGGTTTACCCGAGTGCGAATATATTCTAAAAACGTTGACTTGGGTGGTCGCTATTAACAGGGTGGTCTGTATAGACAGGTGGATGTATCACACAGCTGATAACAGGGTTGTCTAGAGTGGTCGCTATAGACAGGGTGGTCTGTATAGACAGGTTTATGAGAGAGGCACAAACTTACAGGTTGTTGACGCCGCAATCCCCAGAGAGAGTGTTTTTTGTTGCATCATGCTGTGACTCACACGACGGCCCAAGGTCAACAGGGGTGGAGCAGCAAGCTTAAGCCTATCACCGTCTGGCGGCGCTGCTTGCGAGTTATATCTACAATTCTGCAAATAACTCTAAGGATATTCAAGATATTCAAGAAATTATTTTTCGAAAACCTTTCCGGGGATATACCTAATAATATCCCAGAATTTCATGGCGATTGGATGTATGGTTTTTGAATAACAGGGTTGTCTAGAGGGGGGCAGGGAGGACACGTGTTCCCTTGCAGCCAATGAGCGCGCATTCTATCCGTGAGCTTCAGACAAACAGACAAACAGACAGAATAAGGCAAATATATAAGTAGATAAGGTATACTTCTAGTTCTCCTGTTGAAGGGGGCATGTTAACCCGAAAGCTAGAGAAATAAAATTGTACAAGAAACTTAACTTTTGATGCTTTTTTGATATTGTTAAAATATTTTTTTTTTATTAAAAAAATCTCGCGCTATAAATAGTTTATTTTTTTAAACATAGATGGCGCGCTCTATTGCATCTCATGTTTAAATTTGAACTTGTTGACGGGGTGTGTAGCGAGGACAATATTGGAATTGACCGAAGTGAAGAAGAAGGCTTTATGATTCCTCTTGTAAGTTTTCCAGATTTACATATATTTATATTTACATAATTTGTTTCTAATTCAATAAAATAATCTCTTATACCAATATTAAGATAGATACATCATTCTTAAAGGGATAGGTTCCCTTAAAAATATCCTGTTACATCGTGTTGTCATATCGTGTTTCTTCTGTAGAAGAGCTTTCATGCCCGAAAGCTTAGATTTGAATTTTTTTTTTTAATTAAGAAACTCTTCCTGAAAGTCTAATGTTTTCACATTAATAGTACGTTTAACCCTATTTATTTTAAATTTTAGTTTCTAATACGCTCTCGTAAAATTATTCTTTCTCTGTTCGAATATAAAAACGCATTATTTCAGATTAAACTATTCTTCTTCTTATCATGAATATAGAGGTTGCCTGGCCGGCATTCATAGTTCTTAAAGTTAAAGATACTCGGTCAGTAAATCTTTATATTATAATAATGTTGTTTGAATATATAGCCTACTCCACACTGACGAACACCAACAGCGCGAAACGCTATCGTGGATGGCTTTTCTTGATTTATCAAGAATTGGGTTGGCCAAATATAAGGGAACAGGTTGAAACAATGAATAGTTAATTTCTGTTCCACCAGATGGCGCTCTTCCTTCTGAAAAGCACATGTGATCCTGATCAGGATATGCCTTTTTTATTTTTAATGTTGTATGTATAACAAATAATTGATCTATTCCATTCAACTCTTGTTTTGGTGTTGTCTTCTTCTTCTTCTTTCTTATCTCCACACTGGGTGAAGTAGAATGCGTCTGCCTTTGTCATTAAGACTGAGAGCACTATTCAGTGGCAGGCCGACTTAGCTCCAAAATAAATGGCCGCCTCTGACATGAGGAACAGACGCCATGTACAGCTGTTCCTAACATGGAGTACAAACCATGCTCATCCTGTATCCCTGGATTAGGAGCCCTTACAGTGTACCACCAGCCGGGCCAGCTGAGCCCAGGTTTTTTAGCGAGCTTGTTACTGCTCCCCCTCCTCCTTTTTCATCCGGGCTTGGGACAAGCAAAGGCGGAGTTGTTTTGGTGTTTTTTATTTCATAAGCAGAAAATGAGTTTGAATACCTGAAAGCTCAACATTGTTAATCATACTAAAGAAACCCATTGCAGAAGAATAAATTTCATCTAATAGTAAATCAACGCTTTTTTAACGAATCGTCTTTATTTTAACGGCCTCTTTTACTCAAATTCCTTCACTCATCATCAGGATTGTATTTTATAAAACCCTGATGAGCATTTGAAATGTTATTTCAGGAATTATATATTAATATTTTATTCAAAAGATTAAAAACCATTTGTAATCTCTCTAAAAAATACATGTTTTCTAATTAAAATTTTATTATTTTCTCAATTTAAAAATAGTAGGCAACCTTTTTATCTTCCTTCTTTTGAGCATATTTAAGATCTAATGTGTGTTTCAGAACAAAACTATAAAGCCTTTTTCACTTCTTTTCATGTAAGTATATAATATTTTATATACATTATTCTGTAAATAAAAAGCATATTTGAGAAAAAATAAATAAAACATTTTATTATTGTAAGATTATAAACTCAAAAGCTTCTTCTATAGAACATGTTTATTTCGCTAGCTTTCGTACGATATCGTTCTTCAACGGGCGTAAAGACAATAATTTTATTATTATTTATAACTCAAAAATAGGCTTTTATAATTATAATTTCCTATGAATTTTCGGTATTCAATAGAGGTTAATCTATATACCTCAAAATATAAGATATGTTTAAAGTAAAAACACAATTTCAAACAACTATATAGATAGGCTTGGTTTGTTCATTACTATAGACTTAATAGTCAACTTTGGAATATAAACATGTTGATTATATATAAACTACGTCAATAGAATTTTGGGTCATGGTTCTCATATCAAAAGAACCAAAGTCGTGTGTGTGAGGCGAAGAGCTTCTTGTCAAGATTTTTTTTCAGGCGAGATTTCGAGCATTCCTCTATATCAAAATGAGTATTCCTGTTCAGCCAATCAATAAAACAAAACATTCTATTTTATAAAATACTAGCGGATGTACCCGGCTTCGCCCGGGTTTTACCCTAGTGAAAGTTTACCTAACGAACATTTGTTAAAACAATTCTAGAAAACATCCAATCCCTACTGAATCTATACTTGGCAAGATAACTTTATGTTTGATTATCTGCTCCACCTAGCTGTACCCGTTCAAACGTTGCTGTCTTTGAACAAAAAGGCAGTTTTAATACCTAAATAATAATTTATTAATGATCAAATGTATACAATGCATCAAAATGAAAATTAACAATAAAATTATCCCTACATAAATGTCATTTAAATATAACATATGTAAAAAATAATAGATATATTTTGATAATTTGAAACTCGTAAATTCAAATCTCTCGATAAAGTGAACATTTTTTCCCGGTCTCTTGAAAAATACTAGATAAGTTGAATAAAATCAATATTAATTATCATTATTCTTGTCTCAAATAAATTGCCGTGTCATCCTGAATTTTGTCTTTTCTAATTTTCTACATTACAAAATCATCATTTTATCTATTCTCCCAATATATATGTTGTAGATAAATGATAAAACTAACTTTGACTTGTACGCAATTAATAGGTAGAAAATCTTACTTTTGATAAATAATCATCATCATTTAGTTAAATCTAAAAATCTGCAAATAACTCTAAATATATTCAAGATATTCGGGAAATTATTTTTCAAAAACCTTCCCAGGGATATACCTAATAATATCCCAAAAATTCACGGCGATTGGATGTATGGTTTTTGATTCTATAGAGTACAGACAGACAGACATTCAATTTTATATATATATAGATAGATATATATTTCTAATATTTTTTGTTTACAAAAAATTACAAAAAAAATTCTTATATATTTAATTTTTTTATACTACTAATAAAATAGAAATTTTCAAAAAATCAATATTTTGTGTTTACTAAATTAATTTTTATATAATTAAAAAAATTCTATTATTTAATAAAAAAAAAGATTAATTGACTATTGACCACCATATTGAATACACAAATTGTTAGTAAACAAAACTATTTACCTTTGATAAATAATCATCATCATTTAGTTAAATCTACAAATCTGCAAATAACTCTAAAGATATTCAAGATATTCAAGAAATTATTTTTCAAAAACCTTCCCAGGGATATACCTAATAATATCCCAAAATTTCACGGCGATTGGATGTATGGTTTTTGATTCTATAGAGTACAGACAGACATTCAATTTTATATATATATAGATTTGAAAAACATTACGCATTATGTTTCTTTATTACGATTATATTTTTCATTATTTTTTTTTTTTTTCCTGTTGAAGAGCGAAAGCTCGTGGTGTTTTCGTAATAAATAAACATATTACGTAAGGTTCTTCGTATATTTTTATAAAGTAAATCGCAAATTTTCTTATATCTGAATCTATTTTATATCGACATTGTGGAGTTAAGTATGTATAGGAGAGACTGGTAGAAGTGTGGTGTGAGAATAAGTGAGTACAATAGATACATCAGAAACCAAGACAATAGATCCTTATATATCAGTACATCACCAGTCTCTAATTCAACCTATCTGAACCCATCATCCATTACTCTAACAGCAAACAACAGCGTTTAATTCTGGAAGCTTTTATAACCAAAACCCACCAATATATCCATAGATGCATTGACCTACCTGATATTTATGTCAGTCTATTCCCTGGACATTGAAGCATAGTTTGTAGCATATAGATTTTTATTCGAAAGTTATTACATCTGTCGATTTTTTCAAAAAATATATTTTCATTAAGTTTCTCTTAGATGGTGGCAATTGAATATATGTTGAGTGTTGATATGTTCAACAATTGTTCAATCATTTTGTCACACCTATAAATTCATGAAATTTTCTACTTCTGTTTTAAATTAGCCTTTTTCAATTATGATAAATTTTTCACATATGTAAATATGAAAATAAGGGCATTTCCTGACCGCTCACCTGAGCAGTTTGGATTACAGAGCGCCATCTATTGGAACATAATTAAACTAAACGTTGATTTAGCTTGTTCGAAAAAATATTTAGCAACCCAATTTCTTGATAAATCAAGAAAAGTCAACTACGTATGCGTTTCGGGCTGTTGGCACTCGTCAGCGTGGTGCAGACTGTACCTCTACGACCAAATATCTGGTCCCGAAATTTGACTTTACTTGATTTATCAAGAAATTGGGTTAGCCAAATATTTTTGGAACAAGATAAATTAACGTTTAGTTGATTTTTGTTCCACTAGATGGCGTTCTGCCATCTAAAATGTTCATGTGAAGGGTTGGGAAATTCATTTTTTTTGTTTTTAATATCAACACCTGACCATTTTTATATTTTTTTCTTGTTTTTTCATAAACATATATGTAAATGGAAGCAATGGTCGCCTCTCCCGTCAAAATAAACGTCAGAATCTGACGCCATCTATTGACCGTCGCCGCAACTAGCGGCATCGGGTCGGTGACAAAGCCACAACACCAACTTTGGCAAACTGATAAGCGTCCACCTAGAGACTATGGTTTCGGGTTAATGGCCCTCGTCAGTCTAGGGCGGACTTTATTCCATGAGATCCACACGGGATCTAATGGAATCCT
>CP092869.1:19825765-19849443 GCA_030710605.1 Cordylochernes scorpioides
ACTTGGGAGGATTATTGAAGAAAAGTTTTTGGTGCTCCCAATGCGGAAGACAAATTTATGGATTCTTAAGCATCACACCTTAAAGAACCAAACAATAAATAAATGACTCAAAATGCTTTAAAAAATATATATATAAAAAAAAATTAGCCACATATCTTAAATTGCTTCACAAGTTCATGACATCATTATACATAACATAGAGTATTATGAACAAATATTCTACTAGATATCCTCTTTATAAATGTATTAGAGCACAAATCCAAAATATAACAAGAAAATAAACATGGGTTAATGATAACTAAAACTATCTAGCCTATTTTACACAACCTCTACAGAAATAGTGACAATTGTACAAATTGTGACAACCAGATTGGCAAAATTTAAAATATCAATATGACTATGTTGATGATCAATCTGAATGATACAAGTCTAGGTGAGGTGGTTTCATTCCTCTGAGGAGTTGGTTGTCTAACTCTGATTTCTCTCTCTCTCTCAATTACACTACTTTGAACATTTCTACTCGCAGTTCAAGTCTTCTCTAACTCTGAGCCACCTAACTTCTCAAAGTGGCTGATGGAGTCGTTGCCGAACCTTACACATGAACAACTCTCTAGAGGTTATGAATATAGTTTTTGAGAAACAACCTGTAGTTCTTCACTCCCTACGCATCCTATTAAACACCTTGACTGCTTCTTCATACCCATTCAAATATGGGACCAGCAGGAAATCATTGCTACTTTAGACACCCTCCCCAACCTCCATAGACTGATTAAAATAAAACTTAACCAAAGAACAGGGACTACATCCGCTGCCCATCAAAATTTAATGATCCCATTTAAACAAATTTAAAAAATTGTCTCCTAAAGAAAAATAAATAAAATTAAATTACTAATAAACTGAGCTCAAGTTTTCAGATGTCCAGAATGGTTGAGTCTTTCAAAAAAAAAAAAAAAAAACTATTGAATGAAAAAAAAAATTTCTTTAGACAACCTATTATTTTCCTAGTACTGACAATTGCTAAAAGGTCGATTCACATTGCCTATTGCATAAATAAATGGGGCGCCATGCAATTTTTTTTTTTAAACAAGGTAATGGTGATATTTACACCTTTAGTGAAATTGCAAAAACACTTGCATTCATATACATATAAACAAATAAGCCATAACATTCACCCTTTTTTTTTAATGAATGGATATACTAATTGAATAATACAGACTTCATGTTATATATATATGATAGAGATGTTGACTACTTTGTGGACTGCCTGGATTGTCTACAGTCATTCACTAATAATTCAAGCCCAAACAAGGCATTAAAGCATTATTTGACAGTAATTCATTGCCACCATATTTCCTTCTTTCCACCTATATCAAAGTTTATCTGTGCCAGTCATCCTAATTCACTCTAGATTGTAGTATTTGGATAAAAATCTTAGTATGTTATACCTAGTGTGACTTGTTACACTAAGTGCGACATCATCCCTATACATGAGGGGGAAGAAATTGAATAGAATTAGAACCTCAATATATACTCTACTTAAGGTGTTTATAAATGTCTACTCTTGGCCTATTCTTCCTAATTTCGAATCTGACCCATTGGCTCGTTCTGGTGTCTCGTTCGTGGTTCTTATAGTTAACTAATACTTTAAAGTCTTATCCTAACATGGAACGAGTTTAAACTCGTTGAAGGTCCTATTAATTACTCATTCTGCCTCTCGAATTGGTCTTATGCTCGAATTCATTCCAACAAAACGTATGGCAGGGCGAATCCTTTATTAGAAGAAACTTCCGCTAGCTATGGGGGATCAAACTGGTACCAAAAAAATTCAATAGACGTAAACACTTCGTCTAGAATAACTGGGCAATCTCTGCCTACATGCCAATCTTACAGGACCTCCCGTCTGGAACACCCTCGCCCCAGCCACGCTAAAAGCGTCGAAACTACGGTGTCAGATCGGTTACCCAAGGTCGCGCCGTTATACCCCAGGCTATACGGCATGGCTAAAACAAATCCCCCATCCTGCATAAAATTCAATCTATACCTCTTCGCTTCCTCTTGCGAGGAGGAGGTGAGTGGGCTGTCGGCTTGATCCCTGCCTCCCACTATCTCCAAGTCTGAGGGTCGGGATAGGGATCATTTATCCACAATCCTTAGAATTCAAGCTAAACTAAGATAAAAGAAAATCAAAGGGAAATTATACCCCCTAACGAGGGACCTAACAAAAGGGAGCGAATATTTTCTAACTAGATAGAGTTGTAGTTGTCCTGTTTGAGGCTTCTCGGTCCTAACAAAATTCGAAATAAAAAATAAAATAAAATAAAAATCGATCCTATTGAAATCCTTAACCCTATTCTAATGTATCTTAGGATTAACAGTATGTTAGACTTTAACTTTGTGGTCGCATTCATTGATCATTACATTCACTCTCTCATTCACGATCGCATTCAAACTAGAGTTAGACTCTATCATAAAAACCAAAATACTATAATATCATTATTAATAGGCCTTAACAATAATGAAAATCTTCCAGGACAAAATGTGAAATCAAATAAAATAATAAAATTAAAACAAATTGGGAACTAAAGCCCTAGGTTACTCAAAAGAAAATGCCTCTGTACAAGCTCTATATATACTAATACTTTATACTCGATAAATGATTGTTAACAATAATTGTTAACAATTCTAAATAATCTGGAAGCTAACCTACTAAAAAAAAAATCAGTGTAACTTCAAAAACTGCACTTGCCTTGACACCAAGCGACTTTTCACGACAATTCTATATAAAGACATACACAAATTATAATGGCGAATAAAGGACCATTAAGCGTGACACCTCATAAAAGCGGATTGAGTCTCTCCCCTAGCCACCGTGGGTGAAGTCACTTTCTTCTTACTTCCTCGTGCGTCTGCCCCCTTTGCAGTAGTCCGACCTCAGCACTCTATTGAAAGATGGATTTATAGGGTTTACGATTCACTACCCAACACTAACATTCTCAAGTGCTTTCCGAGGATCGACTACGGTCTGGGCCTACTTAACTTCTACCCCTGGCTTAGGGTCCCTATACTTCACAACTTCACTCTGAGAGATTGACCTTTCATGTCCTGATTAGAAACCTATTTCAAAGCTACTACCTGAAAGCCAGGGATTATAGGGTTTCTTTTCTAAATTACCCAACACAAGCCATAGGATGCCTATTAGGTTTGTTGTTTTAGACATAGCCCCCCTCTAAGTTGTGATTTCCTACACCTTCCTTCACCTATTACTCCTGATAATAACTAAAATTTCAGATTTACACTAAATAGTTAATTCACAATGGTATACATTATTCTCATTGGTCTTTGAAACTCGGGTTTTAACAAGAAATAGTTTGTATAGAAAAAAAAATCCTAATGAAGCTTTTACCTTAAAAAACAAAAAAAGGTTAAAAAAAAATAGATTGAAATCTCTAAGCTTCTCATTCTATTGAGATGATTCTCCGTACACACTCCAAAATCCTAGTTATGGTCCACCTCCATAAACTCACAAAAGAAAATAAACTTGTAATAATTACCACCAATTTGGTCATTCGGTACCCAAAATAGTAATCCATCATAAAAAAAAAAAGTGCAAGGTTCATAAGAAAAATAGAAATCCTATCTTCAAACATTCATCTAATCCTATCTATTTAACCTAAAAAAAATATTATCATTTACTGTAAAAGCTATCTAGAGGGTCTGTATCCCATCCGTCCTGTGTTTACAATAAGCGACAAAGAGAAAACAACAAAAAAAAAAAAAAGGAAAAATCCTCAAATTAGACCATATTATAAATCCTAGAATCCTATTAAAAAAAGCAACTACTACACTGACTATCCAACTAATTCAACATTGCTTCATAAAGATTGCTCACAGTGATGGATACCAAGAGAGCCTAAATCTCGTCTTTTAGGTGCTTCACTGTCCGAGACACAAAATCTTAACTCCTAGTTGAAGAAATGGATATCTCTTTAATCATAAAAGTAGGTCTTAAATCTATACTAAAATAAAAGTTTATAAAATTACTAAAAAAAAACAAAGGCTGAGTTTGAAAAAAAAAAGGATGCACAAATGCTCTTACATTTTGATAAATTTACACACAAAAAAAAAAATTCAAAAAATCTAGAAATTACCCTAAAAAAATTAAATATAAAAACCTTTTACTCTAAATTTAACCTGTTCATACCATGTAAATATTTCCTTTATACTATGAAAAGCTTAATCATGTAGGTCAGCATGTACCTCAAGGGCAGACCATTGGCATGCTAACACTTCTATAAGTGAAAATCATTATTAACCAAAAAGAATGTCAAGAAATGTAATTTTTTCATACACTCATATGCAATATTCCTGAAATTCCTCATTAAGATAATAATAATTATAGCTTTTGTTATTTCAAACACTTGAAAAGAAAACATGCCTTTTCATTCAATAAATTGCCTTAGAAATTTGTTTCAACCAATAAAGATGAAAAAAAAAAGGCATTTAGGCCTAAAAATAAATAAACTTCTAATTGGTTTAACTATGAACTGGTTTATAAATATAGGTAAACTTAATGAAATGTATTTCATGAATTAGATTATTAGATCTGGGTATATGTAACCATATAATAGGAAAACCTCCCTGCCAATTTCTTACATAATGGTAAGTCATTTGAAATTGACATCTGTTATATGTTTATTATATATGACACTGTCATAGTTTCCATATTAAAGTAAATTAAAAATTATTAACATCATATTTTCTTCTAAGTAAATATATTTTAAAACATCTAAATGTTACAAACAAAAAAGAATTTAAATAAAATATTGTATATAATAAATGTATGAAACAGGTTTATTATTAGTGTATTTTCAATAATATTTGAAAATATAAACGTGTATTCTCTGTATAAAAGAAAGAAATGGTAATTAATTTTAATTAACTATTGTCTGACGTCAGTGTTTCCCATTTCTAGCGCCAAAATTATATTTGGTTCCAGCACATCTGGTGACTCCAGATGTTGTTTTTCTGCACCGAGTCCTAAATTTAAACTAAGCTGCCATCATGGCTCGAATTTCGTCTAAGCCCAGCTTTGTTCTTACATTGTTACATTCTTACATTGTTACATATGTTACATTCTTCAAAATTACAAAACACAGCATTAAATATACCAATCGACGAAGCTATAATATTGTAAATAAAAATAACGGTTGTTATTTACCTAACTCCCATATATAATTATACCATAAATAGTTTAAAGTATTAAATATAAATGTTTATTAAAACACGAAAAGTAAACTCAACAAAACAATAGTTTTTAGAAGAAGCATTAGATTTGTTTACTTACTACAGAGTGGATATTGGATAATTATATCATTTTAAATGATTTAAAACACTGAAAAAAATATTTTATCAGTCTCATATTCCTAGGTATTGATTGTTCTTAATCTCAGGGTCGTGGGTTCGAGCCCCACGTTGGGCGCCATTGTTGGGACGTGTATTTTATCTATTTTATTGCCCGGCTGTCCCTTTTGTTTAGACTACAGAAAGCCAACCTTTGAAGCTAATTGTCACAATATTTATTACATTTTGTACCCATTAGGTGTCAAGGTTGTGCATTGAATAGGCTAGCATTTATTTCATCTGACAAAATTTATTAACAAAATTGATGTAAGAAAAAAAAGGGGAATAATATTGAAATATATTCAATAAAAAAAAATAATATATATATATATATATATTCATACATAAAACCTATGATGGACTATTACTGGT
Source organism: Cordylochernes scorpioides (assembly GCA_030710605.1). Taxonomy (NCBI): domain Eukaryota; kingdom Metazoa; phylum Arthropoda; class Arachnida; order Pseudoscorpiones; family Chernetidae; genus Cordylochernes; species Cordylochernes scorpioides. The sequence goes on from CP092869.1 coordinate 19,831,538, forward strand.
GGCCTAAAAAATATAAATGTAATAGAAAGAATGACTTACTGTAGGGGAAAAACAACGACCAAGAAAAAGATGGCCGCGGTCCGGTCAGCTGCCTCGTTCCTCTCTTTTTAAATTTTTGGCGCCATCTACCGTTCAAACCATGCTGCCCCCTATGAGCGAACTCTGAGAGCCTTTTAATAAAATAAAAAAAAAATGCTTAATATTATTACGGTTTTACAATGAATATATATTACGTTCATTTTTTTTTAATTCTAAATATTTAAATAAAAAAAAACAAAGAGCAAAAGACAATTTCATGCCTGTCTCCATGGGTGATGGGATCTGGGTCCTCTTCTCAGTTGAAGGCCGAGGTTGTTGGTGGTGGTGGGGGCCCACAGGCTTATCCATTGTCTGGTCATCTCCAGGCTGCTGAGCGGGTCGGCCTCCATCACTGAGGGACTCTTGGCATCTCACTGAGGGGCTCTTGACATCTCACTGAGAGACTTTTGGCATCGGGGTGTAGCAGGTCACATGGGGAGTTTAGACCGTAGGAAGGCCAGGGAGGTTTATAGGCCTTTTAAAATCTTCCTTCAGCCACACTTTCCAGCTCCCACACCAGGCTTGGTGTAGTTCTTCACGCACACTTTCTGGTTAGTGGTGAGCTCCTGTAGCATGCTACCTCCTTGAAGGTGTCCATGGGGTTCTGGACCTGGAGTAGGGTTGCCTTGTAGCCCAGACTGCATGCTACAGTAGTCAGTTGGCTGTCAGAATTGGTCCTCAGGGACTCATGCCTCCCCTGCCACAACACTCTCACATACAGGTGAGCTCCACTTTTTCTTTTTATTATTATTATTAACATTGTTCCCCCTACAGCAGACATCCTTTCATTCCATTTAAATTTATCTAGACCTCCAGCTAAGCCATTTGCAATCAATTACAATATATTTGTCTTCCGCATCCTCAACACATGTACGTCACAAGGTCTTATTTCTTTAGAAGGCGCTGGGACATATTTTCTCACGCACACTTCTTGTACCTAAATTTCACCATAACGTAAGTATGTTTTCTCCAGATCCGTTAGTTATATTTTGCATGTAATTATTTCAGAAATAATAATAATTTCTCCAATCTTACAATATTGAATGTTACCTATCACCCCAATGTCCACTTTATGGTCTTCACCTGATGTTATGGTCTATTGTGTAGATATATGAGATATTATAATTTTGTCTGTGTAATGGTCCTGCTGTGTATCTTGTTGTTTGTTCCATCCATTTATAAGTGGAGTCGGGTAGTCGTTCGCTCTGAGTTCATGTTTTATTGCAATAATTTCCTTGTTGTAGTCACCTTTGATAACACAGGTGGATAATGCTACCAACTACTACGGCGTTCTTGTGCTGCAGCAGGAAGAAATAAAAAGTTGATGTATCTTTTCAAACAAACTTCGAACCAACAAACAACATTTGTGTAGAAAGTTTGTTTCATTTGGACCAAAACATATATCTTTGCATAATGTTTTTCTTATATATTTTGATGTCGCGTTAATGACATATCCTTACAGCCTTCATTGCTGATAATGAAATAAAAAAAATTATCAATATAATTGTTAGTGCAACTATGAGAGAAACATTTATATGTCAATTTTATTTTATCAGGATATGTAAAGAACATAAAATATTAAATGGAAAAACGAAAGCAAATATAGGGAGAACACGTATTTACATAAAGGTAAACAAAGCGGGAATACAATCCCGTGATGCTCTCCGCGACGGGAAGGGGGGGGGGGGGGGGGGGGGGGGGGTCGGCGAACGGAGGTCACGTGATCACACTGCTGGCCATCGTATCTCGGATCTAATTCGCTAGCTGACAGCTGGTTGACATCATGTATCATGGAGGATACTGGTTACTTGGATCCGATTCTGGATCCTCATCACCATCTTCATCTGCTCCATGGACAAGACACCAACACCACCTCAGTTGGCCGGTATTATAGACAAGGTGCAAGGACCGATCTGATCTGCTCCATGGACAAGACACCACCACCTCAGTTCGCCGGTATTGTGATCAGAGTGTACAGACCGATCTGATCTGCTCCATGGACAAGACACCACCACCACCTCAGTTGGCCGCTATTGTGATCAGAGTGTACGGACCGATCTGATCTGCTCCATGGACAAGACACCACCACCACCTCAGTTGGCCGGTATTGTGATCAGTGTGTACAGACCGATCTGATCTGCTCCATGGACAAGACACCACTACCACCAACTTTCCAACCTCTACACTGAAAATAAGATTAACTGTTCTTGATAAAACAAAGAGGAAAAACAATGAAGTTAATAAATAAATAGAACCCTGTTCTGTGTGAAAACAATATATATTTGGGGGGAGAGAGTTTGATAACTTTGTCTTAAAATAATCATAAATTCATTGCCTTCTTGAAGAAAATGAAATGTCTAGAAATATTTTAATAAAGGAAGACTAAAGTCCAAGGATATTATTTTCTATCCCCCTTCAAGTTTATATCTATTCAAATAATAGAAAGAATGGAATATAAAGCAAATGTAAATACAACTAATATAGTGTAACCTATATGAATACATATAATAAATAATATTCCAATAGATTAGTATCAATTAAAAATCTTAATATTTATTAAAAAACCTGCTTTTTATATAACACTGCCATCTAGTAGAATATTTTATATTTAATTGGACAGTTGTGATATCTTCATGTATTTGAAATATTTGAAATTGGGCTTTAAAATTTTGAAATAAAATATTTTAAAATTCTATGATTATTTTGAATTGTAAATATCACAACACAAAGTAGGAAGAGAGAGCGTTTGTGAATTCATTATAGTTGATAATAATAAAGCCGTTTGCGCTTTCCTATAATTTCAACCTGGCCATAAAGAAATACACTATGTTGCAATATAAATAAAGGGAGATGTAGGTATATTAATAATTATTATAAAACTCCAATAAACCTGTACACGCTAAAATATGGTGTAGTTTCAAAATTTACAACATTTTAAATATATTAATACCATCCAAGAACAGAGGAAGACCATAGACAATCTAATGAATAGGAAGTTGAAAATGAAGGTAGCTAAATACCACCTTCTATCAATAGAGATAAATAGAATTAGACGTAATTAAGCTAATGAAATTTGTGGATTATTTCACATATAATACCATAAAAAGATGGAGATCGCTGAATCTATGAAAGAATAATGTGGTTATGTTTTGTCCTCTGACGAATACACTTAACCTAGCTCTCAATTCCGCCTGTTGGGCGTGGGCATTTTTATCTCTAATTTTGTTTATTTTGTTCGCGGGATGGATGGCTCGAGAAAGTCGCTTGCAACATTTTACCTTATATCTTAATTTTCAAATAGAATCTTACATATCAATAAAATCTGGTAAACAAGAGTTTGATCACAAAATTCGTGATTTATTATTTTAAATACAGTTATTCCAAAATGTTAATTTGTGGCAAGATACTATTCCTTTAACTTCAAATTACCGTGAAGACCAATTAATATTGATTTTATTCAACTTATCGAGTACTTTTCAAGGGACCGGGGAAAAAACTTTAAATTATCGAGAGTCGACTGTATATCTATTGCTAGTCGATATTTGTTACAATTATAAATTGGCGCCTTAAATAAATGCATATATTAGTTAATAACTATAACCTATGTGCTTTATCTGTCTATGTACTGTTGGCTTCCGTAGGCGTCTCTTACTGGGAAAAAGAAAGAGAGGATTCCATTTAGTTATTAACTAATATATGCATTTATTTAAGGAGCCACCCGCTCCAACACAATAGTTACAAAAACCAAAAAGAGAGTGTGGGGGGGGGGGGCATGATGGGGGGGGGGGGGGCAAAGGTGGCGTGATCATAGCCAACCAATAGGAGAGCGCCATTCCAAAAAAAAAAAAAAAGCAAACGGTGACAGAGATGAAGAATTAAGAACGCATGACGCTCGTAACTGTATATAGAATTTCGTACATATGTTATATTCAAATGGCATATGTAGGGATAATTTTATTGTTAATTTTCATTTTGATGTATTGTATTTATTCGATCAATAATAAATTATGTTTTAGGTATCAAAACTGTCTTTTTGTTCAAAAACAGCAACGTGTGAACGGGTACAGCCATGTGGAGCAGAGTATCAAATATAAAGTTATCTTGACAAGTATAGATTCAGTAGGGATTGGATGTTTGCTAGAATCGTTTTAACAAAATGTTCGTTAGACAAATCTTTACTCGGATAAAAACGGGGTGAAGCCGAGTACATTCGCTAGTATCTAATAAAATGGTTAATATATTGTAACGTGGATGACAAGGCCAAGATACCAGAGTAATATTGGGGAAAGAGAGGTGGAGTCCAGCTGCCCCCGCTGCCATGTGGCAGGCGCTTAAAGACAGCATTTCTGTGTGGGGGAGGACAGAGTCTGGTTACATCTTCATCACGAATCCCTTTGAACTCACTGTGTATCTTTCTGGCATCCTGAGTAGACAAAGTACACGAATAGCGTCTGAGTACGACGTAACAATATTGTAAGAATATTTATTTCTTACATCTCCCCAAAATACTGCAACAACTACAGAAACCTTGCACTGGTTCCACACACTTGTAAAATACATCTCAAAATAATAGAAACTCGTTCGAATGTAATAATATCACAAGAACAAAATAGCGAACCTAAGATAGCTAATGGTATATTTATGTTTAATAAGCTATTATAAAGTTTTTCATTGTGTAAATAACGCTAAATTATGGACAACACTTAGATTCCGGAATTACCAGAACACCTAACTGTTCTTATAAAGACATTATGTATAAAACAGGAATACACAGTAAAGAGATAGTATACTATCAGAATATACTTCAAGTTCTATACTCAACATATCATGAGATTAGATGCTCTTGATAAACAGAAATAGGTTTTTACATCGATAGATTCAAAGTAAAAAATTATCGCTATGCTGATGACGTTATCTGCTAGCACATGAAATTTTGGTTTAAATTAAATATAAGAAAGATCGATAACTGCCATTATAAATATAGCTTTGATATTAATGAAGTAAAAATATAAAGTTGATCATTTTATATTCTTAGGACCCAGGATTGCTAAGATGGAAGTTCACAGAGAGAAATTAAAAATAAGAATAGCACTAGGAAAAGATGCAATGAATAAATTAGAAACGTTTTTGAAAGAATTCATTTACAAAAAGAATATTAAAAATAAAAAAGGCATATCCTGACCAAAAGCACATGTGCTTTTTAGATGGCAGAGCGCCATCTAGTGGAACAGAAATCAACTAAGCATTGATTTAGCCTTTTCCCTGATATTTGGCCAACCCAATTTCTCGATAAATCAAGAAAAGCCCTCCACGTACGTGTTTCGCGCTGTTGGCGTTCGTCAGCGTGGAGCAGGCTGTACCACTGCGACGAAGAGTTGTAGAGGCATTGGTAGTTTCTATGGTTACTTATGGATATGAGAGCTGAACATGGACAAAGCCACTCAGAGTGCCACGAACAGATAAAAGAAAAAAATGTTTAACATAGTAGAAATATACCTAGATAATAACTATGTAAACAGAGACTCACCTACCTTTGGATTGTAAAAGAAATTGTTGTTGGGAAATTGAAAGAAAAGAGAGGAATACTCCAGACCAGAAGAGATCAAGAAGTTACCAGAAATTCACTAGATAAATTGTGAGCAATGGTCATCAAAACATATCAAATCGGATAATATTTATCCAAAGGGTTAAGATTGATCTAGACTTGATATACAAACAATAAATTCGATCCAAACACGCACAAATACAGCTTCCAAAATTTATTATATTGCCATGTGGAAAATTAGGGTAGACCAACTTTGGGATGAGACAACAATTTATTTCAGGCAAGAACAAACTATGAGTGATAAGCAAAAGATAAGCAAAAGAGGGAAGTGTACAGAGTACAGCATAATATAAACATAAAAATAATACTCTGCTAATAAAATAAGGAATACTAATAATGAATACTTTGTTACAATATTTAATTTTAATTTAGATGTTTTGTTAATGTCTTGAATCCTATTTTAATGTTTTGATATAATGTATACTATTTTCCAGAAATGACTGCTTCTATCGTATAAAAATTGTCTGAATAGCCCAGGACAAACAGAATAAATTAATGGAGGAATCGTTATTTGTTCTGTATGTAAATTAATATAATATATATATATTTTTATTTATTTATTTCAACACACAAAACGCGATATCTCGGATAGGGATAATTACGTTATTCACATTTTTTAAAAACAGAAACAGTTATAAACACATATTATATAAGACAAAGTAATCTAAATAAAAAAGAGAGAAACAAAAATATATATTAACAACCTGAACCTTTAGTATTTATTCCCCACATCGTTCCACAAAGTGAAAACAGAAATAATTTTATTCTCTTACGATCCTGCACAAAATTTCGTTGATATGTGGGGTAAAATTAATCTTCTTTCATTTCATTCCAAATATATCTTTGGAAGTTTGATTACTTTTTTCTCAAGAAAATCATGAATCCATTAATTTCTGATAGAAAATGAAATATATAGAAATAATTTTCCAAACAAGGAGGCTTTGAAACCGAGAGAATCATACTTCAAGTTTATGTCTATTCTGATAATGGAAAATGGAATATAATCAAATTAAAATTCAACTAATCTAGTGTAGTTTATATTTGTACATATAATAAGTAATATTTTGATAGTTTAATAGATAAATTTCAATTTTAAATAATTGTTTTAAAACAGTTTTTTTTACTATGACACTGCCATCTAATGGAAAATATTGTATTTATTTTTAGAGTTATAATATCTTCATGGTATTTGAAATGAAACAATTAAATATGATATGGTATATGGTTGTCACAAAAGTTCGTGTTTTTTTCTTAAAATGTTGTTCTTATTACTTAGAGAATAATATTATTACGGCGAAAACATAATTATACATAATTATACCCTGCAATTGCTATTGAATACAGTGAAATGATGTTTTGAACAAACTATGGACATATGCCTCTAGGATTGTAGTCTAAGCTTGAAGCTTGCCATCTGAAAAGCACATCTGATCCTGGTCAGGATATAATATATATTTTTTAAATAATAAAACCTGACCTTTTTATTTTTAAATTTTTTAAAATTATTTTTTCACATATCTTAAAATATTCCCAGGTTTAAATCCAAACTCTAGCAAATCCTGCCAGGATTATTGGAAGACAACTAAAGCACGCACACGTGTTTTATTTGTGACTTTTTCCCATCCCTGACTTTCTTTTTCAAAAATTGAAGCTCGCAGCGAGTTATTTAATAATTTTACGATATGATTAATGTAAGAAACAAAATAATCATTGTGAATGATAAAAATTCATCTAACCAAGAAATACTATGAAGTACACAACAAAAATGGTTGGTATGGTTGATTAAACCATGTCGCTGCCATGCCCTCCATCATCGCAGTGAGCCTAGTAACATGTTGCTTTATTTGTTAGAATATTACTTGTGCGGAATGGACAATGGACAGGAGAATCCACAGATGGAAGACGACCTTCACTAAAGAAAGCGAGAGGCTGAAAGTGAAATAGGTAAACAACCAATGTGGGTGTCCTACATCCCCTGATGGAACTGGCGAAGTTGTGTGGCATTCTGTAGATGGAGGACACCACAATGTTCCTTCTAGGGAATCTTGGTGTGTCGTGCACATTTTTCAGTTCAGAAACTTCTTCCTGCGTGTCTCCAGACGCCCGTTTATTCAGTAGAGTGGGTATTGGGGGCAGTTGTACCATCTTCACCCGTCTCTAAGGACAGAGGGTACATTGACAAACCAAATATTTTATTGAGACATCAAGTCAATTTACAAACCACAATTGAACACTAAAAAAAAGTATTAATAAATTATATATATTTATATATATGTTTAGTCAAATTACAAAATTATTTTAGACGCGTAATATTCTTTTGGCGCGCTAGTGCATCTAAATATATATGTGGAAAAATAATTTAATAAAAAAGAAAAGGTCAAGGATAGTAATTAAAATTTAAAATAAAAAACATATCCTGACCGTGCCCATGATAATTTTAGGTGGCAGAGCGCCATCTATTGGACAAAAAAAACAACTAAACCTGTACGAGTATTTAACTCGTTCCGTGATATTTGGCCAACCCAATATCTTAATGAATCAAGAAAAGCCTACCACGTACGTCTTTCGGGCTGTTGGCCCTCGTCAGTGTGGTAAAGGGATCTTATATTTAATAAAGAGTTTCGAAGGTTAATGTAAGCTCTGAGCTGAACACGCTGATTGGTTAATGGAGTCGATGAATGATGAAGGTCATGTGACAATTAGTAGCCTTGTTGATAATTATAAGGATATGCAATTATTTTTTAATAACTAGACCTACCTTTTCTGTTTATTTTACATAAACAGCGTATTTACGCAAACTTGGCCTTAAATACCCATTTCTTTATAACTCAGGAAGACTCTGGGACCAAATTTTGGCCGAAGAGGTCCGCCTGCATCACGCCGAAGAGGGCCAACAGCCCGAAACGCTTACGTGGTTGGCTTTTCATCAAAAATTGAGTTGGCCAAATATCACGGAAAACTAGATGGCACTCTGATATCTAAAATGAGAGCGCGGTCAAGATATGAATATATATTTTAAAACCATTACTTCTACATGAACAAATTATTTACACAAAATTGGCTTGAATTCCAATTTCTTGATTTCTCAGGAAACCTCTGGTATCAAATTTTGAGGTACAGCCTGCACCACGCTAACGAGGGCCAGCAGCCCGGAACGCCGACTAAATATTTAAGTACCAAAAATAGGCCCCTATTACTTTGAAATTCATTAAAACAATTTATTTTGGTGTTGGCAAATTGCACTAATATCAAGACTCCTCAGGTAAGAGGTTATGACCGTCCCTGTACTGTGGAGGCCATAACCTGAGCCCAATGTATACAGTTTGGCTTTTGTCTGAATTTTCCAGAACTGGTGTTGTGGCTCATTCTTATCACCACCATTGCAGCATGTATTGAAGTGATCAATCAAAATACATTGTATTAATGAATTTTAATCAAACTCTTGTTTGAGAAAGGGCAAGACTCGAAAGCGCGCGCGCTCCCAATAAATTAATTACTTTAAAAACTTGCGGTAAGTCACTTATTTAATCTTGTATTAACATAGTATGTATATCCCGAAACTGCCAAAACTTCAAACTCTTGTTTACTTGATTTTTTCCCTTTCTCTCTTGGATATTTAAACTCCTGTTATTTTGAACTCTTGATAAATGAAAAATTTATCTGGTCCCTTGAGATTCAAATTATCGAGAGACGACTGTATATGTACTCAAAGCGACATATCTTCCTTTAAATATGCATCAGAATGAAGCATTTTGTATCACTCTAATAAAAACCTTACTGGTGATAATGAAAAATGAGCTACAACATTAGTTTTGGCAAATGTAGACAAAAAACTAATCTGAATACAAAAGTGGTGTTTTGGTTTATTCTTTATTATCACTAGTGGAGAGTTTTATAAGGGTGAAAACACTACATCGTTCTGATGTATTATTCAAAGGAGAAGTGTTTCTTTAGATACATGAATATCATCCTTCCGCAAAGTTTTATTGTACAAATATATGTGTGAATGGCTGAAATATATAAAGAGAGATAAAATATCTGGTGGTGATATTATATAAAATAAATAAAATTCCAGTTAAAATACTCATTTTTTGAGCGGTCAGGATTTTATTTTAAATATAAATATTTTATAGAAAGAGGTATCTCTCTTGTGTATGGTACAAATGTTTATTTATATAAGCCCCTAAATTATATTATTTGATTCCAACCCGCTTTCCCATGAACTTCCATTGAGACCGCCACAACAAAGACTTTCTCACTTTAGCAACTGAAGCGATCTAGCGAGCAACTCAAGCGAGCGACGAAAGCGATCTTTTGTGATCTTTGAAGCGATCTTTTTTTACCGAGGCGATCTTGTGATCTGAGTGATATTTTGTGATCTGTGAACGACATTGTGATCTGAGCGATCTTGTGATCTGTGAACGACATTGTGATCTGAGCGATCTCGTGATTTGAGCGATCTTATCTGACCGAAGCGATCAAGCGAGCACCATGGGGGGCTGCTGCGGCAAGAAGAAGAGGCGTAAGAAGTAAGTGGATTTACTCTACTTTATAGTTTAGTATAGCTTAGGATTAGAGAAGTAGTACTGGTTTTAGCAAAAGGAACAAGAACTATCATCATTATAAGTGAATTTCAAAGATTTTAGAGCTGCAAGATAACGGAAAAACATATTTAAATGAATCAAGCAGAGCACACAGACAAAATAATCTCGTTCTTCCAAAAAATTACTTTTGTGAAATAATATCCATCAAATTGATTTATCGATCTTGCTAAAGGATCCTAGTAAATAAAGAAGAGCTCTACTTTTGATCTAATTGAGAATTTTAAAATCGCAATGTTTTTATTGTTATTTAACTGTCTCTTAGTTTTGTGTTTTAAAGAGATGAGCTTTGTGAAAATATTTATAGCGATTCGACTCCACTTTACACACGTGGTTATCCCATGCCGGGCTAGAGAGAAACATACGAGAGTCTCGTGGATTGATATCAACAAAGTAAACACTTCTGAGAGATGATTTTGGTTAAAATTGAACTTTGACTGCAAGGAGAGTTTTGTTTCAATTTTAACTTGAAATAACACCTACGATTTTATTTATGAAAGCAAAGAAAATAATAGAGAAAGAGAGAATTTAAAATTTTCAATATGTTTTAATAAGAAGAGGGGGATGTTTCAAAATCAAAATAGTTATTTATGTTATTTCGATGTTAAATTTACCAGTTAAATTTTTGAAGGAGGTAGCTGGTAGGGATCTCATATATATCATCAGAGAGAGATATAAATTAGGTATATTTCAAGTATGGGGTTGCAGTGTCAAAATACCTGTTTTTTTTTTATTTTAAAGGCAGAAATAAATGCATTTATTTCCAACACTATATTATTAAATTTGTATCCAAATTTATATATTTTATTTTTCTTTTAATAATAAATTAATATATTTGTGACTCAATGGTGATATATTTTTAATAATCAAATTTACCATTTTTAAATATATCAAATTTTTTTTACAGTTAATGCAGCAGTCTCGTAAAGAGTTTTTATGAAAGATGTTCGAAGCTGTACGCCGAAATATATTCCACCTTGAATATGATAGTTGCCGGAAATAAATAGCAATTAGAATTATATGTTTATTACACAAGAATTTTGTTTCCTGTTATAGCACTCTATATATATTATGTTATAAAGGACTGCGGCGTATGATTATAAAACAACACTTAAAGTTTCACCGCATAAGTTTCTTTTCTGTGAAAAATCAATATTTATTTCAAAGAGAAATATTTACTATTTCTTACTTTTTTGGATGAAGTATGAAAGGGTTAAAATATGAAGAGTAATGGCGAACGGAATTCCCGCCCCTGGACACTTTTATTTTTCCGTTCGCCATTACTCTTCATATTTTCACCCTTTCATACTTCATCCAAAAAAGTTAGAAATAGCAAACATTTCTCTTTGAAATAAATATTGATTTTTCACAGAAAAGAAACTTATGCGGTGAAACTTTAAGTGTTGTTTTATATATATTATGTAGAAATGTTGTTAACTACATAGAGCTCATGTAGAATAGTACAGGTTATATGGTGCACGCTACAGAGATTGTTATACTCTGATGATTGAGATCAAATATTTATAATAGTTTTTATTATATCTAGAACTAAATCATGATAAAATTTAGAGAGAAAGACAGAAGGACAATTACCAAATTTAATCATATTTTTTCAATCAATCAAGTTCATTGTTCGGACCAATGGAGAGAAAGAGGCTAAAGCAGTTTTAATTGTTTTAGGGAGGAAGAGTATATTGTTGTGGAACAGCGTGCACCTATACCCTCTATTAGCTCTCACCTGACTGTTCCCCCTGAATGTTCACATCACAGCGATGATTTGTCCTTCAATTCGTCCCTTATGTCCTGTTCCCTCCCGTTGTCCTTGTTCTCTCTGTCTACTAACCCCTCCCTGTCCCCTTGTTCCTCCCTTCCCCCTTGTGTCCCTGTCCACCTGCGTTGTTGGTTGTCCCTCCCCACGTTACTAACCCGTGTTCCGTGTCACCCCGTGTCCTCGTTCTCTGTGCCCACGTCTTTCACCTCAGATGATTGGTACGACTGCCCCCTAGCTAGCATGATTTCCCCTCCACACGGCTCCACCCCCTCCTCTCCTTCCCCCCAGTAAACTCCCTCGGGAGTTGGGGAGGAGGAGAGAAGGCGGCGGGGCGGGGTTTTCGTTGGGTGTTAGCTGATAGGGGATATAGGTGTATGAGGTTTCCAGGACGATATGTTCATTCCGCCGACTTCGCCTCGGGGGACCGTGGGGCAGCCACAGTCGGAGGACTGGGCAACCTCCGCTGTCTTGGAAGACTTCTTTTAACTTGGAGGTAAGTGCAACTTCCGATGTGTTGGAGGATTGGACTAACTCCTCTGTGTTGTAGGGCTGGGCGACCTCCGCTGTATTGGAGGACTGGGCGACCTCCAGTATCTAGGAGGACTCTTCTTATCTTGGAGGTAAGTCTGAAACTTCGGGTGTTTCAGAGGATTGAACTAACTTCTCTGTGTTACAGGACTGTGCGACCTCCGCTATGTTTGAGGTCTAGGTGACCTCCACCGTCTTGGAGGAGTGGGCGACCTCCGCTGACTTGGAGACCTGGGCGAACCATGTTGAAGGAGTGAGACACCTCTGATGTTTTGGAGAACTGGGAAACCTCAGCTGTGTTAGAGGAGTGAACATCCTATGAGCTATCTCCGCTATGTTCAGGCCTTCGCGACCTCTGGCTGACCAATCATGAGGAGTGAGCAACCTCTAAAGTTTTGACGGTCCGCGTTGGGACGTTGAGCGGCCTCTGTTTTTGTTTGAAGCTTTGACGGCCTCTGTTCCTTTTGAAGGTTTGGGAGACCTTTGTACCCGATTGAGCTATGTCATGAAACGATCACCCAGAGGAATCCTGGCCTTCATCGAATGCTATGAAGCCCTCATCTGAATTACGCTAATGAAATGATCACCCGAAGCTGCTCTATTAGCCAATAAATTCTATAATGCCCTCACCTTAAACCACCAATGTAATGATCGCCCAAAATTGCTCTGAACCATTAAATGCTATAAAGCCCCCACCTAAATACGCCAATGGAATAATCGCTCCAAGTTGCTCTGAATCATTAAATGGTATGAAGCCCCCCACCTAAATACGCCAATGAAATGATCGCCCAAAGTTGCTCTGAACTATTAAATTCTATAAAGTTCCCACCTAAATACGCCAATGAAATGATCGCCCAAAGTTGCTCTGAACCATTATATGCTGTAAAGTCCCCACCTAAATACGCCCAATGAAATGATCGCTCAAAGTTGCTCTGAACCATTAAATGCTATAAATCCCCCCACCTAAATACGCCAATGAAATGATCGCCCAAAGTTGCTCTGAACTATTAATTTCTATAAAGTCCCCACCTAAATACGCCAATGAAATGATCGCCTAAAGTTGCTCTGAACCATTATATGCTGTAAAGCCCCCACCTAAATACGCCAATGAAATGATCGCTCAAAGTTGCTCTGAACCATTAAATGCTATAAAGCCCCCACCTAAATACGCCAATGAAATGATCGTCCAAAGTTTCTCTGAACCATTAAATGCTATAAAGCCCCCACCTAAATACGCCAATGGAATGATCGCCCAAGGTTTCTCTGAACCATTAAATGCTATAAAGCCCCCACCTAAATACGCCAATGAAGATCGCCCAAAGATGCTCTGAACCATCAAATGCTATAAAGCCTCACCTAAATACGCAATGAAATGATCGCCCAAAGTTGCTCTGAACCATTAAATGCTATAAAGCCTCCACCTAAATACGCCAATGAAATGATCGCCTAAAGTTGCTCTGAACCATTAAATACTACAAAACCCCACCTAAATGCGCCAATGAAATGATCGCCTAAATTGCTCTGAACCATTAAATGCTATAAAGCCCCCACCTAAATACGCCAATGAAATGATCGCCCAAAGTTGCTCTGAACTATTAATTTCTATAAAGTCCCCACCTAAATACGCCAATGAAATGATCGCCTAAAGTTGCTCTGAACCATTATATGCTGTAAAGCCCCCACCTAAATACGCCAATGAAATGATCGCTCAAAGTTGCTCTGAACCATTAAATGCTATAAAGCCCCCACCTAAATACGCCAATGAAATGATCGTCCAAAGTTTCTCTGAACCATTAAATGCTATAAAGCCCCCACCTAAATACGCCAATGGAATGATCGCCCAAGGTTTCTCTGAACCATTAAATGCTATAAAGCCCCCACCTAAATACGCCAATGAAGATCGCCCAAAGATGCTCTGAACCATCAAATGCTATAAAGCCTCACCTAAATACGCAATGAAATGATCGCCCAAAGTTGCTCTGAACCATTAAATGCTATAAAGCCTCCACCTAAATACGCCAATGAAATGATCGCCTAAAGTTGCTCTGAACCATTAAATACTACAAAACCCCACCTAAATGCGCCAATGAAATGATCGCCTAAATTGCTCTGAACCATTAAATGCTATAAAGCCCCCACCTAAATACGCCAATGAAATGATCACCCAAAATTGTTCTGAACCATTAAATGCTATAAAGCCCCCTCCTAAATACGCCAATGAAATGATCGCTTAAAGTTGCTATGAACCATTAAATACTACAAAACCCCACCTAAATACGCCAATGAAATGATCGCCCAAATTTGCTCTGAACCATTAAATGCTATAAAGCCCCCACCTAAATACGCCAATGAAAGGATCGCCCAAATTTGATCGGAACCATTAAATGCTATAAAGCCCCATCTAAATACACCAATGAAATGATCGCCCAAAGTTGCGTTGAACCAATAAAAATGAAGATAGAAATCCATCTTCTTCATTCAACAACAAATCTTTATTCATTTTTCCAGAAAAGTTATTACACTAGGCCCTCGAGACATGTGGATATTTTCTCCATTCATTTACCCTCCTGTAACTGAAAATAAGCACGAAGTACATTAATAGTTATTAATTATGACATTATAGAATGCATTCTTTTATGGAACCTTAACCTTCTCTTTTTATTTCTTGAAAAAAGAGATACCTCGGCCAGTATAAATCTTTTTATAAATTTTAATGTAACTTACATAATTAATATAATAACAAGCCCTATAACAATTCACATGTAAATGAGGCCCTACCATAAAATAATGAAAAAAAAAAACACTTGAAGTGTCTCACATACTTTATATTTGTACCTTCATAAATTTGAAACTTCAATAAGACCTAGGTCAGGTTTTCATTCTATATCCGTTCCTTGAACGAACTATATAATCTTTATTTTATACGTTTTAATTTAAAGTTTTAATTAATCGTTTGGAAGGGGAAGGGATAATATAAATTGCTTTGACGTTAATTTGACGGGAGAGGAGGGAGCCCTATGCTTTTTGATAAATTACTTTTACGTTCTGAGATTTCCATTTCTCTACGTCACATACAATTGTACAAGAGTGAAGAAGAACGCAAATTTTATATGCTTACTATTTCTGAAACTGCTAATATAATGCTTCTCTTAAATATTATTTTGTTTTCATATCTTTAACCACTATCAAGTTAAGAATTGATGTCAACACATGTACAGACATTGTTATCTAACTCCCAAAAAGCTGATATTAAGAACTAAACCCTAAGGGATTTTTAGCAACAATTGGAGCGGTTGAGGACTCTAGCTGTCACTGTGGCAAGGAAATCCAGGACTCGAAACACCTACTGTTGGAATGTCTACTCTTCTTTACCGCTAGATAACAGACAGTAAAAAATGTTGTAGATCTATATTAATTTGTAAATAATATAGATAAATATTACAGATATAATTATTTCTGTGAATATATTTATGATTATCTTTCTAACCTGGAAGGATCAGGTTCCAAATATATCTTATTGTTTCTTTTATTTGAAAATTTATTTATTTATTGTATAATACGTTTATAACTGTTACTGTTTAAAAATTTAAATCGACGCAATTATCCCTATCCGGGATATCGCATTTAGTGTGTTGAAATAAAATAAAATATCTTTAGTAGACATAATAAAATATATTTTTACTCAAGAGAAACTGATAGGATATATTTCTACCTTGAATACTTTTTTTCTAGTATATATCATGGTTTTTCGTTAATATTTATGTAAATTCAGTTTTCTATTACTGTTAGGTAAAATGTAACATTTTGAATTTTTTTGTTATTTCAAAAAAAAAAAAAAAACGTTGTAACCTCTGTTCATCCTGAATAGTGTATTTTAGAAATATCAGATTCTCTCAGGTTATAGACAATATTTATTCCTGCTCTCAAATGTATTTATTTTCTTGCATATGCTGCATATAACTGCTCTTGTTTTTGTTGGAATAACGATCAAAAATTGGCGTGCAGTATTGGAGGATCGACCAATCAACGGCCGCGGCGGCGCTGCGGTCGACGTCAAGATATTTAGTCTTTGTCCCTCGCCTTCCTATATAGACTTGCCTTTAAAATGTTGCTACTCTTTAACATCTTGTTTTAAGTTACTTTGTTTAATAAATAATCCTTTTATTCCTTGATTCAATCTCAAACTTCAACAGGTTATGGGCCCAGCACGCTTCCACTGCGCCTAAAAGGATTAACCGCAAGCAGTGAATAAGCCTTTGTTTTGCTCGAAGTTTAGGCGTCAACCGCCAACCATAACCCTAGTTTCTTTTTGTCGTTGGCCGATTCCAAGACAAAGAAGATGAGCGAAGATTGTCTTTCAAGGATTAAAGTTTTTAATGGTGAAAACTTTTCACTATGGAAATTCCAATCCAGGCTTCTTATGGAACAACAAAAATTACTAGAATTATTGGAAGGCTTAGAAATAAAGCCGAATGTTGTTTCCTCCGACAGTAACTCTGAAAGTTCACTACAGAATTGGAAATCAAAGGACGTTAAGGCAAGGATGTTATTATCACAGGCAATCGAATTAAGGTTTCTTCAGCCCCTGATGAACTGTACTTCCGCTTCACAAATGTGGCAGAAATTACTTGCTATTCATGAACAAAAATCCGAATTTACTATTGGCCTACTTTGGCAACAATTCTTCGATGCACGATTGACATCGGAAACAATAAGTGATTACATAGCAAAAATTGAAAATATTTCTGCACAAATTTCACAAATGGGCGTAACCATAACGGAAGATCAAAAGGTAGCAAAAATTTTAAATACTTTGCCTTCGAGTATGCGCTACTTTGTTGCAGCGTGGGATTCGTTAGATCCGAAAGCTCAAACTCTTAACAATTTAACTGCAAGACTTTTGATTGAAGAAACAAGGAATCAACAAAGCGGTTCTTCTAAACAAGATGAGGCCTTATTACACAGGCAAGCACGAACGAAGCCTAAAGATACACAATGTTCTTTTCAAGATGCCAAGAAGAACACTAAATGCCACTATTGTCACAAAATTGGACATTGGAGCCGCGAATGTAGAAAAAGATTAGCTAATGAGAAAAATAAATCCAAAAATCTTCATGATTCAAAAGGAAGTTCAAGTGACTATGGACTTATTTTGTGAGATAATCAAGTAGAGCCCAATGATATTTGGTATGCTGACAGCGGTGCAAGCTGCAGCATGACATTTCGACGAGAGTGGTTCAAGACCTACACGCCGTTCACCAGTGATCATCCAATCTACTTGGGAGACAACTCGACACTACTTGCAGAAGGCATGGGAGACATC
>CP092869.1:19849543-20235956 GCA_030710605.1 Cordylochernes scorpioides
CTGTTTTACTTTTTAAAAATTGCAAATGAAAACAATGAATATTAAAATGTCACTTCTTTATAAGCGTGATCCATTACCAATATAGGAGCAAATTTAATTAAAGATTGTAGTACATAGTATACCTTAATACCTTCAGTATGGACCAATTCCCTACAAGATATATGTGTAATTATGAATGAAGAGATCACAACACACAAACCATATCATAAAAGCGATGTATTTCTTTATAACCTCAAAGCACCTATTTTATAATCTCTTGTAATTTATTGATTCGTTTATTCACATATACTTTAAATTACATTCTGAATATCATTTGTTGGTTGGTAGTAGATTCAGAGAAAAAAACATCAACCAATGATTTATTTAACTCCCGACATTTCAGTGACTTCATGTCATTCTCTTCATGGAAGGTAATTAACTGAAACGTCGGGAGTTGAAATACTCTGTTGGTTGATGAAGCTGTGTTTTTTTTTCTTCAAATTACTACTACTTTAAATTAGCGTCTTCCACGAAAGACCATAGCCTAAATCATATCTAGACCAGGTTTCTCCTGAAGTTGATCTCTTATTAATATCTATCATTTCAGACTAAGTTATGAGGTCTTTCAACCAAAAGGTTGAAAAAAAAAGGTCAGCTCTGCTAAAAGCCCCCCCTACTAAAGAGATCGAGTTTAGTTATGTTTTTGGTGACTCTCTCTTATTGTAGACTCTATTGTAGCAACATTTTTATTTAATAATTTGTTTACAAATATATTCTATATTACATCAAAATTCTAAATTAAAAATTATTTTTTACCTGTATTCAATCATTTTTTTATTTTACAAATGAACATTAAACATTTTGTATTTTAACAGAATCCTGTTTTCGATGAAAATTTCAAGTAAGTATTGAAATTTTTAAGAAAAAAAACTTTTATCTATCGTATTTTCGCATTAAACATTTTGAATATTGATTTTTATTTCGACACAAATGTAAGCATAACGCGTGTAAAAAATAAAAGGTGACAATATTTTTCAAAGGAAAAAAAAGAATGCCCATAAAAACAAACTTCTAAAATATTTTAAATATTAAGGGTATTTAAATCTCCGTTTTAAATTTCGTATGAATAAATCACTATTATTTAATGGTACTGGAATGATTCGAATTTCGCATGGGGATACCTATGTGTTTTGAAAATGTTTCATAATCAACAGAGTTTTTGCTAAATTATCTCTATTAGTTTTCTACAGATCAGTTCACCAAAAATACATCACAACTCAAACTTTGTTACATTCAGGAAGATCCTTTTGTATGATATAGTTCATAACTTTATAAATGTGGAAGTCAATGGGGAACAACCAACACATCATTTTTCTGATATAATATCCTCAATGAATGGACTAACTCAACCAAGATAACGTCTTACTACCAGACTATGGCTATAGATCAACCATTCTAGGGTTTATCAGTGATGAGCCAGGCCCTACCAATATTTTTTAATCGTAGAAAAGATTGATGAAATTTCAAGCTTTATAACCATCATTTCTTATACACTCATGGACAAAACTTGAGGAAGTGGAAATGCTTTGATATCCCTGGACGTCTATTTTTTAAAGAATACAGAGGCTGTGAGGCTGTTCACACTTGGTTATCTCGTGTGTTTTCAATAAAGGTCACTGTGTATCAAATATCTTTCATAGATTTTTTCTTAATCCCGATATACATGCTAAAGGTACAAATTCCTTAAGTTTTGTCCATGAGTGTATATGGGGCGCGTTATATAACCTTATTTATTTCATAGAAGTCTTAACAGCTGGAGATGTATTATGTAAATGAATTGTGGCCAAACCTTAAAAAATTGCGAATCTTGATTAAATCTTATAGGTAACTGGAAAATACAGTATTGGGGATGCTTTATAAATCTTTATATTATTATTATATTTTTTCGTATATCAGGAATTGTGGACGCTATTTTATTTAGAAAAATTGTTCAATTTTATTTTAAACTATGCGTTCTGAGTATTCCTATTTTAAAATTTTATTTTTTAAAAGATCATGCTTCAAATATCCTCTTACATTAAACTTTAAAATATCTGGAAAATATACTTTCTCCCAATAACTATGAAATATTTAAAAGTATAAACTCTTTATATATAACGGGATAATTTCTTTTCTTTAAAAAAATAAAATCAATGAAAACTACTTCCTTCGCTGCAATTGTAAACCATTATAATATACAGTAGAACATCTATGAGAGAACACTCTTGCAAGAGGATACTTCTCTACAAAGAGTAATTCTTATCATCAAAATGGCCTTTTTAATAATTAGAAACTCTCCTGTAAGAAAGGCCACTTCTATCTAAATGGCGTTTTAGCTCTTAGTCTAGGTGTCCTTTGCAGACAGGTTCTACTGTATATGAAATGGTATGGACAGTAGAAACCTCTTGAAGCGATCATGCTTTTACTTATAATTTAACAATATCAAAAAAGCCTCCAGAGCTAAGTTTATTGTACAATTTTATTTCTCTAGCTTTTGGGCTAGCATGTCCTTCAACAGAGAGATAGGAGCATCTAGTAGTATATTTAGCAGAATATTTACCTAGAAGGTATACTTCTAGTTCTCCTGTTGAAGGGGGCATGTTAGCCCGAAAGCTAGAGAAATAAAATTGTACAAGAAACTTAGCTCTGGATACTTTTTAAAATTGTTAAAAGAAATTTTTATAATTAAAAAATCTCGCACTATAAATAGTTTATTTTTTTGAACATAGATGGCGCCTGCTATTGCATCTCATGTTTAAACTTGAATTTGTTGATGGGGTGTGTAGTGAGGACAATATTGGAATTGACCGAAGTGAAGAAGAAGGCTTCATGATTCCTCTTGTAAGTATTCCAGATTTACATATATTTATATTTACATAATGCGGTTCTAATTCAATAAAATAATCCCTTATACCAATATTAAGATGAAGACATCATTCTTAAAGGGATAGGTTTCCCTTCAAAATATCCTGTTATATCGTGTTATCATATCGTGTTTCTTCCGTGGAAGAGGTTTCATGCCCGAAAGCTTAGATTTGATTTTTTTAAATTAAGAAACTTATCCCTTGAAGTCTAATGTTTTCACATTAATAATACGCTTAACCCTATCAATTTTAAATTTTAGTTTCTATTACGAAAAGCTTTCGTAAAATTATTCTTTCCTTGTTAAAAACAAAATTACATTATTTCAGATTAAACTATTCTTCTTCTTATCATAAAGATAGAAGCTGCCTGGTCGGCATTCATATTTCTCAAAATTAAAGATACTTCGGCCAGTAAATCTTTTTATTATAATAATGTTGTATGTATGTATAGTCTACTCCACGCTGACGAACGCCAACAGCGCGAAACGCTATCGTGGATGGCTTTTCTTGATTTATCAAGAAATTGGGTTGGCCAAATATCAGGGAACAGGTTAAATCAAGGTTTAGTTTATTTCTGTTTCACCAGATGGCGCTATGCCTTCTGAAAAGCACATGTGCTCCTGGTCAGGATATGCCTTTTTTATTTTTAATGTTGTATGTATAACAAATAATTGATCTATTCCATTCAACTCTTGTTTTGGTGTTGTCTTCTTCTTTCTTATCTCCACACTGGGGGAAGTAGAATGCGTCTGCCTTTGTCATTAAGACTGAGAGCACTATTCAGTGGCAGGCCGACTTAGCTCCAAAAGAAATGGCCGCCTTTGACATAAGGAACAGACGCCATGTGCAGCTGCTCCTAACATGGAGTACAATCGCCGCTCATCCTGTATCCCTGGATTAGGAGCCCTTACAGGGTACTATCAGCCGGGCCAGCTGAGCCCAGGTTTTTTAGCGAGCTTGTTACTGCTCCCCCTCCTCCTTTTCCATCCGGGCTTGGGACCGGCAAAGGCGGAGTTGTTTTGGTGTTGTTTATTTCATAAGCAGAAAATGAGTTTGAAAACCTGAAAGCTCACCATTGTTAATCATACTAAAGAAACCCATTGCAGAAGAATAAATTTTATCTAATAGTAAATCAACGCTTTTTTAACGAATCGTCTTTATTTTAACGGCCTCTTTTACTCAAATTTCTTCACTCATCATCAGGATTGTATTTTTTAAAACCCTGATGAGCATTTAAAATGTTTTTTCCGACATTATGTTTTAATATTTTATTCAAAATATTAAAAATCAATTTGTAATCTCTCTCAAATAAGATTTTATTGCTAACAGAAATTTAATTATTTTCTCAATCAATAAAAAGACTAGACAACCTTTTTATCTTCCTTCTTTTGAGCATATTTAAGAACTGATGTGTGTTTCAGAACAAAACTATAAAGCCTTTTTCACTTCTTTTCATGTAAGTATATAATATTGTATATGCATTATTCTATAAATAAAAGGCATATTTGAGAAAAATAAAATGAAACATTTTATTATTGCAAGATTATAAACTCAAAAGGAGCTACTTCTATAGGACATATTTATTTTGCTAGCTTTCGTACATCGTTCTTCAACGGGAGTAAAGACAATAATTTTATTATTATTCATAATTCAAAAAGATGCTTTTATGATTATAATTTATTATGTATTTTCCAGTAATCAAGAGAGATTAATCTATATACCTCAAAATATAACATATGTTTAAAGTATAAACACAATTTAATTCAACTATATACAAGGGTGGATCAATAAAAAAACGATAAAAGTTTAATAGAAAAAAAAAAAACAAAGAAGGAAACAAATGTATATAGGTATACACATTTAAATTGATCTGTTTTTTCATTTTAAAAATCTCAAGAAACCATCTGGCAACATATTTTTCCAATAAAAATGGCGACCAAAACAAACAGTAGCAGCAAGTATGAAATGCGAGCAGTAATACATTTTATTTATCATGAAGGAGTTAAACCATTTTAAATTTACTCCAGAATGAAGGCTGTTTACAGTGAATAAATTTTTATCTCAAAATCGAATTTTTGAATTGGTTAGAAAATTCAAAAGCGGCATAGAAAGTTTGGATGACGCACCGCGACCTGGCGCCCCGGTCAAGGTTAGTGATGATGCAACCACCTGGACTATTGACGAGATGATACAAAACGATCGTAACATTAGCATCATAGTTATTTCTGCCGAATTTAATCTTAGTTATAGTAGTGTCTCAAATAATCATTGCAAAAAATTTGAAGTAGAGAAATATTTGCACAAGATGGGTGCCTCGGTTGCTTACAAAGGAAATGAAGGAAAAACGTCTTAACGCTTGTAAAGAGATTTTGGAACGCTATGAAATTGAGGGTAAAGGTTTTATTAATAGAATAGTGACTGGATGAATCATGGATACACCATCACATTCCTGAATCTGAAATATCAAGTGCAGAATGGCATCGCAAGGGTTCACCAACATCAAAGAAACCAGGGATAAAAGCTTCTGCTGTAAAAGTACTCTTGACTATTTTTTGGGACAGTAAAGGATGCATCTTAGAAGATTATCTTCCTAAAGGCCAAGCAGTTAATAGCATCGGTTATTCTGAGCTCCTCTAAAAAAATTAAAGCCAAAAATTCGTTCCAAAAGGCGTGGCTTGCTGAGCAAAGGTGTTTGCCTTCAGCATGATAATGCTAGGCCCCACGTGACAAATCTCACCATTGAAACCAAAAATAAATTAAATTTTAAAGTTCTAATCCATCCCCCTTACTCTCCTGATTTAGCCCTGAGTGATTATTTTATTTATTTGAACACTTAAAAAGATTTTAAAGGGGCGTGACTTTCAAGACTGATGATGAGGTTAAAAATGCGATGCATGGATGGCTTGTCCAACACAAGATTTTTTCTTAAAGAGAATTTACAATCTATCTGACCTTTATAAAAAGTTATAGAAAAATGAGGGGGTTATGTAGAGGATTAAAAAATGAAATTGTATTTTAGTTTGCACTTTTAGGTTTTTTTTTTTCAACTTTTATCATTTTTTATTGATCCACCCTTGTAAATAGACTTAGTTTGTTGATTACTATTAACGCAATAGCTAAATTGAGAAAGTAAATGTTATATCTTTGATGGCATGAAGGATTTAGGAAAGACAAGAAGGTGACCCAAGATTCTTTATTTGGTCTCTCTTATATACACGTATGATGATGATAAATAACTACACAACAAGTCAATGACAACAATACTCTGTTGTCAATACACAATAGTAAACCTGTTGTTTTTATATAAACTACATCAATAGAAGTTTATGTCCTTGTCTGGATAAAAAAAAAAGATAAATATAATAATATTAGTAAAAGTTATCCGGCGCTTCAACCGTTTTTTTTTACCCGAGTGAAAGTTCGCTCAACGGACATGATTTTAAAAATGGTATCTTATAAAAATTAATAAACTATTCATCAATATATCATCGTTATCATTTTTGTTGACTTTGCTTAGAATTTTTTAATGAAACTGATTCCAAGAATTAATAATTAAACATTATATTTATTGATTTACAAGAGAGAGAGAGAGAGAACAAAATATAAAAGGGAAACTAATATTAAACAAAGGAACTTTTTTTGTTTCGGTTAGCGTCTATTTACCTGTGAGCTTACACACACTCTGTGGAACAATTAATTAATATATATACAACATTTTTCTATCACAGATTTTAAAATTTTATAGTTATTAGTGAATATACCAAATGTACGGTTTTAATACCAACATCTAAACTTTTTGATAATTCTGTTAAAGTTATTTTTTTCACATATATATATTTTTGATAATAGAGAGCAATCCATATATAAATCCAATATATATGCCTTTTAATAAATGGAGTAATCCATAATTAAATACACACCTTGTTGTAAATGTGAAAAAACGATAAAAAAAATATATGAAAAAAGGTCAGTTGTTGATAATAAAAATAAAAATGGCATATCCTGATCGCGTTCACATGAAAATTTCTAAATGGCAGAGCGCCATCTAGTGGAACAAAAATAAACTAAATGTTTATTTAACTTGTATATATATATAGTACTATGAAGCCACGGTGTTATAATTAACCTTGCTTCTATAGAAGAGTAAAATTAAATAAATATTCGGTTAATTCGAATTTTCCTTGGTTGAAAATATGAAAATGATCTTTCCAGATTCAACTCTATATCCTGTTTACATAACAGCCAGATTAATCAAGTATTGAGGAGGCATTTATGGCACAAATAAATGAATATACATACATATGTTGACTTTTCTATACATAGATAGAGATAGCAGAGCTATATGAATAGATCATATGGCTTATGGGTGTTTTAAAGAGAGGGCATTAAGACTAGGATTATAAGACATATATACTAGTATTGAAAATAGAGCAATCCACAAATAAATCTTTAATAAAAAGGCATATATTGGATCAAAATATCATTTATTTTGCCAATATTTCAGTTGGCTGAACGCCAACCTTTGTCAAGGTATTAAAACATATTAATGTGGCGCTGCGTTTGTTGTTTACACACATTAATATGTTATAATATCTTTAAAAAGGTTGGCGTTGAGCCAACTGAAATATTGGTAAAATAAATTATATTTTGATCCAATATATGCCTTTTATATTACCTCTCCTTAAAAAAACCTTCAAACAATGCGTTTTATTGCTTTATTACAGAACTAATTGGTGGTGATAGAGAATGAGTTAAGTTTTGGCAAATTTAGACAAAAGTCGATTTTTAGACCATGGTTTCGGGCTTTGGCTCTCAACAATACAGAGGCGGTTGATAAATAAAAATGTATTTTATTATGCATTTTCAAAGGAAGAGGTGCTTTTTTGGTATTTATATATCTTTCTCCCGTGAAATCACGTTGAAACCTGGCCTGAAAACTGACACTCTGCAACTTCACCAGTTCAAACACCTATTTGGCAAATGCTACCGATTTCATAACTCCTGTCGTAGGATATTACGAAATAAAGCCACCGCCCCTGTACTAATACGGGGCCATAGCCTGAAACCATGGTATAGAGTTAGATTTTGTGTGGTTCATGTGAATCTGTGTGGTACATTCTGTATCATCATTGTCTTCAGTCCTGGTATGATAAATAAACACGTTTTTTTAATGTATTTTAAAGGGTGAGATGCCTCTTTATGTACATGAATAATTTTTTACCGCAATATTATGTTAAACGAAATATAATTCAAATATTATTGAAGAAATTTTAATAAAGAAGACATAAAATATATGTGTAAATTAAGGTTATTAACTAATATACAAATAAATATATCTCTACATTATAGCCACCACAACGGCCGAACAATGTATAAATGCTGCTAGGCATTCATATATCTCAGATGTGTGCCTTCTTTATATACATTGCAATTATATTCCTAGCTAACTGTTGAGTTTTTAAACCTCATTTGAATATTCTATGCTTAATATTTCGATAGAAAAATTGAGTTGCATATTGACACATTCCTAATTCAGTAAGTTCGTCTCTTTTATATATTTATTAATCTATATATTCCTATTTAATTATATTTATACTAGCCGAGTGACCCGGGCAACGCCCAGGGTTTACCCAAAGGGCCTGCAGAGACTTTAAAAGTATAGATATATATAGATATAAATAGCCGAGTGACCCGGGCAACGACCCAGGTTTACCCGAAGGACCCGCAGGTGAGAAACTATAGTAGAAAAATTTTAACAAATCAGAAAATGAAAGTGCAAACAACAGAACTACACTACTTTAAGGACATGAGAGCACATGCACAGTATCACCACACGTGTAACATTTTCAAAGACCCTGCTTAGGATTAAAACTTCTCAGAAGCATAACAATAGCACCAACCTAGAGTTAAACTGGTGTGGATGCATTCCTCTGGGAGTAAGACTTTTGAGAAATTCAGTAGGGAGTTATTTTGCTTCTCCGCATTCTAACACTCCAACTGTTAACACTGAGGAAACACTGACTCATGTTGGGTAAGCAATTTCAGGGAAGAAACTATAGACATTGGATTGAATAAATTATTAAATAAATTGCATTAAATAAAAATATATATATTATCAGATTCAAATAAATATTATTAGAGTGAAAAAAAAAGAAAAAAATTAATTAGAAAATAAAATTTCGAACAATACAACTATATTGCAGATAAGAAAAGAGGACCTTATTAAAAAATAAATAAACAAACTGCAATTCGACACTATCGATAATTCGACACTTTCGATAATTCGACCATTTTAAAAATCAAATTTTCAAGGTTGATTGTTGTTTAAATACAACTTTACCGGTAAAAAGGTATTACAGAGGCGAAGGCAGCCACTTTAAAATTAAACACAGGCTCTTGTAGGAAGAACCGAAATATTCAGAATGAATGGAAGTCTGAAATCTGAAGGACCAAAAGATATGGGTCATCTTTACATGTATGCTATCCAATGTTCGCACACTTGAAAAAGCCACTTAAAGTTGTCCGTGCGTAAACACAGACTCTTGTAGCCAAGGTTTGTCCTTGACCTTATTTATAGTCATAGCAAAAGCCAACCTTAGTGAAAACTAACGCCTCTCTAGAATGAAGCGAAGGTTGGTACCTGAAGGGGCCAAAGATATTTCAGACACTATACAGTGTGTTCAACTTTGGGCACTGTCAGTATATGTGCTGCGAACAATACAACTATATTGCAGATAAGATAAGAGTACCTTATTAAAAAATAAATAAACTGCAATTCGACACTATCGATAATTCGACACTATCGATAATTCGACACTTTCGATAATTCGACACTTTCGATAATTCGACCATTTTAAAAATCAAATTTTCAAGGTTGATTGTTGTTTAAATACAACTTTACCAGTAAAAAGGTATTACAGAGGCGAAGGCAGCCACTTTAAAATTAAACACAGGCTCTTGTAGGAAGATCCCAAATATTCAGAATGAATGGAAGTCTGAAATTTGAAGGACCAAAAGATATGGGTCATCTTTACATGTATGCTATCCAATGTTCGCACACTTGAAAAAGCCACTTAAAGTTGTCCGTGCGTAAACACAGGCTCTTGTAGCCAAGGTTTGTCCTTGAGCCTTATTTATAGTCATAGCAAAAGCCAACCTTAGTGAAAACTAATGCCTCTCTAGAATGAAGCGAAGGTTGGTATCCAAAGGGGCCAAAGATATTTCAGACACTATACAGTGTGTTCAACTTTGGGCACTGTCAGTATATGTGCTTCGAACAATACAACTATATTGCAGATAAGATAAGAGGACCGTATTGAATAACAAACAAAATAAAAAATCTTTCAGGTGAAAAATTATAGGCATTGGTAAAAAAGTAAACAAGAGAAATAGTAATTGGGGTTCTCTCTCTGTGTCTGCGGCGAGTCATATTACCACGCCTAGCTGTTAGGGGAGTGAATCTTCCACGGCCTTTTCGAGGCATGACAGAAGACGCTGAAAAAAAAAAAGGTAAAATAAGAACCAAGCAGAGGAAAACTATAAAACTGAAAGCCAGGACAGGCATAAAAAGAAAATTCCAAGCATGTGAGGAAACAATTGATGAAAAAAAAAAAGGATTCCAAAAAAAAAAAAAAAAAAATACAGCAAAAAAGAAACCAGACACAAAAAGCAACAATTGAGTACACAAATACAGCATCAGCCTATTTATGAGAAGAAAAAAAAAAAACAACAGACACAAAAATGGAGCTAAATTTAAATGAAAAACTATAAAAGATCAAGTAATCAAATCAGGCATTATGAAAGATACTGTTAAAAAGAAAATCAGACACAATAATCAGACAAAAGAATAAATGAGATTTTATTCTTTAGTTCATTTATTAAATAAGACACAAAAATGGAGCTAAATTCAAATGAAAAACTATAACAAATTAATAAAAAAAAAAAAGACCTAATCCAAATGTCACCATCATCAGACAAAAGAAAAAATGAGATTTTATTCTTTAGTTCATTTATTCTTTTGTCTGGGGGTCGCTGGAAGGCTGGTTAAACCGTTTGGTTTTCGACCACTAGGACCCGGGTTCGATTCCCGCATTGGACACTTTTTTCTGTTTAAAGAAAAAAAAAATGCTCCAATGGCCCCCGATTCTTGCAAAATTCCAACCCCACCAGCGAGTGCAAGTAACCAAACGGGGCTCTGGCATTAGTAAGTGCAAAGTCGAACTGCTTTTCACATGTGTAGACATGTGGTGCACTTACAGTAAAATAATAAGGTCCTCTTATCTTATCTGCAATATAGTTGTATTGTTCGAAGCACATATACTGACAGTGCCCAAAGTTGAACACACTGTATAGTGTCTGAAATATCTTTGGCCCCTTTGGATACCAACCTTCGCTTCATTCTAGAGAGGCATTAGTTTTCACTAAGGTTGGCTTTTGCTATGACTATAAATAAGGCTCAAGGACAAACCTTGGCTACAAGAGCCTGTGTTTACGCACGGACAACTTTAAGTGGCTTTTTCAAGTGTGCGAACATTGGATAGCATACATGTAAAGATGACCCATATCTTTTGGTCCTTCAGATTTCAGACTTCCATTCATTCTGAATATTTCGGTTCTTCCTACAAGAGCCTGTGTTTAATTTTAAAGTGGCTGCCTTCGCCTCTGTAATACCTTTTTACCGGTAAAGTTGTATTTAAACAACAATCAACCTTGAAAATTTCAGTTTTAAAATGGTCGAATTATCGATAGTGTCGAATTGCAGTTTGTTTATTTATTTTTTAATAAGGTCCTCTTATCTTATCTGCAATATAGTTGTACAAGAGAAATAGTAATTGGGGTTCTGTGTCTGCGGCGAGGCATATTAGCACGCCTAGCTGTTAGGGGAGTGAATCTTCCACGGCCTTTTCGAGGCATGACAGAAGATGCTGAAAAAAAAAAAGGTAAAATAAGAACCAAGCAGAGGAAAACTATAAAACTGAAAGCCAGGACAGGCATAAAAAGAAAATGCCAAGCATGTGAGGAAACAATTGATGAAAAAAAAAAAGGATTCCAAAAAAATACAGCAAAAAAGAAACCAGACACAAAAAGCAACAATTGAGTACACAAAGCCTATCAAATAAAGCCATCAGCCTATTTATGAGAAGAAAAAAAACAACAGACACAAAAATGGAGCTAAATTTAAATGAAAAACTATAAAATATCAAGTAATCAAATCAGGCATTATGAAAGATACTGTAAAAAAGAAAATCAGACACAATAATCAGACAAAAGAATAAATGAGATTTTATTCTTTAGTTCATTTATTAAATAAGACACAAAAATGGAGCTAAATTCAAATGAAAAACTATAACAAATTAATAAAAAAAAAAAGATCTAATCCAAATGTCACCATCATCAGACAAAAGAAAAAATGTCAATCTACAATTCGAAAAATAATATAACCTCAGCCTATTTCAAGCATGTGAGGAAACAATTGATGAAAAAAAAAAGGATTCCAAAAAAATACAGCAAAAAAGAAACCAGACACAAAAAGCAACAATTGAGTACACAAAGTGTGCGAACATTGGATAGCATACATGTAAAGATGACCCATATCTTTTGGTCCTTCAGATTTCAGACTTCCATTCATTCTGAATATTTCGGTTCTTCCTACAAGAGCCTGTGTTTAATTTTAAAGTGGCTGCCTTCGCCTCTGTAATACCTTTTTACCGGTAAAGTTGTATTTAAACAACAATCAACCTTGAAAATTTCATTTTTAAAATGGTCCAATTATCGATAGTGTCGAATTGTAGTTTGTTTATTTATTTTTTAATAAGGTCCTCTTATCTTATCTGCAATATAGTTGTACAAGAGAAATAGTAATTGGGGTCTGTGTCTGCGGCGAGGCATATTAGCACGCCCTAGCTGTTAGGGGAGTGAATCTTCCACGGCCTTTTCGAGGCATGACAGAAGACGCTGAAAAAAAAAAGGTAAAATAAGAACCAAGCAGAGGAAAACTATAAAACTGAAAGCCAGGACAGGCATAAAAAGAAAATGCCAAGCATGTGAGGAAACAATTGATGAAAAAAAAAAGGATTCCAAAAAAATACAGCAAAAAAGAAACCAGACACAAAAAGCAACAATTGAGTACACAAAGCCTATCAAATAAAGCCATCAGCCTATTTATGAGAAGAAAAAAAACAACAGACACAAAAATGGAGCTAAATTTAAATGAAAAACTATAAAATATCAAGTAATCAAATCAGGCATTATGAAAGATACTGTAAAAAAGAAAATCAGACACAATAATCAGACAAAAGAATAAATGAGATTTTATTCTTTAGTTCATTTATTAAATAAGACACAAAAATGGAGCTAAATTCAAATGAAAAACTATAACAAATTAATAAAAAAAAAAAAGATCTAATCCAAATGTCACCATCATCAGACAAAAGAAAAAATGTCAATCTACAATTCGAAAAATAATATAACCTCAGCCTATTTCAAGCATGTGAGGAAACAATTGATGAAAAAAAAAAGGATTCCAAAAAAATACAGCAAAAAAGAAACCAGACACAAAAAGCAACAATTGAGTACACAAAGCCTATCAAATAAAGCCATCAGCCTATTTATGAGAAGAAAAAAAACAACAGACACAAAAATGGAGCTAAATTTAAATGAAAAACTATAAAATATCAAGTAATCAAATCAGGCATTATGAAAGATACTGCAAAAAAGAAAATCAGACACAATAATCAGACAAAAGAATAAATGAGATTTTATTCTTTAGTTCATTTATTAAATAAGACACAAAAATGGAGCTAAATTCAAATGAAAAACTATAACAAATTAATAAAAAAAAAAAAGATCTAAACCAAATGTCACCATCATCAGACAAAAGAAAAAATGTCAATCTACAATTCGAAAAATAATATAACCTCAGCCTATTTCAAGCATGTGAGGAAACAATTGATGAAAAAAAAAAGGATTCCAAAAAAATACAGCAAAAAAGAAACCAGACACAAAAAGCAACAATTGAGTACACAAAGTGTGCGAACATTGGATAGCATACATGTAAAGATGACCCATATCTTTTGGTCCTTCAGATTTCAGACTTCCATTCATTCTGAATATTTCGGTTCTTCCTACAAGAGCCTGTGTTCAATTTTAAAGTGGCTGCCTTCGCCTCTGTAATACCTTTTTACCGGTAAAGTTGTATTTAAACAACAATCAACCTTGAAAATTTCATTTTTAAAATGGTCGAATTATCGATAGTGTCGAATTGCAGTTTGTTTATTTATTTTTTAATAAGGTCCTCTTATCTTATCTGCAATATAGTTGTACAAGAGAAATAGTAATTGGGGTTCTGTGTCTGCGGCGAGGCATATTAGCACGCCCTAGCTGTTAGGGGAGTGAATCTTCCACGGCCTTTTCGAGGCATGACAGAAGACGCTGAAAAAAAAAAGGTAAAATAAGAACCAAGCAGAGGAAAACTATAAAACTGAAAGCCAGGACAGGCATAAAAAGAAAATGCCAAGCATGTGAGGAAACAATTGATGAAAAAAAAAAGGATTCCAAAAAAATACAGCAAAAAAGAAACCAGACACAAAAAGCAACAATTGAGTTCACAAAGCCTATCAAATAAAGCCATCAGCCTATTTATGAGAAGAAAAAAAACAATAGACACAAAAATGGAGCTAAATTTAAATGAAAAACTATAAAATATCAAGTAATCAAATCAGGCATTATGAAAGATACTGTAAAAAAGAAAATCAGACACAATAATCAGACAAAAGAATAAATGAGATTTTATTCTTTAGTTCATTTATTAAATAAGACACAAAACTGGAGTTAAATTCAAATGAAAAACTATAACAAATTAATAAAAAAAAAAAAAATCTAATCTAAATGGCACCATCATCAGACAAAAGAAAAAATGAGATTTTATTCTTGAGTTCATTAATTCTTTTGTATGATGCTGTTGCTGAAACGTCACACACTATTAAATTATTTGGATTAGGTCTTATCAATGAGAAAAAAAAAGATGCCAAAGAGAGATGAAAAGATTCCAAAAAAGATAACCAGATACAAAAATTGTGCTAAATTAAAATGAAAAACCATAACAAACACTTATAAAAGAAAATTACTATAGAATAAAAGTAATAATGCAATCTACAATTCGAAAAATAATATAACCTCAGCCTATTTCAAGCATGTGAGGAAACAATTGATGAAAAAAAAAAGGATTCCAAAAAAATACAGCAAAAAAGAAACCAGCACGTTGCCAAAGACATTAGGAAAGATAATGCAAATAAGAAACATACACAAAAATTGAGCTCTATTTAAATGAAAAACTATAACAAAGTACTTACAAATCAAATACAAATAATCAAATGAATGCAGAAATTAGTAAAAATTAGTAAATAAGAATTAGTAAAAGGTAAACAAAATACGGATTTCAAAACAAACGAACCGTTGATGATAAATGCAAAAAATCTACGATTGTAAAATAGATTAAATTAAAAAATAAAAATAACTGTTAACATTAGGAAAATAAAAACAGGCCTATGACACGAAGAAAAAAATAACGAAAATTTTGGTATATAGATTGTTATGTGTAGTTCAGAATCTTCGGAGGAGATAGCTCAAGACTTTACAATGGAAAACTCTGTTACGGTATTATCTATATAGATGTTCATATTAAGAGTATATTTAGAGAATATTTCAAACAATATTGATTATATAATTTTTTAGTATGAGATTTGTGAATATTAAAAAGAGTAAACATAATACCATAAGTCTCTTAAAGTGGCCATAAGTTACCATAAAGTGGCTGCCTTCGCCTCTGTAATACCTTTTTACCGGTAAAGTTGTATTTAAACAACAATCAACCTTGAAAATTTCAGTTTTAAAATGGTCGAATTATCGATAGTGTCGAATTGCAGTTTGTTTATTTATTTTTTAATAAGGTCCTCTTATCTTATCTGCAATATAGTTGTACAAGAGAAATAGTAATTGGGGTTCTGTGTCTGCGGCGAGGCATATTAGCACGCCTAGCTGTTAGGGGAGTGAATCTTCCACGGCCTTTTCGAGGCATGACAGAAGATGCTGAAAAAAAAAAAAGGTAAAATAAGAACCAAGCAGAGGAAAACTATAAAACTGAAAGCCAGGACAGGCATAAAAAGAAAATGCCAAGCATGTGAGGAAACAATTGATGAAAAAAAAAAGGATTCCAAAAAAATACAGCAAAAAAGAAACCAGACACAAAAAGCAACAATTGAGTACACAAAGCCTATCAAATAAAGCCATCAGCCTATTTATGAGAAGAAAAAAAACAACAGACACAAAAATGGAGCTAAATTTAAATGAAAAACTATAAAATATCAAGTAATCAAATCAGGCATTATGAAAGATACTGTAAAAAAGAAAATCAGACACAATAATCAGACAAAAGAATAAATGAGATTTTATTCTTTAGTTCATTTATTAAATAAGACACAAAAATGGAGCTAAATTCAAATGAAAAACTATAACAAATTAATAAAAAAAAAAAGATCTAATCCAAATGTCACCATCATCAGACAAAAGAAAAAATGTCAATCTACAATTCGAAAAATAATATAACCTCAGCCTATTTCAAGCATGTGAGGAAACAATTGATGAAAAAAAAAAGGATTCCAAAAAAATACAGCAAAAAAGAAACCAGACACAAAAAGCAACAATTGAGTACACAAAGTGTGCGAACATTGGATAGCATACATGTAAAGATGACCCATATCTTTTGGTCCTTCAGATTTCAGACTTCCATTCATTCTGAATATTTCGGTTCTTCCTACAAGAGCCTGTGTTTAATTTTAAAGTGGCTGCCTTCGCCTCTGTAATACCTTTTTACCGGTAAAGTTGTATTTAAACAACAATCAACCTTGAAAATTTCATTTTTAAAATGGTCCAATTATCGATAGTGTCGAATTGTAGTTTGTTTATTTATTTTTTAATAAGGTCCTCTTATCTTATCTGCAATATAGTTGTACAAGAGAAATAGTAATTGGGGTCTGTGTCTGCGGCGAGGCATATTAGCACGCCCTAGCTGTTAGGGGAGTGAATCTTCCACGGCCTTTTCGAGGCATGACAGAAGACGCTGAAAAAAAAAAGGTAAAATAAGAACCAAGCAGAGGAAAACTATAAAACTGAAAGCCAGGACAGGCATAAAAAGAAAATGCCAAGCATGTGAGGAAACAATTGATGAAAAAAAAAAGGATTCCAAAAAAATACAGCAAAAAAGAAACCAGACACAAAAAGCAACAATTGAGTACACAAAGCCTATCAAATAAAGCCATCAGCCTATTTATGAGAAGAAAAAAAACAACAGACACAAAAATGGAGCTAAATTTAAATGAAAAACTATAAAATATCAAGTAATCAAATCAGGCATTATGAAAGATACTGTAAAAAAGAAAATCAGACACAATAATCAGACAAAAGAATAAATGAGATTTTATTCTTTAGTTCATTTATTAAATAAGACACAAAAATGGAGCTAAATTCAAATGAAAAACTATAACAAATTAATAAAAAAAAAAAAGATCTAATCCAAATGTCACCATCATCAGACAAAAGAAAAAATGTCAATCTACAATTCGAAAAATAATATAACCTCAGCCTATTTCAAGCATGTGAGGAAACAATTGATGAAAAAAAAAAGGATTCCAAAAAAATACAGCAAAAAAGAAACCAGACACAAAAAGCAACAATTGAGTACACAAAGCCTATCAAATAAAGCCATCAGCCTATTTATGAGAAGAAAAAAAACAACAGACACAAAAATGGAGCTAAATTTAAATGAAAAACTATAAAATATCAAGTAATCAAATCAGGCATTATGAAAGATACTGCAAAAAAGAAAATCAGACACAATAATCAGACAAAAGAATAAATGAGATTTTATTCTTTAGTTCATTTATTAAATAAGACACAAAAATGGAGCTAAATTCAAATGAAAAACTATAACAAATTAATAAAAAAAAAAAAGATCTAAACCAAATGTCACCATCATCAGACAAAAGAAAAAATGTCAATCTACAATTCGAAAAATAATATAACCTCAGCCTATTTCAAGCATGTGAGGAAACAATTGATGAAAAAAAAAAGGATTCCAAAAAAATACAGCAAAAAAGAAACCAGACACAAAAAGCAACAATTGAGTACACAAAGTGTGCGAACATTGGATAGCATACATGTAAAGATGACCCATATCTTTTGGTCCTTCAGATTTCAGACTTCCATTCATTCTGAATATTTCGGTTCTTCCTACAAGAGCCTGTGTTCAATTTTAAAGTGGCTGCCTTCGCCTCTGTAATACCTTTTTACCGGTAAAGTTGTATTTAAACAACAATCAACCTTGAAAATTTCATTTTTAAAATGGTCGAATTATCGATAGTGTCGAATTGCAGTTTGTTTATTTATTTTTTAATAAGGTCCTCTTATCTTATCTGCAATATAGTTGTACAAGAGAAATAGTAATTGGGGTTCTGTGTCTGCGGCGAGGCATATTAGCACGCCCTAGCTGTTAGGGGAGTGAATCTTCCACGGCCTTTTCGAGGCATGACAGAAGACGCTGAAAAAAAAAAGGTAAAATAAGAACCAAGCAGAGGAAAACTATAAAACTGAAAGCCAGGACAGGCATAAAAAGAAAATGCCAAGCATGTGAGGAAACAATTGATGAAAAAAAAAAGGATTCCAAAAAAATACAGCAAAAAAGAAACCAGACACAAAAAGCAACAATTGAGTTCACAAAGCCTATCAAATAAAGCCATCAGCCTATTTATGAGAAGAAAAAAAACAATAGACACAAAAATGGAGCTAAATTTAAATGAAAAACTATAAAATATCAAGTAATCAAATCAGGCATTATGAAAGATACTGTAAAAAAGAAAATCAGACACAATAATCAGACAAAAGAATAAATGAGATTTTATTCTTTAGTTCATTTATTAAATAAGACACAAAACTGGAGTTAAATTCAAATGAAAAACTATAACAAATTAATAAAAAAAAAAAAAATCTAATCTAAATGGCACCATCATCAGACAAAAGAAAAAATGAGATTTTATTCTTGAGTTCATTAATTCTTTTGTATGATGCTGTTGCTGAAACGTCACACACTATTAAATTATTTGGATTAGGTCTTATCAATGAGAAAAAAAAAGATGCCAAAGAGAGATGAAAAGATTCCAAAAAAGATAACCAGATACAAAAATTGTGCTAAATTAAAATGAAAAACCATAACAAACACTTATAAAAGAAAATTACTATAGAATAAAAGTAATAATGCAATCTACAATTCGAAAAATAATATAACCTCAGCCTATTTCAAGCATGTGAGGAAACAATTGATGAAAAAAAAAAGGATTCCAAAAAAATACAGCAAAAAAGAAACCAGCACGTTGCCAAAGACATTAGGAAAGATAATGCAAATAAGAAACATACACAAAAATTGAGCTCTATTTAAATGAAAAACTATAACAAAGTACTTACAAATCAAATACAAATAATCAAATGAATGCAGAAATTAGTAAAAATTAGTAAATAAGAATTAGTAAAAGGTAAACAAAATACGGATTTCAAAACAAACGAACCGTTGATGATAAATGCAAAAAATCTACGATTGTAAAATAGATTAAATTAAAAAATAAAAATAACTGTTAACATTAGGAAAATAAAAACAGGCCTATGACACGAAGAAAAAAATAACGAAAATTTTGGTATATAGATTGTTATGTGTAGTTCAGAATCTTCGGAGGAGATAGCTCAAGACTTTACAATGGAAAACTCTGTTACGGTATTATCTATATAGATAATTATTGTATGTATTCAAACCTATATAATATATCTTGTATGGTGATTGGGTATGAGGTAGTTTCAATCTCAATCTCTTTCTCCTGTAGCGTTCATTGTCGTTACCCCTGTTGAAGGTGAAAGATACTCAACAGACAATTGGAATGGCTCTCTATTGTAATTTGCCATACAAGATGGATGAATTCCTATCTTCTCAGTATAGTAACACCCAACCTACAAATATATGATTTTCTCAATGGACATTCTGGTAAACTGCGCGCACAATGTTTCCTATTTATTGATTAAAAAAAAAAAACAAGATTTCAGGCTTCAACAGGACAAGTTAAAACCTCCTAGTATTTTATGACCCTAAAATGATAAAGAGCGTTGCCTGAAAGCGTGTCGTTTTTTGGATTAATACTAGATATTAGTTTTAGAATTGCATAAAATGAAACTATGCTCATGGCAAAACTTAATGAAGTTGTACCTTTTAGCATGTACATACGAATTCAGACAATAACTCTGAAAGATATTACAGTGACCTTTATTGAAGACACACGAGATAACCAAGTGTGAGCAAAATTACCTCTGTCTCTTTGTAGAAATAGGCAACAGGCGGCATCAAAATACGAAACCTTACTAAGTTTTTTCCGTGAGTGTATATTGATATGTTATTTATAATACAATATAATGCGGCTTATGATTGTAAAACGACATTTGATAATTATCCCGCATGTGTTTATTTTAAACGAAAAATCGAAATTTATTTTAAGGAGAAATAACGATTATTTCTAACCTTAGGGATGAAGTATGGAAGGATTAATTGTGAAGAGTAATGATAAACGGAATTGATATGTTATAATGGTGTGATGCTCACGCTGTAAATAAGATGTTTTTCCAGGAAGGAACGCTTTGTCCAAATCACCATCAAACTCCAGAAACCAGAATTGATGGTCTACACAGAGGTGCCTAAATTTGAGGTAAGATTCTATAAAACGTCAAATTCTTGACTAAGTTGTCAATTCAGGTTAAAATGCACATAATCATATCAAACAAAAACCTGATTTTATCTCACAAATTACACGATATATATAGAATAATATATAATACAATAGAAGAGTCAAAAATAAAGTTTAAAGCTATATAAGGGCTGGTATCTGTAAGAAGAATCTATAGGATTTTTTTTTTAATGAGAAAGAGAAAGGTTTTTTAAAAAATATTTTCTTAGAGAAATTCAATAAAAAATAAGATCTCTGAATAATGAAGAAAATGAACAAAAAGTTGAATAGGTTGCCAACGGTTACCTTTAATTACATGTTTGATCCATAATGAGAAATGAACTTGTGTGAAAGGTAATACACATTATAAAGATTTTCACAACGAGTTTTTTTTTTTTAAATCAGAAATTCTAGTCTTTAAGATAGAGGCTGACTGGTCAGCATTCATAGTTCTAAAAGTAAAAGACACTTAAGCCAGAAATTGTTTTTATATTCTCGACATTTCGATAAAAATACCTTGTCCTCGCCAAGAAAAAAAAAAACATTTGGCAAGGCGTTAAAATGTATCTCGCCTTGCCAATGCTTCAAATTTTATTTTTACCTGACGAGGACAAAATACCTTTTTGAAACGTCAAGAAAATAAACAATTTCTGACCTAAGTGTTTTATTTTTTGTATTTTATTAACTAGTAATTCTAGATTTCTCTCTCAAGCAAAAATCGCTTTTCGACAGGCTTAAATAAAATATCGTAAGATTTTCTATGGATTTTGTTCTATCTCTCAAAAACTTCGTTTGTTTCCTTGATGACTATTGTTGAAAATGGTTTGTTTACTGGATATCAACATCGACTATTAACTAGGTGTGTTTTCAAGTGTACACGTGTAGATGGATATATCCAACCTAAAATTGAAAATATTCTTAATAATTATAGAATAAATGATAGCTATTCACATTTTTGTATTTTACTCTAATAACGAAGGTGACTGAGATGGTTCTATCTAAACACACATTTAGTGGGAAACTAGAATTAATGAACTATGAGGGTAAAACAATGGTTCTATGGTCTTCTTCTAAGGAATCAATATTGTGATTTATTTATTTATTATTATCAAATCAGACGCGTTATCCCCACAAGGGATGCTTGCGTCAAGAAACAAAACTAAATTCAGATACACACACACACACACAAAAATACTCATTAGGGACTTGCCCCATACAGATTCTCCCAATTGGGTAAGATAATAATCTTCTTGTGTTATTTACATAGAAATTGAACAGGTTTTATTCTTCGTCTCAAAGTCATTCACTTGTTGACTGGTCCTTACATAATGATGATCTAAAAATATTATAGTAATCTATTGCCTTAGATTTGTTTGCTGATATTTTTGAAAGAAATACGTTAAATTCAGATACTATATTACATAAACTTGAATAATTAAATGGTTTGAGTAGAGTTTAAAGAAAATAAATGAAAGAGGACATTAAAACCATGGTTGAATTCACAGCCAACTAATGAAATAAATAAATAAATAAATAAATACAAATATATATACATAGATAAAAATTAAGGTTTTTTTTTAACCAAGAGAGAAAAATACTGTGATGGTAACTCAATCTATCTCTGTGTTTATTGTGTGCGTTTATGCTATTAGATTTGTCGCGGAGGTAAACCCCCATATGGCTGTACCACGGAGAAAACTTGCCCTGTAATGCTTCAAGAAGTTGAAGACTCCAGAAATGAACTTGGACGAGTTTTAAAAGCCTTGTAAAAGAGATATGTTTATTGTAACAGCTAGTAGAGCGCTCTCCTCTAGCCACGAGCTCTTCTGCCGGCACATCTCCTTTTATAAAGGCAAAAATACAAACAAAAGAAAATATACAAAATATCTATTTACATATATAGAAAAAGCAAAATATATTTTGACATATAGGAGTATTATTTTTCAACAAGATTTATTAGAAAAAAGATATTATAAAAATAATCATTGATATTCATTTTGACATTTATCTTTAGTGACCTTTGGCTTCTGATATGTTAAAAATAATGATCTCTCTCTCTCTCTCTCGATCTGTAAAATATTCTCATAATAATAAATTAATACAAAGCAATAACGCGCCATCTATATAATACAAATAAAAACACCAATCGCGAATATTTTTTTTCATAAGTTCCTTTAATATTTAAATGTAATTCTACTGTCCTAAAATTTTATGTCCATAGTTTGCTTAAATAACATTTCTAAGATTCCCCCCTTAGTATTGCATATAAAAGCAGAATGACCCAATACAATATTAGAGCTCTGAAGAAGCAGTCTGGTAGATTAAATTGGCGAAACCGCTGAGAGGGTTCACCACTGATCAGCCAAGCTCTCCCAATATTTTTTCATCGCATTAAGAACAGAAGAAGTTTAATTTATTTGTGAAAATAAACATTCGCGTTTTGGTGTTCTCATTTTATTATATTAATAAATTAGGAAACGTTGGAAATTAGTTCTGAGATTTATATTGTGTTATTTTAGTTTGTGGTGGTTAATAACGACAATCCACATAAATAATTTCTTAAAATTATA
Source organism: Cordylochernes scorpioides (assembly GCA_030710605.1). Lineage (NCBI taxonomy): Eukaryota > Metazoa > Arthropoda > Arachnida > Pseudoscorpiones > Chernetidae > Cordylochernes > Cordylochernes scorpioides. Next base: position 19,872,806 of record CP092869.1, read on the forward strand.
TTTGATAGCGATTTTGTTTTAAGTTGAAAATTTGCCTTGAATTAAATACCAAACGATGTACGTTTTCGTTGTTTTTAAATATTGCGAAATATGTTATATTTGTTGTTTTAAATATAAATATTTAATATGTATTTCTTAAATATTTATAATTTGATATTATGAGTAATTTTATTTTTCACTTTTGATCAAATTGAAATTCTTGTTTGATTGCTTGCAAATGTTCGTTAAAGTTTATATTTTAAATTTGCGGCTCACCAATTTATGTGGGCGGCATAGATTTATAAGGGGAGTCATTAACAAATTATATAATTATCAGAAGGGTTAAATTGGTGTATATTACACGTTAAAGTTATTTTTTGTATACACTGCGTTACATTGAAAATGGAACACCAAGAAATAGTGGCCAGAAAGTGATGAAACTCGGCAGACAGAGAGAGACAGGGACGAACAATAAGTGATCTTTATTTCAAAATGATAGTCATAATACAGAGCGAGAACGGCGCGGCTAGTAGCAAGTAGGACCACCGCGGACGGCGATGCACGCAGCAACACGTCTAGGTAGAGAGTCAATCAGAGTACGGATGGCGTCCTGAGGGATGGCTCTCCATTCCCTCTCAACCATTTGCCACAGTTCGTCTTCTGAACGCGGCTGTGGCAAGGCATGCAAACGGCGTCCAATGATGTCCCAGAGGTGCTCGATTGGTGAAAGATCAGGAGAGTACGGTGGCCAGGGAAGCATCTGTACATCTTGCAGAGCTTGTTGGCTAATGCGAGCAGTGTGCGGTCGGGCGTTATCCTGCTGATAAAGGGCATTGGGTACCCCCTGAAGGTAGGGGAGTGTCACCGGTCGCAGCACATCATCAACGTATCGTTGGGCCGTCATAGTGCCCTGAATACGAAGTAAAGGTGACCTGAAATCATACGCGATTGCGCCCCAAACCATGATTCCAGGTTGTCGCACGGTGGGGCGTTCCACAATTGCTGCCGGATTGGACCTTTCTCCACGTCGACGCCACACGCGTACACGGCGACTATCACTGGACAAGCAGAAACGCGACTCATCTGAGAACACGACCCTGTGCCATTCCGTCATCCACGTCGATCTAGCCCGGCACCATTCCAAACGTTGGCGCCTATTCGGTGGGGTCAATGGCAGTCTTCTTAGCGGACGGCATGAGTGCAAGCCATTAGCAACCAATCGACGGGAAATGGTTCTGGTCGAGATGGAATGATCTAGGGTGTCTTGCACATGTTGCAGGATGGCGGTACAAGTGGCTTGTGGGGCCGCCACTGCTTGTCGAAGGATACGCCGATCCACACGTGCTGACGTCACTCTGGTTGCACCGACATTCCTATAAATTGCCACATTTCATTGTTCCAACCATCTTCTCCACAGTCGGTGCACCGTGGACGCACCAAGGTGTGTATCAGCTGCGATTTTGGGATAGTAAGAATGAAAATGATAGCACGGAGATATTTCTGGTGGCCGGGAATAGATGGGAACATCGAAGATATGGCCCGGGAGTGTACCATCTGTCAGGAATCTGCGAATATGCCTCCCTCAACGATTTCAGAATGGACTTGGCCCGAGAAACCCTGGAATCGCCTTCATATGGATTTGGCCGGCCCTTTTATGGGAAGAATGTTTTTGGTCATAGTGGACGCCTATACAAAATGGTTGGAGATTTTCATCCTGAAAGAAATAACCAGCAGAACCATTATTTACCATCTTAGGCAGGTGTTTGCAAGGTTCGGACTGCCGGAATTATTGGTGACGGATAATGGGCGACAGTTTGTCTCCAAGGAATTTGAGGATTTCACCAAGATGAACGGAATCCGACATACGAAAACAAGCCCATACAATCCAAGCACAAATGGATTAGCAGAGCGCTATGTGCGAGAGTTCAAGACCTCACTGAGGAAGAACAGTGGAAAGGATAGCCTCGAGACAAACTTGGAAAGATTTTTATTAGCTCAGAGAGCATTTCCACAGACAGTGATGAAAGAATCGCCGGCGGAACTTTTGATGAAGAGGCGTTTGAAAGCAAGGTTTTCAAATCTAATGCCTAAAATGGAGTTTAAAGGAGAGGCGTTTCATGATGCCCTAAAGAAACAAGAGAATTTCAGCATAGGTTCAGATGTTTATTTCCGGAATTATGCTGCTGGACCAAAGTGGAAGCAGGGCACAATACTAAAACTCCTAAGTTGCCGCCACTACCTAATAGGGTATGAGGACCAATCTTTCAAGAGACACATAAACCAGTTGCGCCCTGTAAAGGAAAAACCAGAGGCTGCAGTACGGAAAGATCCGAGGCTAGTACTTCCAAGTACATCTACAGAAACCCTGGAAGACCATCCTGAGATGAAGCCCTCTCAAGTTGGCCTGGAGATCCCTGAGAGGAAACTGCCAGAAATGGAATCGGCAGAGAAGCCGAAATCGACAGAGCCGGACTTGGCACCGGTTGGAGACAACCAGAGTCCTGTTGCTGTGTCTGGAGAAAAGGTCCCGAGCCGGAGCCCCAGACCCCAGCGATCCAGGAGACCACCTGACCGACTCCACTATTATTAGGAGGGGAGGGTGTAGTGTATTTGCATATCGAATTATGGATATGCAAATGTCCTGTTTTGCATACTAGTTGTTGTATAATTGTGTATATAAATAGAGATAGTTTTAAGCTACGGCAGTCAGTCGCTTTATGTAATAAAGAAGATTACAGGAGTCCGTCTTGGCCTTATCCTCGACACCTCACACTTGGCTACCTCTCACCTTTAAGGATAGAACACAATAGATATCGCTCTGCCATCTAAAAAAACTCACGCGAGCGCTCACGATATGCTACTAATTTGGTTTTTAATATCAACATCTGAACTTTTTTCTATTTATTTTCATTTTTTTCACATATATGGGCGCGTGTCCACGTTCCGCGGGCCGATCCATCAGAGCTTTGTTGTTTGGTAGGCGGGACGTCAGTGTCCACTTCACAATCAGGAATACCTGTAAAAGTACAGCCAATAAGCCTAAACATAGTATTATGAACCAAATTTTGTTTATCTATTTCATTAAAGGTTGGTAATCCACTTCGGTGAGTTTTGCGAGGAAGGTGATCGCGGTCAGTGCTGCAATGCTGCAAACAAGGTTGCCATTTTATAATGGTATATAAATGTGAACATTTAGGCGAGCTTATGGTATATACATTTATGTATTAACACAAAGCAATAACGCGCCATCTATACATATAAAATGAAAGGATTTAAAATCACGAATGTTTCTTTTATACATAATACAAACTTCTACTGCCCTTAATGCGGTTTAAAATATATATTGGGAGGGCTTGGCTCATCAGTGCAAATATTTGAATGTAATTCTACTGTCCTATAAGTTTATGTCCATAGTTTTCTTGAAAACCATTTCTGATATTCCACCCTTCAGTGCTGCGTATACAAGGTGTGTCCAATAAATAATGGGACTGGTCAAAAATAAAGAAAAAATAGAATGATTAAAAAAGTTTATTAGTATTTTTCAAAATAGTCCCCTCCCGCATCTATTGATATATATAATTTCCATCTCTTCTCCCACGATTTAAAACATTTAGAACAGGCTTCTTTCGGGATGTTCTTCAAGACCTTTTTCGAATCCGCTATTATGGACTCTCTAGGGTCAAATCTCCTTCCTTTTAGAGCCATTTTGAGTTTAAGATAGAGAAAAAAATCTTTTGGAGCTAGGTCTGGGGAATAGGGAGGTTATATTGAAGTATTTGGATGCCGTGTTCAGCCAAATAAGTCAGTACAGATGTAGCGGTGTGTGGTGGTGCATTATCATGATGGATAATCCAATTTTTGGAACTCCACATTTCACTTCTTTTCAGACGAATTGATTCACGAACACGTCTCATAATGTTTAAATAAGACTCCTTATTGATTGTTTGACCTTCCTCTAGATATTCATAATGCACAATTCCCTTTATGTCAAAGAACGTGACCAATAAGACTTTGTTTTTTGACTTGCAAAGTTGGGATTTCTTCGTTCTTGGTTCATCTTTTCCTTTCTACTCCATGGATTGGGGTTTTGTTTCCGGGTCATACCCGTAAACCCATGTCTCGTCTCCAGTTATTACCTTTTCCTTCCAATTAGGGTTTTCTTCCACCATTTCAAGCATTTTTTTGTCAACTTCAACGCGATTCTCCTTTTGTTGGATTGTGAGCATTTTAGGGACAAATTTTGAAGGTGTCTTCTTTAACTGCAAGTCTTCTTTAATTATCGAACCAACTAATGATTTTGATATCCCTGTTTCTTCCTCAATCTCCCGTAACCCTATTTGTGGATTTTCTTTTATCAAATTTGAAATTTGGCTCACCTTTTCAGGGTGCATAAGCAGAATCATCCAATACAGTATTAGAGCTCTGAGAAGCGGTCTGGAGGATTAAATTGGCGAAACCGCTGGGAGGGTTCACCACTGATGAGCCAAGCCCTCCCAATATATATTTTTTCATCGCAGTAAGGACAGTAGAAGTTTGTATTATGTATAAAAGAAATATTCGTGCTTTTAAATCCTTTCATTTTACATTTATGTAGTAATTATAAGTTTTAGAAAATATATTTATATAGAAAATATCTTTAACAAATATGGAATACCAACTATAATATCGAGTAAATCAAACTTCGTGCTCAGATTCTCCATCTTCATATGGACGACAGAAGGTCGCAGAAACATCGGACAATATATTTGAAGAAAAAAAAAAGGCATATCTTTATCATGCAACTGAAAGCTTTCAGTAGATGCCTTTTTATTCTTAATATATGCACCTTATCCCAGTACAATATCACATTTGTACTATTTTCTCACAATATATTTGAAGTTTGATGAAGTTATAATCAACGTTCCTGTGGCAGAGTATTGAGATCTTCGGGTACCTGGGTGCCTACATCGGGCTGTGGCTCGGCATGTCCCTACTGGCCTTCAACGATCTACAGGACGGGATTGTCTTCATCCTTAAAGCCACAGGGCGCAAAATGAAGAAAGTGTTTGGCTGAACTCAGCAGAATGTACCAAATACCATGTAGTCATTAATAAACACAAAGTTCGAACTAGTTCGTTTTACTACAAAATAGGCTCAATTTGATTTATTATTTTAACATAAATATACCTTGTGAAAATAGAAAAATCCATATTTGAATCGCTTTATATCAATTCTGATAGACAATAGATATATTGCTGTATATAATTTCTTCAGAAGAGTTATGAAGAATCTGATAAATTAGTCTTCCCATTATAATAATGATAATTAATCTTAACTCTCTTTTTTTTTCTTCTTTTATTAGACCATGCTTTTTACTGAATTTCATCTAATATTGTACATGTAAAACTCCACTCATCCTAATTATTGTTGTCTACACTCTGGAGAATCTGTGTAAGACCAATGAGGTCTTAATAAAGGCTTTGTGTGTGTATATTTAAATCATTAGATAATAAAATTACATATATTGGATTGAATAGAATATTTATTTGTCAATATTTCAGTTGGCTGAACGCCAACCTTTGTCAAGGCATTACATTTTTGGTATAAAAAAACTTAGCGCCGCATAGTGTTAAAATATCACCTCCTTTGTATTAAAAAAATATATATTTCGAGTGTGATATTAAAACACTATGCAGGCGTTGAGTTTGTTTATACAAAATGTAATGCCTTGACAAAGGTTAGCGTTCAGCCAACCGGAATAATGGCAAATAAATATTTTATTCAATCCAATGTCTTTTTAATACCTTATACAAATACATGCATACATTCATATAATAAATTTAAACTATTTTTAACGCGTATGATTCTTCTCAAATTAAAACGATTTTCTAGTGTCCTTACTGCGTTGAAAGACATTGAGAGGGCCTGGCTCATCAGTAGTACCCCCCCAGCGGTTTCGCCAGTTTAATCTCCCATACCGCTGAAATATTGCATTTGGCTCTTTTTATTTTATACCGAGACTGAAGCTAGACTCTTGGAAGAAGTATTTTGATTGAACTATGTACAAATATTTCATCATTGCAGTAAGGGCAGTAGAATTTTTTTTTATTCCGAAAATAATCATACGGGTCAAAAATAGTTAAAATTTATTCTAACAGATGGCGCGCGCTAATGTATCATATATTAGTAAATGGTATTATATGATACATAAGTAGTATATGGGGTCTACTATAGGACACACACATTTTATCATTTACGATGATTTTCGAATAAAAATAGTTATTTTTACATTAATCATCTGTATTTTTTAACCCAATTATATTAAAGGTAAGAGTATTTTTGATTTAAAAAAAGCAAATATTGAATAAAAACACAATAAAATTTGTTCAAAAACACCTTAAATGAAAGGTCATAAAATATATTAAAACAGTGCAGCAAAGAAGATGTGGGCAAAGCCAGTAAAGAAGGTATGCAGTCCCCCCCCCCCCCCCCAACAAGGAAGTGTTGATTGACAGATTCCAGAGGAGAGGGCGACGGACAGACAGTCCAGCTGGTGCCGTAGTAAAGGAAAGAGCCGAGATAGCGGTCGGTCTGAAGGCAACGCCAGGGTTTTACCCGGTTAAATGTTTTTATTCAAATACTATTCGTTACAATTATAAATTAGTGCCGTGGATGTCACTCTTGTGAAACGTCCCGCTCCAAACTTTACATGTACATTAGGTCAGCTGATATTACCTCCCACCTTCACCGCTAGAGGCGCTGCTAGCGAGCGAAAGGGCAAATTTGCAAATAACTCAACGAATATTCGGGATAGAGACCTGAAATTTTCACTATAAGTTTTTCCAGTTTCTACTATATATACTATATATCTTCAGATTAGTTACGTATTGTGGACGTGTATAGCCGACAAACATACATACATACATATATACATACATACACTGACTTTTATATTTATAGGGATATATTATTTTTATTAAACATTTTTCTATAAAACACACATCTAAAAATCGAACATCCTTCTCCTAATACTATATAGGACATTTAGGACAATATATCTATTCTGAATCTAAATCTTTTGATATTTTTCCGAGTTTGAATCTTTAAGAATCATGTTTTCATATAAATTCTATGAATATTTTATACGAATATTTTATACCCTTGTATTATACAAGGGTTGTATTGAAAATAGAGCAATCCATAAATAAATATGAGGGGTGTCCCATAAGTCCGTGGACCGACATATAAAGAAAATGACTAATAAAATGAATATGATTTATTTTTCAACATAATCCCCTTTAAGGTCTATACACTTTTTTCCAGCGATGTTCTAATGCTTTTATGCCCTCCAAAAAGAACGATGTTTCAAGTGGCTCAAAAAATGAGGTTACAGCATCAATGACCTCTTCATCTGACATAAAATGAATGCCAGAAAGTGATTTTTTCAAATGAGGAAATAGGTGGAAGTCAGACGGAGCTAGATCTGGTGAATAGGGTGCATGTGGTAAAAGTTCAAAGCCAAAATGGCTTGCAGCGACCGATGACTCGGATCATTGTCTTGATGGTAAACAATCTTCCTGGACAACATTCCTCTTCTCTTTTCCTTGACAGCTTCTCGTAGTTGCTTCACAGGATTTGCATAATAATTGTCAGTGATGGTTTGACCCTTATTCAGAAAGTCTAGAAGAAGTACACCATCGGAATTCCAAAAGACAGACCATAACCTTCCCTGTTGATGGAACTGTCTTGGCTTTCTTGGGGGGAGGAAAACCGGAGTGTCTCCATTGCATGGATTGTTGCTTGGACTCTGGTGTAAAGGGATGGGCCCAAGTCTCATCCATGGTAACAAATCTACTGACAAATTCCTCTGGATTGGCTTCAAATAACGCAAGATTGTCCGAAAATAACTTTCTCTTTACAACCTTTTGATCGGGTCTCAAAAGTTTTGGAACCCAACGGGCAGAAAGCTTCCTGAGGCCCGAGTGTTCTCTCATGATCCGATCCACTGTTGTTTTTGGAATACCCAAGGTCTCTTCTATCCGACGAACTGTCATTCTTCTGTCCAACATAACCAAAACATGTATCTTGTCGATGTTTTCTTGAGTAACTGACTCAACAGGTCTTCCTGGTCCATGTTCGTCTTCGGTGCTGATCCTCCCTAATTTAAAAGCAGCTACCTATTTTTTTACTGTGCTATAGGAAGGAGCATCTTCCCTTAATGTATCTACCATACCCTTATAGATTTCCTTCGGCGACATTCCTTTCTTACAAAGATATTTTATTACAGCACGAATCTCGTTTGTCTCCATTTTAGAAGATTCCTGTTTCTTGTCCTCTTTCAGAACCTATAACAACAACACAAAAAAGGTTAGTTGTATAAACTTAAAAAATTACATATCTTTATATAAGGCTTTAAGGTATATATGGTAAAATTTATTAGCTTCAAATATTTCGTTCTCATGGTCGGGCCACGGACTTATGGGACACCCCTCATAAATCTTTAATTAAAAAGGCATTATATTGGATCAAAATATCATTTATTTTACCAATATTTCAGTTGGCTGAACGCCAACCTTTATCAAGGTATTATAACATATTTAATGTGTGTCAACAACAAACTCAGCTCCACACATTAATATGTTATAATACCTTGAAAAAGGTTGGCGTTCAACCAACTGAAATATTGGTAAAATAAATGATAATTTGATCCAATATATGCCTTTTTAATTACAAGGGTTGTATATTTAGATAAAAAAAGGCGCATATATTGGATTGAATAAAATATTTATCTGCCAATATTTCGGTTGGTTGAATATATGGATCGCTCTATTTTCAGAATGATATTACGTATATTCTATATACAGTTACGAGCGTCATTCTTCATCTCCTAATCATCTCTGTCACCGTTTGCTTTTTTTTTTTTTTTGGAATGGCGCCCTCCTATTGGTTGGCTACAATCACGCCACCTTTGCCCCCCCATCATGTCCCCCCCACTCGCTTTTAGGTTTTTGTAACTATTGTGTTGGAGCGGGTCGCTCCTTAAATAAATGCATATATTAGTTAATAACTAAATGGAATCCTCTCTTTCTTTTTCTCAGTAAGAGACGCCTACGGAAGCCAACAGTACATAGACAGATAAAGCACATAGGCTATAGTTATTAACTAATATATGCATTTATTTAAGGCGCCAATTTATAATTGTAACAAATAGTATTTGAATAAAAACATTCAATCGGATAAAACACGGGCGTTGCCCGGGTCATTCGGCTAGTAGATTTATAAATACAAAAATGCTTTGATTATGCTTGATTCAAAAATAGAATCGTGGTTTAAGAGGGACAAGATATTGCTACAATTTTAGAGTATAAAAATCCAATAAAAAGGGAGCACTTCAAGTTCACTTTATAATGATAATAGGAATAATTTTAGAATTCTTTGAAGAGGTAACAGAAAAGGTTACCTTATAGAAAATCTAGATTCAAATATATTTCTCCAAATAGCCCCAATTTGAGGCTACTTAAAAACAAATAAAACTTCATTTATATATGTAAATAATAATTTGTATATAAAAATAGTATATATCATCAATTTATTAACGTGATACTTCTGTTGAAGGACTGACAAGTCCGAAAGCTTGAAAATAAAAAAAAATTGAACAAGAAACTTAACCCTGGAAGCTTTATTTATTATATATTACTATATTTATTAACGATTCTGGATTCAATTATATTATTTTAAATTCTAAAATTCCAAGTTAATTTACTTGAATCAAATTTGGTCCATTGTTTGAAGAAAAAAAATGGATTGTTGTGTGAGGAATTATTTTAAAAAAATTATCAAAATTCGTATAAAGTATGAAGATTTAATGGGAATATTCGGCAGAGACCTCTTTAAAAATATGCAACCACAAACTATTTCCATCAAGGGGGTAATTAGGGCTTTATCGATCACCATGAGATATACAAGGTATGTCCCATAAGTTCCCGGACTGGGTCCATAAAAAAAAAAGGTAAGATTTTTTTTACATTTTTTTATTAAAACTTTTCAAAGTAATCCCCCCTTGCTTCAACGCACCAGCGCCATCGTTTCTCTCAATTGTCGAAACAGTTTTTATAAGCCTCTTTTGGAATGCTCTTCAATGCTAACGGCGATTTTTCTATTATGTCATCCCTGGTGTCAAAATGTCTTCCTTTTAGAACTGCTTTAAGTTTGGGGAACAGGAAAAAGTCATTTGGTGCGATGTCTGGGAAATAGGGTGGTTGAAGTAGGATTTGTGTCCCGTTTTTCGCCAAAAAGCTAGTCATCAAGTGCGCTGTGTGAGGGCGAGCATTGTCATGGTGTAGGATCCAGCCACCATTAGTCCATTTTTCTGGCCTTTTTTTTCGAATCGCATCCCTTATACGGCGAAGAATGCCCAAATACATTTCCTTAATAACTGTTTGGCCTGCAGGAAGATACTCGTGATGAACAATGCCCTTGTTATCCGAAAAAGCGACCAGCAACACCTTGTTTCTGGATTTTTTGGGTCTAGGCTCACCCTAACCTCTCCACTCGGCAGATTGAGGTTTGGATTCAGGTTCATAGCCATAGACCCATGTCTCGTCGCCTGTGATTATCTTGTCTTTCCATTCTGGATCCGTTCTTGTCATTTCCATCATGTCCTCACAGGTTGCAAGCCGACACAGTTTTTGCTCATTGGTGAGGAATCTTGGGATGAATTTTGCAGGAGTCTTTTTGAGCTTCAAATCTTCGGTTACGATCCTTCCAATCGTTGTTTTAGAGATGCCTGTGTCTTGCTCTAGCTCCAGCAAAGTGGTTCGAGGATTTTCTTTTATCAAATCGGTGATTTTTTGCACATTTTCATCAGTCCTTTGAAATTTTGGGCGTCCTTGACGAGGATCATCTTCAATGGAAATTCTGCCAGCTTTAAATCTAGAATGCCATTCAAAAACAGTTGTTCTCTTTGGGGCGTCATTGGGGAATGCTTTATTAAGCATTTCAAAAGTTTCGGTTGCTGATATTTGAAGTTTCACACAAAATTCTATGCAAATCCTCTGCTTCAATTTTTGTTCCATCGTAAAATCGCCGCAGCGCTAGGTGTGACCTTTAAATAAATTAGAATAACCTTGGCGCGCGCGCAAGTACCGCCTCGATATTGGTACCACCGTGTAGCCAGATATTTTTTCTATAAAAAACAGTCAAATTCATTTACATTTTTCATTTTTTTTTTTTTATGGACCCAGTCCGGGAACTTATGGGACATACCTTGTACAATGTGCAAAACAACTTTATTTATGAAAAAATAGCATAAATATGATATAGTGGGATAAGGTACATAAATTACGAAAGAAAAGGCACATCCTTATCGTGCAACTAAAAATTGCACCTTCAGAATGGAAATTTCCTATAGATGACACTAGCCATCAGCAACTTTCAGTTGCACGATAAGGAAATGTCTTTTTTTCTTTCGTAACTTTTTTATATTTGATTCGAGGTTATAACCGTGGTTTGAAGGAACAGATATTGCTAAGAATTTAGAGAATGAACGTTCAAGAAAGACTCTATAAATGTTTCAGGTGAAAATAAGAAAAATTTGAAGATTTCGTAGACGCCAGGAAATCATCAAAGTTAAAAGATACACCCAAACACCAAAGAAAACAACATTGCTAGAAATTTTTAATATTAAATCTACCAAGAGACGCAATAAAAATATATAGACAAGAAAGATATATTACGTATTTTATATCACTTTCAGATAGTGTCGAAACAAAGCTATCTAAAAAAATCAATAAAAAATCGATTTTTATTAATAAATTTGGTGTATATATTCTATGATTTTTTAAAAATTCTAAAATTTCAGAAGAATTTATTTGATTTAACGTTAGAATCGTAGTTTAAAATAACAGATATTATAAAATAAAAGGATTTAAAAGCGCGAATGTTTCTTTTATACATAAAACGAACTTCTACTGTCCTTACTGCGATGAAAAAATATATTGGGAGGGCTTGGCTCATCAGTGGTGAACCCTCCCAGCGGTTTCGCCAATTTAATCCACCAGACCGCTTCTCAGAGCTCTAATATTGTATTGGATCATTCTGCTTTTATATGCTACACTGAAGGATGGAATCTTAGAAATGATTTTCAAGTAAACTATGGACATAAGCTTATAGGACAGTAGAATTATATTCAAATATTTGCTTCGAGCAATGCTCTTCAGCAAACTATAAAGACAAGGCCATTAGGAATAAATTAACACAAAGCAATAACGCGCCATCTATACATATAAAATAAAAGGATTTAAAAGCGCGAATGTTTCTTTTATACATAAAACGAACTTCTACTGTCCTTACTGCGATGAAAAAACAGATATTACTAAATAATTGCTAGAGTGTGATAATTTTTCTAATGAAAATAAGAGAAATTCAGAAAAAAATTGAGAGACAAGAAAATATAAATCCAAACTACCAAAGTGAACAATATTGCTAGAATTTTAGAATATTGATGTAAATGTACTTAGAGTTACGCAGACGTATAAAAATAATTAAATTGTGTATATATTTATTTATTGGGTTTTGACTAGGACTAGAGTAAATACATTCTGTCGAGAGATATGTAAATTTTGATTGTTTAATTTTTGAATTAAATTTGTTTTGTTAAATTGCTTTTATATAAATATTTTTAAAGAAGGTAAATAAACTTCTTTTTTTAAAAAATAAGTTCTGATATTTTTTTTTATTTTGTTTAAATAAAATGTGCTTATACTATTTCTAATAAATTATTTAATAAACAAAATAACAATGGCGACGAGGATTTCGTTCGAACCATATATAATGAAAGAAGAACCTTTTGAAAATTATATTCAACGTTTCAAACAGTACATCTCTGTGAATGAAATCGAAGGTAAGAAGATTGCTCCCTTTTTTATTATTTCTCTTGGAACAAATACTTATAGTATTCTAAAAGAATTGATCGCACCTAGAGATGTTTGTGCATTAGAATTCGAAGAAATTGTGAGTGTTTTAATTGTTCATTTTATACCGAAGCTAAATATCATATTTTGAAAGATATGAATTCAGCCAATTGGTTCAGGAACATGGCGAAATAATAGAAGATTATGTCCTTAAATAAAAATAAAAAAACAGGCTAATAGGTGTAACTTTGGTGGTTTGAATTTTGAAGAACAATTAAGGGATAAGTTCGTTTCAGGAGTTTCTAGTCAAGGTATTTTGAAAAGATTACTGCAAGAGCCTGAGCTCACTCTTTTAATATGGCGTTAAATATTGCTACCACAATAGAAACGGTAGATTGTAATGTGCTGAAAATGAAATCTTATGCTGAAACTAAAGAAATAAACAAATTACATTCTAAGTGCAAACATTGTGGAAAGATGAATCATCATTCGGACAAATGTTTTTAAAAAAAGTCTTTCTGCTATTCTTGTAAACAATTGGGACATATATCGGATGTATGTCATTCAAAGTCTAAGAACAGATAATTTCAATCAAAAAAGAATAGTGAGTCCATCAATAATATAGAATATCTTACTAATAAATTTCAGAGTATTTTGTATGTCTTCGACATAAAATTCTTAGCAGAAATTGACACTGGTGCGGCTTTAACAACTATGTCAAAAGATCTATTTTAAAAATATTTTGAACATATTAAATTGTTTCCGTCTAAATGTTATTTAACTGATTATCAAGGAAAGGGCATTTCCTCTATTGGAGAATGTGAAGTAGAAGTAAGATTTAAAAAAATAAAATAGGCCATTTAAACTTAATAATAACAGATATTAAAAATAATAAATTTCTCATAGGAAAAGACTGGATAGTATTTTTTGATATGGTACAAATTGATGTCCAACAAAATAATAATTTTGGAATTAAATATACTAAGGGAACTGAAATACCTCTTGCAGATTTTATTTCAAGATTTCCAAATCCTGAAAAAGGTGAGAAGGAAGAGGAAATGGGAGAAATATTATTAATAGAAAATTCAATATTAGATTACGTCTTGGTATCAGACAAAACCCAAGAAGATCCAAACTCTTGGAAAACTATATAAATTAATCAAGTATGATAAGTATGATATTGACTCAGATGTAGATATAAAACCTTATCTTAGAATTAAAAACGAGATAACAATAGTAAGAAATTGCCTATTTTTCGGAAATAGAATTATAATCCCCGATTCCTTAAGAGAATATGTTTTGAATATCATTCATGGAAATCATATTGGAATAAATAAAATGAAGACTCTGGCCAGAAGTTTTGTCTATTGGCCAGGAATGGATGAGCAAATTGAAAAATTGTCTAAAAGCTGTAGCATTTGTATGGAAAACACATCAAAGCTGCCAAACCTGGAATTTACTGAGTGGACTCCACCAAACAAAGTTTGGAAGAGGATTCATCTTGACTATTTCTATTTTGCGGGAAAAACCTTTTGATATTAGTGAATGCGCATTCTAATTGGATAGAATATCAAATGGTTCCAAATACATCGACGGGATTCTGCATAGACTTTTTGAGAGAATGTTTAGCGAGATATGGTATCCCGGAGGTGGCGGTAATGGATAATGGGGCCCCGTTTATAAGTTATGAAATGAAGACATTTTTCGAAAGAAACGGCATACATGCGATGTTTAGCCCCGCCTACCATCCAGAGAGCAACGGACTAGCGGAAATGTCTGTAAGAGAGATAAAAAAAGCTATGAGAATAATTATTTCGGAGGAAAGAGAATTACCCCTTGGGTTTGCTTTGATAAAAACATTATATGCCTATAGATTGAAACCTTTGACTAGAACGGAAAAATCCACTGCTGGAATATTTTTAAATCACGAGATTAGAACGAAGATTTCCATGTTGAGCAAGAAATCAGTAAGAGTAGGGAGATTGAAAAATAAAAAACAGAGCAATATCTACAAAATAAATGATAGAGTAAGATACAGATGGATGGAAAGAGGAAAACCGAAATGGATGTTTGGGATTGTAAAGAGAATAGTAGGAAGCAACAGCTGTATGATAGAAACTGATGGAATTGAGAAGAAAGTACACACTAACTATATGAGGAGAAGTATGGAGAGAAAGGATGTTTCGTCATCAGAAGAAGGAATAAGCTACCCAAGGCCTCAGACGTCAAGTCCCCTGACTCCTGCTACAATAGTAGCAGAATCTACACCTTCCCGGAGATATCCACTACGAGAAAGGAGACCACCGGATAGATACATATGTACCTTAATAAGTGTTGCTATCAAATTATAAAACTATTTTAGAGGCGTAATATTCTTTTTTTAAAATAAAACAATTTCTACTGTCCTTACTGCGATGGAAAAATTAAAGGGAGGGCCTGGCTCATCAGTGGTGAACCCTCCCAGCGGTTTCGCCAGTAATTTTTCCATCGCAGTAAGGACAGTAGAAATTGTTTTATTTTAAAAAAGAATATTACGCCTCTAAAATAGTTTTATAATTTGATAACAGATGGCGCTCTAGTACATCGTAAGTGTTGCTATCTTAAAAAAGGGGGAGTTGATGTAAATGGACTTAGAGTTACGCAGACGTATAAAAATAATTGAATTGTGTATATATTTATTTATTGGGTTTTGACTAGGACTAGAGTAAACACATTCTGTCGAGAGATTTGTAAATTTTGATTGTTAAATTTTTGAATTAAATTTGTTTTGTCAAATTGCTTTTATGTAAATATTTTTAAAGAAGGTAAATAAACTTCTTTTTTTTTTAAATAAGTTCTGATATTTTTTATTTTGTTTGAAATAAATGTGTTTATACTATTTTTTTTTCTAATAAATTATTTAATAAGCTAAATAACAAATATAAAACAGATTATTTGAAGATCTGTTGTTATAGAAGATATATAATACTAAATCCATTATTTTCCGGTGTCATCTCCCACTATATCATATAATGCAAATATCTAGGTGAAGAAAGAGAAAAAACTCTTGAAAACTCCTTCTGGAGACTTAGCAACCCACTGAAGACGCTGAGAACTATTTCAGAAATGAAAAATATAGCAATAGAACTCTATAATTTCTACAGTTCAATTGTAAATAGATTCATACATAAAAGGGTAAGTGAGGAAAGTTTTAGAACGGATGTGCAAATAAATCCTTTTAAAACAAAGGCTCACGTGCACATGGGGAAAGGGAGAAAAATAATTACTGTGGTATTTTGTTGTTGTATGGCGAACCCATACAGGGCAATGGGCCCTAAATAAAAGCCTTTTTTGTTGTTGTTATTTTCAGGTGTCACCAAAACAGGAACATCTTAAAATCAACCAAAAACTATATTCATTAATAAATATATTGTTTATATATTTTGAACACTAACTTACTCGTTACCTAAGTGACGTGGAAGGATGGTCTAAACCGTTGGTTTTCGGCCGCTATGACCTAGGTTCGATTCCCGCATTAGGCACTTTTTTTCTGATTTAAAAAAAATTATCCAATGGCCTACGATTCTTGCAAAGGTTCAAACCTACCAGCGAGTGCAAGTAACCAAACGGGGCTCTGGCACATTTGTAAATGCAAAGTCGAATTGCTTTTCACGTGTGTAGACATGTGGTGCACTTACAGAAAAAGCAGTCGCTTACCTCTACTCACCATGTTTATCATGGACTGTACCACGTGTACTAGGGATAAGATAAGTAACGTAAAAGCGACAGCGTTTAACCGTCGAAGTGATGTACAAAGCGTCAGAGTTTGGAAAACGTAAATGACCTATAAGTGGTGAACGAGGTTCATTTTCAAGGTTAGTATTTGCAAATTTAAATTCATTAAACTAATTAAAAACTATTCTAATAGAAGGAGGATTATCTCCTTAAGCTTTCATCATTCTTCTATGGGATTCTTTAGAAGTTAAAATAATTTTATAATCATAAAAGATCATGGCGCTGTAAATTTCTCTAGTTAACTCCATTGTGACTGATGCAATGTTTAGAAATTCCCGCTGTAAATAGCGACTTGAAGGGGATGATGCCTATGCGAGTGGAAGAGCTCGTAACTCGTGGCTTGAGGAGATCACGCCACTTACTGATAGAATAAACATACCTTTTTGTAAGTCATTTAAAACTCAACGTCTAAGTTTATTTCTGACAATTTGACAATTGAAACAAATTTTATTGACTTATTGTAAATGATTTACATTTAAAATGGAAATAAAACTAAAATATAGATTACCATGCGAGGGATGTGCTTCGGCGAGTGAGCCTTCTTTCCCAGGCAATGAGCGAGTCCTCCGGTCAGCCCAACCTGTACGAAGTACCGGTAGATGATGGATTTAGCCGACGCCAGGATGGCCAGGTCGTCATCTTCGAGGCCAGACCCGAAAATCCAGGCCCGCAAGTCAGGGGGTCGCCCGAGGACACTGAAGGCTTCGATGATGAGGGGCGTGATACGCCTGCAGCTCCAGTAGTGATGGTCAAGGGAGCGATCCAGGGAACCGTAGGCCTGGCAAGTTTATTTCTGGAGTATTCAGCTTCTTGAATCATTACAAGGCGAGTTTCTCAGTGGTACAGACTTCTTTGGGGTATATCTCCGCGACATCCTACTTTTCATTTATTTTCATATAAAGAAAAACTGTCACCTCTCTCAGAAATCCAACCTACAAAGAAAAGGAATTTTATTCATCATAATATGCGCCACTTCTGTTTTCCGCCCCCCTATCAGACTTCCTATAGTTTGCGTGGGACTTCCTCTTTTCAATTTCCTTGATTTCCCTTCATTGAAATTACTTATATAATTGACTTTCTTTGATGATATTCATCAACATATTATGATACATTAGCACGCCATCTGTTATCAATATTCGAAACTATAATAGACAGGTATGATTCTTTTTAATAATAAACAATATCTACTGTCCTTAATGCAATAGAAAAATTAATGGGAGTACCTGACTCATCAGTGGTGAATCCTCCCAGTGGTTTCGCCAGTTTAATCTACCATACCGCTGTTATATTGAATTTTTCGATCTTCATTTTATAGTCATACTGTTGCTAGACTCTTGGAATGGGTATTTTAGATGAACTATTATATATAGATTGCTCGAAGCATTTTATATATTTATAAATGTATGTAATTCTGCTGTCCTCAAAGCTTATGTCCATAGTTATTCTAAAATACTCATTGCAAGATTCTAGCAACAGTATCACTATAAAAGGAAGATCGAAAAATGCAATATAATAGCGGTATGGTAGATTAAACTAGCGAAACCGCTGGGAGGGTTCACCACTGATGAGCCAGGCCCTCCCATTAATTTTTTCATTGCAGTAAGGACAGTATATATTGTTTCTTTTTAAAAAGAATCATACGCGTCTATAATAGTTTCGTATTTTCATTAAAATATGTTCACTTTAGCACTTATTTCATTAGAATCCAGGCATTTTTGTTGCAAGAACGATACATAATTCTGTTCTTATAAAGGATGGCAAAACCATTGTATTAACTTCTAGGTTAGAATCTGGATTAAAATTTATTTTTCAATATTTGATAATTTTTATATTCAAACCATATGAAAAAGAGTTAGAAACATATTTATACTATCAGTGTTAACTGACATAAGATTTAATAATTTTTTTTTGAATAAATGAAAAAAAAAAATAGCACGATTATTAAAATTGTACTGGGTTCAGATGGTCAGATTTAGGGGCAACAAAATCTTCTCACGATGGTGAAACTGTAAGTTGCTGATGCACATCGAAATAAATAGCACTGAGGGCTGATTCATTCTTCAGATTATTTTATATCCGACAGAAAGCGCAACCCATTAAAGACTAATTTGCACGATCAGGAGAAAGCTTTATATTTTTTTAACTTTGTATATTATATATTTGGTCGCAGTGGTACAGCCTAGTCCACGCTGACGAGCGCCAAAAGCGCGAAACGCGTTCGTGGATGGCTTTTCTTGATTTATCAAGAAATTGGGTTGGGCCAAATATCAGGGAAACAGGCTAAATCAATATTTAGTTGATTTCTGTTCCACTAGATGGCGCTCTGCCTTCTGTAAAGCACATGTGCTCCTGGTCAGAATATGCCTTTTTTAATTTTTATATAAATGTGTGTATGTGTGTGCGTGTGTTCCAAAAGACGCACCTCTCCCATTAAATATGCATTAAAACAATTAAATAATGTTATCACCCCAATAAAATTCGTCACAACACCATTTATGACAAATTCAGATAAAATTCCATCCTGTATACCATGGTTTTGGGCTATTGTTCTTTTCAGTAGAGTTCTTTATGTTGTAATGTTATATAAATATAACTTGGAGAAGGGGGTATATTAGCATGTTTTCTTCAATAAGTGACTTATACCTAGGAACAATAATGTAGTCAATAAATATGTTAATGAGGGTAGGCCTAGTGACGTAACCCCTGCCACAATATTTCTCTAGTTGTAGAGCGAGCATCTTTGACTTCAACTCTGAATTTTATATTTTATTGAAGTTTCATTGTAGTTCTTACTATTTGTCTTCAGTTAGAATTTTTGCATCATCTTATAAAAGAGGCCTTCATATTGTAACGTAGAAAGACAAACTTCAGAATGACACAGCAATTTATTTAATACTTTCGACCCGAGGGATGCGAATTCGCGTCCTTGCCGACGTTTTGCCGTATGTTCATTAGGTCAGCTGACATCCCACTGATAGATAGACAAGAAGGTATGTTACAATATCCCAGTGGACGCGAATTCGTGTCAGCCGCCGGTGATTTTATATTTAATTTTGAAAATCGAGGACGTGAATTCGCATCCCTCGGGTAGAAAGTGTTAATGTAAAACCAAATTAAAACTAAGTAAGATGGCAGAGAGACAATGAGAAAATTTTACAGTATATTAAAATATAGATATCGAAATTTAAAAAATCTTTTCATGGAATAGTAAATAATATGCTACAATATGTCGCACTCTGTTTTTGATGAATATTCTTCGAGTATAGCGATGTGTGTATTGATAACTTGTGATCTTCACTTACCAATGTGCTGTGGAACATTCTCTATTACCCCCATTACATTCTGTACTGGGATGATAAACAAAATATATTGTTTTTATACATCATTCTAAAAGGAGAGGTGCTCTTTTGACATGTGAATGACTTCCTACCTCAACTTTATGTTGTATTTCGGCTTGAAGTTCGGCCCTTCATTACCTTAAACAACCTTTTTGGAAACTTTGTAAGAATTCGTAATTATTCTCGTAAGATGTCATGAAATCATCATTCACCTGCACTGATGAAGGCCATTACTTGAAACCGTTGCATACAGGTTGTTGGCTTTTGTCTGAATTTGCCGAAACTGGTATTAAGGGACATTCTTTAGCATCATCTTAACGTTTTTTACTGGTGGTTAAACAAAAGGTATGATGGCGATTTTAATGGGAGAGGTACGCTTTTTGTATACATATATTTGCGTGTATGAAAATAGAAGGTAAGAAGAAATAAGAGGAAAATGAAAAGGAATTCCTTGACCACTCAAATAAGCATTCCAGATAGCAAAGCGCCATCTTTCGGAAGATTTGGGGTCATTCCACTATATTGGACAATTATTTTTTTAATAAATCAAGTAAGGTCAATCAAACACATTAAGGCTGTAGGACAGTGTAATGTAATCTATACCTATCCAAGCGGTCGATTGGGCCTCCATATATGATGTCAAGTAGCTTTGCAACTCCGGTCACAAGAAGCTCCATGGGACACCTGTCAATCATCCCTAGACTCCGGGGGACCACAGGTGTGAGGGGTTCTCGGAATCTTATCGGCAAATAAGGAAAACAGGACCGTGGCTGACGACGCTCATTATAATTATCTTTACCTTGGGATAAGTTTTTATCTCTCTCCCTATAAATACCTATTGTATTATAAGGGGGTCGGTGGAAGGATGGTTTAAACCGTTGGTTTTCGACCGCTACGACCCAGGTTCGATCCCCGCATTGGGCACATTTTTTATGTTAAAAATGCTACAATGGCCCCCGATTCTTGCAAAAGTCCAACCCCACCAGCGA
Organism: Cordylochernes scorpioides; assembly: GCA_030710605.1. Taxonomy (NCBI): domain Eukaryota; kingdom Metazoa; phylum Arthropoda; class Arachnida; order Pseudoscorpiones; family Chernetidae; genus Cordylochernes; species Cordylochernes scorpioides. The sequence goes on from CP092869.1 coordinate 19,893,776, forward strand.
GTGCAAGTAACCAAACGGGGCTCTTGCACATTTGTAAGTGCAAAGTCGAACTGCTTTTCACATGTGTAGACATGTGGTGTACTTACAGTAAAAGCAGTCGCCTACTTCTACCCACCATGATTATCATGGCCTGTACCACGTGTACTAAAGATAAGAAAAAAAAAAACTCTTGTATATAATTTTATTGGAGAACTAAAAGGTAAATACCCACCTTTATAATAAATTAATTATTCCCAAATTTTCCCTTGTTTTATTTATCTCTGCGACAAAATGAAGGAACGAATTAACAGACCAAATTTGAGAGAATACTCTGAAATATGTGAAAATACAGAGATAAAGAAAGCCGAGAAGAGGTTAGGCAGTGGAAAAAGAATAAAAGCACACTCTGATTGGCTTTTGACTCAATGTACGTCAATAGCTTTCTTCTTGGTAAGCAGACAACGAACTTACGTAATTTTGGCACGTCGCCATTTTGTTTGCTGGTGTAGCAGGAGCGTAGAGGTGGGTGTTTGCTCTTCTATCTTTGTACCAATATTTTAGTATATATATTTATTCGTCTGTTCTATATACTTTAACGTATTACTACAATCTTCTTTTGTTAATAGTTATCAGTATAAACAAATATTTAGATTTTTATATATATATGGTTTAGTTATTCAAATTTTGTTGTGCTATTGCGTATTCAAAATGCATTAACACTTTCTCAATAATTTATTCTAAAGCCTGAATATTAATTAATAATTTATTAAAATATAAAATACCTGTTCGTCTATGGTTTTTGACTTCGAATACTATACAATTAAGGTTTTTTTTTAACTCAACTAGCATACTGTATTTTACAGCTTTGTTTGTTGATTACCTAACATTCACATTTTGTTGCGTGTATATGTGTAGTGATATATATATAGGCATATAAAATGCAATATAACAGCGGTATTGTATATTAAACTGGCGAAACTGCTGGGAGGGTTCACCACTGATGAGCCAGGCTCTCCCATTAATTTTCCATTGCAGTAAGGACAGTATAAATTGTTTAATTAAAAAAAAATCATATACGCGTCTATAATAGTTTCGAATTTTATTAACAGATGGCGTGCTAATGTATCATAATGTATATATAAGTATTTTAAAAATTGAAATCGCGTAATACATTTAAAGAAGATAAAAATTTCCCATATGGAACGTTTAGATCTAAATTTCAAAACTATATCCTTAGATGGCTATGCAATATCTTCTATCTATGTAAAATATAATTGTATTTCAGATAAAGAGATTCCCGTGAATAAATCTTTGATTAGAAAGAGAGACAAATTGTTACACCAGGTTGCGGCTTGGCAGAATCTTCAACCTTGATTATCTCCTGTGCTGGGTCTTCCATCTTACCAGAGCGTGTTACAACCATCCTACAAATTTATATAAGTGGAGATAGCTCTACTTTAAGTAGCCTCCAGAAATATTTATTTATTTCTCACATCAAAGAGAGCAGAGAAGTCACACAGTGTACCAAAATACAAATAATGATTTTATAATACACAAATCTGTTTATAATATATATATATGTCATAATTTGTATATAATTAAATGCAACCCCGACCCACTATGTATGTACCATGTATGATTTTCAAAGATTTAATAAAAGAATAAGGTAACTGGAGGAAAGAAAGTAACAAAAGACATAGAAAGTAGATCTAGAGGAGAGCATATTTATTAATAACGACGCAGTTAACCTTCTGACCCCAGGTCCCTGCGAGCTAAGTTTAAACCAACACTTCCTGGAAAAACAGGGCGTATCTAGTGACCAGAAGTTATAAATGTTAAAGCTAACACCCAATATTTCCGGCAAAGACAGGACGTATCTAATATCCGTCGAAGTTATAAGCGTCAAGCTACCCGACACTTCCTGACCCAGGCCGGGCGTAACTAACACTAAAGGAAGCCGCCGGCCAATCAGAAGATAGCATCTAAACAGGTCAACCAATAGGGAAAGATCAAGTGATCATCTCTCAACCAATCAGAGAGAAACTGAGTCTTGGTGTTAAATCGGAAAGCAAGAATGGTCAGTTACGTTTTCGCTCTCATAGGAACAACACCTACAGTTGTTCAGTGGCTCTCGCCGAGTTCGGACAGTTGCTCCTTCGCTTCCAACAAGGTAACATCTACTCTAGAGATCTCTCTCTCTCCGCTCATTTCATCTAAATCCCATCATCGCCATGTGATCAACTAATTAATAAGTCAAATCGCTCAACTCTTCTCAAGCTTTCTTCCCTCCAACGCAGTTGCCTTTTATTTTCAAACCTCATCATGTGTCCTGATTATTCCTAACTGTGTGCTTCACTTACCACTCAACGACTGCGCTTCAACCAATCCTCACCATTCAAATCGAACAACAAGAAATTCCGCAACGATATTGCCACAGAACGGTTAAATCGACAGGATTCTACAACAGTGTAATACATCAAATATTATAGTGTAATAACAATTGCATCATATTACACAGAGTCGACAGGATTCTACAACAGTGTAATACAACAAATATTATAGTGTAATAACAATTGCATCATATTACATATATTCTGTTTAATAAAATAAATAAATATAAAATATAAATTTGAATTTAAAATATATGAAAAATAATATTAAAAATTAAAATAAAATAGGTTCATTAGCCATGATGCAACAATTATAGGGGCCTTGATTATCTCGATGAAACCGTAAGTTCAAATTTGGTTCTTCACTTCTCCATTTGTCGCAATGTCATATGTCGCCATTCAGCAACTAGGAAAATTCTTTGTGATTGGATTTTTCCATCTCACTGATGGCCTTCTCACCATATGTCACCAGGTCAGTGACTGATAGTTCAACAGTTGTCCTTCAATCTGACTCTATGACCCTTTGTACTATCCTATAGTAAGGAAAGATATTACATGAGGTTATCAAATATAAGGAAATTACGATATACCTAGGGGGTTGGTGGAAGGATGGTCTGAAACCGTTGGTTTTCAACCGCTACGACTCGGGATCGAATCTTGCATTGGGCACTTTTTTTTATCATAAAAAAAAAAAATGCTCCAATGACCCCCGATTCTTGAAAAAGTCCAACCCCACCAGCGAGTGCAAGTAACCATACGGGACTCTGGCACATTTGTAAGTGCAAAGTCGAACTGCTTGTCATATGTGTAGACATGTGGTACACTTACAGTAAAAGCAGTCGCCTACTTCTACCCACCATGGTTATCATGGCCTGTACCACGTGTACTAGGGATAATAAAAAAATCAATATACTTTTATAAAATATCGAAAAACCTTCACAATAAGTTTCTTTCCGAAAATCAATTGTTGGTTGGAAGTTGATTCAGAAAAAACACAGCCACATCAACCAATGGTTTATTTATAATACAATATAATGCGGCTTATGATTGTAAAACGACATTTGAAAAATTATCCCGCATGTGTTTCTTTTAAACGAAAAATCGAAATTTATTTTTAACGAGAAATAACGATTGTGTGTTCGATTCCCATTCCTGGACACTTTTATCTTACCGTTTATCATTACTCTTTACAATTCATCCTTTCATACCTTATCCCTAAGGTTAGAAATAATCGTTATTTCTCGTTAAAAATAAATTTCGATTTTTCGTTTAAAAGAAACACATGCGGGATAATTTTCAAATGTCGTTTTACAATGGTTTATTTAATTCTCGACGTTTTAGTGACCTACTATCACTCTCCTCAGGGGAATGATTACTTTGAATCCTGTCTCTAAAGAGCAGGTCACTGAAACGTCGGGAGTTGAATCAATCATTGGTTGATGTGTCTTTATATTTTCTGATAAGTTTATTTATTACAAAACCATTTGATAAAGTTTTGCTATAAAAAACATATTTTGCGAAAGGTTTATCTATTATTTTTATAATACATGAGGATATTTTGGCTAATTATATGTGATATCTTTGGACCTCTGGGACCAGTGTTACATGATGAAACATGTGGTAGTAGATATCTGGACTATTTACAACAATTCCATGGTCTTAAATCATCATATATATATATATATATATATATATATATATATATAGTGTAAAAACTATATAACAAAATTATAACAGTGATTCTACTTTTAAAACCTAAGGAGCAAACTGATAATAATGATAACTTATATCAATTAGATTTGATTAGATTAGCAAGCTAAATCTAAATTAATTATAATAATAAATAGTTATTTAATTTTATAGTCCAGTTTTGTATTAAGATTATCTTCACTATTATGATCATTTAAATTCAAATTATAAAATTTGTAAAATGTTATTAATTTGTAGATAGAGAGAGAAAAAAAAAATCCTTTACTTCTAATACATCATCAAGTTAATTATATATTTATAATTAATAACAAAAAAATTAACAACGTAACGTCTTTTGCATCGGCTTTTACACGTCATATAGACATACTCTAATCCTATATATAGAATAATCGAAGTGAGAATATATATAATAGTTAGAAAAAAGAGAGAAAGACAGAACCATGCACTTTTAATCAAACTAATAATAAGGAAAAAAAAATTTTTGTAAAGAAGGTAGATAAGATTGTTAGTATATATATATTTTTATAATTTTATATTTTATCCTTTTTTTTTTTTTTTTAAAGATTTTTTAAGGTTTTTTTTTTATAATATGATTATAAATAGTTGTATTTAGTAATATATCTATAGTATGAATTAACATTTGTTATAAGTTTGGATATTATGTTTTGAAACCCTAATGGTAGACCAGACATACACAAAAAACTTTAAATTGAAATAAATTGGAAAAAGAGATCTGCTGGACCGGGGATCTTCAGATAAAAGTCCAACGACATTTCACCCCTTCTTTATTATGTCATAGATCTCTTTTAAACCGGATTTTATGTGTTAATATTAAGTTGTTTCAGTGAAATATTTAAATGAACATATATAACAGATACAAGTGTTAACAAATTCAAACTGTAAACCTACCTCGACCGCGGCGTCCTCCATTGTGAATATCTATTTCTGGCTGACACATGTTGCGGGAGGGGGGACATTTCAAATTTAGACCATTTATTCAGAATTTTTTTGAACAACAAGAAAATTAAAGAAGAAAGGAAAAATAGTTAAGGGAAGAAAGTTGAATTTCATAATCTTTACAGCTAGTTATGTCAAAATAACTGATTCAACATTTATTCATATTTTAATATTCCTTTAAAAAGGCAAATTATAAGAGTTTAATAAAGCTATTAATTGTGCAAATTCACCTTTATTTAACTTCCATTTTCCTCCCCAGAAATTGGAGATTAAACAAAATGAACTATATACTATAACACTTTAAAAATCTTGTGAAAAAATCTTTTAATCAGTTATTTAATCAAAGTTTTATTAACTGTTAAAGATTATAAATTTGTATTAGTAGAAAGTTGATTTCATAAATGGATCACACACGACATCTTTAAATACAGAAAAAATTAAACAAGCTACTAATAACATTAATATTATCATTAAATTTAATAACAATTTATTTAATCATATTAAATTTAATGATATTTTTAATAACCAAATCATCAATAATCTTTTCCCTATAAAAAATTTAAATTTCAAAACAATCTGGAGATACAACAAAAATATAGGTAATTTAGTTTGCAATTATAACCAATTTATTAATAATTTGGCAAATTTTAAAAAAATTAAATGTAATTGCAACAACTATATTGATAAATATAAGTTCTCAGGTCATATATTAACTAGCAATTTTTCTTTTTTAAATCCAGAATATCAGGAAATTTTAAATAAAGGGTATAAATATATACCTCAAATTAAACACAATTATAATAATACAATTAAATCTATATTAAAAGATATAGATATTTTCATAAATAAAACTAGTATAAAATACAGTATTCCAGAATTTACTTTTCTGGAATGGAAACATAATATAAAAAAGGAAATTATAAATTATTATAATAATACACTTAAATACACAAAACCTAATTCAAACATTCCTTCTTTTAAAGAAAATATAATTAATTTACAGAAGGACTATATTATCACTCCTATAGATAAATGTTCCAATAATTTATCTTTAATTTGTAAAAATCTATACCACGATATACTAAAAAAGGAAATTGATAATAATCATAAATACACTTTTGCTAGAACTACAGCCACAAAAATCAAAAAAGACATCAAAAATGTTGAAAATTCACTAAAAATTTATAATAACCACAAAAATCCAAACATACCAAAGTTCTATATAATTCCTAAACTACACAAAAAACCTATTTCTTTCAGAACAATCACATCTGGTATAAATTCAGTCATAAAAAATATTGATATACAATTAGCTTCAACACTACAATTTATTATAAATAAATTAACTAATAAATATAATTATAAATTTATCGACTCAAATAAAAAAATCATTAATTATTTAATGAACAATTGGACAAACATTGAAACAGTACACACATTTGACTTTGAGGACCTATATTCTAAAATAAATTTAAGAGATCTAAATAATAAAATAACCAATTTATTTAATGAATTCATTAATGACAAAACTTTCTACATTAAAATTATTCATAACAGATATAAAACAATTAAATTAGATCTTAAAACAGCAAAAACTCTACTGGAAACATTTTTAAATTTTAACTATATAGAATTTAAAAATAAAATATATATTCAATCAGAAGGCGTTCCAATGGGAACTTCTTCTAGTCCTTTATTAGCCAATCTGTTGTTGTTCTGGTACGAAAGAGAATACTTTCTACAAAATAATATTAATTGGCAAATATTCCGATATGTAGATGACATAAAAATATTTAATAATCCACAGTTTAAAAAATTAATACCTGAAATATATCCTAAATACTTGAAACTTAAGAACAATGAAAAAATTTATAGAAACAAAAAAGTTAACTTTTTAGACTTAAATATAGACCTTACAAATAGTGCTATTAGAGTTTATAATAAAAAGAGTAATTATAATTTCAATATTATAAAATACTGTAATATGAATTCTAATATATCATTAAATTGCTGTAAGGGTATATATTATGGTCAGTTTCTAAGATTTTATAGAATAAATAATATATTAGATAATTTCATAGATGATGTTAAAAATTTAAACATGGAATTTATTAAAAACAAATTTAGTATCAAACAAGTAAAATATTTCAACAGTATATCAATTATAAAATATTTAAAAAAAAATAAATGGAATTATCCATTTATGAAATCAACTTTCTACTAATACAAATTTATAATCTTTAACAGTTAATAAAACTTTGATTAAATAACTGATTAAAAGATTTTTTTACAAGATTTTTAAAGTGTTATAGTATATAGTTCATTTTGTTTAATCTCCAATTTCTGGGGAGGAAAATGGAAGTTAAATAAAGGTGAATTTGCACAATTAATAGCTTTATTAAACTCTTATAATTTTCCTTTTTAAAGGAATATTAAAAGATGAATAAATGTTGAATCAGTTATTTTGACATAACTAGCTGTAAAGATTATGAAATTCAACTTTCTTCCCTTAACTATTTTTCCTTTCTTCTTTAATTTTCTTGTTGTTCAAAAAAATTCTGAATAAATGGTCTAAATTTGAAATGTCCCCCCTCCCGCAACATGTGTCAGCCAGAAATAGATATTCACAATGGAGGACGCCGCGGTCGAGGTAGGTTTACAGTTTGAATTTGTTAACACTTGTATCTGTTATATATGTTCATTTAAATATTTCACTGAAACAACTTAATATTAACACATAAAATCCGGTTTAAAAGAGATCTATGACATAATAAAGAAGGGGTGAAATGTCGTTGGACTTTTATCTGAAGATCCCCGGTCCAGCAGATCTCTTTTTCCAATTTATTTCAATTTAAAGTTTTTGTGTATGTCTGGTCTACCATTAGGGTTTCAAAACATAATATCCAAACTTATAACAAATGTTAATTCATACTATAGATATATTACTAAATACAACTATTTATAATCATATTATAAAATAAAAAAACCTTAAAAAATCTTTAAAAAAAAAAAAAAGGATAAAATATAAAATTATAAAAATATATATATACTAACAATCTTATCTACCTTCTTTACAAAATTTTTTTTTCCTTATTATTAGTTTGATTAAAAGTGCATGGTTCTGTCTTTCTCTCTTTTTTCTAACTATTATATATATTCTCACTTCGATTATTCTATATATAGGATTAGAGTATGTCTATATGACGTGTAAAAGCCGATGCAAAAGACGTTACGTTGTTAATTTTTTGTTATTAATTATAAATATATAATTAACTTGATGATGTATTAGAAGTAAAGGATTTTTTTTTCTCTCTCTATCTACAAATTAATAACATTTTACAAATTTTATAATTTGAATTTAAATGATCATAATAGTGAAGATAGTTATTTAATTTTATAGTCCAGTTTTGTATTAAGATTATCTTCACTATTATGATCATTTAAATTCAAATTATAAAATTTGTAAAATGTTATTAATTTGTAGATAGAGAAAGAAAAAAAAAATCCTTTACTTCTAATACATCATCAAGTTAATTATATATTTATAATTAATAACAAAAAAATTAACAACGTATATATATAATAATAAATAGTTATTTAATTTTATAGTCCAGTTTTGTATTAAGATTATCTTCACTATTATGATCATTTAAATTTAAATTATAAAATTTGTAAAATGTTATTAATTTGTAGATAGAGAGAGAAAAAAAAAAACCTTTACTTCTAATACATCATCAAGTTAATTATATATTTATAATTAATAACAATAAAAATTAACAACGTAACGTCTTTTGCATCGGCTTTTACACGTCATTTAGACATACTCTAATCCTATATATAGAATAATCGAAGTGAGAATATATATAATAGTTAGAAAAAAGAGAGAAAGACAGAACCATGCACTTTTAATCAAACTAATAATAAGGAAAAAAAAAAGTTTTGTAAAGAAGGTAGATAAGATTGTTAGTATATATATATATATTTTTATAATTTTATATTTTATCCTTTTTTTTAAAAGATTTTTAAAGGTTTTTTTTATTTTATAATATGATTATAAATAGTTGTATTTAGTAATATATCTATAGTATGAATTAACATTTGTTATAAGTTTGGATATTATGTTTTGAAACCCTAATGGTAGACCAGACATACACAAAAAACTTTAAATTGAAATAAATTGGAAAAAGAGATCTGCTGGACCGGGGATCTTCAGATAAAAGTCCAGCGACATTTCACCCCTTCTTTATTATGTCATAGATCTCTTTTAAACCGGATTTTATGTGTTAATATTAAGTTATAAAAAACCTAAATAATTGCAATAAATAATTTAATGAATGAAAGGATTGTTTGCAAAAAGTTTATTTTATTCTTAAACTTGGCGAGCTTTCAGGCGTTAGCCTATCATCAGGCCGACATCGCAAATATACATAAAATAATACAAAATCTAAACTAAATATAGGCGTAGAACTGATCTTACCGGAAATAAACAAATCGTAATAAAATATATCGTATACACCGATACATGCAAATGTGCCGAAAACTTTAAAATAAAATAATATAATAAAAAATTTTTAAAAACAAATTTAAAACTATGAAATTTGAGATGGGCTAAGATTACATAAAAAAGGACTAAAATAAGATTTGTGGAATTTACAATAAGACAAAAAACCGACTATGAATTTATACAACTAATTTAGCTATGGGATATATGAAGGTACTGCTGTGGTAAATCGATCCTTCTGTTAATGCTCTTTTTATCGTTCGAAACCAAGGATTCTAGTATAAGTCTATTATGTTTGGAGAATATGTTTCGGAAGTAACACTTGACCTCCTGTAGGTTGAAATGGTGGCCTGTAGAATCCTCATGTTGATATATAAAAGATCTGCTATCTCGGTTCCTTACGTTTCTGATGTGCTCCTTAACTCTGGTACCGACAGTTCGGCCGGTTTCCCCCACGTAAGAAGCGGTACATTGTTGGCAAGATAATGAATAAACCGCATTATGCTGGTCACTCGATTCTGTCTTAACCTGAGATTTCGTGATTGGATGTCTGTCTAATTGGCCGATGGATCGAGAGCCTACAAAAACAGGCCTAATCCCAAATTTCCTCAAAACATCTGCTAGCCTTTGATTAGTAGGGGAATACTGCAAGTAGCAATTGGATCGATATACCTGCCGGTTTCGGGGAAGGAACCCTTTATAAGTGTGTTTCATCACAAATGAGGCTGGGAATCCATATCTCTGGAGGTTTCGGATGATATTGCTCTTTTCAATCTTTCTGAAGCCTGGAAGGGAGCAATGCGTGATAATTCTTTTTGTCAATGTTTTGACTATGGAAATCTTGTGACCTATCGGGCCAAATGAGTTGAAATTGAGGTATGACGGCTCTATTCCTTTCTTATAATAAACGGTCGAATGGTATTTGTGTTCGGTTCTGAGGATGAGTATGTCCAAATAAGGCAAGGCGGCCTCTGTCTCTGTCTCCATAGTAAATTTTATCTGGGGGTTGTAACTGTTCAGAGTGTTTAAAATTAGGTTTCCTTTGTCCTCTTCAAACTCGCAAAAGATGTCATCAATATAGCGGTGCCATCTTTTTATGCCAAGGTGTTTGAAGGTAGTGATCCACTTGTCTATTTTCAACATGACAATTTCAGCCGCTATCAATGAAAGTGGGCTCCCCATAGGGGAACCACAAATCTGTTGGTAGATTAGATCTTCAAACTTGAAATTATTCAATGAAAGGCAGAGCTGGAATAAAGTGACGACCCTATTGTTTTCAATGGAATCAGTAGAATTTTGGGCCAGTATTTCTTTCAGGTTTTCCATAATTAGATTGTGCGGTAGGCTAAGGAACAAGGATACAACATCAAAGGAGCCCATGATACATCCCGGATTTGGTTTGGAATTCCGTAATTTAATGATGAAATCAGGAATGTTACTGATGGAAAAGGAATTGTAAGAGCGTATCACTGGAGACAGGAATGAAGTTAAGAACCTTGATAATGGCATAGCTGGCGATAGATGGTACGCTATTATTGGTCTCAGAGGGATATCCTCCTTATGTAGCTTCGGTAACCCATAGATGTAAGGGATTCGGTTGGTGGAAGATGTGAATTCTTTGAATTGGGCGTCGGTTATTAGTTTTTCTTTCTTTAAGGATGCCAGTTTCCGCTTAAACAGGGCTACTGTTTTCGAATTAGTGGTTTGGTCGATCTGTCTGAAGACACTTACATCATCTAAAATATTGTGGATTTTTTTCGCATAGTCAAGTCTGCTCATGATAACCGTGTTGGCTCCTTTGTCTGATTTTGTAATCACAAGATCAGTATTATTTTTAAGTTGTTTAATGGCGGTCATTTCCTCTCTATTGGGTTTGACATCTAATTTGTTCTCTCTGCTAGATAGTCTACTGGCAACCAAGTTCCTGATCTCATTCTTTTCAGTATTGTTGAAGGATGATATAGCTGTCTCTACCGCTCCTATGGTAAGGTAATTGTCTGTTCGATTAGGCATCCTAAACTTGAGTCCTTTCATAAGAACATCCATTTCTATTTCAGAAAGCTTGGTTTCCGTTAGATTAACAATTGGATTAGCGAGTTATTTAGGAGATTATTTTTAAAATGGCACGGCAGCCAACTGGTGGAGCATTAAGAACTCTAGCACTAGAATTTAAGAGTATACAAGAAGAACCTGTCGAAGGCTTTCGTGTAAAATTAATCAATGAGGACAACCTTTTCGAATGGGAAATTGCAATATTTGGACCCCCAAGTACCCTTTATGAAGGAGGCTATTTTAAGGCCCACGTAAAGTTCCCCATAGACTATCCCTACTCGCCGCCCAGCGTGCGGTTCCTGTCAAAGGTGTGGCACCCCAATGTGTACGAGAACGGGGACCTGTGCATCTCCATCCTCCATCCGCCAGTGGACGACCCCCAGAGTGGGGAGCTGCCCTCGGAACGCTGGAATCCCACCCAGAATGTCAGGACAGTGCTACTCAGTGTCATCTCCCTCCTCAACGAGCCCAACACCTTCTCTCCAGCCAATGTGGACGCCTCCGTCATGTATCGCAGGTGGAAGGAGTCGAGAGGAAAGGATAAACTGTACGAGAACATTATCCGGAAACAAGTGGCGGCCAGCCGGCAGGAGGCAGAGAAAGACAATGTGGTGGTGCCCACCACCATTGAGGAGTACTGTATCAAGCACAAAGCCCAGCCCACTACAGAGGCGGACATGACAGACTTTTATGACGATGACTACGGGGACGACATGGAAGATGACATGGAGGAGGAGGACTTTGACGAGGACAACGAGGACTCTGGCAACGGGGAGTCATGATGGCACCCCCCGGATAGGACACACACACGGACCTGCCTGCCTCAGCTCAGTGCGGAGGACTCCTTTTGTTTACACTTAGAAGTTTCTGGTGGGGGAAGCAAAAAACTTCGATAGCTCTCTCATTTGATTTCTCTCTTGTGTAATTACTCCTAACTTCCCCCATTCACCTCTTTGTTTCTTTATAAGCTAGGGCAGTGTAGCCAGACAAACAAGCATTCTGTGGTATGTATAAACCGCTGTGTCATCTTCCTCCAGGACAGTTGGATACAAAATCTTAATACAAAACTGGACTATAAAATTAAATAACTATTTATTATTATAATTAATTTAGATTTAGCTTGCTAATCTAATCAAATCTAATTGATATAAGTTATCATTATTATCAGTTTGCTCCTTAAGTTTTAAAAGTAGAATCACTGTTATAATTTTGTTATATAGTTTCTACACTATATATATATATTGTTCAATTTTATCAATATTTCAATTGGATCACAGAAAGATAATTTTCGTTAAGGCAAAACAATGATTTTATTTTGTGTTTATAAGTTCATATCTACAACTGTTTAAGGCTATGTAGTGCTAATGTATTGTTCACAAAATAAACCCATTGTTGTACGTAGACAAAGGTTGGCATTCTGCCAAGTGAAATATCAGTAAATTAAACAATTAAATCAGAAATATAACCTCACTATTAGATAGTGTACAGAGAGAAGAGCTATAGCCAGAATGGAGGAAAACTGTTGGACTATCATTCACTGACTAGTGAGATGTGTTTGAGAAGACTGGAGATGTGAGATGGAAAAATGTCAAGACTTGAGTTGTGGTTGATGGAGTTGGATGACAGTGAGAAGTGACAATGTCACCTGCAGGAGTGGACAACCCGATCTCTATCACGGATCTATCGAGGAAACTAAGGTCACATAATCCAATATTACCTAAAAGGCTATTACGCGCCGTCTATATTATAGCAAATGAAAACATTAATACGCGAATGTTTCCTTGACACATCAATCAAACTTCTACTGTCCTTACTGCGATGAAAAAAATATTGGGAGGGCTTGGCTCATCAGTGGTGAACCCTCCCAGCGGATGAGCCAAGCCCTTCCATAATTTTTCACACACACACACACACACACACACACAAAGCCTTTATTGAGACATTAGTCTTATACAGATTCTCCGTACAAGGTGCAATAACAGGAAAAGAGCAGCACAGGAAACCAATAGTTCCGCAACTATATACAACTATTAGTAATAACACGATGGCCCCTCGGTGTTTTGTCATCATTCTGAGGTGTAAGAACAATAGCTTCCAAGTTCTCTTTTCTCCCTCTTTACACCTACTGCCTTGTAAAAATTATATAGGGCCTGAGCAACTAGTCTGCTTGTTTGGGCACTGGTTAACATCATTTGGATTGACCTAAGTTGGCTGGTGTCTACCATTGAAAAGAATGTCCTTCTCTCCTCACCAATATATCTTGGCATTCATAGATATAATGAGATAGTTCAGTTTCCATATTTTCTTTGCAGAGATCACAAATCTTATCACCCTCTTTAAAAATGTTTGTATGGTTTTCCTTGAAAAACGAATATAGTATTCTCTGTTGTGCGATATAGCGTTTTACTGGGAATGGAAAGTTGCTAAGTAAATAGTTTTCTATTCGGAATGAACTGTGTAAATACTTATAGTGAGGGTAGAATTTAGAATTCTCTATTTTTGCCTGGTCACTTTGAATAGATTGTTCTATTGCAATTTTAGTTATTAAAGGTATTTCTTGCCGGATAATCCTTGCATCGTTGCAGTTAATTAACCAAGAAAATCCTGTTGAGTTGAGTATGTTGGCCAAACTTTCCGCAAGTCCAATATATATATTTCTATTTCTTGATATCTCATATAGTTGAACTAAGCATATATGAGGGAGTCGGCTGCTGTTCATTTTTAGAATTCTAAGCCAGAACCCGAGTATAAGTTTCAGCACCGTAACTCCCAGTGACGTTCTTCCGCACTCCATACGTAGAATAAAACCAGGAGTATATCTGGGTAAATTTAGAAGTCTCCATAAGAAATTGTCTTGTACCCTGTCAACCAAGTTTTTTTGGTTGTTTGCCCAAATTGGAGCTGCGTAGAGCAAGGTTGACAGAGCCATTGAGTCTAGAAGCTTGAGTGAGGATCTGATAGAATTGATTCTTGTTTTAGTCGATATTGCCCAGACCGCATTAATAGCATTTAGCGCCTTGTTTCCATAATTTTTCAACACAGTAAGGACAGTAGAAGTTTGATTGATGTGTGAAAGAAACATTCGCCTCTTAATGTTTTCATTTGCTGGATATAGATGGCGCGATATAACTTTATATTAATTTATGCCTAATTGGTCATATTCTTATTGTTTACGGAAGAGAATTGCTCAATGCATTATTTATATTTAATTCTACTGTCCTAAAAGCTTATGTCCATAGTTTGCTTAAATACTATTTCTGATATTCCACCTTTCAATGTAGCATATAAAAGCAGAATGATCCGATACAGTATTAGAGCTCTAAAGAGGCGGTCTGGTAGATTAAATTGGTGAACCCGCTGGGAGGGTTAATCACTAATGAGACAAGCCCTTCCAATATTTTTACATCACAGTAAGGACAGTAGAAGTTTGATTAATGTGTGAAGAAACATTCGCGTCTTAATGTTTTCATTTGCTGAAGATATTATTCTATAAAAACGAATTTTTCTTTTACATATAAATTTCTACTGCCCTTACTGCGATGAAAAAGATATTGTAAGGGCTTGGCTCATCAGTCTGTGATGTTTTACAATTGTTATTATTTATCTGGTCAAATACCAGCATGGATGTATCACATATCGTTTTTGAAAATAGGGATAAGGTAAATTGACAACAGAAAAATGAATATTTTTATAAATAGAAGCTACCTATAATATAATTCCTAATAACTCTGTACCTTATGTCCCAAAACCTTTTTTTTTCTCTTGAAGGATTTTGGAAATTTTTATTTCAAAAAGCAATAAATATTTATTTGAACAAGTTCTGTCGCATTCGGTTTCCAACAGATGTTATGGTTAAATTGGTTAGGGTGAAAATATCCTCGAGAAATACTATTGCTATTAGACTAGGGACTTAAATTAGTATAGTTTTATTAATAGTTAAAATACGAGCCATTTCAATACAAAGAACGGCTCTATGAGTGGTTGTTAATCGTTAATATGAAATTATCAGTCGTATATGCAATTAAGAAAATAAGACAAGCATATATGTAAATACAGTAGAACATGAATAATTAGAACGTCTTTAATTCAAGGATTTATCTTAGTCCCTACACTTTTAAGTCATTTATTCAAAACGATTTTAATTCGAATTTTTGGTTAATTCAATTTTTTTTTGTCCCTTGGGCTTCGAATTTTTCAAGTTCTCTTGAAAGTGAACATTTTAAAATAAAAAGAAACTCATTGTAAAGAAATATATATTTTTTTAGATTTGAAACGCTTTTCACAATTTTGTTTTAAACCCAAGTTAATTAATTCAAGTAATAGTAAATGTAATTGGTATTTTCTTGGAAAAATAAGTACAAAAGTGGTATTTTACTATAATCAGGTTGTTAAATTAAGAGAGAAATGCATATTCTTATCGTACAAATAAATGTTGCTGATGGCTTGCGCCATCTGTCGGAATAAATATCTACTACTCGTTTATTTTTTAAAGATTTTTACTCCAGAATTAGCCAAATACCTATTCTATATAAAACAATAAATTTGGCCAATTCTGTAATAATAAAAAATACAGATTAGTTGATAGTGTCGCGTTGAAAAAATAGACGCGAGGAGAGGTAAGCACAAACAAACTTTATTCTCTGTAACAACTGTCTAAAATTGTAGCTACTCGCATTTATATATCTAACTAGCCGAATGACCCGGGCAACGCCCGTGTTTTACCCGATTGAATGTTTTGATTCAAATACTATTTGTTACAATTATAAATTGGCGCCTTAAATTAATGCATATGTTAGTTAATAACTATAGCCTATGTGCTTTATCTGTCTATGTACTGTTGGCTTCCGTAGGCGTCTCTTACTGGGAAAAGGAAAGAGAGGATTCCATTTAGTTATTGATGTATATAGTTGTTCATTTGTTTTAAATAAATATTAAATTGATGTATATAGTTGTTCATTTGTTTTAAATAAATATCAAATTGATGTATATATTTGTTTAGCTATTTTGCATATTTTTCATCTGTGAATTAATCTTATAATTCGGTCTATGAAAATAAAAATATTGGACCAGTGACCAAAACAAACTGTAAATAGATCGCTTAAGGTTATATAGTTAGTATAGAGAGTTGTTAGGCAGGATATATATATATTTAAATGTTATGCTTGTGTAATTATAATCTTAATTGAATAAAAATATTTAAATTATAAATGTGTTATAAATCTTAAATACCAAGCATTAAAACAACTGGCGACGAGGAAAAGCAAATTTTGTAAAGAAAAAAGAAATTGAATAGTGAAAAGAAATTATACTTTAAAAATGTATTCAGGTATGTTTGAAAGATTTGACGAAAATCTAGAGAATGTTGAAAATTATATTTATCGCTTGAAGCAATTTATGCTAATTTCTAAAACAAAGGAAGACTTTAAGACGCCATTTCTGATATCAAGCATCGGATCTAAATATTTTGGAATCTTGCGAAATTTGGTCTTTCCGGAGGAAGTTGATCAAGTTCCCTTTGATAAATTGTGCAAAATCTTATTGAAACATTTCAATCCTAAGACCAATATAATATATGAAAGATTTGTATTCCAGAAAATGGATCAAAAATCAGGCGAGGCAATTTCGAAATATATAATACGCCTAAAAGAACAGGCTCAAAGGTGTAACTTTGGAGATTTTCTGCAAGAATCCCTAAGAGACAGATTTGTAGCGGGCATCATTGATACACCAACCCAAAAGAAGCTACTACAGGAAGAAGGATTAACTTTTGAGGGAGCATTAGACATCGCTCTGTCTGCGGAGTCTGCAGATAATGACCTACACAACCTCAAGAGATCCGAAGATGCCCATCGGTCCCCACAGCATCTTCATGCCATCAATAATCCCTGCAAACACTGTGGTAAGAACAACCATCTACACTATAATTGTTTTTTTAAATCAGCTAATTGTAGAGTTTGTGGTAGGGTAGGGCATATTTCTACAATATGTTATAAAAAAGACAGTTCTGCCCGTAAATTGCCCAGAAATCCCAAAAATACTTTTAATAAATTTAAAAAGCATGCTAATGATAATAATCCTTCGGGATCTCAAAATAATTTATCATTGAATAATATAAATTTACATCCTCCTTTGACTGAAACAGTATATGTAAATAATATAAAATTGTTGGCTGAAATTGATACTGGAGCAGCCATTACTACATTAACTAAATATGAGTACTTTAAATATTTCAAAAATGTTAAATTAAATAAATGTAATACAGTCTTGACCGGCTATAGTGGCTCTAAAATACCTATTTTGGGCAAGGCTAAATTTGATATAAAATTAAGAAATGTTTCTAGAACCATTGAAATACTAATAACTAATTTAAATTGTTCTAAATTTCTCTTAGGAAGAGATTTCCTTAATCTTTTCAATATCTCATTCAATTATTTGCATAAATTGGACTCTTTTAGTATAGATTCACTTTTAAATGATTATGAGTCCATTTTTGAATGCAAATCTGACCCTATTAAAGGTATCAAATGCCATCTTGATGTGAGGGCTGACTTTATCCCAAAATTTTACAAATTTAGACAAGTTCCTTTTGCATTAAAACAACTTGTGGAAAATGAAATTGATAAATTGGTTGATTTGAATATTTTGTCTCCAATAGATAAAAGTGATTGTGCTTCACCACTTGTTTGTGTTGCAAAACCAAATGGCCAAATTAGACTTTGCGCTGATTTTAAAAAGAGTTTAAATCCTTACTTAGAGGATGTTAAATATCCTATTCCTAACATAGATTCAGTCTTGAGTAATTTTCAAGGAAAGAAATTATTTACTAAATTAGATTTGCCAAAGGCTTACCATCAAATTGAGATGGATGATATTTCAAAAAAGTATTTGGTTGTCTCCACTCACAAAGGTTTATATAAATATAATCGTTTGGCCTTTGGTATAAAGACTGCTTCTGAAATATTTCAGAAGACAATGGAATCCTTCTTCTCGGGAATCAATGATGTTTACATTTATTTTGATGACATTCTTATTGCATCAGAGGATTTGGAAAGCCATTTAGATATTCTTAAAAGAACACTTAATATTCTTAAAGAAAATAATTTTACAATAAACAAAAATAAGTGCTTGTTTGTTAAAAATGAGATTGAATATCTTGGACATAAAATTAATGAATTTGGTATATATCCCTTGAAAGACAAGCTAGCTTGCATAAAGAATTGTCCAGTTCCTAAGAATATAACTGAATTAAAAAGCTTCCTTGGATTTTTGTCATTTTATAGTAAATTTTTGCCAAATCTTTCAGATTTAGCACATCCTTTATACAACCTATTAAAAAAGAATGTTAAATGGTCTTGGAATGCTGGGACAGATATATCCTTCAATTCCTGTAAAAATGCATTAGATGAGACCACATGTTTATCGCATTATTCCCTAAATTTGCCTTTGATTCTCTCTTGTGATGCAAGTCAGGTGGGAATAGGAGCAACCCTTTCACATTTGAAGGATGGGGAGGAAAAGCCTGTGTGTTTCATTTCCAGAACTTTAAATGTTCATGAAAGAAAATATTCTCAAGTTGAAAGAGAAGGACTTGCAATTGTCTTTGCAGTAAATAAATTAAAAATTTACCTTTTTGGTAGGAAATTTACCATTTACACTGATCACAAGCCCTTAATAACTATTTTTGGAGATAAAACAAATTTGCCTCCACTCATTGCAAATAGACTTCATAGATGGGCTCTAACTCTTTCAAATTATAGTTTTGAGATTAAGTATAAAAAAGGAAAGGATAATATTATTCCAGATTTCCTTTCTAGATTTCCAGAGTTTCATGAGAATAATTTGGAATATAATGATGGGAGTGGTGAAATTTTACTCTTAAATACTTCCATCATTGACCATGTTCTTGTGGCTCATGAAACACAATTAGACAGGACTTTATTCAAATTGTATAAAATTATTGAGACAGGGGAGTTACCCTCAAGTCCCAATGATGATCTCATTCCTTATTTAAAAAGGATTGATGACTTTACCATTCTCCAAGAATGTATTTTTCTGGAGAATAGAATGGTTATCCCAAAAAGTCTACATGAAAGGGTACTTCAATTATTACATGAGAGCCATGCAGGAACTAATAAAATGAAAATGATGGCACGTTCATCTATTTGGTGGCCCGGCATGGACTCTTCAATAGAAATAATTACAAAAAATTGCAGAACTTGTCTTTCTAATGAGAGTTTGCCTCCTCAAAGGACTGAGAGTTGGCCTAAATATGCAGGACCATGGAGGAGGGTTCACATGGACTATTTCAATTTCAAAAACAAACTGTTTTTACTAGCAGTAGATTCATTTTCTTCATGGGTTGAAGTTTCTGAAGTACCATCTACCAGTGCATATTTTTGTATAAATTTTATGAGAAATTGTATTGCTCGCTACGGATTTCCACAAGTAGTGGTTTCTGATAATGGTCCTCCTTTCTTTAGTAGTGACTTTGGTGATTTTTTGTCTAAGAATGGAATGTCCCATGTGACATCTCCCCCATATCACCCACAATCGAATGGACAGGCAGAAGTCTCTGTAAGAGAGGTAAAGAAATTGCTAAAAAAGCAATTATATGAAAATGAGCAGGTGGAACTAAATTTGGCTCTGTCCAGGGCTTTGTTCTTTATAAGGACCGATGTAAATATTAGGAAAGGGACATCACCTGCGGAACTGTTTCTTGGAAGAAAGATCAGATCAAGACTTTCGGTGTTATCAAAAGAAGAAGTAAAAGCCTCCAAATTCAATAGTCAATATGTTAACAGTAAATTTAAAGTGGATGAGACTGTGAAGTTTAGGTGGATTACTAATGGGCATCCCTCTTGGTATACAGGAAAGATAATTAAAATTATAGGGAGGAATGTTTATTTAATAAAACAAGGTGACAGTATAAAAAAGGTTCATCAAAACTACATTAGAAAAATGTTGCCTGGTAAATCACATCCCACTAATATGAATGATGCTGAACGTGTGCCAACTCCAATCTCGGGGGAGAAAAGTGTTACAACCCCCAGGTATCCTCAGAGGGAGCGCAGATGTCCGCAGAGATATGGAGAGTAAATAAATAAATAAGGGGGGCCAAGCCTAAGAAGGGGGAATTGATGTATATAGTTGTTCATTTGTTTTAAATAAATATTAAATTGATGTATATAGTTGTTCATTTGTTTTAAATAAATATCAAATTGATGTATATATTTGTTTAGTTATTTTGCATATTTTTCATCTGTGAATTAATCTTATAATTTGGTCTATGAAAATAAAAATATTGGACCAGTGACCAAAACAAACTGTAAATAGATCGCTTAAGGTTATATAGTTAGTATAGAGAGTTGTTAGGCAGGATATATTTATATTTAAATGTTATGCTTGTGTAATTATAATCTTAATTGAATAAAAATATTTAAATTATAAATGTGTTATAAATCTTAAATACCAAGCATTAAAACAGTTATTAACTAATATATGCATTTATTTAAGAAGCAATCCGCTCCAACATAATAGTTACAAAAACGAAAAAGCGAGTGGGGGGGGGGGGGGCAAAGGTGGCGTGATCGTAGCCAACCAATAGGAGAGCGCCATTCCAAAAAAAAAGAGCAAACGGTGACAGAGATGAAAAATGAGGAATTAAGAACGTATGACGCTCGTAACTGTATATTGAATGACACAATTCTAAACTATGTGAATAATTACAATCTAAATATTATGTAAATAAATTAACCACGCTACAATATTTATTCCGACAGATGGTGCAAGCCATCAGAAACTTTTAGTTACAAGTTTAGGAGATGACTTATTCTTAATTATTTTATGTTTCAAAAAATATGAAAATTGTTTGAACAAATCAGTATAAATATTTACACAGAACCCTGATGATTAGATTTATCAGTTCAGCAGACCTTTGACCTTGAGATAATACTGCTGGCCCCGCCATATTGGCGAGACTGCTAGAGGCGAACAGGTGGGTAGCTCTTTGGGTCTTTTTCTCTATAAATGACCAGTATATGGATAGCTCTTTGGGTCTCTTTCTCTATAAATGACCAGTATATGGATAGCTCTTTGGGTATCTTTCACTATAAATGACCAATATATGGATAGCTCTTTGGGTCTCTTTCACTATAAATGACCAATATATGGATAGCTCTTTGGGTCTTTTTCTCTATAAATGACCAGTATATGGATAGCTCTTTGGGTCTCTTTCACTATAAATGACCAATATATGGATAGCTCTTTGGGTCTCTTTCTCTATAAATGACCAGTATATGGATAGCTCTTTGGGTCTCTTTCACTATAAATGACCAATATATGGATAGCTCTTTGGATATATTTCACTATAAATGACCAATATATGGATAGCTCTTTGGGTATCTTTCACTATAAATTACCAATATATGGATAGCTCGTTGGGTATCTTTCACTATAAATGACCAATATATGGATAGCTCTTTGGGTCTCTTTCTCTATAAATTACCAATATATGGATAGCTCTTTGGGTCTTTTTCTCTATAAATGACTAGTATATGGATAGCTCTTTGGGGCTCTTTCACTATAAATCACCAATATATGGATAGCTCTTTGGGTCTCTTTCTCTATAAATGTCCAGTATATGGATAGCTCTTTGGGTCTCTTTCACTATAAATGACCAATATATGGATAGCTCTTTGGGTATATTTCAATATAAATGACTAATATATGGATAGCTCTTTAGGTATCTTCCACTATAAATTACCAATATATGGATAGCTCTTTGGGTATATTTCACTATAAATGACCAATATATGGATAGCTCTTTGGGTATCTTTCACTATAAATTACGAATATATGGATAGCTCTTTGGGTCTCTTCCACTATAAATTACCAATATATGGATTTCTCTTTGGGTATCTTTCACTATAAATGACCAATATGTGGATAGCTCTTTGGGTATCTTCAACTATAAATTACCAATATATGGATTTCTCTTTGGGTCTCTTCCACTATAAATTACCAATATATGGATTTCTTTTTAGGTATCTTTAACTATAAATTACCAATATATGGATAGCTCTTTGGGTATCTTTCACTATAAATGACCAATATGTGGATAGCTTTTTGGGTATCTTTAACTATAAATTACCAATATATGGATAGCTCTTTGGGTCTCTTCCACTTAAAATGACCAATATATGGATAGCTCTTTGGGTCTCTTTCTCTATAAATTACCAATATATGCATAGCTCTTTGGGTCTCTTCCACTTAAAATGACCAATATATGGATAGCTCTTTGGGTCTCTTCCACTTAAAATGACCAATATATGGATAGCCTTTTGGGTCTCTTCCACTTAAAATGACCAATATATGGATAGCTCTTTGGGTCTCTTCCACTATGAATTACCAATATATGGATAGCTCTTTGGGTCTCTTCCACTTAAAATGACCAATATATGGATAGCTCTTTGGGTCTCTATCTCTATAAATGACCAATATATGGATAGCTCTTTGGGTCTCTTCCACTATAAATGACCAGTATATGGATAGCTCTTTGGGTCTCTTTCTCTATAAATGACCAATATATGGATAGCTCTTTGGGTCTTTTTCTCTATAAATGACCAGTATATGGATAGCCTTTTGGGTCTCTTTCTCTATAAATGACCAATATATGGATAGCTCTCTGTGTATCATTCACTATAAATTACCAATATGTGGATAGATCTTTGGGTCTCATCCACTATAAATTACCAATATATGGATAGATCTTCAGGTCTCTTCCACTATAAATGACCAATACATGGATAGCTCTTTGGGTCTATTTCTCTATAAAAATGACCAATATATCTGATTGAATATATATTTAATAATATTTTAAACTTCAATTTCTTTAGAGAATACGCTATTGATGCATATATTCTAGAATATAGAATACTGGAAATCGATTTGTAAACATGGGTTAAAATTTAAAGATGGGTTTTAATGATTAACCTGATAATAAATAGAATGTCATTCACTTCATAGAATGAAGAGAATAAAAGGCCAGATTTTTAAGATAGACTGGTGAAATTGTAAATACAAGAAGAAATCGGAACATAAAACGCAATGTGAAAAAGGATGCCTGAATGACCAGTTTTTTGGTCGTTGAGGTACAGCTTGCACCACGCTGATGAGGGCCAACAGCCCGAAACGCGTCCGTGGTTAGCTTTTCTTGATTAATCAAGAATGGGTATTTGGCCAATTCTGGAATAATTAAAAATCAACGAGAATAGTGGATATTCATTCCGATAGATGGCGAAAGTCATCAGCAACTTTCAGTTGCACGATAAGGAGTCGCCTTTTTCTTAATAAAACGCAATATTAGTAACTCTAAGTGTTATCAGGGATTCAAAATCAGAAATTAATTCACCGTTGTTTAGAAAAAAAACGTTTATTTATTTTTCTATATACATACAAATTGTCTTGCTCTTTTTTAGCCATGTAAAATTATAGCAAGCTAGACATATATAGTATTATTCCTATTTAAAACATTTACTCATTTTTTATTTACATTTCATAGAGTAATTCCGTTTTTTTTATTTAGTTAAAGAAAAATTAAACTCTATACCATAATTAGATTTTAACAATTACAACATATTTTTCCTGCTGCTATTTAACCATGGCTGGAAATTATTAATACATCAACACACAAAATCAACTAATCATTATTTTACTTAATCTGAACTAATAATGGACTTTACAAGATGTTTTTCAAGGAGAATTCATCATCTCCTGATTTCATCAATAGAGAGGACAAACTGCAGCTGTGTTAAGAAAGACTTGTACATTTTCCAGTTACTACACCACGATAAATGGCGACCAAAGGATTAGTGGATGATCTGCATGATTGAGAGGTGAAATACTTCTTCTGAGAAAGAATTCATCCAGGAAATACCAAACTAAAGCCATTTTATCCGACAGAAGACAAAATTACCAGCTAAATAAGTTTAATTATGTTGATAAAACAAAATGTTCTGAATATAGAGAAATCCATATTAAATTTTTAGATAATAAAAAGACATATATTGAATTAAATAAAATAAATATTTGCCAATATATGCCTTTTTATTATCTAAATAAAAATGTACATTCGAAAATACGTCATAGAAGTTAAAATTAAAAAAAAAGACTAATTTCAATTGACTTTGTTGCCTTGTGTATTCTTCTATCTGCTTATGTTGTTGCTTATTTGTTTAATGTATATGTTTATTAAATGCTCTTTTTCTTAATTGTTTATTTTTGATAATTCTGTTACCTACTCTACTGCAATATGAATTATTGTGAATAGTTTCACGCGCAATTATCCAGATCGAATATAGCATGTCTTGTTTGCGACTGGTAATGAATAATTAGATTTCGTTAAGTCTTTCTCAAACCCAAATATAATACGGTAAGGATAAATCATCATTATATTCAAAATCCACGCGGTAAAATTGACAAAGGCAGTTCTTCTATCGGAAATATTTCCATATAAGCTAATTACTGATTAGTAAATATAAACTTCTGAAAGTTGATGTGGTTATAATTGTGACAGTAGTAGGATGATCTGATGAATAAATGGCAACGCTTCAGGTTTAATTCATCACTGATTAGTCAAGTTTTCTTAGATCTTTTTTTTTTTTTTACCCTCATTGCAAGAATGACTGTGTCAAAATGGTTTTTAAATAGAAAAGAGAAATAAGGGTTGAATACTTTAGGTTTTATAATAGAATATATAATTTCTTAGTTTAACCTAAAATTCTTTGAATTCTTCAATCAGATCGATTTTTTTTCTTGGATGTGAGAAGAGTATAGCTTCCATCTTTTGAGGGTTCATTTCTATTCGCCAAGTTTTTCACCATATATCTGCATATAGACAGGCCTCATTCATTTAATTCTAAATTGTTTTTGCGTTGTATACAGAGGTTAGAATGGCTGTGTAATCAGCAAAGAGGTGTAGAGTAGAACAAATGAAATCATCAATAAATATTGTTGCACTGGGCTGCGGCTTGGCAAACTCTTCAGCCTTGATTCTCTCCTGTGCTGGGTCTTGCATCTTACCAGAGCGTGTTTCAACCATCCTACAAATTTATAAAAGGGAATAACGAGATAAGTCTTCTTTAAGTAGCCACCAGAATCCTTTATTTATTTTCTCACATCAAAGAGAGCAGTGAAGTCACAGTGTACCTAAATACAAATGATGATATTCTAAAAATAATCTGTTTTAAATAAATATCATAGAATATAAAAATAAATAAATATATAATTTAAATTTCAAATATATTAAAAATAATATAATAAATACGCCATTAATCATGATGTAACACTTCCCCCTCTCCAGAGGTCGTCACGTCCTCGTGAGTTACCTCATCAATTCTCTCAAAATAGGGTTTGAGTCTTGAGACATGGACAATCAATGGGTCTTGGCCAGGATTATCTTTTGGCTCAATTAAGTAATTTACGTTAGACAGCTTCTTTAATATTCTATATGGGCCAAAATATTTTCTCAGTAGTTTCTCACACTTTCCTATTTTCCTAATTGGTGTCCAAACTGCTACTAATTCTCCTGGTTCGTAGCTTCTTTCCATATGTTTCTTGTCATAGTTCTTTTTCATTCTTTCTTGAGTCTTTATTGTGTTGTTAATAACTAATTTTCTTGTTCTGTTTATTTTGTCTAAGTGATGTTTTATGTATTCATCATAATCATCTTTGTCAATGTCCACCGAGATATTCCTGTCGTCCAAAAGAGACGTGGGTTCTCTTCCAAACATCAGGAAAAAGGGAGAATATCCTGTGGTTTCCTGAATTGTAGTATTGTAAGCGTGAGTGATGAATGGGAGTATTTCGTCCCAATTTTTCTGATCAGTGTTCACATACATACTGAGCATATTGATCAATGTTCTATTTAACCGCTCTGTCAATCCATTAGTCTGGGGATGATAGCTCGTTGTGAAGCAATGTTTAATCTTGCACGTTTTCATCACCTCTTTCATTAAATTACTGGTAAATTGAGAGCCTCTGTCACTAATAAGATATTGTGGGGCTCCGTGCCGAAGAAAAATATCCTCTACTAGAAATTTAGAAACTTCTTTCACTGTTGCTTCCGAGACTGCTCTTGTTTCTGCATATCTAGTGTAGTAGTCCGTCAGCACGATTATCCATTTTTTCCTGTTTTTCGTAGATGGTAGTGGACCAACAAAGTCAATTCCAATTCTTTCGAAAGGAAAGTTGGCTGGGGGGATGGGCTGTAGTAGTCCAGAAGGTAATTGGTTTGAGCCTTTCCTACTTTGGCAAAGGTGACACGTCTTAACGAATTCTGAGACATCCTTTAGCATGGATGGCCAAAAGTATTTACTCTTTATTCGGTACATGGTTCTGGCGACGCCCAGATGGCCATTCGACATATGATTGTGATATTCTTTCATAATTTCTCTCTTTTTATTCTCTGGAACCACAAGCAACCACGCCCTGCCTTCAGGGTTCGGGTTTTTCTTAAAGAGGCATCCATCTTCTTCTTTAAAGTTTTGCGCAATTGATCGCCTGCTTCCATTAAGGTTTTTCTTAACACTTTCGATAAATTTATCCTCTTCGTCTGTTATTTGATTTAAAAATAGCCTTTCAAAATCCTCATCCCAATCAGTTTCTGGTAAGGGCCCCCTAGATAAGCCATCGGCGTCCAGATGCTTCTTTCCCGATTTATGTATTATATCGAAGTCATATTCTTGAATTTTCAATGCCCATCTTGCCAATCGACCTGTTGGATCCTTCAAGTTTTTGAGCCAGCATAAGGCGTGATGGTCTGTTACTATTTTAAAGTGTCTTCCATAAAGGTAGGGTCGTAATTTTGACATTGACCAGACAACGGCCAGACATTCTTTTTCAGTGGTTGAATAATTTTGCTCCGCTTTACTTAGGGTACGACTCAAATAAGAGATCACCTTCTCTTCACCACCGATGTCTTGGACAAGTGTTGCACCTATGCCGATGTTGGACGCATCAGTATGAACATAAGTAGGTGCATTTGGATTGAAGTGACCTAAAATTGGTGGACTTAATAGTGCTGTTTTTAGGGTTTGAAACGCTTCCTCTTGTCTTTCTGTCCAGGTAAATGATACACTTTTTTTTATAAGGTTGGTCAAAGGGTCAGCAATTTTTGAAAAGTCTTTGATAAATTTTCTATAATATGAACACATTCCCAAAAAGGATTGTACTTCTTTGACCTTTTTGGGCCGAGGAAAATTTCTGACAGCTTTGATGTTATGTTCCGCGGGTTTTATACCATGTTTGCTCGTTATATAGCCGAGAATCTCCAATTCCTCAAAAGCAAATCGGCATTTTTTGTCGTTTAACCTTAAATTAGATTCACGAAAACATCTAAAAACAGCTTCAAGTCTTTTGAGGTGCGTTGGAAAATCCGGGCTATATATGATAACGTCATCCAGATAACACAAACAAATTTGCCATCTCAGATTTCCAAGCATATTCTCCATATTTCTCTCAAAGGTAGCAGGCGCGTTACAAAGTCCAAAAGGCATCACGTTGAATTCATATAATCCATGCGCTGTAGTGAAAGCTGTTTTCTCTTTGTCTCTTTCTTCGACTTCAACTTGCCAATATCCAGATCTGAGGTCTATTGCTGAGAAGTGTGTAGATCCTTGGAGAGTATCCATAACTTCGTCTATTCTAGGGATCGGATAGACATCTTTTACTGTTACATTATTCAGTTTTCTGTAGTCCACACAAAATCTGTATTTACCATCTCGCTTCTTGACCAATATTACTGGAAAAGACCAGGGGCTAGAAGATGGCCTAATTATGCCTTCTGTAAGCATCTCGTCAATTTGCTCTTTTATAATATCTCGTTCTTTAGCACTTACCCGGTAAGGCTTGTGTTTAATTGGCTTCGCGTCTTCTGTGTCTATCCGATGTTTTGCCAAATTGGTTCTCCCTAATCTCGATGAAAAAATATCTCCATACCTTTCTAAAACTTGTTTTAACTCCTTCTGTTCCTTTGGTGAAAGATTTTCGTTTATTTGGAATCTAGGTTCTTCGTTCTTTTCTACCTCTCTTTCTCGACTCACATTTATTTTCGCTGGACTACTTCCAAAAGCCAATGTTTGGTTTTTCATTATTTTTAACGGTCGAGGATACGGATTAGTTATCCAGATGTGTGTTTCCCTATTTATAACATTGATCAAGCTTCTTGCTAGACGAAGTCCATTTGTTTGAAACATTTTGCTGCTCTCCTCGATAATATATTCTCCATCCTCTGTTTCTACCAATGCCTTGATCAATTTCATGGAACATTCCGGTACAATGGAATCCTTGGCACTCTTTATTTTCAACATTTCAAAATTGATTTCGTCATGATTATTCGTCAAATCATATTTTATAGTTTCTTGCTTACAATCTATTTTTGCGTTCATTTTCTTAAGGAAATCTCTCCCAAGAATTAATGTCCGTAAATGCGTTTTCAATATCACAAAGTTGTGTGATAATGTTTCGTCGTCAATTTTTATATTTAAAAATATACTTCCTACCATGTCCAATTTTTTTCCATCGGGTCCTGCACAAATTTTTGCGAGTTTACTTATACCATGGCCTGTATCGAGGGCCGTTCTGAGGTCGACCACTGAGAGGTCAGCACCTGTATCAACCAAAGCTTCAAGTGTCCCTATCTTGTCCACATTAATTTTTAATTTGTATTTAGGGTCCAACTTCTTGATTCCGTTTATGGTCGACTTGCTTTGATTGACAGATTCAGGCGCGACGCTTAGTTTAAATCTTCCAACACGGAATATCTATTCCGGGTAGGAATATTTGTCTGTGTGCTATGACATACATCAGCATAAAGCCGAGGTCCTGATTTCTCTGATATTTCATTCATTTGGCATTTTTCTTCGACCTTCTCTTGGGTATCTGCTGGATCCTCTTCTAGGATTCTTATAAACTTGACCCTACAATAACGGGCCACGTGCCCTGGCTTGTTACATTTAAAGCAGATTGGTCTTCCATCTTCCGTCCTATTTTTGCTCACTTCTTGGCTTTTATTGTAAGTGTTTCTCTGAAGGTTTGGTTTCGGCACAAAGTTAGGATTATAAGGACGTCTAGGGGTAGAGGGCTGGGGAAAGTTGTTTCGATACTGTCTGGGGGTAGGAGGGGAGTCGTTCTTGTAATTATTGGAAACAGGGGCTTGGGGCCTGGAAGTGGTCTGGTAGTTTCGTGCGGCAGTCGGCGGCACGTACCTCGATTGTTGTTGGGGTCTAGAATAGCGTGGACCGTTATATAGGTTTCTGGATTTCTCCACACGTTCCCGATACTTCTTTTCAAAAGAATCCATTTTCTTGCACACGACAAGAAGGTCATCGGTCGTTTTAGGAGGGTTCAGGTAGAGCGCGAATGAGTACTCTTTTTTCAGTCCTCCAATAACATGTTCAATTTTTGTTTCTTCTTCCATTGCGGGGTCAACCTTGTTGCACAACACTAGAATGTCTTCCGCGAACCTGATTGCTGGTTCATTCCAGTGTTGCATTCTGTTGAGCTTCATTCTAAGTTCTTCTTTATTCGCGTCCAAAGAAAAATCCTGAATGAGGCGGATTTTAATATTTTCCCAGCTCGTGAAACTAGCTTTGTGTAAATTCAACCAGGTTTTAGCGCTTCCCGTCATGTTCATGGCGGCATAACGAGAGATAATGTAGTCTGCCCAATGGTACAAGAAGCCAATTTCTTCAAGAGATTCAATCCATGGGCGAGGGTCTTCCGTTCCATCATACTTGGGGATGTCGATGTTGGGATTCAGAACAACTGGGTCGGAACTAGCATCTCTACCAATTGTTGCACTGGGCTGCGGCTTGGCAAACTCTTCAGCCTTGATTCTCTCCTGTGCTGGGTCTTGCATCTTACCAGAGCGTGTTTCAACCATCCTACAAATTTATAAAAGGGAATAACGAGATAAGTCTTCTTTAAGTAGCCACCAGAATCCTTTATTTATTTTCTCACATCAAAGAGAGCAGTGAAGTCACAGTGTACCTAAATACAAATGATGATATTCTAAAAATAATCTGTTTTAAATAAATATCATAGAATATAAAAATAAATAAATATATAATTTAAATTTCAAATATATTAAAAATAATATAATAAATACGCCATTAATCATGATGTA
Organism: Cordylochernes scorpioides; assembly: GCA_030710605.1. Lineage (NCBI taxonomy): Eukaryota > Metazoa > Arthropoda > Arachnida > Pseudoscorpiones > Chernetidae > Cordylochernes > Cordylochernes scorpioides. The sequence goes on from CP092869.1 coordinate 19,924,548, forward strand.
ACAATATGTCAAAGAATGTAGAACCAGTGACGGAGCTTCGGGGAATTCCTGCTAGAATTTCTCTTGTCGTAGAGAGTCTTTGGCTTTGACTTATCTTTCTATTTTTAGGAATTGTATTGTTTGTCCTTATAAAGCCTGTAGGTAGTTGTTTTGGGGTATCTTGTAAAGGAGGGCTTCATGCCACACTCTTTCAAATGCCTTGTAAATATGTAAGAAGACATCTCCAGTCATTTGATCGTTGGCCATTCCTCTTCTTATCTTTTCCGTGACGACAACTAATTAGTGGAGTGTGGAGTATTTTGAGCTAATTTTGTTTATGGTTTTCCTTAATTTGCTTATGTTTATTTTTCATAGATTATTGAAATAGCAGGTAATAGGGATATGTGGGCCTGTAACTAGAAGGGTCACGCTCTGATTTACCTATTTTAAAATAGGACAAGCAATTGATATTTTCCATTGGTAATGAAAATATGTACAAGATAAGTGATACATTGAGGACTTCGTTGAGGAATTGAATCAGATTTTTTTTGGAAGAAGCTTTATCGCTTCATTCGTTATTTGTCTATCCTTGTTTTTTTATTATTATTATTTGGCAAAGAGGCACAAATTGTTTCTACTTCACTGATATTAGTAGGGTCAAGGTCCTTTCCCTGTATTTTCCATTAAGTAGTTCGTTATTTCAGCTTCGAGCGAAGAGCTTCGCTTTGAAAATTGGGTATAAGTGTTTGGACTAAATTATTTTTCATAGCTGTCTGCTAGGATTTATTCTTACTCATATGAGGTTAGTGACATTCCATTGTTTGTTTTTAAATTAATTTCTCTTTTTCACACAGAACAGGAAAGGCGTTTGATGACTTTCCATATGGTTTGATCAGAGACATTAAGATGTTCTATGTAGGAGTCCCAGATGGTGCTGTTATGCTGTCTTGTACAGTTTTGGAAATCTCTCCAGGCGTTAAGATAGGCCTCTTTGTCTTGAGGGTTATATGATCTTTTCAATTTTTCTTATACCTTTGTAATTCGGATCTTTTCTTTGATATCTGGAGGGTATGTTATTTTTAAGTCAGGGTTTTTATAGGTTGATTGTTGAGTATGCATTGTTCGTGGTTTGTGAAGGCTTGATCTATGTATTGGGGTGCGTTGAATAGGTAATTTTTATCTAAAATTTCTTCGTTTCGTATTTAAAAAGTGTCCAGTCTATGATTCTTATTTTAGTATTTGGACTTGCTAGTTTGAAATCTTGTAGTACAACTAACACAGAACGATGGTCAGATGTCAATTCATGTAGTACTTTAGAGGTAATATTCTGGGTTAGATGCTTATGTATGGCAATATCAAGGATGTCAGGTGGGGAATCATGGATGTGTTCGTCAGGATAACTGACTTTAAGATCCATGTTTTCTATGACATTTTGGTTTCCATTTGGATTTGTACTGTTTGAGCCCCAAGCAGGATTTTTGCAATTTTAGTCGCGGACACAATAGTTGGTGTATTATTGGGTTATAAAGAAGCTTCGTTCGGTTTTATTCGACAATTGTATTTAGACAGCAAAACATTAATTATAACAATTAATTAATCAATTATGTATTCTCCGTTATTATTTACGACCTCCTCCCAACGTTCGACTAGTTTGTTGATGCCGTTCCGCCAAAATTCGCCCGGTCTGGTGTCGAAGAAGTTGTTGAGCCAGGGTTTGAGGTCCTCTTCATCATCGAAGGTAGTGCCTCTCATATCGTTTGACATGGAACGGAAAAGGTGGTAATCAATTGGTGCAAGGTCCGGAGAGTACGGCGGGTGCTGAACTTCCCATTCGAGCTCTTGAAGGTCGGCTTTGACGACTTTCAAACCGAACGAACTTTCTTTACAACCCAAAAGTTAAGAAATTTATTTTAAATGTCATCCTCATTTAGGTTTATGTTCGGTGATTTATAAGCTCAATATGAATTCATTTGGGAACTATTAAAGGTATTTTTATCGATATATCGGTTATTTCCAGAGTGAGTGCGCTGATTTTAATGGCTATATAGTTACACCTTTTGTGGATATAATTTACTGTTCCTCATCATTGTCCTGAAAGTCTTTCTTGTCGTATTGTGATGTAATTGGAAATCATTCTAAGGCATGATTTAAGCCAAGGTTCAGAGATAGGTGCTCTATGTCTATATCATACTCATTTATAAATTTAGTAAATAAAGCTTTTTTATTGCGCAGGCTACAAGAATTCCAATGAATTAATTGGAGCTTGTTTTCATGAATGTCTTTTGAAGTTTATTAGCACCCGATTGTAGCAAGAACGTTCTTAACTTTAAAGCTTTTTGATAAGACACAATTTGGATTATAGAATATAAATACAAGGTAATAAGACCAAATCCAAATAAAAACTTATTAAATTCTTGAGAAAACACAGCATTAAAAGGTAAGTTTCTTTTCTAACATCTATTTTTTCAAATTCTGCACACTTGATAACAGTAACTATTTAAAACATGCTGTGGTAAAATTTCTCATTCAGTACTTTTGTCTGAAGATGGTAACAACGCTGTTACCGAAACGTCACACACTATTTATTTATTTGAATTTGGTCTTATTACCTTGTGTTTAAAGCTTCTTTTTTTTTTTCGAAGGCTACAAACATTCCAGAGAATTAATCTGAGCTTTTTTTTATGAATGTTTTTTGAAGATCATTGACACCCGATTGTAGCAAGAACATTCTTTGCTATAGAAGTAATTATGTTGGGATCGCTTAAAAGAGGGTTTTTGATTGCACTTTTCATGGGATTAATAGCTTGGGTTACTGTGAGGTTTTGGCCCATTCTAATATTATAAATTATGGTTTTCTATTAAGGTATCAAGCTTGTAGAGCTTGTTGACGGTGTCTGCTGGGGATGAGTAGAGCTCATCAATGGATGAATCAATACAGTCAATAATGTGTTTTGGGGTTGTAGGTTGAGAATGGCAGAAAACCTCCTAAATGTGCTAATTGACAATTAGAGATCACACATAAAATTGTCGTAGATGCTTCCTTCATGAGAAAATAAATAAACATTGAAATTGTATGCATAAAATTGATGGCATAAAATTTCAATGTTTATTTATTTTCTCGAGAAGGAAGCATCTACGACAATTTGATGTGTGATATCTACTTGTCAATTAGCACATTTAGGAGGTTTTCTGCTATTCTCAACCTACAACCCCAAAACACATTATTGACTGTATTGATTCATCCATTGATGAGCTCTACTCATCCCCAGCAGACACCGTCAACAAGCTCTACAAGCTTGATACCTTAATAGGATTGAGTGGAGATAAGAAAGAAGAAGAAGGGGGTTTGCCTGGTATTTTGTTAATGCTGATGTGAATTGGTTTTCATCATATTTTACATATCATTGTATTGTCTGCATTCGTATTGTGAGTGGCCATTTTTGGAATCTATGGCATTGTCCAAGATCTTTTGATGTCCTATATGACTCAGTTTTGCAGATCATATAACAGATTTTAATTACATGAGTTACCTCAACGACCAAATATTTGATCCCAGAGGCTTTCAGAGAAATAAAAAAGGTATTTGAGGCCAATTTCGCGTAAATACACAATTCATGTGAAAAAAAAAAGTTTTAAAAAATATATGTCATTCTGCCATCTAAAATGCTCGTGAGAGTGGTCAGATTATGCTTTTTTTTTAAATATAAACACCTGACCATTTATCTATTTTTTCTTATTTTTCACAAGTACAACGTGCTTATGCAAAATTGGCTTTAAATACCCATTTATTGATTTCTCAAGAGGCCTTTTCGAACAAATATTTGGTCGTTGATGTACAGACTGCACAACACATTCAAGTTTCTTATTTAAAAATTTGAGATGAAATGTAAGAGAGAGTGTTATCAGGGATCCAGTAATCAGAATTCAATCACCACCGTTGGTTATAAGAAAACTCTTTTTTTATTTAACACATGTAAATTATTACAGCCATGCAAATATCTATAGCAAGCTAGAACATATTAAATATCACTCCTATTCAAAACCTTTTTACTCTTTTTTTTTATCGTAAATATTGAGGCTGCCTGGCCGGTATTCATATTTCTTGAAAATAAAGATACTTCGGCCAGTAATTTTTTTTATTACCTCGACGTTTCTACAAAAACTTTTGTCCTCGTCAGGAGCAAACAAAAATTAAACATTTAGCAAGGCGTTAAAAATCTTTATAAAGTTCCAAGGGCGTTCTCACGCGATATTTAAAATTTTTGTACAACATCTAAAGAACGAGTCAAAAATAAATATTTAACTCACAAAAGACTAAGATTTTTGTCGAAACGTCGAGGTAATAAAAAGAAATCTGTTTTTTTATTTACTATTTATAGAGTAATTAAGTTTTATATTTAATTGAATAAAAATTAATATATATGCCATAATTTAGATTATAATAATTATAACAGTTATTTCACTACCAAAACACTATAATATGGTAAAATATCGTGAAGTTCTCCATTGGTTCTTCATGATAAATTCTTTCAATACAAATCAAATATGTCATTAGACATTTCCCAACGTGTTGTATTTTAAAATTAGCTTATTTATATATATTCTCTTTGTAAATTTGATATTCATTTATATGTCATAATATATACTCTTCCAGGAATAATAAAGCCAACCTACAGACAACCCAGAGAGAGACGGGAGGGTAAAGTCCGGTCACTTGAGACACTAGCGACATTCCAAGGGGGCGACCACTGGGGCCTGTTAGTTCACACTTCGGGACTTTTAAGACAGTTGGGGATTGTGTGCGACAGGAAAGACCGCCCGGCTGTGCCGGGCCCGTCTCTCTCTCTCTCCTGGTTGTCTAGGTCCTTCTTTCAACTTGTGATGTGATTATTTCTCTTCCCACCTTATCACATATATTTGAAATAATATATTTCGTATTGTGTGTATTTCAGCTCTCAAAATCACAAAGAGATAGGATGGAAGAATATAAATGTCCATTTTCTGTGGAAGGATGTAAGGAAACATTCCCAGATTATCAAGAATCCAAGAAACATGGACTTCTTTGCCAGTACGCAGTGAAAGAATGTCCTCTAGGCTGCAAGGAGAAGCTGCATAAAAAAGACTTTCTGAGCCACCTGTCCAATGATTGCCTCAACCGTAGTTGCAGATGTCCCAATTGTGATTTGGAAATGAACTACAGTCAGTTGGACTCCCATCTGGAACGATGCCGTCTCAAACCAGTCCGGTGCAAGTTTTGCGATATAGAAATAGTCCTTCAGGATTTGGATTCCCATATTAAAGCATGTCCTAAACTTCCTCTTCCATGTAGTATGCAGGATATAGGATGTAGTTGGGTTGGAGACTTTTCAGCAAGAGTAAATCATGAGCGAGATCTCACTGTCCATTTTCCTCTACTCTGTCGATCTCTGCGAGAACTGTCTCAAGAAATCTCTCAAAGTAAAAAAGACATTGATCTGAAGTTCGATGAACTTGGAGCCAATTTAAGAACCGAAATGGGCGAAATGCTTAAACTACAAATAGGAAAGCTACAGACCTCAATAGGTCCAGAAATCACAAAGAGTTTACAAGATCTTATTGCCTCGAATATTACTAATGCAATCGAAATCCTGAATAACAGAATGCAAACAATGTTCATCAACGTTTCTGGAAAGGCTGAACGACTCATAGATCAAGCTTCAATGTTAGGATCAGAAATGCCTTTTGAAAATAAACTTAATAGTTTATCAAATGAAATATCAGAATTAAATAAAAATCTTTCAACCCAATTTTTAGACTTGTTAAAAAAGTTAGAAGAGAAGAATTCAAAAAGATTATCAGAATTAGAAACAAGATTAGAAATGAAAATATCAGATATGGAAAAAAGTATAAAATTAGAAGCTTCAAAGCAATCTCAATCAACTAATGATCAAAACGTAAGCCTAATTCAACCAAAAGACGAAGAAATGGCGATCGATATGACATTGGGACAAGATAATTGGGTTCCTAAATTACATTATAATCAATTTGTAAAATACTGCAATGAATATTTTTATGATACCAAAGATGGAAGTGAAACAATTGTTCTTAATTGGGAACAGATAAATTTAACCAATATACACTCATACAATATATCCAAGATGTTTCCTATTAAAGGAACAAATTATAAAGTAGATTTTGATGGGCAATCTTCAAATCCACACGTATTTACAATCTCTCTCTGTTTTGATAAGGCAGATGCTCATACTACACCAACTCTGAATGATTTCTATTACACAGCTTTAGCTTTAATCAATCCGTACAATCATGAAGTGTTTGCTTACTGCAATGCTAAACTCGAAGATATTCAGAAAAACTTCAAATCAATGAACAATTGTTTATTTTCTATAAACAAACATAAATACAATGCCTACCAATATGCAAATCAAGTAGTACCTTTTGTCTATGTCTTGCTATTTCATATATAAATTCTACAAGGATGTGTAATTTAAATACAATTTATATAATAAAATTGATTCATTATTGATATTTATTTAGCTGAAAATACGTATAAATAATTATAAGGCTTATGTTTCTTTTTATTTTAAATTGCTAGCTTTCAAGCGATAATCGCTCTTAAACGGGCTTTAAAATATATATCAACTATATCTAACAAGAAATATTAACAAAAATTTACAAATGAAGAGCGTTTATCGCTTGAAAGCTAGCAATTTTAAATAAAAATAAACTCATTGTGAGGAAATATTTTGAAATTTTAAACGTTTTCACAATTTCATCATGAATAAGGCTTATGTACAAAGTTGGGGAAAAGACTTTAGTCAAATTTGAGAATACATTTTTTTTCTAATGAAAGCTATAAACAATTTGGTAATATTGACACCTAATCTTCATAATGGAGTCCACCATTTCAATAATATTTTCTAACGATTCATTAATAATCAAATATGCATTAAGAATCATTCTTTAGGTTGGGATTGAAGAAATCGGTACAAGTTTCCCCAATCTAACTGAATTTTTTATTACAAAAGCAGAATTCTCCAGATATCATTAAAGAAGGAATAAAAGCTAATGGTGACAAGATTCTTTATTAATACTAATATTAAAGGAAAACATTAAGACGCGAATGTTCCTCTCACAAATAATTCAAACTTCCACTGTCCTTACTGCGATGAAAAAATATTGGTATTAAGTATTCAAATGTAATTCTACTGTCCTAAAAGCTTATATCCATAGTTTACTTAAATACCATTTCTATGATTCCACACTTCAGTGTAGCATATATAATCAGAATGATCCAATACAGTATTAGAGCTCTAAGAAGCGGTCTGGTAGATTAAATGAATGAAACCTCTAGGAGAGTTCACCACTGATGAACTAAGCCCTCCTAATATTTTTCATCGCAGTAAGGACAGTATAAGTTTGAATTATTTGTAAAGAAACATTCGCGTCTTAATGTTTTCCTTTGTTATATATAGATGGCACGTTATTGCTTTGTGTAACTACTAATAACGAATCTTGTCGCAGTTAGCTTGAATTCTTTATATTTGCGCCTTCGAATAAAGTTGACTTTGATGTATTAATATATCAGAGGGAGAAATATCAGGACAGTAAGGAGAGAGATTGAGATTGAAACTGATTTTATTACAATATCAATATAAGATTATATAAGGTTAAATACATAAATATGAGTAAATAAGATTATGTAATGATAAATATAAGAAAAATAAATAAAAATAAATGATAAATATAGATATATATAAATATATACAAGTAAGGAGAGAGAGAATGAAGTAGGATTTAAACTATATCCAGTTCTTCAATTTCTTCTTAGTTATTTTAGCGGTGTTGTCTTGATGAAACAAAACCGGCTCTCTAGAACAATAATCTTCAGCCAATCATAAACTCTACCTCTCTGTTGGTAGTAAAGTTGTGTATTGATATATTTGGTACAAATTATAAATTCAAAATACCTTAATAGTTGCTCTAAATGTACAAAACATGAACTTTTCCAAACTTATCTTGATGAGGAACTGATGAGAGAGAGAGAGAGACATTTGAACACTTTTATTGACATCTTGTCGATTAGGTTTTACAAAATAAATGAAGAATAATGGGAAAATTTACAATGAGTTATGAGTGAGGGAGACTCCACCATCTTGATAGGGTCCTCCTTCAGATCAGGAGAGAGTCTTCTTGGACCCCCCGTAACTCCAGGGTCTAGAAGTGCCTATATATTCGCGCCTTTGCAGACGCGAGAGAGAGAAATGGTTTCCATGATTCCCTTCGTTTCCCTGTTTTTATTGAAACTGAGCTAAAATATAAATCAAAATAAAATTGAATTTATAATACGTGTTCATTCCTGCCTTTGCAATTCAACCAAGCCAACAAACAATACAGGGCCTGATTTCTTTAACTATTATTATTTCTCTAGCTCTCAGCTCAACATGCCTTTTAACAAGAGAAATCCAGGAAGCTAGTGAAATTCATAATTCTAGATCTCTTGTTGAAGGGCATTGTGTGTATTGGCCTGAAAGTCAGAGAAATAAAAATGGTTAAAAGAACTTGACTCTGGATTGTTTGTTAATTTTGTTAAAAATTAAATTTAAAACTCAAAATACTGTTGCACCAGGTTGCGACTTGGCAGACTCTTCAACCTTAATTCTCTTTTATGCCGAGTCTTGTATCTCACCTGAGCGTGTTTCAACCATCCTACACATTTATATAAGGGAATAATGAGATAACTCTACTTTAAGTAGCCTCCAGAATGATTTATTTATTTATCACATCAAAGAGAGCAGTGAAGTCACACAGTGTACCTACGAGTACGACAAAAATGTCAGACGATATTAATTTTATTTAGATAGCAGCCGAATTAGATGCTACTCAAAGTTTACCCAATTTACCACACACAAACAAACATATATGTATTATTATCTATATACTATTATACTATATACTATCACATATTAATATGTTATAATACCTTGAAAAAAGGTTGGCGTTCAGCCAACTAAAATATTGGTAAAATAAATTATATTTTGATCAATTAATGCCTTTTTAATTGAATACATCTATATATATAAAAATGAATGTTTGTATGTTTGTTGGTTGGTCTGTATGTCCGGTATACAAATTCGCAGTAGTTCACTAATTCAAACCAAAATTTCCATACATAGGTAAAAAAAAACGAGGGTGACGATAGGCTATTTTAAAAAATATATAAATCATTTATTTAAAACTATATATTCAAATTATTCAACCAGAACACTCAGGCGTCGACGGCGGCGCGCGACGATTGGCTGCCGCCGTTGCACGTGGCGTCGATGGCGGCGCGCGACGATTGGCTGCCGCCGTTGCACGTGACCTGCCTTTGCGGCGGAAATGGCGGGCGGTCACGTGGGCCCTCGGGACAGCCATGCGCGCACAGGGAAGTCAGCGTGAACGCCGGGAGGCAACGGGCCCCACCGCCGCCGTGCTATAGTATTTGAATAAAAACATTTAATCGGGTAAAACCCGGGCGTTGCCCGGGTCATTCGTCTAGTATACTATATATCATTGAAACAAACATACATCCACAAACGAACAAATATACAAAATTTCTTTTGTATTTATATATGTAAATATAGATTGTGGGTTAGTGCATAATGTAATTCAAAGTTGAAATAACATCAATTAAAACGTATATATTAAGAAAATAATCATTTTATATGTAATATTTTGCATTATCGATTTTTAAAAATGTATTTGTTTCGAAAAACTTTAAAAATTGAAATGCTCCTTTTCACTTCATTGTTTATTCACGATGGCAATGTACCATTGCAGATGTCATCTAGATTCAAGGCCAACTAATAAGCGTACAAATTTTAAGTGGTCAGACTATATAGGTGTATTACAAAGTGTACCTATTAGAGGTAAATATTATTGGGGCAATAACTATCTATATTATGTACCAATTTTTAAGCATATTTCAAGCAAAGGCTCTCCAATAGGCCTATTTCCAATACTACTTTAGTATTACTTGTCTTTTAAATTGGCTTTTGAAAATCTTGGCTGAAAAGCTTGCCTTTCTAATATAAAATTAAATTATTTATAAAGATTTTGGCATTATATTAAGTTTTTGAAGTAAATTATATAAAGCTCAGAATATAAACAATAACAAAGTTTTTATTGTATTTAGTATTGCTAGTCTTGTAAATTGATCTATTGAAAATGGCTGTAAAGTTTGCCTTTTTATAATAAAATGAAATTATATATAAAGATATTGGCATCAGATTAAGTTTTTTGAAGTAAATTATATAAAGCTCAGATAAGAAAAAAAAAAAAAACAATGTTTTTTATTGTAAAAAATAAAAAGTCTTTCGATCAAATCAGATAGAAGTGGAACTTTCCTCTGAAGCTTTCTATATATATAATTTGTGTCAATATGAATTAAGCTCATTTTTTTAGTAAATTTATTAGGTCTTCAGGGAAAAATGTCTTTTCAAAACATTTTTATTCTCTAGCTTTCTCTTCTACAAGAGAAAAATAGTATAATCGGATACTATTTTTTGTAAATTATGTAAAATGGTATCCGATTATATTTAACTCGTGTTTTATTGGCAAATTTTTATGCCAGGTTTTCTCTTGTAGAAAGGCATCCGTGCCCGGAAGATAGAGGATTAAAAAGGTTTTGAAAATATACTTTTCCCTTTAAAATTACAATTTTTTTTTCTAACAATAAGTTTCTCTTTATTTCAAAACGCTATAATCCAAGCGATAATCGCTCTTCAACGGGCTTAATAAAACAATATCGACTATATCTTACAAGAAATTTGAGAAATGTGAGAAAATATTTTGTAATTTTAAAACGTTTTTCACAATTTTATCATGAATACATTTCCCTGGAGGCCTGATTAATTTCACTCAATATTGATACAAGGGAGTATTTTATTGAAACTTGTTGCTCTCAATTGTAAGTTTTAATGAAGTAATTATTGCAAATATGATTTTAAAACAATAATATGTTAGCCGTGTAGTCTCTCTTAAATAGGCCTTTGATGGCAGTCTGCGTTTGACAACAACCAATGGCAATAATAAGCACATACACAAATATCACACATTGTGATAAAAATTTCCATAGGTTTAAGTCAAACGGCGATCCATTTAAGATATTTATATAGAAAGGGCACAAATGTATCTGTAAAAAAATTTTTTTCCACAAAATATTTCTAGGGAATGCTCTCTCTTTATTGAATAAAGTACAATAAATTGATAAAGAGTCAGCAATCTCTCGAAATATTTTGATAAAAAATATATTTTTTTTCTTTAAAAGATCCAGATAGGCTATTTTTATATTTCATAAGTTTGTTAATAATATTCTGTCTCGATCATTCTACAGTATTTTGATAACAGTCAAATTGGAAAGTTGTCTTCTTCTTTCTTATCTTGAAGTAGAATGCGTCTTCCTTTGTCATTAAAACTGGGAGCACTACCCAGTGGCAGGCCGACTTAGCTCCAAAAGAAATGGCCGCCTCTGACATGAGGAACAGACGCCATGTGTAGCCGCTCCTAACATGGAGTACAAACGCTGCTCATCCTGTATTCCTGGTAAGAAGCCCTTACAGGGTACTATCAGCCGGGCCAGGTTTTTTAGCAAGCTTGTTACTGCCCTCCCTCCTCCTTTTTCATCCGAGCTTAGGACCGGCAAAGACGGAGTTAAGTTGGAAGGTTGGAAAGTTGTAAATGTATTCGACGAATGAAACTTGCATGAATTGAATGGAAATCAGGAAAATTGTCGTTATTAGGTGACATCTACAAGATCAATACATTACATGAAAAGATGGTGGATTAGTTTCTATGGCATACGTGAATGTTAGACTCAATGGTTAGATCAGGGAACTTTTTGAAGTGGATGGTCATTGGATTCACATAATTCTGTATACTAATTTTTACTCAGTAATGTGAATATCAATCAATACTTTCATTAAGACCTTAGTCCCATATACATATTATCTTTAGATATACAGCGTTTTAATTGAAGAAGCGATGGGGAAGGGGGGATTAGAATAACCAAAATTATATATAAATATGTATAGATGTATAAATATAGAATTATTTTGATATATATCATGAGGCAATAACGAGCCATCTATATATAACAAATTAAAACATCTTCTTCTTCTTTCTTATCTCCACTCAATCATATCAGGGTATCAAGCTTTGACAAGCATCATGACTGGGTGAAGTTGAATGCGTCTGCCTTTGTCATTAAGACTGGGAGCACTACTCAGTGGCAGGCCGACATAGCTCCAAAAGAAATGGCTGCCTCTGACATAAGGAACAGACGCCATGTGCAGCCGCTCCTAACATGGAGTACAAATGCTGCTCATCCTGTATCCCTGGATTAGGAGCCCTAACAGGGTACTACAGCCGGGCCAGCTGAGCCCAGGTTTTTTAGCGAGCTTGTTACTGCTCCCCCTCCTCCTTTTTCATCCGGGCTTGGGACCGGCAAAGGTGGAGCTACAAATTAAAACATTAAGACGCGAAGTAGACAAAGACAAAGATGAGTATCTTTTATTTCAGTTGAGACGTTCACCTGTAGAAGAATAGAGATGACCGACAACTTGTATAAGCAAAACCCAAATATGCAAAATTCTCACCTTTTTAGTGATTATAATCATATATATTCTTATTTTGAACTATACATTTTAGATTGTAAACATTCTATTGAATTGTATCAAATCCTTCTAAAAAGACCTCTGGGAAAACCCCAGTACTATAATAGAAACGCTGAGACAATGGAACGCGAAGTAGAGGTTTCATAGATTTGTGAAAATAAACATTCGCGTCTTAATGTTTTCATTTGTTATATATAATATTATATTTGATGGTCATAGGAAAATATTATACTCTCTCTTTTTATTCAGAATCCTGTATGCTATGGAAAAAGGTAGAAAAACACTGAACGCAACAAAAATAAATATACGTAACTATAGTGTATATATATTATAAAATAAATGAAGCTTCCAGGGTTAAGTTTCTTGTGCAACTTCTTATTTTCAAGCTTTCGGACTTGTCAGTCCTTCAACAGGATTATCAGGTTTATCACTTAATAATAAATACAATTTTTATATACACATTATTATATACATATTTTAAATACTTATGATATATTGAGAGAAAAATATATTACATTATTTATATTTGATAATCAAAATTTTAAAATATACGTGCGTGGTGGATGATACCTGCTGGTTGAATGATATCTAGAGACTGCAAATTAAATTTAATAAATTCGAGAACTATTGTGTTATATATAGAAGAGTTCAGAAGGACATCTCGGGTAGTTGGCGACTTCTGTACGCTCCAGGAACCTGGGTTACTTAAATAAATAATATAGAAGAGTGCCTACATCTATGGATTAGTATTTGTCCATATACATCTCTTTTTCTTCCCTTTCAGTTATATGAATTCTATTATTTTTCTATTATTTACATTTACCATATATACGTCGATTTGAATATAATATATCTCCTATTGTGTATTTCAGCTCTAAACCATAAACAATCAGAATAAAGATGGAAGAATATAAATGTCCATTTTCTGAGGAAGGATGTCAGGAAATATTCCCAGACAATCAAGAATCCAAGAAACACGGACTTCTTTGCCAGTACGCAGTTAAAGAATGTCCTCTAGGCTGCAAGGAGAAGCTGCATAAAAAAGACTTTCTGAACCACTTGTCCAAACTTTGTCTTAATCGTGGTTGCAGTTGTCCCCATTGTGGTTTGGAAATGAACCACAGTCAATTGGATTCACATCTGGAACGATGCCGTCTCAAACCAGTTATTTGTCACTTCTGTGGTATAGAAACAGTCTTAAAAGACTTGGAATCCCATCAGAATTCATGTCCCAAAAATAATTTGCCATGTAGGATGCAGGATTTAGGTTGTAGTTGGGACGGGGTGTCTTCATCCAGAGTAGATCATGAACAAGATCTCAATATCCATCTACCTCTACTATATCAATCCCTGCAAGAACTTTCTCAAGAAATCTCACAAAACAAAAAAGCTGTTGCTCAACAAGTAGATAATCTTGGAAGCAATATAAGAAATGAGATCAGTGAGAGTCTTCAAATACAAATTAAAGGTTTAGGAAACTCCCTGGGTACAGAAATATCAGCAAGCGCACAAGATCTTATTGCTTCTAATATCTCAAGTTCATTTGATGGCCTAGGTAACAAAATAAACATATTTGTTAACAAAATTTCTCAAAAGAATGATACAGTTTTAAATAAGGTTTCTAGTTTTAAATCAGAATCAAAAATACTTTTTGACAAGAAACTTGACAATATTTCAGGTGAAATATCTCATTTGAATAAAAATCTTTCAGGTCAATTTGAAAATTTGTTAGGTAAGCTAGAAGAAAGTAATATAAAAAATTTATCAGAGTTAGAAAAAAGATTAGAAAAAAAATTATCAAAGATTGGATTAGAAAAAGCTAGTGCATCAGCATCTTCAGCGCCCTCTTCGTCTGCTATTGAACCACAGAAAGAAGAAACGGGATTGAATATGACATTAGGACAAGATAATTGGGTTCCAAAATTACGTTACAATACATTTTTAAAATGGTGTTCTCAATATTTCTATGAAGATGATTCCACCGATAAAATAACTGTTCATAATTGGGAAGAAATTGATTTTAAGAATTTACATTTATATAATATATCTAGAATGTTTCCTGTCAAAAGAACTCTATATAAAGTTGATTTTAATGGCGAATCCTCAAATTCAAATACTTATTCCTTATCTCTATTGTTTGAAAAGAAAGGCATTTTTACATCACAGACAATTGATGATTATTACTATGCAATTTTGGCGTTGATTAACCCTTCTAGTCATGAGGTAATTTCTTATTGTCCCTCAAGGTTGAATGAAATTGAGAAAAATTATGAAACAATGAACACTTGCATTTTCTGGATAAATAAACAAAAGTTTAATGCTTATTATAATAAATATCCTGGGTCACTACTTGTATATATCCTGCTATTTGAACAATGATAGCTATTTGTCTATCGTCTGAATTTGTAGGCAAAATTCATTTTTTCCTAACATGATAAAATTTTAAATTGATATTTTCTATACTATATTAAATATCAAATTAATATATTAATATAGAGCCTATTGAAATATTGGCATTTTGTTATAAATAATTTTTTTTATTTTATTTTAAAACCAAATAAGCCTTCTCTCAATTTTCTTATATATATTATTGTTTCTCTTTTTATTTTTAATTACCTTTTCTTTTAAAATATGTTTATAACTGTTTCTGTTCTAAAAAAATGTAAATCGACGCAATGATCCCTAGCCGGGATATCGCGTTTTGTGTGTTGAAATAAATAAATAAATAAGCCTTTTAATTAATATATATACCTTTTTTATAGATTATTATCAATTTTCATTTTCAAATTGTTATAATAAAAGATAAATAAGATTTTGTGTGGGTTAATAAAGATTTAAATAAAATATTAGATTTTAACTTATAAAATGGTAGTAAAAAATTTTAAATGAAAAGTTTCACCAGCGCAAAATATATAAATACATATTAAATAAATATTATAAATATAACATAGATATTTATTATTAAAATATTCGATAAAAGGCTGTCGAAATATATTTTAATATTTACAAAACCTATTAAAGGTTTATCTTTATTTATTTATTTATTTTTTATATTCCCATGTCAAATAATTCTATTCTATTTAATTTAAAAGAACATTTAGAGTTAATTACATTTGCAATCTGTTTTGTAAAGTAATGCATTTAGCAAGTAGTACATTTATAGGCAAATTATTCTGTTCAATTCAGTCTCTATTATAGTTGTTGACTTTGCTTAGAATTATTAATGAAACTGATTCCAATAATTATTAATTAAACATTATATTTATTGATTTACAAGAGAGAGAACAAAATATAAAAGGGAAACTAATATTGAAACAAAGGAACTTTTTTCTGTTTCGGTAAGCGCCTATTTACCTGTGAGCTTACACACACTCTGTGGTAACAAATAATTAATATATGTACAACAATAGTAATATATTCTCTCTCTTCTGAATATAATGGCTATTTTCGAATGTTTTATTGTTAAAATATTTTTCCTTTTTTTAATATATAGTAACATATTTATTTTTCATAGGAACAAGATCGAATGGATAAATGCAACGGAAAATTCATCAAAGAATCTCAGTTCTTTGCATTCACTATAATTCAGGGAAAAAACGAACAATCACCTAATTTTCATAAATATTTTCGTTTTCTCCTATAAATGTTCATTTCCATTAAAGCATTTAAACTTATTAGACCTTTGCCTACTTTATTTTGATGAATAAATTTGTGTTGAAATGTTGAATATACTATTACTTAACTCACTGCATATTTTAAAACAAAACATGTGCAATAACTGATTTTTCTAATGGTTATTAATCCATTATGCAACATACAGGACTATCCTATTTCACGAGGAGGACTACAAATCATTAATAGAAAATCAAAAAGCTATATAGAAATAAACCTTGTTAAAGACTATACATATTCATAAAATATACCATTATTTTATTATATACCCACTTTTTATTAAAATATATTTTGAAAAACATATTGCCTTAATTTTTATACATTTGAATGTCATTTTATAAAAAAAAAAAACATATATTTAAATATATTTTTTCTGATACAAATGCATTTAAATATGAGAATTTTTATATATAAATGTTTTTAAATATTATCTTATTTATTATATATGCATTTAAATATAATATTTATACGATGTGTAACTTGAAATATGAATAAATATATATTTGAAATACCCCGTCATTTTGTATTTATTCTTAAATTCACACTCCATTGTATTGAATAAAATTTTTATTTGTCAATATTTCGGTTGGTTGAACGCCAACCTTAATTAAGTCATTACATTTTGTATAAAGGTTGACATTCAGCCAATCGAAACATTGGAAAATAAATATTTTATTCAATCCAATATACATCTTTCTACTATCTGAAGATTTAAATATGGATTGATTAATTTTCAGAATATGAAAATATACACACAGGCATATTTTTCACATTCATTTTATCATGAAATATTAGCTAATGTTTTACATCCACAAAGGAAAGAAATAATGGTGGTGTCTTGTCCACTCCATGGAAAGGAGAGGGTGCCATTGCCCCGTTAGTCAGTCATATTTCAGAGTTCCTGTTCACGGTTACCGTAGCGGCTTGGGGCTCATGATACCGTACTTCGCCCTACAGGGCAATCCCTTAATTGTGCTGCTTCTCCCGCCCGCCACGTATAGGAGAGTTTGAAAAAAAAAAATAAAGAATTTGATATAAAATATCGGTTGTTTCTCTATCATTGCCCACCGGTACTGGTTCTGCCGCTGTCCTCTCTTCTGGGAGACATTTACCGTCATCCCCCTGACCTGCAGGGCTGGTTCTTCGGGCGAGGCCTGGATGATGATACCCTGACCATCCTGACGTCTGCCAAGACATGTCTCTATAAGTATCATCTCAACATTGAACTGAGAGATCCTGTCCTTGTCTGGAGGAGGACTCTCTCAAGATGGAGGAGCCTCCCTTCCTGAGAACAGCTTTTTTAAAATATATTTTAATCACCAATTTGTAATTAATCACGTTTATCTTTATTTAATTTATCTTTGAATTTTGTAACAATTGACTAACAGTGTCAATAAAATATATTGAATTGTCACAGTTGTCTATCATTAAAAATAATATTCTCATAGAAATATAATAAAAAAAAACTTTAATATTGACCAGAATACCTTTGGATTGGTAAGTTTGAATGTTTCAAATAACGATATATGGGTTTATAGAGCGACACAGCTTAACAGAATTATACTTCATGGTAAGTAGACAAAAATAAAATCTGAGCAAAATATAATGGAAAATCTTATGTCCATAGGTTACCTAAACACCCCTAAGCTGCCTTCCATAGTCTTCTTCTTCTTTCTTATCTCCACTCAATCATATCAGGGTATCAAGCTTGTAGAGCTTGTTGATGGTGTCTGTTTGAAAACCATCATGACTGGGTGATGTAGAATGCGTCTGCCTTTGTCATTAAGACTGGGAGCACTACCCAGTGGCAGGCCGACTTAGCTCCAAAAGAAATGTCCACTCAGACATGAGGGACAGACGCCATGTTCAGCCACTCCTAACATGGAGTACAAACGCTGCTTATCCTGTATCCCTGGATTAGGAGCCCTTACAAGGTACTATCAGCCGGGCTAGCTGAAACCAGGTTTTTTAGTGAGCTTATTACTGCTCCCCCTCCTCCTTTTTCATCCGGGCCTGGGTATATAAGAAAACCAATACAATACAATATTAGAGCAGTCCAGGGATTAATTTGACGAAACCGCTCAGAGTATTCACCACTGATGAACCAAACCCTCCCATTCAATAACGTTTACCATTGCAGTAAGGTCTATAGAGATAATATTTGATATGTGAAAAGAGATTGCCAAAATATAATTATTACAAATATTGACGATAGATGGCAATTGAATTTTAAATATAATGGACTTAACCTTTTTTTTTGATTATCACTTAAGTACACGTGGTACAGGCCACGATAATCATGGTGACTAGAAGTTGGCGACTGCTTTTATTGTAAGTGCACCACATGTCTACACATGTGAAAAGAAGTTCGACTTTGCACTTAAAAATTTCCCAGAGCCCCATTTGGCTACTTGCACTTGCTGGTTACAAGAATCAGGCGCCATTGGAGCTTTTTTTTATATAAGAAAAAAGTGCCCACTGCTGGATTATGGATTTACTTAAAAGAATAATTAACATTTCTGATGTCCATTCCTTTCAACTGTCCATCTGATCTGACTGAGAGAAACTTCTTGCTTAGTACGGATTCCTAGATGCCAATCTCCACTCAGACCTCTTTCAGTTTCATATCTCTTGAAGAATCCCGCTGTATCAAAACAACACTCACTCAATACAGATCACCATAGAACCTTTAATCTCTATTCCTTACCAGATTTTCAAATTCATCCACGAAATCTCATCTCTCTCTTAATTTGCCATGTATTAAGGTCCGAAGAACAAAATTCCCCCATATACTTTAAAAAAGACAATAAAGAAATTGAGTGTTGACATATAATAGTAATATTTCAATTCTCAAACTATTTTCAAAGTTAAATAAACCAACAAATAGGGAAAAATAATAATTCCTGATATGTTTCTATTATAGGTTGAAGATTAATAGTGAAAGTTATATTGCCACGTTTTTATTTTTAAAACGCTAATTTTAGTTTAGTAAAACTTTATTTTTAAAGTTTATTATTTCAAAAGTGAAATGTTTGTTAATGAAATAGACATTTTGCCTAAACTCATTTATTGCTGCTTTCTTTTACAAGCCATTTGTTTATGTGTATTTTTACATATCGTTTTTATTGAGTTTTTACTAATTTAGTATGTACATCATTGACTTTTGATGAATGAGAAAAAGAAATTGAAAATAAACATATGAAAAATTAAAATAACATTTTAAAGGAATTTATGTACAATTGAAAATTGTTTTTTGTAACGTCTCATATTCCCCTTCTTGAAGCATTTATTCTCGGGTAATAAATGGTCGAAGTTGAGATATGTGAACGCGTCTTGCTTGCTTTTGGTCTTTCAGAGAGATATCGTAGGTTACATCAGATATCTTTTTTTGAATGACAAATGGTCCTTCATATTTTGGTGATGTCTTGATGAGACGAGGGTCGTTGAAGGCAATTTTTCTTATGACTAAGTCTCCTTCTTTAAAGACATACTTGGGGTGATGGCTATCGTGTTTGTTCCTCCACTTACTTCTAATTTGTTCTGTCCGCAGGCTAGCTTTCTTCCTGGCTTCTTCAATTGTAATAGGAGTTTGGTCGGCAAATTCGGGTACATTACCAATTCCATACATTAAGAAAAGCGGTGAAAAACCAGTCACGTCATGTGGTGTGGAATTATAATTTTTGACAACTTGCGGTAACAATGAGCTCCATTTACATCTAGGTTTCTCTAGAACAGCTATTCTCAGTTTTGTCATTATCGTATCATTTAATTTCTCACAAATGCCATTGCACTGAGGATGATAAGGCGAAGTATATGTGTTTTTAATTCCTTGTAAAGAAAGAAATTTGTTGAACTCTTTTGATATAAAGTTTTTGCCATTATCTGTTAAGATAGTATTGATCGAATTAACAGATTTGATTATCTTATCAAGACATTGAGTGACAGCTTGAGCAGTATTTGTTATTGTGGGACATGCCCATAGATAACGAGTTGCGTGATCAACAAAAACTTGAATGAATTTATGCTTTGTGTTAGCTGCTGCTGTTCCCAGTACAATAGTGTCACCACCGATCATTTGTAATGGTTGGATATTTGACGTTGGAGTGATCATTTCTCCTAAAGTTGGTTCATGTCTGACCTTCACTAGTTGACAAGATTTACAAGATCGAACATAATTCTTGATATCAGTTGTTATTCCTTTCCACCAATAACATTGAGTTATAAGTTTGCATGTTTTGGTTATTGATGGGTGACTCAATGAATCGTGATATTCTTCCAATATTTTTTTGGTTAGCGAGTTTGGGACAACTGCTTTAAAAACTCCTTTTTGTTTGATCATTATCACACCGTCGTGAGTTTGGGAATTTTTCAAGAAACTCAAATCTGAATTTTGTTGGTGTTCTTGAAGTTCTTGAGTTGCAATGTTAACAACTGGGAGTCTTGATAAGGCGTCAACATGAATTTGTTGCTTTCCAGAACGATGAACGATGTTACATGATTTCGAGGATAAACTAAGAATCCATCTAAAATACTTAGGTTTCGGTTTCTTCATGGTGAAAAGCCATTGGAGCGCCGCATGATCAGTGATGATTTCAAATGGTTGGTTTTCTATGTATACATGAAAGTGTTCAGTTGCTTGTATTACGGCTAGGCATTCCATCTCATAAGCAGAATAATTCTCTTGGTGTGGTTGCAGTGTTTTGGAGTAATAAGCAATTACATGTTCCTCATTGTCTGGACCAATTTGTGTTAGGATTGCTCCAATTCCATATTTGGAGGCATCTGTATAAACTTTAGAGGGGTAGTCCAGGTTGTAAATAGCAAGGACAGGTTTTGTAGATAGTGCCATTTTAAGTTTAGCGAATGACTCCTCTACTTCCTCATTCCAGATGAAGGGCTGATTCTTCCGAGTGAGTCGAACCAAGGGGAATGAAATTTTAGAAAAGTCCTTCACAAATTTTCTGTAATAATTTGCCAATCCCATGAACTGACGAACTTTCTTCACAGTATCAGGTCTTGGAAAGTCTTGAATAGATTTTACTTTTCCTGGATCAGGTTTTAATTGATTGTGACTGATGATATGTCCGAGGTATTTTACTTCAGTTCTTCCAAAAATACATTTCGACAATTTTAATTTCATGTTGTACTGTCCTAATTTGTCAAAAACTTTACTAAGAAGCTCTATGTGCTCTTGCCATGTTTTCGTGTACACCAATATGTCATCTTGGAAAGAGCAAGTTCCTTTCCATAATAATTCACCTAGAATATGTTGGATTATCCTTTGAAACGTTGAAGCAGCATTTTTTAAACCAAAGGGCATCACTAAAAACTCATAATGACCATCGTTTGTGACGAATGCAGTTTTTTGAATAGATTGCGGGTCCATTTCGATCTGCCAATAACCCCATGCAACATCAAGGGTAGAGAAGAATCTGGATCCATGCAATCGATCAAACATTGTCCTGTATGTGAGGTAGGGGTTGCCTGTCATCCAGTGTGATCTCATTAAGACGTCTGTAATCAATGCACATCCTTTTATTTCCATCCTTCTTGGGAACCATAACAACAGGAAATGCCCAAGGAGAATCTGAAATTCTTATTAACTTGTGTTCGAGAAGTTCTTTAACTTGTTCAGCTATCTCTTCATACTCTTTTAGAGGACGACGATAGGGTCTAAGAGAAATTGGTTGTTCACTTTTCGTGATGATCTTATGTTGTATAGCTACTTTTCCCAAATCAATAGCATGCTGAGAAAATACATTCCTATTGTGTTCAAGTAATTTTTTTAATTCATGTTCTCTTATCTCTTCTAGATGATTTACAAGAATTGGATTTTGTAATCCATCAAATTTGGTGTAAATTGTTTTGTCTTTGACATCTATTAAAAGATTAAAAAGAGATGCAACATCTAATCCGATCAAGAGTGGATATTTAAAGTTCTTCATTACATGGAGAGTTACAGGTTTAATTAGTTTATCTATTCTTACCTTGGTCTGAAGGCTTCCACATGTCCTGGTAACACCATCCGCTTGGCTGATGTGAATGTCTGAATTTGGTTGAAGTTGAAGACGGGTTCGCTTGAACAATCGCCAATTGATTATTGATACTGTTGCTCCAGTATCCACAAATGCTTGCGCAGGAATTCCATTTACTTCAACACTTATGTTGATAAGCTTGAAAGCTCCTTGTGTAGGGGTATTTGTCAAAGTACTTACATTCAACAATTCCGGGGCTCCGCATACTTGTTTCACTGAAGTGTTTTGATTAGGCCTATCCTTTTTATAATTAGGATCATAATCCTCACAATCTGTGACCCAATGTTTAATTTTTATTCCTTTTTTTGAACATATTGGACACCAGAATGGGCAAACATTTTTTCTATTATCATTATTTTTTGTCGCGAGATGTATTTTGTTTTTAGGCTTAAACTGAATTGAAGCCCTATTTTGTTCAATTGAAGCTGCGATATGAAACCATTTTGTGGTGTCAGTTGGCTGTGCAGCCACAATTAAATCTTTCCAATCATTTGGAAGTCCGTCTGTTAATAAATTAATTTTTTCCTCCTTCGTTAGATGGGTTTGATTTAACAGGCGAATTTTATCTTGAAAATAATTTTCTATTGATTCTTCTCGTTTTAATCTTCGATGTGATGCTGAGACAATTGGATTTGCGTTGTATGAACCAAATCTTTGAATCAACTTTTCCTTTACAACTTCCCATCTTTTTATTGCAGGATTTGAAATAATCTCGTCTGCATACCATTCAAGTGCTGAATCTGTCAAGTAGTACATATGATTTTTGATTTTTTCATCTTCTTTTAAAGAATTATTTTCAAAATCATATAATTTGATCCATGACTCAGGCCTAATTGCCGACTTCGAGCCGTTGAACTTTTGCAACCGGTTGTTTGGATTTTCCGCCATTTTTTTTTTCGTATCCTTTTCGACTGAGCCAAATGCCACGTTTTTATTTTTAAAACGCTAATTTTAGTTTAGTAAAACTTTATTTTTAAAGTTTATTATTTTAAAAGTGAAATGTTTGTTAATGAAATAGACATTTTGCCTAAACTCATTTATTGCTGCTTTCTTTTACAAGCCATTTGTTTATGTGTATTTTTACATATCGTTTTTATTGAGTTTTTACTAATTAAGTATGTACATCATTGACTTTTGATGAATGAGAAAAAGAAATTGAAAATAAACATATGAAAAATTAAAATAACATTTTAAAGGAATTTATGTACAATTGAAAATTGTTTTTTGTAACGTCTCAATATTTTATAAGAAATTTCACTTTATATATTTATATATCTTTAAAAGAGAATTATAGATACGAAATCTTATGCTACTATAATTATTTTATTGTTTTACAATTCTTGCACACATACACATTATAAACAAAGCCTTTAATAATGATAATGATAAACGTTTGATTTGTTTCTAATCAAAACAGAGTAAAGTAATAATAAAATATATCACTGATATATTATCTTTAAACAAAACAGATCAGATCAATTCCAAAATTTGATAATTTGGAAATGTGTCTTTATTTATTTTAAAGAAAAAAGAGAGAATGGGTAATTAACAGTGAAGATAGCTTCCACATGATACTAAAGAGGGATATATTGAGAGAAGAAAAAGAATCTAAAAAATAAATTATTAGACATTGATGAAATAACATTAGATGCTGTTGAAACAATTGGAATTTAGTATAGAATAGGATATTAATGATATCACACACACACACACAAAAGCTTTTATTGGGACTTGCCCCATACAGATTATCCCAATTGGGTATTGTGATAATTATCCTGTGTTATTTACCAGGTAGTAAAATTGAACTGGCTTTACTCTTCGTTTCAAAGTCATTTACTTGTTAACTGGTCCTTACATAATGATGATCTAAAAAATGTATAGTAAGCTATTGCCTTATTAATGATAAATATCTTGTTTCTCTAAATTTACGGTAAATCGAGATCTTTAATCAAACTGAAGATTACAAACTTTTGAAAAAAATAAAATAAAGAGGACATACTCAAGCTAACAATAAAGGCGTGAAGAATTTTGGTCTAAAAGCTAGCCTGTTTTAATAAAATAACCTTCTCCTTAAATTTTTATGAAATCTTTTGATTAAATTTAATTGTCGATTTTATATACTCGTAATAAAGTATATACAATGACATACATAAATCTATTCGAAGTATAATATAGAATAATTCGGCCAGTATAAATATTTTTATTGTAGAACGACATTTGAAAATTATCCCTCATGTATTTCTTTTAAAAGAAAAACGAAATTTATTTTTGAGGAGAAATAACGATTATTTATTAGGGATGAAGTATGAAAGGATGAATTGTGAAGAGTAATGATAAACGGAAAAATTAATTTTCGGTTCCCTTCCCTGGACATTTTATTTTTCCGTTTATCATTACTCTTTACAATTCATCCTTTCATACTTCATCCCTAAGGTTAGAAATAATCGTTATTTCTCCTTAAAATAAATAAATTTTGATTTTTCGTTTAAAAGAAACACTTGAAAATTATCCCGCAGTGTCGTTCTACAATCATAAGCCGCATTATATTGTATTATAAATATTTTTATATTTATATTTATATTTATTAAATTAAATACAACAACAAAAACCTTCATTAAGACACTATTGTCTTACAAGGGGATTCCCCTAAAAGATTATATATATACATGAGTGAGGAGGAAAAGCAATTTAGAGGGGGAGTAATCAGCCTGTAATGTGTCGATTTATTAGTCCAGCGATGGCTCAGAAAGTATTTCAAAGTTAGTGTTTTATTGGTATTGCTTATTAGCTACATTTTTTAAAGGAAGACAAAAAATGATAACACCCTAGAATGTCTATTCTAGTTCTCTACGGTTTCCGCCGATGTGCCGCGCCGCGCAGAGGTGGTCATCTCCTATTTCATGGCCCCGCTTGTATGTTTGCTGACGGCGCTGTCCGTCATCCCAGTAGGCTGAAAGGAAATATCTTGGCCCCCACACTACTCCCCTTCCAGTGGCGAAGTCACGATTCGGTGCACAAAGTGGTTAATTACAATATATATGTGATAATTTGTATATAGCAATATGTAATCCCACCACAATCTAAGCAATGTATCGTCAAAAGAATTAAATAAAAGTTAGGCTTCGCAAAAGAAGGAACAGCAATTACCAGGATTGCATCATCCAGAAGTAAAGGTCACTCCCCAGGACCCATAAAACTAAAGTTCAAAGACCTTCTTCTTCCTGGAAGATTGTAATCATGGCGACAATGGAGGTGCTAAGCCAATCACAGTTAAGCATGAACAACTAATAGCCAACCAGAAGTAACCACGTAGAACGATCTCAACCAATGAGAAGCCGAGATAGTTAATGACGATTATCTCGGACAGAAAGTTAGGCAGAAGGTAGGAGATCTGGCTAGAAGTAAGGTGTGCTCAACTCAGGCTCCTACCAAGGTAAAATCCCTTCGATCATGTGAAAGGCAAGGTACCTCCTCCAGTCACAACTCTCTCCCTTTTCGCGAAGTCCAGGTTCTATCCCATTCAGGTTTTGTCTCGTTATTTACCCTGTGGAAACCCACCATTCGACCAAGACTGCGCCATCAATCACCGACCTCCACAATTCACGACAAGTCACTAATCCCACAGTAAGTTGACAGGAGTCAACAGGATCTTACACAGGATCAACATCGAAATATTATATATATACATCATCAATGTAGACAAGAAAAAAATAAGGAGAAATATAGTCTATCGCTCCTTAAATCTCACGGGTTTCTTGATTATTCTCCCCGATCTTGTGCTAATCACGTCCGGCTCACCAATGTGGTGTGTCGATTTATTAGTCCAGCGATGGGCCAGAAAGTATTTCAAAGTTAGTTTTTTTTATTGGTATTACTTATTAGCTACATTTATATGGAAGACAAAAAAGAACAACAACCTAGAATGTTTATTCTGGTTCTCATTGACTTCCGCCGATCTGCCGCGCCCGATGGTCATCTCCTATTTCATGGCGCCGCTTGTATATTTTCTGACGGCGTGGTGTTAGAGAGTAACTACGCACATCAGGCCTTGCCTAGCAACACCACCTTCCTACCAGACATCACGTGACAGACATCACGCGACCTGGCTGGCGCCGGCTGTACCAGTTTGTAGTTTTAGTTTTGCTTTTGTTGTCTGCCCCTACGCTTGCTTTTGCTTTGCCTCTTTTGTTTTATGTCATCTTAATTTAATGTTTTGTTAAATAAACAACAATATCTGAGATCCAGCCTCTATTTCTCTTACATGGTAGCAGAGACCGGTTGGTATATTTTTTTTTATCTAAGCTGAATATCGTTTTGCTTGCTCAAGATGACTACTGAACTTCCACAAATTCAAAAATTCAATGGCGATAATTTTCATCTATGGAAATTTCAAATGAAGATTATTCTAGAAGCGAAAGATCTAAGCATAACTGGTGGCTCTGAAGTAAAACCTGAAATAGAGGATATTGCAAAATTCTCTGAATGGAAAAAGAAAGATGCAAAATCCAAAATGCTGATCACTACTGCTCTGGATTTCAAATATCTTCAACAGATTGTTAATTGCCAGACTTCAACAGAAATGTGGAAGAAATTATCACAATATATGAACTGAAATCTGAAACAAACAAATATTTGCTGCAACAAAGATTTTTCGAATATAAAATGAATCCAAATGATAACATTGCTTCTTACATTTCCAAAGTTGAAACTCAGGCACAACAAATGAAAGATCTAGGTGAGCCAATCTCTGATGTTGCCCTAATTACAAAGATAATTTGCAGCTTGCCTGATAAATACAAGAATTTCATAGCAGCGTGGGATTCAGTTTCATCAGAAGAAAAGACTCTAGAAAACTTGACGGCAAGATTACGGAAAGAAGAAAGCTTACCGGATCATTGGGACTCTTCAGGAAATTTTAAGCCAGATAATGCCTTGATGACTTTTTCAAAGATCAACAGAAATTCAACAGCTTCCAACAAACAACAGCAGCATCAACAATCCATTAGAGATAGAAAGAAGAACACACACTGTGGATATTGCAAGAAGAAGGGACATTGGTGGAAAGAATGCTATAAAAGAAAGGAAGAACAGAAAGGACAACAGCCAAGTTCTTGAGCCAGAGATGATAGCTGTGCTTTTTCAGCTGAGACAAGTGCCTTCCTCGCTGAAACAAAGGATTCCTGGATTACAGACTCGGGAGCAACGGATCACATGACTTTCAGAAGAGAATGGTTCTCTACATTCGAACAAATACCGGAAGGTGTTCATCCTGTGTGCCTTGGAGATGGAAAGAAGATCTATGCAAAAGGTAAGGGAAATATTGATATTCTCTCTTATGTTAATAGTCAGGAAATTAATGCAACTCTTTTGGATGTTCTCTATATTCCTGAATTGGAGACCAATCTTTTTTTCAATATTTAATGCAACAAAACATGGTTTGACGCTCATTTGTAAAGGAAATCAGATAAAATTGACAAAAAAAAAATCGAAAGTGCTAGCTACTGGAATAAAGGATAATTCAAATCTTTAGAGAAATTTTATTAAAGCAAAGCAGCTTTCTCAAACTCATGTTGCTCAGTTAAGTCTAGATATATGGCATCAAAGAATGGGTCATGTAAATCCTATAAAATTAACCCAAATGTTTGAAAATAATGTTTTTGAAGAAAGCATTGAAATTAAAGAAAAGGCTGATTATTTACTATGTGAAGCATGCATCTATGGAAAACAAAACAGAAAAGTTTTTCACGAGTCAAAAAGTTCAAATTCGACTTATCCAGGAGAGCTGATCTATTCAGATGTTTGTGGACCTATGAGTAAAAGATCACCAGGTGGATCATTATATTTTGTATCATTCAAGGATGATTTTTCAAGATTTAGAATGGTTTACTTCATTAGGCATAAATCAGATGTACTTGAGAAATTTAAATAATTTGTAATAAGAATTAGGACTGAAACTGGACATAAAATAAAAAGATACAGAACAGATAATGGCACAGAATTTTAAATAAGAATTTTTCTGATTATCTTAAATCTCTAGGAATTGTTCATGAACTCACTGTTTCGTATACCCCAGAAAAGAATGAAATTTCTGAAAGAGATAACAGAACAATAGTTGAATCAGCTAGATGCTTGTTACATGGAAGAAAAATGCCGCTTGAACTACGGGCTGAGGCAGTAAAAACAGCAGTCTATCTCTTAAATAGATGTACTACTAAAGTATTGGGAAATTCTACACCTTATGAAATATGGTGCAAGAGAAAACCCTCCATCTTACATTTGAAACTTTTGGATGTAATGCTTATGTGCATATACCAAAGGATAACAGAGAGAAATTAGACAAAAAGAGTATTCGTACATTTTTTGTTGGATATACTGAAACTAACAAAATTATAGAATGTGAGATCCTAATGCTAGAAAAAATTATTATAAACAGAGATGTAATATTTTCTGAAGCTAATACATCAGAAAATAATCAGGATAACCAACAAAGGCAGGTAAATATATATAGTGAAGAAAGTGTTGATAGCACAAAAACCAGTTCCAAACCAGAAGAATCATGCAGATACCCTCTCAGGAATAGAATCAGAGAAAAAGGAACAACCATTAACCAACTGTACAAGAGCTATTTCATATGCTTGTTATGTCCATGACCAAGAACCATTGAACTATGAATATTCAATTGTAAGACAAAACTCAGAAAAGGCGAAACTAGCTATGGATGATGAATTCAATTCCTTGATGAAAAATCAAACATGGACTTATGTGACACTACCATCAGACAGAAAAGCTATTGCATGCAAGTGGATATACAAAATAAAGCAAAATGCAGATGGATCAAATAGAACGTTTGAGGCTAGACTAGTTGCGAAATGTTATTCACAAAAATCAGTACTTGATTATGGTGAAACTTTTTCTCCAGTAGTAAAATTCGATTCAATTAGAACAATCGTATCACTTTGTGCATCACCTGATATGGAAATGATTCAATTAGATGTAAAATTTGCCTTCTTGAATGGTGACTTGGAAGAAGAACTTTACATGGAACAACCCCAAGGTTATGAAAACCCAGATTTTCAAAATCATGTTTGCTCTCTTCAGAAAATTATCTATGGTCTTAAGCAATCCCCCATAATGTGGAATAAGAAATTTCATGAGTTTTTAATTAAGTTTGATCTCAAACCTAGCATATCAGATTCATGTGTCTATACAATGAAGTGTAAACAGGCTTACATATTACTTGCAATATATGTACTCGTAGATGATTGCTTAACCTGC
Organism: Cordylochernes scorpioides; assembly: GCA_030710605.1. Lineage (NCBI taxonomy): Eukaryota > Metazoa > Arthropoda > Arachnida > Pseudoscorpiones > Chernetidae > Cordylochernes > Cordylochernes scorpioides. Next base: position 19,954,162 of record CP092869.1, read on the forward strand.
AGTATAAACAAACAACATTTAGATGATATAGTACAGTACTTAAATTCCCATTTTGAAATAAAAACTTTTACTGCCGATTTTTTCCTTGGCCTACAAATAAATCGAAATAGAACAAGTAAAACATTATTTCAATATCAAGCCTCATACATTGAAAGAACACTTGAACATTACAACCTCCTTGAAATTAAGTTACAACCCGTACCTTTTGATCATTACTCAAAACTAACAAAAGAGATGTGTCCAAATGATGATCAGGAAATTGATGAAATGAACAAGATTCCATACAGACAGACAATTGGCAGTTTAATGTACCTTATGACTGGAACTAGACCTGATATTGCCTACGCAGTCAGCAGGGTTAGCCAATTTATGAACAACCCAGGAATTTCAGATTGGCCCGCAGTAAAGAAAATATTTGGATACTTAAAAGCTACGAAAAACATCGGCATTTGTTTTGGTGGGAGTTCCTGCCCAACATCCCTGATAGGTTTTTCCGATGCTGATTTTGCTGGAAGAGACCTAGACACAAGAAAACCAACTACCGGATATGTGTTCATTTTGAATAATGGACCTATTTCTTGGTGCAGTCAAAAACAGAATTGTGTGTCTCTGTCAACAACAGAATCTGAATATATTGCGGCTTCCAAAGCAACGAAAGAAGCAATTTGGCTGAGACAACTTCTACGAGAGCTACATCAATAACAAGTAAAGCCTACGACAATTTAATACGACAAACAAAGCTGCATAAGACTTGTTCACAACCCAGAATACCACAAAAGAACTAAACATATTGATATTTCGTATCACTTTATCAGAGATGAATTTCAAAACCATGCAATTAACCTTCTTTATGTCTGCACCAATGCTCAAGCTGCAGACATATTTACGAAAACTCTACCTCCAGAAAGGTTTATAAGACTAAGAAGCCAACTTGGACTGTTTGAAACAACTAAGTGCTTGTTAGGTGGGAGTGTTGAGAGTAACTTCGCACATCAGCCGTTGCCTAGCAACGCCACCTTCCTACCAGACATCACGTGACAGACATCACGCGACCTGGCTGGCGCCGGCTGTACCAGTTTTTAGTTTTAGTTTTGCTTTTGTTGTCTGCCCCTACGCTTGCTTTTGCTTTGCCTTTTTTGTTTTATGTGATCTTAATTTAATGTTTTGTTAAATAAAAACAATAATCTCTGAGATCCAGCCTCTGATTCTCTTACACGTGGTCTGTCATCCCAGAAGGCTGGAAGGAAGTCTCTTGGACCCCACAAGCCGCGTTATCACAATTTGGAGAATATTTGTCTATATAGTTAAGATTGAAATCGGCCTAAACAACATGAACACCACCACCAATACATTTTATTCAAATACAGGACCAAATATTTATTATCTATGTTATTTAATTAAAGTAAGTAAGATGGTTGAATCCGTAACCAATTTAACTTTACATATTATTTATTATTAATAGCAATTATACAAAACAAATTTTGGTATTTGTTTATACGTGAAAACTACAAAAACAATAATTATTATATACATACAAGTTCCATTTCAAACACGAGCACATCTATAGCCATTGTTACTCTGTGTAATATTCCAACAATACTAAATCTAAACCTAACTAAACCCAAGTATGCTGTAATTGGCTTGATCACTATTTACATATTTTGATATAGGATATATATTTTTTCCATACATAAATACTTCTATTATGCAAATATTGTCTGAAAGGTCCAGGACAAACAGAATAAGTTAATGAAGTAATGGTATACCTTGTTCTTTGTAAAATAATATATATTGTAACAAAGTATTCATTATTTTATTAGCAGAGTATTATTTTTATGCTTATATTTTATAATCTGTACACTTCCCTCTTTTGCTTATATTTTGTTTATCATTCATAGTTTGTTCTTGCTTGAAATAAATTGTTGTCTCATCATGAAGTTGGTCTCCCCTAATTTTCCACGTGGTAATATTTCAGAGAGTTTGATTACTTTTCTAAAGAGAAATATAAATTCATTAAAATTGCCACGTGGAAAATTAGGAAAGACAAACTTCAGGAAGACACAGCAATTTATTTAAGGCAAGAACAAACTATGAATGATAAACAAAAGGAATGAGGGAAGTTTACAGAGTAGTAGAATATAAACATAAAAATAATACTCTGTTAATACTAGTGTAAATTAATAAATACTTCTCGCTACAATATTTTATAGAATATGAAAAATCTAGAAATATTGTTCAACCATCAATAAACAAAGCCGAAAGGATTTTACCTATTTCTCTAAGTTTATAACTATTATAATAATGTAAAGAATGGAAGATAAAGATAATTTGAAATCAGCTGAAATGTGTGACCTATATGAATACATATAATAAATAATATTTCAATAGATTAGTATCAATTCAAAATCTTGATATTGATTAAAAAACTTCTTTTACTATTGCACACTGCCATCTAGTAAATTATTCTATATTTAATATAAGAGTTGTGATATATTGAAGCTTAAACAAATTTTAAACGAAGCTTTTTTGAATACTTGCAATAAAAAAAATAGATGTTAATTATAAATTTATAATTATCAAAAGAAATATTAGGCAAAGAGATAGAGTGTTTATTTATTTACTAGACGAATGGCCCGGGCAACGCCCGGGTTTTACCCGAGTGCGAATATATTTTAAAAACGTTGACTTGGGTGGTCGCTATTAACAGGGTGGTCTGTATAGACAGGTGGATGTATCACACAGCTGATAACAGGGTTGTCTAGAGTGGTCGCTATAGACAGGGTGGTCTGTATAGACAGGTGGATGTATCACACTGCTGATAACAGGGTTGCCTAAGGTGACCGCTATAGACAGGGTGGTCTGTATAGACAGGCAGCTGATAACAGGGTTGTCTAGAGTGGTCGTTATAGTCAGGGTGGTCTGTATAGACAGGTTTATGAGAGAGGCAAACTTACAGGTTGTTGACGCCGCAATCCCCAGAGAGAGTGTTTTTTGTTGCATCATGCTGTGACTCACACGATGACCCAAGGTCAACAGGGGTGGAGCAGCAAGCTTAAGCCTATCACCGTCTGGCGGCGCTGCTTGCGAGTTATATCTACAATTCTGCAAATAACTCTAAGGATATTCAAGATATTCAAGAAATTAATTTTCGAAAACCTTTCCGGGGATATACCTAATAATATCCCAGAATTTCATGGCGATTGGATGTATGGTTTTTGAATAACAGGGTTGTCTAGAGGGGGGCAGGGAGGACACGTGTTCCCTGGCAGCCAATGAGCGCGCATTCTATCCGTGAGCTTCAGACAAACAGACAAACAAACAGACAGAATAAGGCAAATATATAAGTAGATTCATTATAGTTGATAATAATAGGGCCTTTTGCTTCCCTATAATTTCAACTTGGTCATAAATAAATAAATTATTGCCATATAATTATAGATGTAGGGACATTAATGAAGTTTTACAAAACATTAATCCATCTGTACACCTTAAAATTAAGCGGTGGTTTAAAATTTACAATATTTTAATTATATTTCTAAAATTCAAAAAGAAAAAAACAACAGGGATACAATAAACATTTTGATTAATGGCAAATTTAAACTGAAGATAGCTAACTGCCACATTGTATCAATAGAGATATATTGAATGAGACGTGTTAGGTTATTCAGTGATTGAATATATCATCATCACAAGTTAATGTTTTGGTTCATGTAGGATATGTAAAGTAACATATTACAACAGAGGCCAGTCAATAAAGTTACGTCTTCATGATAGGTTAGTGATTCGTTGTTTTGTACAAGACACTAACAAATCAAACATGGTGTCAGAAAAGTGATTTGAAAACAAACGAAAAAAAAATATCACGGTAAGTTCAATTTTACGTTAAGACTAATAAAATAATAAATAAGCCTTATCGTATATTAAATAGACAAAATATATGTATTTACAAATACCGCCACCTGAACCAGTTAATTTCAGAGGAAATATAGAAGAAAACTGGAGATATTTCAAATCGCATTGGCGTAACTTTTCAATAGCAACAGGGTTGGACAATAAAGAAGACAAATTAAAAGTTGCAACCTTATTGTCTATTATAGGCAAAGAAGCTTATAATATATTTGAACATCTCGATCTTTCAGATGAACAAAGAAATAACTCAGATGAGATAATAAATGCATTGACTCAGCATTTTACACCAAAAATTAACATTATTTATGAAAGATCAATTTTCAACCAAACATATCAAGAAACAAATGAAAGTATTGAACAATATATATGTAGATTAAGAAAATTGTCTTCCACATGCAATTATGGTGCAATGACTGAAGAAATGATCAGGGATAGGTTAGTTTTGGGAATAATCGACAAGCAAACCAAAAGACAGCTGATCAGTGATCCTCAACTAACATTGCAAAAAGCTATTGATGTGTGTAAGGCTAATGAAAGCGCTAACAAACAAATTGAAAACTTAACTAAAAACACTCAAGAGGAGACGAACAAATTGAATATAAGAAAGAAAACAGTCAATCAAAATAAAATGAAAAAGAACATTCCTTGTAGATATTGTGCAACATTCCATGAGCACAATAGACAAAAATGCCCTGCATGGAATCAAACCTGCAGAAAGTGTAACAAAAAGAATCATTGGGCAAAAGTTTGCAAATCCAGAATGAGAACAGTTCAAAGCCTTGAATCTCAAAACTCCAATGATGAACAAGAAGATTGTTATTCTTTAGAATACGTCTCAGAAATTTCTGCTAGAAAATTGATGACTAAATTAGAATTAGAATTGAATGGATACAAGGAAAGCATAATTTGCCAAATAGATACAGGAGCAACTGTCAATGTTTTAAATTTTGCAGATTTATGCAAAATCATGCAAGATGGCAATCCTTCTCTTAAACCAAGCCACATCAAACTAAGATGCTATGGAGGAGAAATATTAAAGCCAAGAGGACAAATCAAAATCAACTGTTCCCACCAAAGCAAGCAACATCCTATAGTTTTCCAAGTGATAGATCATTGGGAAAAACCTATTCTAAGTGCTGAAACTTGCCAGAAATTGAATTTAATAGAAATTAAAGCTGACTTATGCAAAATTGAATCCACATGGACAAAACAAAATAACCTTCTAGATAAATATAAAGACATATTTGAAGGCATTGGATGCTTACAAGGGGAATACAAACTAGAAACAGATCCTACAATCAAACCCATCAAGCAAGCACCTAGAAGAGTACCCATTACCTTAAGAAAAGAATTAAAAGAAAAATTGATTGACATGGAAAAGAAAAATATCATTGCCAAAGTTGATTATCCAACAGACTGGATTAGCAATCTAGTACTAGTAAAGTCAACTAAGAAGTTAAGAATATGCATTGATCCTCGAGAATTAAATGTCGCCTTGAAAAGAGCTGAATACCCAATACCGACAATTGAGGAAATAATACCAAATCTTCAAAATGCCAAAATATTCACAGTAGTGGACACTAAAGATGGTTTTTGGAATGTGAAGCTCTCTGATGAATCATCGAACCTTACAACATTCTGGACTCCCTTTGGAAGATACAAATTTCTTCGAATGCCATTTGGATTAAAGACTGCTTCTGAAGAATACCAAAGAAGACTCTATGAAATCTTCCAAGGTCTTGAAGGAATTGAAATAATAGCTGATGACATTCTGATTTTGGGAAAAGGTGACTCATATGAAGAAGCACTGAAGGATCATGATAGAAATCTTGAAAATCTTTTCAAGACAGCCAGACAAGCTAATTTGAAATTCAACATCAATAAAGTCAAGCTCAGACTAAAAGAAGTAAAATATCTAGGACATATAATAACTCCACATGGATTAAAGCCAGATCCAGAAAAAGTTAAAGCCTTAAAAGAAATGCCTCATGCAGAAAGTATAACAGAACTCAAAAGTTTCCTTGGTTTTGCAACATACCTATGTAAATTCATGCCAGATATTTCAATGATTAGTGAACCTTTGAGAAAATTGACAATGAAAAATTCAACATGGTCATGGAGCAAGAATCATCAAGCTGCATTTGAACAAATCAAAGATCTAGCCTCAAAAGCACCAATTTTAAGATATTTTGATGCGGACAAATCTATAGCTATACAATGCGATGCAAGTAAACATGGACTTGGAGCTACCCTACTACAAGAAAGCCAGCCAATAATTTTTGCATCTAGAAGTCTAAGCAAGACTGAGCAAAACTATGCTCAGATAGAAAAAGAATGTCTTGCAATTGTTTTTGCATGCGAAAGATTTCATCAGTACATTTTGGGCAAATGTCAAGTGATTGTGCAAATTGATCACAAGCCTCTTTTGTCAATATTTAAGAAATCTATTCTAAAAGCGCCACAAAGACTCCAAAGAATGCTTTTAAGACTGCAAAGATATAACTTAGAACTAGAACATGTCCAAGGATCTCAAATGCACTTGGCGGACATCCTTTCAAGAGCTTGCATCAAAGATGTAAGGAATGAAAATCTGAAATATGATGTGTATCCCATTGACATCATTTACAAAGAAATTGCCACAGTCAATGTTATGGAAACATTAAGTGTATGCAGTGACACTGTCCTGAGAATTAGAGAAGAAACATCATCTGATCCTATTCTGTGTGAAGTGAAGAAACTTATTCTAAATGGATGGCCACCAAATAAAAATCAAACTTCAATGCTAACCAGAGAATATTGGAATTTTAGAGAAGAATTAACAGTTCAAGATGGAATCATACTAAAGAATGATAGAATTGTAATTCCAAATAAATTAAGAGCAGAGATGATAATGAAAACCCATCAAGGACATATTGGAATTAATTCAAGTATGCGAAGAGCAAGAGACAATATCTTTTGGCCAGGAATGAATGCACAAATAGGGCAAGAAATTGAAAATTGTTCTATTTGTCTATCAAATTCACAGAATCAAGTGAGAGAACCAATGAAATCTCACAAAATTCCAAATTATCCCTGGGAAAGAATATCTCTTGATATATTCGAAATCTTCAAACAGAATCACTTAATAATAGTGAATCATTACTCAGATTTTTTTGAAGTTGAATGCCTAGAAAATACAACATCTGAATACATAATTGAATGCTGCAAAAGACAATTCAGCAGATATGGAATTCCTCAAATTATAGTCTCAGACAATGGAAGGCAATTTACATCGACTGAATTCCAAAAATTCAGCAAAGAATGGCAATTTCAACATTCTACATCATCACCACTTCACAGTCAGGGAAATGGAAAAGCTGAAGCGGCAGTTAAAATAGCCCAAAACTTACCGAAGAAATCTAAACAAGAAAATAGTGATTTTTGGCAAAATTTGTTAAATTGGAGAAATACACCCACTATAGACATAGATTCAAGCCCAGTACAAAGAATCATGTCTAGAAGAACGAGAGCTATACTGCCAATTCACCCAAATTTACTTAAACCATCAATTCCAGAAAATATTCCAGATAAAATATCCATCAAAAGACAACAGGCAAAATACTACTATGATAGAAAATCTAAAAATTTACCAGACTTAGACATAGGACAAGAAGTGTATGTCAGAACACCCAATACCACCCCATCATGGTCCAAAGCTAACATCACAAACGAACACAACACAAGATCCTATGATGTGAATATTCATGGTAGAACCTACAGAAGAAATAGAACCTGGATTAAACCACAACAGGCTTCAGCAAATCAAAAATCTACAAACAATCAAGACGAAGGAAGAAAGGAAAGCATTGATCAAGAACAAACTGTATCAAATTGCTTACCATCTACTTCATCAGCAGGAGGAGACAACATTGTGAAAAGAACCCGAATTGAAACTACCGAATGCAGAATCCAATCAAAGAGTGACAGCCCCACGGTAAGTGAACCTGAGAATGCTGCATCAGAGACTAGAACCAGATCAGGTCGACTGGTGAAAAAACCAAGTAGATTTAAAGACTAGTGAAAAAAGGGAAGATGTTAGGTTATTCAGTGATTGAATATATCATCATCACAAGTTAATGTTTTGGTTCATGTAGGATATGTAAAGTAACATATTACAACAGAGGCCAGTCAATAAAGTTACGTCTTCATGATAGGTTAGTGATTCGTTGTTTTGTACAAGACACTAACAAATCAAACACGTAATTGAGACGTGTAAATAAGTTAATAAAAATTAGTACATTATATTACATCCTGGGGCCAACATAAAAGTGTATTTACAATCATTTTCCCCAGGAAACAGGACCACAGCAGTCGGCGACTCCCAAATCAGTTAGAGAAGGGAAACAGGCGAAAGCGCCATCCATTGGCGGAGGTTGTAATCATTTGGAGGCCTTACACGCAACAATATTTTTCTTTCTTATTAATATTATATGTGTATTTTTTGCCTATTTCCAATCTATTGGTTCACAATAAGCAAATACGATTAAGGAAAACCACCTTTTAATTTCACTTTCCATAATCATGCATTTTATTTTCCTTCCTCATTTTTAATATTATATATTTGTATCATTTTATCATGTCTTTTCCAATCTATAGGCTCACAACAAGCCAATATGATAAGGAATATCACACTTTTATTTCCCTTTGTAATTTTCATGCATTTTTTTTTTCTTCCACATTTTAAATATTATATATGTGTATCATTCTTTCCTTGTCTATTTCCAATCTATTGGTTCACAATAAGCCAATACGATTATGGAACACTTTTTTCTCTCTCTTTACATTTTCATTCTATACCATATTATCACTCTATACCACATTTTTGTTATCATTAATTATATTATGCATCATTTTGTACTTTCCTGTCTATTGGTTTCCATATTTAAAACCAATATGATAAGTGAATATCACCTCTCACCTTTCTTTCTAATCATTTTATCTTTTTTAAAGCTATATTTTTTATTACTTTACTCTTAATTAACCCATATTATTCTCTTCATAGGGGGAAATGTTATATAAAAATATATATATTTAAAATTATATATTGTTTCATAGATTCAAATACTCTGCTAAATCGACCGCAAGAGGCCACTCTTCCTCTATAAAAACTCGTTGTTGTTTTATCCTAATGGCCGGCTCAAAACCTTTGTACATTATGTAAATAATCTTTTGTTTTCCTTATTCTACTCGCCTTAAGCCAGGCAGTACTTTTATCAAATTATGTTATTTTATATATTTCTCAGCTCAAATAAAGAAATCAATGATCAAAACTCTTTTATTTTTCCCACGACTGCAAAGAACAATATCATAATGATACTCATGGATACCAAAATCAAGCAACATATAATAATAATTCAATATATCAACCTAATTCCCAAATACAACATTTTATATATATATATATATATATGTGGAAAAATAATTTAATAAAAAAATAAAAGGTCAAGTGTAGATATAAAAAAAAAAAAAAAACATATCCTGACCGTGCCCATGATAATTTTAGGTGGCAGAGCGCCATCTATTGGAAAAAAAAACTAAACCTGTACGAGTATTTAACTCGTTCCGTGATATTTGGCCAACCCAATATCTTGATGAATCAAGAAACGCCTACCACGTACGCCTTTCGGGCTGTTGGCCCTCGTCAGTATGGTACAGGGATCTTATATTCAATAAACAGTTTCGAAGGTTAATGTAAGCTCTGAGCTGAACACGCTGATTGGTTAATGGAGTCGATGAATGATGAAGGTCATGTGGCAATTAGTAGCCTTGTTGATAATTATATGGATATGCAATTATTTTTTAATAACTAGACCTACCTTTTCTATTTATTTTACGTAAACAGCGTATTTCCGAAACTTGGCCTTGAATACCCATTTCTTTATATCTCAGGAAGACTCTGGGACCAAATTATTGTCGAAGAGGTCCGCCTGCATCACGTTTAAGAGGGCCAACACCCCGAAACGCTTGCGTGGTTGGCTCTTCATCAAAATTTGAGTTGTCCAAATATCATGGAAAACTAGATGGCACTCTGACATCTGAATGCTTATGAGACCGCGGTCAGGAAATGAATATCTATTTTAAAACTATTTCTTCTTCATGAACAAATTATTTACGCAAAATTGGCTTGAATTCCAATTTCTTGATTTCTCAGGAAACCTCTGGGACGAAATTTTGAGGTAGAGCCTGTACCACGCTAACGAGGACCAGCAGCCCGAAACGCCGACTTAATATTTATATACCAAAAATAGGCACCTATTACTTTGAAATTCATTAAAACAATTAATTTTGGTGTTGGCAAATTGTACTAATATCAAGACTCCTCACGTAAGAGGTTATGACCGTCCCTGTACTGATGAAGGCCATAAGATGAGCCCAATGTATACAGTTTGGCTTTTGTCTGAATTTTCCAGAACTGGTGTTGTGGCTCATTCTTATCACCACCATTACAGCATGTATTGAAGTGATAAATCAAAATACTCTTGTTTGAGAAAGGGCAAGACTCGAAAGCGCTCCCAATAAATTAATTACTTTAAAAACTTGCAGTAAGTCACTTATTTACTCTTGTATCAACATAGTATTTATATCACGAAATTGACAAAAGTTCAAACAATTGTTTACTCGATTTTTTCCCTTTTTCTCTCTTGGTTGTTAAAACTCCTGTTATTTTGAACTCTTGATAAATTGAAATATTTATCTGGTCCCTTGAGATTCAAATTATCGAGAGTCGACTGTATATGTACTCAAAGGGACATATCTCCCTTTAAATATGCATCAGAATGAAGCACTGTGTATCACTCTAATAAAAAACCTTACTAGTGATGATAAAAAATGAGCTACAACATTAGTTTTGGCAAGTCCATACAAAAGGTCAACCTGAATAAAAAACCTGGTGTTGTGGATCATTCTTTATTATCACTAGTGAAGAGTTTTATAGGGGTGAAAACAGTACATCGTTCTGATGTATTATTCAAAGGAGAAGTGTCTCTTTAGGTACATGAATATCATCCTTCCGCAAAGTTATATTGTACAAATATATGTGTGAAAAGCTAAAATATATAAAGAGAGATAAAATGGTGGTGATATTATATAAAATAAATAAAATTCCAGTTAAAATACTCAATTCTTTTGAGCGGTCAGGATTTTATTTCAAATATAAATATTTTATAGAAAGAGGTACCTCGCTTGTGTGTGGTACAGATGTTTATTTATATAAGTCCCTAAATTATATTATTTGATTCCAACCTGCTTCCCTATGAACTTCCATTGAGGCCGCCACAACAAATACTTTCTCACTTTAGCAACTGAAGCAATCTAGCGAGCAACTCAAGCGAACGACCAAAGCGATCTTTTGTGATCTTTGAAGCGATCTTTTGTTACCGAGGCGATCTTGTGATCTGAGCGATCTTTTGTTTTCTGTGAACGACGTTGTGATCTGAGCGATCTTATCTGACCGAAGCGATCAAGCGAGCACCATGGGGGGCTGCTGCGGCAAGAAGAAGAGGCGTAAGAAGTAAGTGGATTTACTCTACTTTATAGTTTAGTATAGCTTAGGATTAGAGAAGTAGTACTGGTTTTATAAAAAGGAACAAGAACTATCATCATTATAAGTAAATTTCCAAGATTTTAGAGATGCAAAATAACGGAAGAACATATTTAAATGAATCAAGCAGAGCACATAGACAAAATAATCTCGTTCATTCCAAAAAATTACTTTTGTAAAATAATATCCATCAAATAAATTTATCGATCTTTCTAAAGGATCCTTGTAAATAAAGAAGAGCTTTACTTTTGATCTAATTAAGAATTTAAAATTCGCAATGTTTTATTGATAGATAACTGTCTCTTAGTTTTGTGTTTTAAAGAGATGAGCTTTGTGGAAATATTTATAGCGATTAGACTTCACTTTACACACGTGGTTATCCCATGCCGGGCTAGAGAGAAACATACGAGAGTCTCGTGGATTGATATCAAGAAAGTAAACACTTCTGAGAGATGATTTTGATTGAAATTGAACTTTGACTGCAAGGAGAGTTTTGTTTCAATTTTACCTTGAAAAAAACACCAACTAGTTTATTTATGAAAGCAAACAGAATAAGAGAGAAAGAAAGAATTTTCAAATTCTCAATATGTTTTAATAAGAAGAGGGAATGTTTCAAAATCAAAATTGTTATTTATGTCATTCAGATGTTGAATTTACCAGTTACATTTTTGAAGGGGGTAGCTGGCAAGGATTTCATATATATCATCAGAGAGAGATATGAATAAGGTATATTTCAAGTATGGGGTTACAGGGTCAAAATACCTGTTTTTTATTTTAAAGTCAGAAATAAATGCATTTATTTTCAACACTATATTATTAAATTTGTATACAAATTTATTTATTTTATTAGATTTTTCTATTAATATGAATCACGAAATAAAAAGAAAACTATTCTATATAATTGTGACTTAATGGTGATATATTTTAATAATCAAATTAAGCATTTTAAGATACATCCCAATTTTTTTAGTTAATGCAGCAGTCTGGTATTGTCTTTTGACGTGACAACGTCTTAAATTAGGTTGCGGCTGGGAGTCACTTATGAAAAAGTGTAACGCCCGGTAACGTTACGATGAGTCACTGAACGAGAGTGCTGCGCGCGCAGCGCTAGAGAATTAGGCGCATTGAATCGGCGCATGCTTGTCTCTGTCTTTGTCTTTCTCGAACGTTCTTGGCGTTGGAAAAACAAGAAAGCGTCATAATACAAGTTCACACGTGTGGTGTAAATTATTAGTTTAAAATTAATTAATTAATTAATTATTATTTTACAAATTTTAAATAGTTTCAAATTTATTTAGCAAAAATTTGAACCTTCGATCTGAATAAATGTTTTGATTTTCGAATTGATTCTTTAAAATTACAAATATTAAGAAAAAGTGGCAGATATAAGAAAACTTTATTTAAACTGTGTTGAGCAAGAATTTTAACATCTAATTTAAGTAAATGTTTTAATTTTCAACTTCATCATTTACAATTACAAATTTTATTTAATTTCAAATTTATTTAGCAAAAATTTGAACCTTCGATCTGAATAAGTGTTTTGATTTTCAAATACCAACGCGGCTGGTGGAGTGGCGATCTATCGTAAATTATCATCGACATCTACGGCGGAAGTGTTCCAAGTTGCGATTACAGACGTAACTCGTGTCATTAAAACCAAGGGTGACATGTGCATGACTGAAGTTACTTGCTTCGCCGCTAATACTAGCTTCAAGTTTATACTCGGTGCTGTATATATTCATCCAGGAGCTAGTATGCAGGATATTGGAATGTTACTATGGCAAGGACTCGGTCCGTACATTCACAACAGCCAGTACGTGCCACCGTTCGTGCAAGTTGATTCTAGTATACCGATTCTTCTGTGTGGTGATTTTAACAAAAACGTAAAGCCTGACAACTCGTTTCTTAATTTCATGAAAAATACGTATAATCTTGATTGCGTATCAAACGTTTCTAAGTCAACTACGTTAAAAGGAACAACTATCGACTTGACTTTCGCAAGACACATTACAGCTGAAACACTTCCTTAAACACTCAAATAGGAATTAGTTAAGTTTAAGTTTACATGTACAATGTTTTAGTAAACAAAATATATTTCTATAGTTAAAATTTGTGCAATTCTTATTTTCATTCAATTCCTTGTTCCTATTGTGCAATTTAATTATATTCATATCAATAAATATTCTACCGTTGTCACGTAAAATCTTCGCCCGTAAAACCGACTTTACAGGCAACCATTGTTTTTTTTTTTATGAAAGATGTTCGAAGCTGTATGCCGAAATAAATTCCACCTAGAATATAATAGTTGCCGGAAATATATAGCAATTATAATTATGTGTTTATTACACAAGGATATTGTTTCCTGTTTTAGCACTCTATATATATTATGTACGTTGTTAACTACATAGAGATCATGTAGAATAGTACAGGTTATATGGTGCACGCTACAGAGAATGTTCTTTTCTGATAATTGAGATCAAATATTTATAATATTTTTATTATTTCTAGAACTAAATCATTATAAAGTTTAGAGAGAAAGACAGAAGGATAATTACCAAATTTAATCAAATTTCATCAATCAATCAGGTTCATTGTTCGGACCAATTGAGAGAAAGAGGCTAAAGCAGTTTTAATTGTTTTAGGGAGGAAGAGTATATTGTTGTGGAACAGCGTGCACCTATACCCTCTATTAGCTCTCACCTGACTGTTCCCCCTGAATGTTCACATCACAGCGATGATTTGTCCCCCCATTCGTCCCTTTTGTCCTGTTCCCTCCCGTTGTCCTTGTTCTCTCTGTCTACTAACCCCTCCCTGTCCCCTTGTCCTCCCTTCCACCTTGTGTACCTGTCCACCTGCGTTGTTGGTTGTCCCTCCCCACGTTACTAACCCGTGTTCCGTGTCACCCCGTGTCCTCGTTCTCTGTGCCCACGTCTTTCACCTCAGATGATTGGTACGACTGCCCCCTAGCTAGCATGATTTCCCCTCCACACGGCACCACCCACTCCTCTCCTTCCCCCCAGTAAACTCCCTCGGGAGTTGGGGAGGAGGAGAGAAGGCGGCGGGGCGGGGTTTTCGTTGGGTGTTAGCTGATAGGGGATATAGGTGTATGAGGTTTCCAGGACGATATGTTCATTCCGCCGACTTCGCCTCGGGGGACTGTGGGGCAGCCACTGTCGGAGGACTGGGCAACCTCCGCTGTCTAGGAGGACTTATTTTATATTGGAGGTAAGTGCAACTTCCAATGTTTTGGAAGACTGAACTAACTCCTCTGTCTTGTAGGACTGGGCGACCTCCGCTGTATTGGAGGACTGGGCGACCTCCAGTATCTAAGAGGACTCTTCTTATCTTGGAGGTAAATATGAAACTTCGGGTGTTTTGGAGGATTGAACTAACTTCTCTGTGTTACAGGACTGTGCGATCTCCTCTATGTTTGAGGTCTGGGTGACCTCCACAGTCTTGGAGGAGTGGGCGACCTCCGCTGACTTGGAGACCTGGGCGAACCATGTTGAAGGAGTGAGACACCTCTGGTGTTTTGGAGAACTGGGAAACCTCAGTTGTCTAAGAGGAGTGAACATCCTATGAGCGATCTCCGCTATGTTTAGGCCTGCGCGACCATTGGCTGACCAATCAGGAGGAGTGAGCAACCTCAAAGTCTTGAAGGTCCGCGTTGAGACGTTGGACGGCCTCTGTTCTTGTTTGAAGATTTGACGGCCTATGTTCCTGTTGAAGGTTTGGGCTACCTTTGTACCCGATTGAGCTATGTCATGAAACGAACACCCAGAGTTATCCTGGACTTCATCGAATGCTATGAAGCCCTCATCTGAATTACGCCAATTGAATGATCACCCGAAGATGCTCTATTAGCCAATAAATTCTATAATGCCCTCACCTTGAACCGCCAATGTAATGATCGCCCAAAGTGGCTCTATACTATCAAATTCTAAAAAGTTCCCACCTTATCATGCCAATGAAATGATCAACCAGTTTATCTTGAATATCAAATGCCAAAAATACCTAACTTATTACGCCAATAAAATGATCGCCCGAAGTTGCTCTGAACAATTATATGCTGTAAAGCCCCCACCTAAATACGACAATGAAATGTTCGCCCAAAGTTACTCTGAACCATTAAATGCTATAAAGCCCTCACCTAAATACGCCAATGAAATGATCGCCCAAAGATGCTCTGAACCATCAAATGCTAAAAAGCCCCCACCTAAATACGCCAATGAAATGATCGCCCAAAGTTGCTCTGAACCATTAAATGGTATAAAGCCCCATCTAAATACGCCAATGAAATGATCGCCCAAAGTTGCCCTGAACCAATAAATTGTATAAAGCCCCCACCTAAATACGCCAATGAAATGATCGCCCAAAGTTGCTCTGAACCATCAAATGCTATAAAGCCCCCACATAAATACGCCAATGAAATGATCGCCCAAAGTTGCTCTGAACCATTAAATGCTCTAAAGCCCCCACTAAATACGCCAATGAAATGATCGCCCAAAGTTGCTCTGACCCATCAAATGCTATAAAGCCCCCACCTAAATACGCCAATGAAATGATCGCCCAAAGTTGCTCTGAACTATTAAATGCTATAAAGCCCCCACATAAATACGCCAATGAAATGATCGCCCAAAGATGCTCTGAATCATCAAATGCTACAAAGCCCTCACCTAAATACACCAATGAAATGATCGTCCAAAATTGCTCTGAACCATTAAATGCTATAAAGCCCCCATATAAATACGCCAATGAAATGATCGCCCAAAGTTGCTCTGAACCATTAAATGCTATAAAGCCCTCACCTAAATACGCCGATGGAATGATCGCCCAAATTTGATTTGAACCATTAAATTCTATAAAGCCCTCATCCAAATACGCCATTGAAATGACGGCACATAGATGTCCTGCTAATTCTGATTGTTGCAATAAAAATGAGGATAGATCTCCATCTCCTTCATTCAACAACAATTCTCTCACTTTATTCACTTTACCAGAAAAGTTATTTCACTAGGCCCTCGAGATAAATGGATCTTTTCTCCTTACATTCACCCTCCTGTAACTCAAAATAATTTATAACGAAGTATAATAATAGTTATCAATTATGACATTATTAAATCCATTATTTTATGGAACCCTAACCTTCTCTTTTTAGTTTAAAATGTATAATGTAACTTACATAATCAATATAATAACAAGCCTTATAACAATTCACATGTAAATGATGCCCCACCATAAAATAATGTAAAAAAAAAATACAATGGTTGCCTGTAAAGTCGGTTTTACGGGCGAAGATTTTACGTGACAACGGTAGAATATTTATTGATATGAAAATAATTAAATTGCACAATAGGAACAAGGAATTGAATGAAAATAAAGTTTTCTTATAACTGCCACTTTTTCTTAATATTTGTAATTTTAAAGAATCAATTCGAAAATCAAAACATTTATTCAGATCGAAGGTTCAAATTTTTGCTAAATAAATTTGAAACTATTTAAAATTTGTAAAATAATAATAAATAAATTAATTAATTTTAAACTAATAATTTACTTAACACTATCAACATTTATCAATAGTATGACATAACCTATAAACTCAGTTTCTCAACTTTTGTGTCAATCTAACAATTAATCAATCAATCATAGTTTACGATAATGAAATATCAGTGTACAATTATTTACCTTTATTGTTGTAGTTGTTGTAAATGACGAATCTAAGCACTGCATAGAGACATTTGAGACTCTTCATTGAATACGACAACAACAATATATGATGTAAATACGGATTTGAAAAGGGAAATAATTTATTGGGGACCTATGCCCTACACAGGGTTTGCCCAGGTGTATAATTGCTTAGAAAAGATGAGCGCCGATTCAATGCGCCTAATTCTCTAGCGCTGCGCGCGCAGCTGCGCGCGCAGCACTCTCGTTCGGTGACTCATCGTAACGTTACCGGGCGTTACACTTTTTCATAAGTGACTCCCAGCCGCAACCTAATTTAAGACGTTGTCACGTCAAAACACTTGAAAGTGTCTCACATACTGTATATTTTTAACTTTATAAATGTGAAACTTTAATTAGACCTAGGTCAGGTTGTCATTCAATATCCGTTCCTTGAATGAACTATATAATCTATATTTTGATAGTTTTAATTTAAAGTTTTAATTAATCGTTTGGAGAAGGGATAATATAAATTGCTTTGACGTTAATTTAACGAGAGAGGAGGGAGCCCTATGCTTTTTTGATAAATTACTTTAACGTTCTGAGATTTCCATTTAACTACGTCACATACAAGTGTATAAGAGTGAAGAAGAACGCAAAGCTGATGAGGCAGCAGAACAAGAGAGAAGTGAGCTAACGAAACTGGAGTTTGAAGATTGTCCCATGAAAGATAATGTCGAGAAAATGATGCTGTAAAATTACAAACTGTACAAGGTTACAGCAATTATAAGAGTCCTAACGATTGCTAATTGTATTAATGAAGGAAGAACAAAGAACTGAGTAATTAAAGTATAATCTTTGATGTTGTTGTATATAGGGATCTGAAGCTTGATTTACTTATCATGAAATGGAATATTCTAGCAGCGTGATAACAGGTCGATTATATCTGGTTGCTACAGGTTGTTGAAATATCCATGGCCTAACACTCTATATCTGTGTTAAAGTTAAGTGATTTATCGATATAAAAGGTCATTGGAGGAATAAATAACCTCGCTATGACACCACACTGCTAGCAGATAACAAACCTAGAGGAGATTATTGAGAAAATTGAAGAAGTAAGCAAAAATGTTGGTCGAAATTAAAGATCAGCAAGATGAAATAATAACACTACCGATAATATCTTTAATATTCAAAAAATGAGGTTAAGCCAAAAATTTATAGACAGAAACTTGGTTAAAACACTAATATTAAAGTACCAAAAACATTCTAAATGATGTAGTTATAATGAAGCTATAATGTTGTGGTAATAGCTGTTGTGAGGAAATGTGAAGATAAGCCATTTAGAGAAACACAAAAACTAAAAAAATATTTTTAAAGCACACACAACTGAAGGCTGCTGATGGCTTGTGCCATCCATTGGAATAAAATATCGACACGATAAACTCGATGGAGGGTTTACCACTGATGAGCCAGGCTCTCCCATTATTTTATAATTGCAGTAAATGCAGTAGAATAAGCTTTATTTTTAAATGGCATATGTCTTCGTATGTACATAGTGTGATAAATAATTCCCAGGAATGCTAAATATTTAAAAAAATACAATAGTATAATTAAGTTTTATTTATATTTTCTCAAAATGATCACCGTCACTATCTATACACTTGTTCATCTTTTTTTCCAGATATCAAAACACCTCTGAAAATCCTCATCTTTCAGGCTTTTCAAAATATTCTTCGTATTCTCCTTTATTTCAGGTATTGAGTCAAATCGACATCCTTTTAAAACTATTTTAATTTTAGGTTAAAGGAAAAAGTCGTTGGGAACTAGGTCAGGAGAATAGGGTGGCTGGGGTAGTAAAGCAATTTCGTGTTTAGCCAAATCGAGTTGTACAGTGACGGCCATATGTGGCCGAGCGTTGTCATGATGCAAGAGCCAATTTTTTTGATGCCATTTTTCGGGTCGTTTCTGACGCACAGCCTTCCTTAAACGTCGCAATACATCAATAAGTAATATTGATTAATGGTGTGACCCTCGGGACGAATCCATAGTGTACCAATCCCTTTACATTAAAGAGAGTGATAAGAAGACACTTAAGCTTCGATTTGATCATCCTTTCTTTCTTGAACCTTGGTTCTCCAGGCTCTAGCCACTGGCTTGATTGCCTCTTAGTTTCGGGATCATATCCGTACATTCATGTTTCAGCTCCCGTGATAACATTTTTGAGCCAATGGGGATCATAATTAAACCTTTCGACCATATTTTTGCACGTTTCTTTGCGATGCTCTTTCTGCTCATTCTTTAAGAGGTATGGGACAAATTAAGCCAGGAATCGTTCAAGATGCAGATCATTCTCTATGATGGTTTGACATGTATAAAAAAATATCCAAGTCTTCTGATAGCTCTCTGATAGTTATTCTTGGATTTTCTTTGATCGATGACTTGATTTTGAGTGCATTTTCGGGGTTTCTTATCGATAAAGGTCTGCCAGTGTGTAGATCATCCTTGACGCTTGTTCGACCAGTTTTAAATCGTGCAAACCATTCAAATTTCCTCGATTGTGATAGGGAATCTTCTTTAAAAGCCTGCTTCAACATTTGAAATGTTTCGGAAGCTGTTTTCCTTAATTCAAAGCAAAAACTCTACGCAGACTCGCTGTTTTTCAATACAGTCCATACTAAAGTTAGAAAATGTTTTGATATACTCGAGCTTATAAATTCTAAAAAAACGTGAGCGCGTGCGTCTGTGTGATCAATTTTATTTTCTACGTGTTGATAAATGTTTTATCTATTAGGTCCTTATAAAATTATTTCATTATTTTGAATATTTTACGTGATCCAGTCTCATTCCTGGAAATTATTGATCACACGTTGTTTATTGGTAGAGAATGAATAAAATATTTATGTTAAACATTATATCGTGAAGATCAGTTTTCCCCATTAATTTACATTTGGTGAATTTAAAATCCATTTGAGAAATAAACAGTCGTATAGGTTATTGTTTGTATCAATATTGAGGTTAAACTTTATTAAGTCTCAGAACTGGCTGTCGTTCTACACCTTTTTGTAGAGAACAGCCATTTCTCTAGTTTTATTATAGGGATATAAAATTAATCCAAATTATTTTTGGATTAAAACAATTTTTACTGCCCTTAGTGCTGTGATACAATAAGAGGAGGGTTCACCACTGATGAGCCAGGCCTGTTCATTATATTATAATTGCAGTAAGGACAGTGAAAAATTGTTTTAAATCAAAAAGAATGATGAGCGTCAAAAACAGTATATATTTCTTATAACAGATGACGTGTTAATATTACATCATATTACTATAAGAGACTGGTCTATATTAGCAAACATAATTCAGTAATATTACATCATATTAATATAAGAGACTGCGCTGTATTAACAAACATAATTCAGCAATATTACATCATATTATTATAAGAGACTGGGCTATATTAGCAAACATAATTCACTAATATTACATCATATTAATATAAGAGACTGCGCTGTATTAACAAACATAATTCAGTAATATTACATCATATTATTATAAGAGACTGCGCTATATTAACAAACATAATTCACTAATATTACATCATATTAATATAAGAGACTGCGCTGTATTAACAAACATAATTCAGTAATATTACATCATATTATTATAAGAGACTGCGCTATATTAACAAACATAATTCAGTAATATTACATCATATTATTATAAGAGACTGCGCTATATTAACAAACATAATTCAGTAATATTACATCATATTATTATAAGAGACTGGGCTATATTAACAAACATAATTCAGTAATATTACATCATATTATTATAAGAGACTGGGCTATATTAACAAACATAATTCAGCAATATTACATAATATTAATATAAGAGACTGGGCTATATTAACAAACAAAATTCAGTAATATTACATCATATTATTATAAGAGACTGCGCTATATTAACAAACATAATTCAGTAATATTACATCATATTATTATAAGAGACTGGGCTATATTAACAAACATAATTCAGCAATATTACATCATATTATTATAAGAGACTGGGCTATATTAACAAACATAATTCAGCAATATTACATCATATTATTATAAGAGACTGCTGTATATTAACAAACATAATTCAGTAATATTACATCATATTATTATAAGAGACTGGGCTATATTAACAAACATAATTCAGCAATATTACATCATATTATTATAAGAGACTGCTGTATATTAACAAACATAATTCAGTAATATTACATCATATTATTATAAGAGACTGGGCTATATTAACAAACATAATTCAGCAATATTACATCATATTATTATAAGAGACTGCTGTATATTAACAAACATAATTCAGCAATATTACATCATATTAATATAAGAGACAGCGCTATATTAACAAACATAATTCAGTAATATTACATCATATTATTATAAGAGACTGGGCTATATTAACAAACATAATTCAGCAATATTACATCATATTATTATAAGAGACTGGGCTATATTAACAAACATAATTCAGCAATATTACATCATATTATTATAAGAGACTGCTGTATATTAACAAACATAATTCAGTAATATTACATCATATTATTATAAGAGACTGGGCTATATTAACAAACATAATTCAGCAATATTACATCATATTATTATAAGAGACTGCTGTATATTAACAAACATAATTCAGCAATATTACATCATATTATTATAAGAGACTGCTGTATATTAACAAACATAATTCAGTAATATTACATCATATTATTATAAGAGACTGCTGTATATTAACAAACATAATTCAGCAATATTACATCATATTATTATAAGAGACTGGGCTATATTAACAAACATAATTCAGTAATATTACATCATATTATTATAAGAGACTGGGCTATATTAACAAACATAATTCAGTAATATTACATCATATTATTATAAGAGACTGCTGTATATTAACAAACATAATTCAGTAATATTACATCATATTAATATAAGAGACTGCTGTATATTAACAAACATAATTCAGCAATATTACATCATATTATTATAAGAGACTGGGCTATATTAACAAACATAATTCAGCAATATTACATCATATTATTATAAGAGACTGCTGTATATTAACAAACATAATTCAATAATATTACATCATATTATTATAAGAGACTGCTGTATATTAACAAACATAATTCAGTAATATTACATCATATTATTATAAGAGACTGGGCTATATTAACAAACATAATTCAGCAATATTACATCATATTATTATAAGAGACTGCTGTATATTAACAAACATAATTCAGCAATATTACATCATATTAATATAAGAGACAGCGCTATATTAACAAACATAATTCAGCAATATTACATCATATTAATATAAGAGACAGCGCTATATTAACAAACATAATTCAGTAATATTACATCATATTATTATAAGAGACTGGGCTATATTACAAACATAATTCAGCAATATTACATCATATTAATATAAGAGACAGCGCTATATTAACAAACATAATTCAGCAATATTACATCATATTATTATAAGAGACTGGGCTATATTACAAACATAATTCAGCAATATTACATCATATTAATATAAGAGACAGCGCTATATTAACAAACATAATTCAGCAATATTACATCATATTATTATAAGAGACTGGGCTATATTACAAACATAATTCAGCAATATTACATCATATTAATATAAGAGACTGGGCTATATTAACAAACATAATTCAGCAATATTACATCATATTAATATAAGAGACAGCGCTATATTAACAAACATAATTCAGTAATATTACATCATATTAATATAAGAGACAGCGCTATATTAACAAACATAATTCAGTAATATTACATCATATTAATATAAGAGACTGCTGTATATTAACAAACATAATTCAGCAATATTACATCATATTATTATAAGAGACTGGCTATATTAACAAACATAATTCAGTAATATTACATCATATTATTATAAGAGACTGCGCTATATTAACAAACATAATTCAGTAATATTACATCATATTATTATAAGAGACTGGGCTATATTAACAAACATAATTCAATAATATTACATCATATTATTATAAGAGACTGCGCTATATTAACAAACATAATTCAGCAATATTACATCATATTAATATAAGAGACTGGGCTATATTAACAAACATAATTCAGTAATATTACATCATATTATTATAAGAGACTGGCTATATTAACAAACATAATTCAGTAATATTACATCATATTATTATAAGAGACTGCGCTATATTAACAAACATAATTCAGTAATATTACATCATATTATTATAAGAGACTGGGCTATATTAACAAACATAATTCAGCAATATTACATCATATTAATATAAGAAACTGGGCTATATTAACAAACATAATTCAGCAATATTACATCATATTAATATAAGAGACTGGGCTATATTAACAAACATAATTCAGTAATATTACATCTTATTAATATAAGAGACTGGGCTATATTAACAAACATAATTCAGCAATATTACATCATATTAATATAAGAGACTGGGCTATATTAGCAAACATAATTCAGTAATATTACATATGAAAAATGAATTTATAATTGTTTAAAATTTTACTAATTTGTATCTATAATATTCCAGATTTGCTATTCTCTCATAGCAGTTTATTATATTCTGTAGATTCTTACATCCTTGTTGCACGTGTTTTAGAGCTACAAATACGCTTCTACGGCCGTATTTTAGTCCACACACAATAAATAAACTTACCTAACCACAGATTAATATTTTGAAAGTTTTTAATGTGCCTTTTAGAAAAAAACGTTTCAATATTAGTTACATAGTTTACAAATAAGTTGTGGTGTCAGGGATCGGTGAAGAGCCAATGTTGTCGCAACCAACTCTATTTGCGGCCGTATTTACGTGTAAAATCATTTACATGAAATTCACTAAATATCAGTGATCCAAAACATTATTTTGTATATTTCATGTACGTCACAAGGTCTTATTTCTTTAGAAGGCGCTGGGACATATTTTCTCACGCACACTTCTTGTACCTAAATTTCACCATAACGTAAGTATGTTTTCTCCAGATCCGTTAGTTATATTTTGCATGTAATTATTTCAGAAATAATAGTAATTTCTCCAATCTTACAATATTGAATGTTACCTATCACCCCAATGTCCACTTTATGGTCTTCACCTGATGTTATGGTCTATTGTGTAGATATATGAGATATTATAACTTTGTCTGGGTAAAGGTCCTGCTGTGTATCTTGTTGTTTGTTCCATCCATTTATAAGTGGAGTCGGGTAGTCGTTCGCTCTGAGTTCATGTTTTATTGCAATAATTTCCTTGTTGTAGTCACCTTTGATAACACATGTGGATAATGCTACCAACTACTACGGCGTTCTTGTGCTGCAGCAGGAAGAAATAAAAAGTTGATGTATCTTTTCAAACAAACTTCGAACCAACAAACAACATTTGTGTAGAAAGTTTGTTTCATTTGGACCAAAACATATATCTTTGCATAATGTTTTTCTTATATATTTTGATGTCGCGTTAATGTCATATCCTTACAGCCTTCATTGCTGATAATGAAATAAAAAAAATTATCAATATAATTGTTAGTGCAACTATGAGAGAAACATTTATATGTAAATTTTATTTTATCAGGATATGTAAAGAACATAAAATATTAAATGGAAAAACGAAAGCAAATATAGGGAGAACACGTATTTACATAAAGGTAAACAAAGCGGGAATACAATCTCGTGATGCTCTCCGCGACGGGAAGGGGGGGGGTCGGCGAACGTAGGTCACGTGATCACACTGCTGGCCATCGTATCTCGGATCTAATTCGCTAGCTGACAGCTGGTTGACATCATGTATCATGGAGGATACTGGTTACTTGGATCCGATTCTGGATCCTCATCACCATCTTCATCTGCTCCATGGACAAGACACCAACACCACCTCAGTTGGCCGGTATTATGATCAAGGTGCAAGGACCGATCTGATCTGCTCCATGGACAAGACACCACCAACTCAGTTCGCCGGTATTGTGATCAGAGTGTACAGACCGATCTGATCTGCTCCATGGACAAGACACCACCACCACCTCAGTTGGCCGCTATTGTGATCAGAGTGTACGGACCGATCTGATCTGCTCCATGGACAAGACACCACCACCACCTCAGTTGGCCGGTATTGTGATCAGAGTGTACGGACCGATCTGATCTGCTCCATGTACAAGACACCACCACCTCAGTTGGCAGGTATTGTGATCAGGGTGTACGGACCGATCTGATCTGCTCCATGTACAAAACACCACCACCTCAGTTGGCAGGTATTGTGATCAGGGTGTACGGACCGATCTGATCTGCTCCATGTACAAGACACCACCACCTCAGTTGGCAGGTATTGTGATCAGGGTGTACGGACCGATCTGATCTGCTCCATGTACAAGACACCACCACCTCAGTTGACAGGTATTGTGATCAGGGTGTACGGACCGATCTGATCTGCTCCATGGACAAGACACCACCACCACCTCAGTTGGCCGGTATTGTGATCAGTGTGTACGGACCGATCTGATCTGCTCCATGGACAAGACACCACCACCACCTCAGTTGGCCGGTATTGTGATCAGTGTGTACGGACCGATCTGATCTGCTCCATGGACAAGACACCACCACCACCTCAGTTGGCCGGTATTGTGATCAGAGTGTACGGACCGATCTGATCTGCTCCATGGACAAGACACCACTACCACCAACTTTCCAACCTCTACACTGAAAATAAGATTAACTGTTCTTGATAAAACAAAGAGGAAAAACAATGAAGTTAATAAATAAATAGAACCCTGTTCTGTGTGAAAACAATATATATTTGGGGGGAGAGAGTTTGATAACTTTGTCTTAAAATAATCATAAATTCATTGCCTTCTTGAAGAAAATGAAATGTCTAGAAATATTTTAATAAAGGAAGACTAAAGTCCAAGGATATTATTTTCTATCCCCCTTCAAGTTTATATCTATTCAAATAATAGAAAGAATGGAATATAAAGCAAATGTAAATACAACTAATATAGTGTAACCTATATGAATACATATAATAAATAATATTCCAATAGATTAGTATCAATTAAAAATCTTAATATTTATTAAAAAACCTGCTTTTTCTATAACACTGTCATCTAGTAGAATATTTTATATTTAATTGGACAGTTGTGATATCTTCATGTATTTGAAATATTTGAAATTGGGCTTTAAAATTTTTAAATGAAATATTTTAAAATTCTATGATTATTTTGAATTGTAAATATCACAACACAAAGTAGGAAGAGAGAGCGTTTGTGAATTCATTATAGTTGATAATAATAAAGCCGTTTGCGCTTTCCTATAATTTCAACCTGGTCATAAAGAAATACACTATGTTGCAATATAAATAAAGAGAGATGTAGGTATATTAATAATTATTATAAAACTCCAATAAACCTGTACACGCTAAAATATGGTGTAGTTTCAAAATTTACAACATTTTAAATATATTAATACCATCCAAGAACAGAGGAAGACCATAGACAATCTAATGAATAGGAAGTTGAAAATGAAGGTAGCTAAATACCACCTTCTATCAATAGAGATAAATAGAATTAGACGTAATTAAGCTAATGAAATTTGTGGATTATTTCACATATAATACCATAAAAAGATGGAGATCGCTGAATCTAAGAAAGAATAATGTGGTTATGTTTTGTCCTCTGACGAATACACTTAACCTAGCTCTCAATTCCGCCTGTTGGGCGTGGGCATTTTTATCTCTAATTTTGTTTATTTTGTTCGCGGGATGGATGGCTCGAGAAAGTCGCTTGCAACATTTTACCTTATATCTTAATTTTCAAATAGAATCTTACATATCAATAAAATCTGGTAAACAAGAGTTTGATCACAAAATTCGTGATTAATTATTTTAAATACAGTTATTCAAAAATGTTAATTTGTGGCAAGATACTATTCCTTTAACTTCAAATTACCGTGAAGACCAATTAATATTGATTTTATTCAACTTATCGAGTATTTTTCAAGGGACCGGGGAAAAAACTTTAAATTATCGAGAGTCGACTGTATATCTATTGCTAGTCGATATTTGTTACAATTATAAATTGGCGCCTTAAATAAATGCATATATTAGTTAATAACTATAACCTATGTGCTTTATCTGTCTATGTACTGTTGGCTTCCGTAGGCGTCTCTTACTGGGAAAAAGAAAGAGAGGATTCCATTTAGTTATTAACTAATATATGCATTTATTTAAGGAGCCACCCGCTCCAACGCAATAGTTACAAAAACCAAAAAGAGAGTGTGGGGGGGGGGGCAAAGGTGGCGTGATCATAGCCAACCAATAGGAGAGCGCCATTCCAAAAAAAAAAAAAGCAAACGGTGACAGAGATGAAGAATTAAGAACGCATGACGCTCGTAACTGTATATAGAATTTCGTACATATGTTATATTCAAATGGCATATGTAGGGATAATTTTATTGTTAATTTTCATTTTGATGTATTGTATATATTCGATCAATAATAAATTATGTTTTAGGTATCAAAACTGTCTTTTTGTTCAAAAACAGCAACGTGTGAACGGGTACAGCCATGTGGAGCAGAGTATCAAATATAAAGTTATCTTGACAAGTATAGATTCAGTAGGGATTGGATGTTTGCTAGAATCGTTTTAACAAAATGTTCGTTAGACAAATTGTTGAAAAAGGAGGAAGATAGGAGAGGGCACTGAACACCGGAGGATTTTTATTGAACCGGTCACGGTAAGATAACACAACTAACTAACTAACCAAGACATCCATCTATATATACACCGCAACAGAACGGTGTAGCTGAAAGAGCGAATAGAACTCTACTAGATATGACTAGGTGTTTCATGATCGAAGGTAATTTACCTGAAACTTTATGGGCTGAACTAATACACACGGCAACTTATATCAGAAATAGATGCCCGAGAAATAACGATTGTAAAACTCCACATGAGTTATTTACCAAAGAAAACCTGTAGTTTCTCATTTAAAAATTATAGGAAGTAAATCGTTTGCCGTGAATAATAGGCCGAATAGATCTAAATTCGCACCTCGCAGTGAGGAATACAAGTTAATAGGCTATTTCACAGAATCTAAGGCATACAGTAGGGATTGGATGTTTGCTAGAATCGTTTTAACAAAATGTTCGTTTAACAAATTGTTGAAAAAGGAGGAAGATAGGAGAGGGCACTGAACACCGGAGGATTTTTATTGAACCGGTCACGGTAAGATAACACAACTAACTAACTAACCAAGACATCCATCTATATATACACCGCAACAGAACGGTGTAGCTGAAAGAGCGAATAGAACTCTACTAGATATGACTAGGTGTTTCATGATCGAAGGTAATTTACCTGAAACTTTATGGGCTGAACTAATACACACGGCAACTTATATCAGAAATAGATTTTAAAATTTTAAAAAGAATATCACGCCTCTAAAATAGTTTTATAATATGATAACAGATGGCGCTCTAGTACATCGTAACATTATTGTTCTAATAAAAGACACATTTTGATATTTGCGGAAGAGCGCTTGCTCGAAGCATATTATATATTTATAATTATAATTAATTCTGCTGTCCTAAAAGCTTATGTCCATAGTTCTTCTAAAATACCCATTCCAAGAGTCTTACAACAGTCACCTATAAAAGGAAGTTCCAAAAATGCAATATAACAGCGGTATGGTAGATTAAACTGGCGAAACCGCTGGGAGGGTTCACCACTGATGAGCCAGGCCCTCCCTTTAATTTTTTCATCGCAGTAAGGACAGTAGAAATTGTTTCATTTTAAAAAGAATATCACGCCTCTAAAATAGTTTTATAATATGATAACAGATGGCGCTCTAGTACATCGTAACATTATTGTTCTAATAAAAGACACATTTTGATATTTGCGGAAGAGCGCTTGCTCGAAGCATATTATATATTTATAATTATAATTAATTCTGCTGTCCTAAAAGCTTATGTCCATAGTTCTTCTAAAATACCCATTCCAAGAGTCTTACAACAGTCACCTATAAAAGGAAGTTCCAAAAATGCAATATAACAGCGGTATGGTAGATTAAACTGGCGAAACCGCTGGGAGGGTTCACCACTGATGAGCCAGGCCCTCCCTTTAATTTTTTCATCGCAGTAAGGACAGTAGAAATTGTTTCATTTTAAAAAGAATATCACGCCTCTAAAATAGTTTTATAATATGATAACAGATGGCGCTCTAGTACATCGTAACATTATTGTTCTAATAAAAGACACATTTTGATATTTGCGGAAGAGCGCTTGCTCGAAGCATATTATATATTTATAATTATAATTAATTCTGCTGTCCTAAAAGCTTATGTCCATAGTTCTTCTAAAATACCCATTCCAAGAGTCTTACAACAGTCACCTATAAAAGGAAGTTCCAAAAATGCAATATAACAGCGGTATGGTAGATTAAACTGGCGAAACCGCTGGGAGGGTTCACCACTGATGAGCCAGGCCCTCCCTTTAATTTTTTCATCGCAGTAAGGACAGTAGAAATTGTTTCTTTTTAAAAAGAATATCACGCCTCTAAAATAGTTTTATAATATGATAACAGATGGCGCTCTAGTACATCGTAACATACAGACTTTGGAAGCCTGGTACACGTACAATTATAAAAAGTAGAGATGTACGTTTTATTGAACCAGAATTGTCCAAAATTAGGAATGAAGTCATTGAAATTGATGTTAGTCCACAAAAAGATCCTTTTGTCAAGGAAATTCCTCTAGTTGAAGAAAAGGGAAGCACGTCCGAAGCTAAATCACAAACTGAAATTGAAAGTTAATCGGATCTAGAGATGTCTGATTTAGTGGACGAGCCGTCTGAAAGTGAAGTGATCATTTCAAAAAGAGGAAGAGGACGACCAAGATATATTAGAACAGGAAAACCTGGCCGACCAAGAAAGGAGTACCCTACAGCCAATTTGTCAACGCAAGAACTTCTAGAGGCGAAATATTTGCCAGATCCAAAAGACGCAGAGGAAGCGCTGTCAGGAAGGGATTCTTATTTTTGGAAGAAAGCAATGAAGGAAGAGTTTGATTCCTTGATTGAAAACAAAACTTGGGAATTGGTTGATCCCCCTAAGAATCGAAACATCATAGGAACCAAATGGGTATTCAAAACGAAATGCAATAGTGATGGTTCTGTTGAGCGCCATAAGGCTCGCCTGGTAGCAAAAGGCTATTCACAGCAGTACGGAATAGACTACGAGGAAACTTTTGCCCCAGTAGTGCGCCAAAGTACTATTAGAATGTTTTTGGCCTTAGCTGTTGAATACAACTCAAATCTTTACTCGGATAAAAACGGGGGTGAAGCCGAGTACATTCGCTAGTATCTAATAAAATGGTTAATATATTGTAACGTGGATGACAAGGCCAAGATACCAGAGTAATATTGGGGAAAGAGAGGTGGAGTCCAGCTGCCCCCGCTGCCATGTGGCAGGCGCTTAAAGACAGCATTTCTGTGTGGGGGAGGACAGAGTCTGGTTACATCTTCATCACGAATCCCTTTGAACTCACTGTGTATCTTTCTGGCATCCTGAGTAGACAAAGTACACGAATAGCGTCTGAGTACGACGTAACAATATTGTAAGAATATTTATTTCTTACATCTCCCCAAAATACTGCAACAACTACAGAAACCTTGCACTGGTTCCACACACTTGTAAAATACATCTCAAAATAATAGAAACTCGTTCGAATGTAATAATATCACAAGAACAAAATAGCGAACCTAAGATAGCTAATGGTATATTTATGTTTAATAAGCTATTATAAAGTTTTTCATTGTGTAAATAACGCTAAATTATGGACAACACTTAGATTCCGGAATTACCAGAACACCTAACTGTTCTTATAAAGACATTATGTATAAAACAGGAATACACAGTAAAGAGATAGTATACTATCAGAATATACTTCAAGTTCTATACTCAACATATCATGAGATTAGATGCTCTTGATAAACAGAAATAGGTTTTTACATCGATAGATTCAAAGTAAAAAATTATCGCTATGCTGATGACGTTATCTGCTAGCACATGAAATTTTGGTTTAAATTAAATATAAGAAAGATCGATAACTGCCATTATAAATATAGCTTTGATATTAATGAAGAAAATATATAAAGTTGATCATTTTATATTCTTAGGACCCAGGATTGCTAAGATGGAAGTTCACAGAGAGAAATTAAAAATAAGAATAGCACTAGGAAAAGATGCAATGAATAAATTAGAAACGTTTTTGAAAGAATTCATTTACAAAAAGAATATTAAAAATAAAAAAAGGCATATCCTGACCAAAAGCACATGTGCTTTTTAGATGGCAGAGCGCCATCTAGTGGAACAGAAATCAACTAAGCATTGATTTAGCCTTTTCCCTGATATTTGGCCAACCCAATTTCTCGATAAATCAAGAAAAGCCATCCACGTACGCGTTTCGCGCTGTTGGCGTTCGTCAGCGTGGAGTAGGCTGTACCACTGCGACGAAGAAAAAAGAATATTGTAGAGGCATTGGGAGTTTCTATGGTTACTTATGGATATGAGAGCTGAACATGGACAAAGCCAGTCAGAGTGCCACGAACAGATAAAAGAAAAAAAAGTTCACCATAGTAGATAGATACCTAGATAACTATGTAAACAGAGACTCACTTACCTTTGGATTGTAAAAGAAATTGTTGTTAGGAAATTGAAAGAAAAGAGAGGAATACTCCAGACCGGAAGAGATCAAGAAGTTACCAGAAAGTCACTAGGTAAATTGTGAGCAATGATCATCAAAACATATCAAATCAGAGAATATTTATCCAAAGGGTTAAGATTGATCTAATCTTGATGTACACACAATAAATTCGATACACACACAAAAATAAAGCTTCCAAAATTTACTATATTGCCATGTGGAAAATTAGGAAAGACCAACTTCGGGATGAAACAACAATTTATTTCAGGCAAGAACAAACTACGAGTGATAAACAAAAAATAAGCAAAAGAGGGAGTGTACAGAGTATAGCAAAATATAAACATAAAAAATAATACTCTGATAATAAAATAATGAATACTTTGTTATAATATTTAATTTGAATTTAGATGTTTTGTTTATGTCTTGACCCCTATTGTAATGTTTTGATATAATGTATATTATTTTCTAGAAATGACTGCTTTTATCATACAAAAATTGTCTGAATAGCCCAGGACAAACAGAATAAATTATGGAGAAATCGTTACTTGCTCTGTAGGTAAATTAATATAATATAATATATATATCTTTTTATTTATTTATTTCAACACACACAAACGCGATATCCCGGATAGGGATAATTACGTCATTTACATTTTTAAAAACAGAAACAGTTATAAAAATATTATAAAAGACAAAGTAATAATAAATAAAAAGAGAGAAACAATAATATATATTAGGAACCCGAACCTTCAGTATTTATTCCCCACATCTTTCCACAAAGTGAAAACAGAAAAATTTTCATTCTTACGATCCTGCACAAAATGTCGTTGATATTGTTGGGAATCTCTTATGGTTCAGACAATGAAATAACAAATAACAAGTTTACTCACAGCTGATATGGTTTTAAAGAATTAGGCAATTTTACATTTTATGAAAGTATTTTAAATTTATTATTTTCAAAGAGAGAGAGAAAAGAACATTTAACAATTTACATTACAATTACCAATTTTGTAAACAAAACAAAACACTCCTTTGTTCTCGTTTTTTTATTACAGTGTTGTCAGTCTAAAAGTATTTCAAGATCATTGATTTACTATTCTTCTTTTTTCTCCAACATTCCCTCTTAAATCAGTGATCTTACCACATTCAACAGTTTCTTCACTTGACTTATGTTTTAAATGGTTGTCATAAGAAGGGATTTGAATTTGTGAAACTTTGGTCTGGCTAGAGGTTTTGTTAGGATGTCTGCAATTTGGTGTTCTGTTGGACAATATATCAGGTTAAACCTTTGAGCTTGAACTTTCACAAAATGATATTTGACATCAATATGTTTAGTTTTAGTCGTGAATTGGCCTGATTTTATCATTTTTATAGTGCTCTGGTTATCAACATAGAGATTTATATCAAAATTATCTGGAATTAATTCTTCTAATAGGGATCTTATGTATGACACTTCTTTGCGTGCATCTGCTGCAGCAATGAATTCTGCTTCAGTGCTGGAAGGGGCAATTACAGGTTGCTTTCTGGAGCACCAACTTATGGGACCTCCACATATGTAAACTACATATTCTGTGGTACTTTTTCTAGTTTTAATATCTCCAGCAAAGTCAGAATCACAATACACATTTAACTCAAATGGCATCTCTCCATCATATGATATGCCTAAATTGGTGGTGTGATTTAAATATCTTAGGGTTCTTTTGATGTTTATAATATCTTGATTTGTTGGATCATGCATTGACCTGCTTTCAAAATTTGTGGCAAAGGTCATATCTGGTCTAGTTTTGTTTGTCAAATATAAAAAGCTTCCAATTGCTTGTCTGTAGGGAAATTTGTTATCATTTGATATTTCTAAGTTTTTGTCTAATTCTTTTACTACATCTGTAATGGGAGTGGGTACTGGTTTTGAGTTATGCATATTATATTTTTCAAGAACTGATTTTGCATAATTTTCTTGTGAATGTAAAATTTTATTTTTTTCCTCAAAGCACAGATTTATTCCCAAAAAAGTTATTTGATCATTGTTTATTTTAACTTCAAACTTTTGGGATAGTTTTTCTAAATATTATTTAATTCTTCTTCATTATCTCCCATTAAGATACCCTCATCTACATATATTGCAAGGTACATATTTCCTTTGTTGGTTTTAAAAAGACATGGCTCTGATTTTAGTTGTATGAAATCTTGGGATTTGAGAAAGGGTTTTAATATTTCATTCCATTTTAATGGGGCTTGCTTTACACCATACAATGCCTTTCTTAACCTACATATATTCCCTTTATAACCTTCTGGCATTTGAACATATATTTCTTCATCCAAAAACCCATATAGAAAAGCTATTTTTATGTCAAATGTTTCAAAAACAAACCTTTTTTTAGCCATTAGAGCAAAGTATATCCTTAAAGAGACAGTGCTTATAACTGGACTGAATATCTCATTATAATCAATACCTGCTTCTTGTTCAAAGCCTCTTACAACTAGTCTTGCTTTATAACGGCCATCTTCTTTCACTTTAAAGAGCCATTTAGAGGTCAGAATCTTCTTGTTTGACGCTTCATTTTTTTTTTCTATTTCCCAAACTTCATTTTTGGCAAGAGACTCTTTTTCTTCTTTTATTGCCTTTTTCCATTTTTCTTGATTCGGACCAGATATAGCTTCCGAGTAAGTTAGAAGAGCTGATT
Source organism: Cordylochernes scorpioides (assembly GCA_030710605.1). Taxonomy (NCBI): domain Eukaryota; kingdom Metazoa; phylum Arthropoda; class Arachnida; order Pseudoscorpiones; family Chernetidae; genus Cordylochernes; species Cordylochernes scorpioides. Next base: position 19,988,815 of record CP092869.1, read on the forward strand.
CTGTTGTTCCATCCCGCTCTAAATAGAAGTCTTTATATTTTTATGGTGTTTGTAAACTACTTCTTGGTCTAAGACAATATTTTGAAGTACTTGGTTTTGTAGGGATATCTTCTTTGTCTTCAGAGACTTCTGGTAGACTTGGTTCTTTATTTAATTCTAGTTGATCTTCAGATTCTTCTTCTGGTTCGACAATAGGTATTTTTTCTTCTTTATTTATACATCCTTTATCTAAAAAAATTACATCTCTAGCTGTGAAGATTAGTTTGTTTTGTTCATTCCAAAGGCGATAACCATTTGGTGCATATCCTATAAAGGTATATTTTTTACTTCTGTCTTCCAATTTCTTTACGTGTTTTAGGGTTTTGACATAAGCTTCACAACCAAAAAGTTGTAAGTTTGACAAATTTGGTCTTTTATTGAACCAAAGTTCTGCAGGAGTTTTCTCTAATTCTTGAGTAGGGCTTCGGTTCAGCAAATAGGCTGAAACCCTTACAGCTTCTCCCCACATGCATTTTTCTACACCAGAATCAATCAAAAGAGCTCTAGTTTTCTCCATCAGGGTTCTATTTAATCTTTCGGCTTTGCCGTTTAGCTGAGGCGAGTGAGGTATGGTGAGATCCATAATGATTCCTTTAGCTTTGCACCAGGATTTTATATCTTCATTTACATATTCTCCGCCATTGTCAGATCTTATTTTTGAAGCTTTTATATTCATTTGGTTTTCTGCTTCTGTAATATATTCTTTTAGATATCCTTTTACTTCATGTTTATTTTGTAACAAATACACATGACAAAAATGTGTGTAGTCATCAAGAAATGTTAGAAAATAGTTTTTGTTGTTATGTTTAGTGGGATCTAAAGGTCCACATACATCTGTATGGATTATTTCTGAAGGCCTTTTTGATTTTGTTCTAATGGAATTGAATGGCTTTCTTACCTGTTTAGCTTTAATGCATGTTTCACAAATTTCATCTTGACTTATTTTTTTTATGTTTATTCCATTAACCATAGATTTTAATTGTTTTAAGCTTGAAAAACTTATGTGACCCATTTTTCTGTGACATTTGAGAATTTCTTCATTCTGGGTAGCTGTTAGGTGAGATTCTTTAAAATTTCGGGATTTTCTGTTTCTATATTTATTGTATAGAGTCCATTTTCCTGTTTTTCTCCTTCTAACACTTTTATTCCATTTTTTACGACAAAAACCTTTTCATCTTCAAAGATGACTTTGCCTTTATTTCTGGTAATGGCACTTACAGATAGTAAATTATTTGTCAAGTTTGGTACAAGCATCACCTCCTTGAGATGCATTTCTTCCCTTGAATTTTTCCGACTGATTTTGCTATTAGAGTTTCTTCCTTTTTTGCTATTGATATTTTTGAGTTGCAATCTACTTCATCTAGTAAAAACTTTTAACTATTTATCATATGGCTTGTTGAGCCACTGTCTACAATGAATTCTAGCAATTCCTCATTTTTACATTTTAAAGTCTCTCCTGCAAAAAGAAACAATTTTTCTTCATTTTTGTTTCTGAAAAAGCAATCCTTTTCTTTATGATTTGTCTTTTTACAAATTCGGCAAGGAATATTTTCCCGGAATTTATTTTGAGATTTCTAAAAGAAGCATTGGTCTTGAGTATGATTTGTCTTTTTACAGATGGTACAAAATTTTTTTTTGGTCTACAGTATTTTGCTAAGTGCCCACTCTTTTTGCAGTTAAAGCACTGCTTTACTTTAGTGACACTCATGGCTATTCCCTCTTAAGGCTTTATCTTTTGTTTAGTTTTTTCAAGTGATAGTCTTGATATTAAGTTTGTTAACGTTTTCTCACTTTTTGGTGTCGAGTCCCATGCTGTGCTGAAGTAATTGAAGTAGTCTGGCAAAATGCTCAATATTTTAGAAATTACAAAGCTTTCCTCTCTCAATTTCTTGTTTTACATTATTTAGTTTGAATACTAAATTTTGCATTCTGCTTATATTTGTTTCCATATCTATATTTTTGTCAAATTTGAATCCATGAAATTCTTGTAGTAATTTGCATTTTAATTGCTCATCTTCTCATTGATAAATGGCTACTAGTTTTTCATACATTTCTTTTGAAGTTTTGCAATTTAGAATATTTGTTAAAACATTCTTTTCAATAATAAACATTATGTTTTTTTGTGCTTTGGCGTCTTTTAGGCTTCATTTATCTTTTCCAGTTTCATCTTTCAAGTCTTCAAACAACGATTTTCCATTTACAATATCTAGAAGGCCATTTGTTTTTAAAATAATTGTTATCTGGAAATTCCATAAATAAAAAATTTCAGGATTTTAAAGTCTCACAATATTAGCGATATCTTCGCTGAAAGCCATTTTTGTTTTTATATTATATTTATCCTATATTTTATATATATTTTACCGCGATTCAAAAACCACGGACCTCTGCTACCATGTTGGGAATCTCTTATGGTTCAGACAATGAAACAACAAATAACAAGTTTACTTACAGCTGAAATATGGTTTTAAAGAATTAGGCATTTTTACCTTTTAAGAAAGTATTTTAAATTTATTATTTTCAAAGAGAGAGAGAGAAAAGAACATTTGACAATTTACATTACAATTACTAATTTTGTAAAACAAAACACTTCTTTGTTCTCGTTTTTATATTACAGTGTTGTCAGTCTAAAAGTATTTCAAGATCAGTGATTTACTATTCTTCTTTTTTTCAAACAGATATGTGGGGGAAAATTAATCTTCTTTAATTTCATTCCAAATATATCTTTGGAAGTTTGATCACTTTTTTTTCTCTCAAGAAAATCGTGAAATATTTTTTTCTGATAGAAAATGTAATATCTAGAAATAATTTTCTAAACAAGCAAATTTTGCAGCCGAGAGAATCATACGAATCATAAATCATGAGTTTATATCTATTCTGATAATGGAAAAATGGAACATAAGTCAAATTAAAATTCAACTAATATAGTGTAATTTATATTAGTAAATATAATAATTAATATTTTAATAGTTTAATAGATCAATTTCAATTTTCAATATTTGTTTTAAAACTGTTTTTTTTACTATGACACTGCCATCTAGTGGAGAATCTTATATTTATTTTGAGAGTTATATTATCTTCATGGCATTGGAAATGAAACAATTAAATATGATATGTTATAAGGTTGTCCCAAAAGTCCGTGTTTTTTTCTTAAAATGTTTTTCTTATTACTTAGTGGATAATATTATTACGGCGAAAACATAATAATACATAATACAATTACTTTATACATAATACAAAGACATTATAAATATCGGCAAATAAAATTGGTATTTCAATTTTTTGCAAGTATTTACGAACTTTTGCGAGAACCTTGTATTTATATATTAATAAATATATAACAAATTAAAAGATTGAAACGCGAATGTTTCTTTTCCCAAATAAATCAAACTTCTACTGTTCTTACTGCGATGAAAAAATATTGGGAAGGCTTGGCTCATCAGTGGTGAACGCTACCTGATGTTTCGATATTTCAAACTGAAGGCGTTTCAATATTGTAAAGGACTGAGTTCTTGTATACCCTGCAGTTGCTATTGAATACAGTTAATTGGTGTTTTGAACAAACTATGGACATATGCCTCTAGGACTGTAGTTTAGGCGTGTAAATAACGAGTTATGTTTTTTTTTTATTAACCCTAGTACAGGTGGTAGAAGCCATAATAATCATGTTAGGTAGAAGTTACAACTGATTTTATTGTAAGTGCACAACATGTCTATACATGTGAGAAACAGTTCGACTTTTGCACTTACAAAAAAGGTTGAAGTTATCTTAGTTTTGTTACCCAAACTTATACAAATCCTAAATCATTGTACGTTAAAGCATAACCTCATAAATTATAATCATCGTGATTTTCAATAACCTTTTGAGAATGTGATCCAATAAAATTACAGTTAAACCTGTCTATAGCGCCCGATTTAAATAGGTAGTACGATGTAATTTACATAAAAATTGACATATCTATAGCAACCCCTCTCTGTCCCAAGAGGGGGCGCTATTAGCAGGTTTAACTGTATATTCGAAATATCAGAACTTGACATGTATCTTAACTATTAAATATAAATACTCTTCAATTCAAATTATCAAGTAAAAATAGAAAATAAAGGTTAATGATCAATAAAACACATGAGAATATGAAAAAATAGTACAAATGTGATATTGTATTGGGATAAGGTGCATAAATTATTAAAAAGGAATATCATTATCGTGGATCGGCGCAAGCCTTCAGCAACCTTCAGTTGCACGATAAGGAGATGCCTTTTACATGAGAATATTAACAGAAACTATTAACTAAGCTATAAAAATGTAATTATATGTTTAACACACACACTTATAAAGTTCCTATATTCAATTCTTCAATTAAATCCTACTCATTGTGTCTTTTACCTCATTTTTACAAGAAGCAATAATATATATGTGATGATTTTAGACCATGAAATCATTGTGATATATCCAAATATGTAATATCACATGTGTCACCACGTGAATGTACATAACTTGCTATTTACTGTAACTATAAAACATCAAATCATATCAATCTGTACCACTTAAGACTTTAAAAAAGTATAGCAACTGTACAGATAGAAGGAATCGAAAAATACAGGAGAAACTTAAGTCTAAAGCTAATCAGGCCTAGTACAATTAGGAAACGAGGGTTAAGAAACCCAGTCCAAGTTTTACGAGGTCATGGCACTCTTGGTTGATGTAACTTCTCCCTCCTGATCACATCAGAAAGGGCAGTGACCTGCCTGGACCCGTGGAAGCTATAAGAGGAAGCTCCCAAACCTAGGTAATCAGTACGTTTTCTTCCGTCAGCGAGAGCCTTGACAAGTCACATCGATCGCCAGCTAATCCTTTCCTGCCCGAATCCTCCTCTTTACATTTTTACTTGACGACAGCCGCTTCTTCTGTGGAATCTCTGTTTACTTATTCACCTTTGGTCAAGCTGTGTCGCCTTCCCCACGACTGCAAGGTAGCGGTGACATCGAGGCTCATCTAGCATCATGTAACATTGGTCCGAGAGGTCCCAATATATCACATATATTTATGGTTGTGTGTGATGAATATTGTCGATCTGATAAAATATACTGATTTAATTCAAAGAAATATTGTTTCCTGGGACGAAAACAATGTTGCCATTGTTAAACTATCTCATTATCATCGAAATATTAAAGATATCTGACAATTTCATTATTAAGATGAAGATATTTAAACAGGTTCATATACTCTTTCCTATAAGTACAATATACATTTTTTCAACAAAGGATTATTTTTTTTAATATTGTCAAGTAGCTCTACAACTCCGGTCACAAGAAGCTCCATGGGACACCTGTCAATCATCCCTGGACTCCGGGGGGGGGGGAGACCACAGGTGAGAGTGGTTCTCGGAATTTTATCGGCAAATAAGGAAAACGGGAGCCCTCGGTGGTTGATCACTCTCATTATTATTATCTCTGCCTTGGAATAAGTCATTATCTCTCTCCCTATAAATACCTATTGTATATAATTTTATTGGAGAAATTAAAGGTAAATACCCTTTATAATTAATTAATTATTCTCAAATTTTTCCTTGCTTTATCTCCGCGACAATATGAACCTGTAAGGTTTCCTATTTATATATAAGAGATAGTCAAAATACTTTGTGTTTTAATATTTAATTGAATTACAACAAGGTTAATGGAAATATATTTAAAAAATAACTTATGTAAAATTGAAGTAAGAATAAATACAGGGCTGCCGCCTACCTAACTATGAAGAAAAATCAAAGAATAATTAAATATTTCACATAAATAAATAAATACAAAGCATGTTAGTAAACCAAAGTTTATGTTGCTATTATTGGTTCAACTTTTAATACAAAAAAGTTTGTAGGTTTTGTTGTTTTCCATGAACAACCATTTTCATCGAATAAATAATTATTTATGCGAATCTAATAAAATTTCCATGGCCTAAAAAGTTAAGGAGAAATTGTTTAGGGAATCATATCATTTTATTTCTTATAATTTTAAATCATAATATTTTTATTTCATATAATTTATTTCTATTATTTTAAATCAATAATTGCTAATACCAAAATAAAAAACAACACCTTAATTCTAAAAAATATTACAATCATCAATTCTCATGTTATTGTTGTTAGGGCCTCCAATCCCGGTACATATTTTCAACCCCGGGATTCGGGATTGCTTTTTTCTCAATCCCGGGATATCCCCTAAACATTTTCGTCTTTCTACTCCAAGAGGTAAATCGTTTCGTTCGTTATATTTTTAATTTTTAATTTTATATAGTGCCAATGACGTGGCACTTACTTCGATGAAAACAACCTGAAAGCCATATATTTTGTGCCTGCTTATGAACTAAATCATTGGTTTTGGATTATAGTTTGAAATTATCTGTGTTTATAAGTGTCCTCATTGTCATCCTCGGAATGGTCAGATTCTGCTTCATTTACTGTTGCGGAAACGAATTCAGGAACAGCCCTCTCTTTTTTTCTTAGCATAAAGTACATCCATCACGGCCAGATGGAGACCATGCGCTTAGCAGAGCTGTTGCAGTGGACCAATAATGTGACCCAATTTTACCATCATTGCGCACCCATCAGTTGTAGCACACACAATATCAGTTTCGAAGTCGATTCCAAACTCCAAGAGCTTAGCACCAATGACATATTTGCATTGTTTAGAGGAAAATACTCCAGATATTCGAGTCAAGCCAAGATTCCACACCTTGGTACGGTTATGAATATTAATGTTCAGGTAACGCTTGCTTCTGATTGATGTCCATTCATCCAGCGTAAGGCTGAAAAGTTGCCCCTTTTCTTTCTCCATCTGAAGATCTCGAACGACCTTCTCACGAAATGTGTCCGCATAACGACACACTTTAATGGTCTCTGCGGAGAGAGGAATTTCATGTCCAAGAGCATTGAGGCACTTGCGTAGATCCTTAGATGTAACAAAAACGGAGAATGGCAATCCGTCGAGAGCTATCATTCTAGCTAGCACAGCGTCAGTAGATCGATCGATGGAAACAGACGAAAAATGATCGAGAATTAATATATTGGGGGTCTTTTATGCAGGGGTCTGTGTATCAACTTCGTCTTTAACTTTTCTCTTCGAAGTTTCGATTCCGTGGACCGCCTTCTGGTGTACATGCAGCCCTTTTGTTGACCCGCCGACGCATTTCAAAATCCTTTTGCACGCTATACACTGTGCATTTTGGCCAGATCCGTCTCGTAGGTAATAGCACCAGATTCCTTCTGATTTAAAAGGAATACTCTTCGCCATCACAATCAAGAAGTGATAAGCTTACCAAAAATTTCCGACGCGTTTTCTATTGAGAAATAACAAGGTCCGATAATATTGTTTTAGAGACTTTGTTTTATGTTCGTATAAGTTCAAAACTACTTTAGGCTGATGCTTGATAGTGACGAAGCATTTAATGAAATGACATTAAATAAATTTATTTTAAATTAAATGACAAAAAAGCTAGCGAGGGTTTCACAAAATGAACAGCAGAGCAGTGTGTTCATGATGACCCATGCATACAGAGTACAGGATGGAGAGTATAAACATAGATTTAAAAAGAAATTATAAAACAATTTGGAGCCCAGATAAGAGGTTAGTGGCGGGTCCAAGTTACACGCAGGTTCGCCACAAAAATAAAGGGATGCCGCTATTATAAGAAGTCACTATTTGCATGTCAACAAAAACTGGGGCCCCCTCCATGTATACAGCTGCATACTCTCATTCTAGAGGCTGCCATTTTTAGAAGATCTTGCAGAATACCCTTCGTTATTAGGGCATGAAATTAATTACAAATCTCTCAGAAAAAAAAAGACCCGAAATGCAGCTGTATAAATAAAACGTCAAAAGTGTGCTATCTCATCATCTGTTTGATTACCAAAATGCTAGATAAGAAAAATATATTTTTGCGCTGGTTTTCATGCACAGTAATCCCGGGATTTTTCGAGCAGAATCCCGGGATTTCGGGATCATTATTTGGCTCCGGGATTGGAGGCCTTAATTGTTGTAGACGAAGAACACGCTTGTTTTCGTATAAAAAGGATAATAAAATTGCTAGCTAAATTTAATGTGATTTAGTAATTAATCCTTTAATTATAAATATATTGTCGCGGAGATAAATAAAGCAAAGGCAAGTTTGGGGATAATTAATTTATTATAAGGAGTATATGGAGTAAAGGAGTATAGGGAGAGAGAGTTTTGTACAACTTACCCCCAGTTAAGGTTAATCCTGAATGAACGGCGTTAGCCACCGTCCCGTTTTCCTTATTTACAGATCAGCCTCCCAGCAGCCCCCACACTGGTGGTCCCCCCCGGGGTCCAGGGATGATTGACAGTTGTCCCATCTGAATGGAGCTACTTGACATTACACCCTCTTTAGAAAAAGCAGCGACCCGCTGATTAGCTTGTCTCAGCCCTTGTTCTGGAAGGAAATCTATCACGGCCTGTGTTCCCTAGCAGAATGAAATGTTGTTCTTCAGGGTCCAGGTAGGGCTTCATCCGAATGACATGAACGATATCCTCGGATTTCCGTGATCGGGGAGACAGGTCCACGGGCTCTACTTCATACGTAACTTCAGAAAGCTTCTTGGTCACCTTGTAGGGACCGAAGTATCTCTTCAGTAGCTTTTCTGAGAGCCCTACTTTTCGGATGGGAGTAAAAACCCACACAAGATCATCCTTCTGGTAATAGACTGGAGTATGTTTCTGGTCGTAAAGTCTACGGTCTTTCGCCTGTGATTGTAGAAGGCGTGATCGGGAGAGTTGACGCGCTTCCTCAGCTCTGGTCACAAGTTCCCCAACGTAGTCGTCAGAGATCTCATCTGGTAGAAAAGGTAGTACGGCATCGATGTAGGTCTCGGCCTCGCGGGCGTGGACAAGAAAGAACGGAGTGTAGCCGGTCGCCTCCTGTTTAGCAGTGTTGTAAGCAAAAGTCACGTAGGGTAAAACTTGGTCCCAGTCCTTCTGCTCGACACCTGTGTACATGGACAACATGTCTCCCAGAGTTTTGTTGAACCTTTCAGTCAGGCCGTTGGTCTGGGGATGGTAGGCCGTTGTAAATCTGTGCACAATTCCGCACAGAGCATTGATCTCTTTTATTACTTGAGAAATGAAATTTCTTCCGCGATCTGTTATCATTTCTCTAGGAGCTCCATGCTTCAAGATAACATCTTCAACCAGGAACTTAGCTGTTTCGATTGCTCCTCCGTCTGGGATCGCTTTCGTTATGGCATACCTTGTCATATAATCGGTGCACACAATGATCCAACGGTTTCCATCTTTAGAAACTGGAAATCTTCCAAGGAGATCGACCCCGACCTTATAGAATGGCTTTTCTACGGGCGGTATGGATACAAGTTGTCCAGCCGGACGTCGAGGTAATTTCTTCCTTCGTTGACACTCCCGACAATGGCTTACATATTGGCGAACAGTTCTATAAAGGCCAGGCCAATAGAATCGTTTCTTGACTTTGTCATACGTTCGGGCGAAACCCAAATGCCCAGCTGTAGGAGCGTCATGTAAATCTGCCATAACTTCCGATCTTAAGTGCTTAGGGATCATCATAAGCCAGGGTCTTCCAGTTGTGCTATAGTTTTTCTTGTATAAGATGCCGTCGATAATGCTGAATTCCTTTCTGGTGTAGCCCGAGTTTAAATTATCGATTATTTTAGCTAAATCCGGGTCTTTAGTCTGCTCTATATCGACGTTGGTTAGTGACATCACAGCACTTGGTGGATCGTTCTTGACTTGACAGACAATCGGCATCCTTATGTTTGCGTCCGCTCTTCTAGATAACGGTTACGTCAAATTCTTGCAACTTCAGCGCCCATCTTGCCAAACGGCCAGAAGGATCTTTCTGCCCTACCAACCAACATAGAGAATGATGGTCAGTGACAACCGTGAATGGTCGACCAAACAAATATGGGCGGAATTTGCTAATAGACCAGACTACAGCAAGGCATTCTTTTTCCGTTGTAGAATAGTTATTTTCAGCCTTTGTCAAGCTTCTAGATGCATAAGCTATAGGCCGCTCCTTTCCACCTTGTATTTGTAGAAGAACAGCTCCAATACCATGTCCGCTTGCATCCGTGTGTAGATGGGTATCAGCGGATTCATCAAAGTGTCCTAAGACAGGCTCTGAAATTAGAGCTGTTTTAAGGACTTCAAACGCTTTCTCTTGAGCTGCATCCCAAAAAAATTGTTTTTCAGTCTTCAGTAGGTCATGCAAAGATCTAGCTTTGTCGGCAAAGTTCTCAATAAATCTTCGGTAATAGGAACATAATCCAAGAAAGCTCTTCAGTTCAGAGATATTCCTTGGCCTCGGAAATTTAGAGACGGCTTCAACTTTATCTGGATCTGGATGAATTCCATTGGCGTCAACAAGGTGTCCCAAAATCTTTATCCTCCTTGATCCAAAAAGACACTTTTTGTGGTTCAAGCTTAGTCCAGCTTTCTGGATGCAGCTTAATACAAGTTGTAGACGACGTAGATGTTCTTCAAAGGTGCGTAAACTACGATGTCGTCCAGGTAGCAAAGGCACATGTTCCATTTAAGACTGCCCAGAACACTATCTATCATCCTTTCAAACGTTGCTGGAGCATTGCAAAGTCCGAAAGGCATTACTTGGAATTCATACAGCCCATCTGGAGTGATGAAAGCAGTTTTCTCCCTGTCTTTTTCGTCCACTTCAATCTGCCAATACCCGGACCGAAAATCCATCGTGGAGAAGTAACTAGAGCCGGCTAAACTGTCCAAGGCATCGTCAATGCGTGGCAGCGGGTAAACATCTTTTTTTGTTATCTTATTTAATCGACGGTAATCTACGCAGAATCTCCAGGTCCCGTCTTTCTTTCGAACTAGAATAACTGGAGATGACCAAGGACTTTCAGAGGGCTTCACGATGTGATTTTCAATCATCTTGTTCACTTCATCTTGAATTAGTCGTCGTTCACTTGGTGCTACTCTATAGGGCCGCTGTTTGATAGGAGACTGGTCGCCTGTGTTTATCTTGTGCTTCACAGTACTGGTGGGCTTAATAGGAGTACTCCCAAAGTCAAATATGTCAATAAACTCGTCAAGGCATGAAACAAGCTGTAACCTTTGAATTTCAGACAGCCCTGGATCTAGAGTAAGGTTTATCTTCTGTGACCATTCACGTGACTTTAGCTGCGTTTCTTGTAACTTATCGCTGGATTCAATAAGACTGCAGATATTCCCATTCTCATAACTTTCCATGGTGCACATATTCATTCCTGATGGAATCAGTTGCGGCCAAGACGCTCCATTCGCCACCCAAATGCTACCTCGGCCGTGTCGAAATGTAACCAATGAGTTTGGTATAAGAACTTCCTTTCTTAATAATAAGTCCTTAGAAGTTGAGACTAAAACATCTTTAACACCGCATACTTCTTCGTTTATCACACTGATCTTCTTTATTGATTTAGGCGGGATGACAAAGTCGTCGGAAGCAAACAATCTCTGGTTTTCCTCCTCTCGAGATTCCAGGACGGAGGTTTCCCCGAGATGGAGTTCATTTCTGCCACAATCAATGACGGCTTCGGTGGCCTTGAAGAAGTCCCATCCGAATATGATGTCATGGCTGCATTCCACTATAACAACGAATTCAAAGGATATCTTCAGACCATTAACTTCTATGTTCAGGACACATTTTCCTAGGGTCTCTATTGAATTTTTATTTGCGGCTTTAAGAATTGGACCTGGTTCTTTGAAGAGAGATGTATTTAGTTCGCGTCGAAATTTGTCTGAAATAACAGAAAAGTCGGCTCCTGAATCCACCAATGCTTTAATTTTGCGTCCATTTATTTCGACCATAACAAAATTTTCTTTAATTTAGCGGCGATATACCCTGGAGGATTTTCCTCAATGGCGACCTCACCCCCGTTAGAAGCCGCTCCACTTAGTTTTTCACATTCTGAGGCATGGGAGAACGGCTGAAACGACGGGCTGGCGACTGGGATTGTCTTCGGGCTGGCGACCTTGCGCGGCTTGGATGTGGGGAAGAGCTCCGGTAGAAGTACGTCGAGGTTTGGGGCGTTACATAGTCGTCGTCGGCGTCATATCTCGGGGGTCGACTCGAAAATCCAACATTTCTTCCTTCTCCGCCATTCCTTGACCTGGCTTCAGCGAAGACCTGCCGTCGTTCCCTACAATAACGGACGACATGTCCGGGTCGTCCGCAGTGGAAGCAGATAGGTTTGTCGTCGTAGGTTCTCCAATGTTCCGTCTTCCTGGGTTGGGTTGGTCGGTCGATATTATAATAGGGCGTTCGTGGTTGTTGTTGTACCACGTTGACTTGTGGTCTGGTAGGTTGTAGAGCACGGCTGACCTCTTCCCTCACAGTCTGTTCCAGGGCGTTCACCTCTCGGAGAGGATTGACCACTTCGGGTGCTGAGAAAACCTTTTGTATCTCTTCTCTAACGATGCGGCGAATTAAGCCGGCCAAGTCGTCTGAGTCGTCAACACACGAAATGGGCATTACGTTTGACAACCTGGCGAATTTCGTACGGCCGATCCTGCGCTGCTTGACGGTTGTCAGATGACGACAAAACTTCAGGATCTCATCTACTGTCTGTATGTCTTTCGCCACCAATACCTGGTATGTGTCTTCCGAAATTCCCTTTATAATGTGAGCAACTATCTCACCTTCTTCCATGCGAGGGTTCACCTGGTGGCAGAGACTAAGAATCTCCTGGATGTATGACTCGCTGGATTCCTCGGCCTTCTGTGCTCTTGACTTCAGAACTTCCTCGGCGCGTCGAGCAGAATCCTCCTGCAGTCCGAACACACCGCGGAATGCGTCTTCAAAGCTTCTCCACGAGTTGAGTGATTCTTCGTTATTATCAAACCATCTTCCAGCAGTTCCGTTCAAGTAAAATACGACGTTGGCAAGCTTCATGGTCTCGTCCCATCTGTTGTACTTCGACACTCTCTCGTACTCTTTCAACCATTGTCCAGGGTTTATATTTCCATCTCCCGAAAAGGTAGAAGGATCTCGTTGGCGCTGACAAGGCAGGTAGGATCCGCTAACAATAGGTCTGTGGTCGTCTTCCATTTCTATTCGTTGTGGCAAAGGTTGAAGAATTGGTTCACGTCCCTGTAGACGTCGACTTCTTCGAAGTTCCGTCACGCTGCCCAGCGTCTCCACCAAAATATGTCGCGGAGATAAATAAAGCAAGGACAAGTTTGGGGATAATTAATTTATTATAAGGAGTATTTGGAGTATAAGGAGTATAGGGAGAGAGAGTTTTGTACAACTTACCCCCAGTTAAGGTTAATCCTGAATGAACGGCGTTAGCCCCCGTCCCGTTTTTCTTATTTATAGATCAGCCTTCCAGAAGCCCCCACACCGGTGGTCCCCCCCCCGGGGTCCAGGGATGATTGACAGTTGTCCCATCTGGATGGAGCTACTTGACAATATTGTAACACGCCTGCAGCCGCCCCTACACGGGAATAAATTTCCACTTGTTAATTTGATCTTTAAATTATCAATGGTAAAATCTATTTATTTTTATGAACCAGAATTCAACTAGACAGATCTTAAAATAAAAAATAAAAAAGGCATATCCTAACCAGGAGCACATGTGGTTTCCAGACTGGCCTGAGGGCCATCTAGTGGAACAGAAATCAACTAAACATTGATCTAGTGGATGGCTTTTCTTGATACAGTCTACTCTCGTTATAACGCCACTCGATATAACGCCACCTTCGCCTTACGCCGCTTTTTCGTTTTGTCCCAATCGACATCAATGTATTTTTCTCGATATAACGCCACTCCCTCGCTGTTCGCCTTCCGCCGCTGATTTTTCGTATCCCAAGTATCAAAAACCACTCGTTATAGCGCCGCTCACAACGTCCCTCATCCCCCACTTCCCTTTTCCTGTCTTTTTTTTTCCGCCAGCGGCACCGGACTTTGCCTGCTGTTGACACAACAGATTGTGTGAACAGCCAGTAGACCCTTTTCCTGCTTGTGCCTGGGACATACACAGTCGCTTCATCCTTTGCTAACGTCAACACAACAACCTTATTGTCGTATCATGAGTTCCCAAAAGTGTAAACTGGAGTCGATCACCATTGAAAAGAAGGAGATATGCCAGTTGGCAAGAATGTCGAAGAATGAGATTGGAGAGCGTTTCTCACTTCCACGAACAACTGTCCGTGATATTCTCACTCAGGCTGAGAAGTGGGAAAATTATATTGTTGGTTCTTCAAAGAGACAAAGAGTCGGAAAATTTAGTGACTTGGAAGACGCTCTCTTCAACTGGTTTACCCAAAAGCGTGCCAATAATAATATTATTACTCATTATTATTACTGATGACCTCCTAAGAAAAAAGGCAAAAAAACTTGGCGAGCAGTTGGACGTACCAGAAATTTCACATACAGCAGTGGGTGGCTGCAGCGATTTAAAGGGAGATTCCATATTTCGCAACGACGGCTCTGTGGGGAAGGCGCATCGATTTCTCCAGCTATCATTGATGAACACCTTACAAATTTGAACAGTATGCTGGCCAACTCCGGATATGACCCAACCAACATATACAATGCAGGCGAAACAGGATTATTTTTTCAGCTCATTCCTGACCGAACACTTGCTCACTAAGATGAAAACTAGTAAAAGGATGAAGGAATGAATCACTGTTCTACTGTGCTGCAACTCTACTGGAATATGGTTGAAAGGGATCCCTACAGAAGCCAAGGTTTTATGGTCTGGGCTGGAATCTTCTTGGGCGGTCGCACAGCACTCCATATTTTTCGGCAAGGAACCCTGACTGGACAGAGGTATCGGGACGAGATCTTGGCAGCATATGTGATGCCTCAAGCATTGGAAATGGGAGAAAACGTTCTTCTAATGTATGATAATGCCCGTCCACATAGGGCTGGTGTGGTCAACACTTTTCTCCAAAACCATGCAATTGCTCGGATGAATTGGCCAGCTCGATCCCCAGACCTAAATCCCATTGAGCATGTATGGGACAACCTAAGACGGCGGATCTCATCCCTCCAACCCCCTCCTAGAAACACTCATGAGCTAGAAACAGCCTTAACACAAGAGTGGGCGTTGATTCCACAGGAGCTGATAAACTCCCTAATTATTAGTATGGGTCACCGATGTAGAGCCTGCTTATCAGTTAAAGGCGATCACACCCCATATTAACAACAATATCCAAGATATTTATGCACGGACTGCAAGAAGATCATTGCTTGACCGGCTAATTTGCATAAAATACGTGTTAGAATTCTTTGATTTCGTGTATTCTAATTAATAATGGAATAATAAATTTGCCTATAAAATTTCATTGATATATGTTCAATAAAATTTGAGATAAATGAAAAAATATGTTGTTCCTTTAATTTTGCGGACCAGTGTATATCAGCGATATGAGGATTATGGTGATCACTGGAATAAGACCTAACTGTGTTTAGGAACAGAAATTTCGAGTCCCATAGCTCAGTCTCAAATCGAGAATAGACAGTAAATTTTTCTTGTATTCCTCTATAAAGCATATTCATAGTGAAGTATGAAAGACAACTAATATTTGATAATGTAAAATAAGAGAGCAAACGTCTGAATTTGATCAATTTTTTTCCGCATTTCATCATTTTATATATTTTAAAATATACATATTCGAAGCTTCAAAGCATTTTATATAAATAACAAATGTTTGAATAATATTTCTTTTATTATTTTTGAGGTTATTGAAGTAAAAAATTTAGTCATATTCTTATTGTTCCAAATTCTATTTCATATTGAATTCAAAATGATGGAGATTATTTTAAATATATCTCAAACAGATAATATATAATTTAATAAGGTACATATTATTTTTTATTTCATATAAATATTAATATATTGAATTTTTAGGACGCTATAAAAATTTCGTTTCCAACGGTCCAACAATGGGCCAGTCGGTTGGGAATTGAGGTGGAGGCGGGTCTGTTTTGAGACTCTGTCCGAATTTACTTGTTTCCTCAGATATTGAGGCTTTGTCTTCCTCTCCCCCGACTCTTTGATCTTTGAGACGGAGTCCATAGCATCGGCAGACCAGTTCCTGGCAGGGCCTGGACCATCAGCTCGGCCGAGAGCGAGTTGGATGCTCTGGTTGTGCCAGAAGAGTGGAATAGGGCTTCTACGGAGGCGAAGCGCCACTATAAACAAAGGCTAACGCGCTGAGCAGGTACCTCCTGGGTGGCGTGGAAACCCTTTGCGAAAATATTCATGACCTGGTCTGGTGATGCATGGACTTTGAATGAGATAAAATGATTACATTAAATGCTATAAACCATCCTTGCTGAAAAAATCAATAAACACCAAGTAATCACATAAATAGAGTTACAGAAACAATTATAACTTTAAAAAGAAAAGAAAATAACATTATCAGCTTAGCCCCAAAATATATCCAGTATTCTTGAACAAAATCAAACTATGATAGAATCCATCTATAACAATAGTTGAACGGTCTGGAGCTTGAACTGGCTAAACCGATGGGAGGATTCCCCACTGATGTACCATGCCCTTCCTTGATTATATGACGTTGAAAGATTTCATTAAATTCAGTGCCATTTTCGAACTCTGGGTGACCCTCAATCATATACTAGATTTAGCAAAAAATAAACGTCGCATTTTGCATCAAAATAGACGCCAGAACTATGCCTTTATTGATTGAATGCCTCATCAACCTTGCAGGCTCTCTCTCTCGGTTAAGTGACAAATTTACATATATATCTCACCCATAGAATTAACTAACCACTTTGAGAGCGCTGAATAACTCTTTGGATAAATTCTACGCATCCCTTGCGGATAACATGAAATCAAAGCTCTCCCTAGAATGCCGAGAGCCATAAACCAAACCATGGTCTCCTGGTGACATTCTGAATTTTACAAAGATATTATTGTGGCATTGACCCCCACCAGAGTCTGCTAGATTGAATAAAATGGTTAATAGATATATAGCAAAGTTATTGTATCTATGTTGAAGGGAGAGAGAGGAGGGGCCTTTATATATTTTAGGTCAGCTTCGCCTAGAAATGTTTCTATTCATAAACTTCTCAAATCATATCAAGGAACAAATTAACAAATCGTATGGACCTAAAATAATACAATATATTCATTTGTAGGAAATTTCAACTATTTATGATGCCTATGATCATTTTAAAAACAACCAAATTTCTAGTATATCTACCGCAATGATAAAACTGATGGGAGGGCCTGGTTCATCATTTGTGAATCTACTTGGCGGTTTTGTCAGTTTAATCTACCACCCCGCTTAATTTTTGTATTTTCCTGTTTTTATTTTATAGTAATACTGAAGATAAACTATTGGAAAAGGGATTTTAAACAACTATGAACATAAGCTTAAGTACAGTAGAAATACAAATATTTATAAATTCCTAAACATGCTTCGAGCGCTGCTCTTCCGCAAACAACAGGTAAAGTTCATTTAGACTTAATATGAACATTATGAATTAACGCGCCATCTGTTTTACGCAATTTATGATTCATTTGAAAACAAAATCAGATGGAAAATATGGAATTAAATATTCAGAAGTCTATGATAAGGTCATATTAACGATCGGATAAAATAATTCTAAAAACTGGTGAAAAACGAGAACAAAACATTTAACTTGGAATTCAAGATTCTGAGCAATCCAATGATAGCACCTTATTACATAAAAAGCATTTGCGCGCCATCTGTTATGAAAATTGGAAACTATTATAGAAGCGTATGATTCTTTTGAAAGTTAAACAATTTTTACTGCCCTTACTGCGATAGAAATATTATATATTATATTATATATTTATAAATAATATATAGTCACGACCGTCTTTCCTGGCCTCTGTCATGGATGAAATTTAAAAATTAAAAAAAGATGCCGAAACCCGGGATCGAACCAGGAACCTTTAGATATTCAGTCTAACGCTCTCCTAACTGAGCTATTTCGGCTTATTTTATTTATTTCTATAGAAGCTTCTATCTTTATAATTATGCATATTTTCAAAAAGTCAATTCACACCTCTTCGCTGGAGACCATGGGAATACTGACTAATTCATTATGCTAATATAATTATAAATACAAGTATCAGAGTCATCAACAATTCTGTCATCGTTTGCTTTTGTGAATGGAATAAATACCCAAATAGGGCCATTTCTTATAAGCATCGGTGGTAGAATGCTCGCCTGCCACGCAGGCGGCCTGGGTTCGATTCCCGGCCGATGCCTTTTTTTCTTTTTTACAATTTTTAAAACTTATTTATATTATTATCCCTATATGTATAAAAGTCAGCGTATGTATGTTTGTCAACTATACACGTCCACAAAACGTAACTAATATGATAATTGTAACAAATAGTATTTGAATAAAAACATTCAATCGGGTAAAACACGGGCGTTGCCCGGGTCATTCGGCTAGTATATTTATAATTGTATGTAAAATTCTACTAACCTCAAAGCTTCTGTCCATAGTTAATCTAAATACCCATTCCAAGAGTCTAGTATCAGTATCACTATTGTTGTTTCTTGAGCACTCCAAGAGAGCAACATCTGACGACGTCAATCTATCGGCGGATTTGTTACACCGTGTCTATGGCATAAGTGAGGGAGAGAAAACACAAGTTGTGATCACAGACTTCTTCAAGAAAATGTAATTACTTTTTTATGAATAAATTATAAATTAATTCTTTCTATTTGTCATATTAATCAATTAATGCCGGTTTTGCACTCTATATATTGACTTAAATATAAATTGTTATTAGTAATTGTTATAAATGATTTATTGTATCTTTAAATTTCACATTTTAAACGTGTTCGATACAACGCCACCCTCGCCTTACGCCGCTTTTTTGCAAAATCCGGATGGTGGCGTTATAACGAGAGTAGACTGTATGTCAAGAAATTGTGTTGGCAAAATATCAGGAAAAAGGCTAAATCAATGTTTAGTTTATTTCTTTTCCACTAGATGGCGCTCTCTCTCTGCCATCTGAAAAGCACATCTGCTTCTGGTCAGGATATGTTTTTTTATTTTTAATATCAAAATCTGACTTTTTATTTATAAATTTTTAAAATATTTTTTCACATATCTTAAAATATTCCCAGGTTTAAATCCAAACTCCAGAATATTCTGCCAGGATTATTGGAAGACAACTAAAACTGACTCTCTCTTTCAAAAATTCAAACTCGCAGCGAGCTATTTAATAATTTTATGATATGATTAATGTAAGAAACAAAATAATCATTGTGAATGATAAAAACTCATCTAACCAAGAAATACTATGAAGTACACAACATAAATGGTTGATTAAGCTGACGATATCGCTGCCATGCCCTCCATTATCGCAGTGAGCCTAGTAACATGTTGCTTTATTTGTTAGAATATTACTTGTGCGGAATAGTTCCAATTAACACCTATAGATGGCGCTATAAACTGTGTGTCAGTTCCCGTGAGGAGAATCCACAGATGGAAGACGACCTGCACTAAAGAAAGCGAGAGGCTGAAAGTTTTTTTTGACGTGACAACGTCTTAAATTAGGTTGCGGCTGGGAGTCACTTATGAAAAAGTGTAACGCCCGGTAACGTTACGATGAGTCACCGAACGAGAGTGCTGCGCGCGCAGCTGCGCGCGCAACGCTAGAGAATTAGGCGCATTGAATCGGCGCATGCTTGTCTCTGTCTTTGTCTTTCTCGAACGTTCTTGGCGTTGGAAAAACAAGAAAGCGTCATAATACAAGTTCACACGTGTGGTTAAAGTATCGTCAGCTGTGTCTGTAGTGAAAATGTGGAGTGCTTAGATTCGTCATTTACAACAACTACAACAATAAAGGTAAATAATTGTACACTGATATTTCATTATCGTAAACTATGATTGATTGATTAATTGTTAGATTGACACAAAAGTTGAGAAACTGAGTTTATAGGTTATGTCATACTATTGATAAATGTTGATAGTGTTAAGTAAATTATTAGTTTAAAATTAATTAATTAATTAATTATTATTTTACAAATTTTAAATAGTTTCAAATTTATTTAGCAAAAATTTGAACCTTCGATCTGAATAAATGTTTTGATTTTCGAATTGATTTTTTAAAATTACAAATATTAAGAAAAAGTGGCAGATATAAGAAAACTTTAAACTGTGTTGAGCAAGAATTTTAACATCTAATATAAGTAAATGTTTTAATTTTCAACTTCATCATTTACAATTACAAATTTTATTTAATTTCAAATTTATTTAGCAAAAATTTGAACCTTCGATCTGAATAAGTGTTTTGATTTTCAAATTGATTCTTTAAAATTAAAAATTCATCCATTCAATTTCAAATGTTCAACAGGAATCACCACTCTCAAAACAATGGAAACGGTGCCTTCAACTTCCAGTACTTCAATGGAGACGGAGGATATCGTGCCGTCAACGTCTGCAGTACCTTTCGTTGTTCCACACACCACCTCTACCGCCAGAACGAATGCTCAGCGACAACGTGAGTACAGACTACGAAAAGCATTGACCAGAACTCCTGAACAAGTAAGAGCCTTTGCAAAAGCGGCTGCGGAGAGGCAACGCAGTTTAAGCTACGTAAATCTGCTAACATAGCCCTCACCAGCGGTACGTCAGAGTCACCTGCTTCAACGTCTTGTTCTGTGGTGGAGAGAACAAGCGTTCCTGTCGTGGCGGAGAGAACGAGCGTTCCCCTAACTAACGCTCAACGGCAACGTGCATTCCGACAACGTAGAGCAGCATCTTCTCGGACTGATGTACAACCGACTACTTCTTCAAGCCAAACAGCAATACAACTGGAACAATCCACCTGGTATACCAAATGGTCATCGTCAATACGGAGATTTCAATCTACTTTCCTGGACAACGATTTTGGCCATGCTTGCTCGGTTTGTGACAGATTGTGGTTCAAGAATGACCTTAAAACCATCACTGCACTACAACTGAAGGTAATCTCAGATTGGTACGTTAAGGAAAATCGGCAGCTACGCAAGGAGGATTATACAAAGTATACATGTACAATGTTTTAGTAAACAAAATATATTTCTATAGTTAAAATTTGTGCAATTCTTATTTTCATTCAATTCCTTGTTCCTATTGTGCAATTTAATTATATTCATATCAATAAATATTCTACCGTTGTCACGTAAAATCTTCGCCCGTAAAACCGACTTTACAGGCAACCATTGTTTTTTTTTTTTTTTGCTTATCCCTAGTACACGTGGCACAGGCTAATCATGATGGGTAGTTAGCGACTGCTCTTTACTGTAAGCGCACCACATGTCTACACATGTGAAAAGCAGTTCGACTTTGCACTTACAAATGTGCCAGAGCCCCGTTTGGTTACTTGCACTCTCTGGTGGGGTTGGACTTTTGCAAGAATCAGGGGCCATTGGAACATTTTTTTTAAACAGAAAAAAGTGTTCAATGCGGGAATCGAACCCGGGTCGTAGTGGTCGAAAACCAAACGGTTTGACCAGCCTTCCACCGACCCCCTTAGGCTGAAAGTGAAATAGGTAAACAACCAATGTGGGTGTCCTACATCCCCTGATGGAACTGGCGAAGTCGTGGTGCCTTCTGTGGATGGAGGACACCACATTGTTCCTTCTAGGGAATCTTGGTGTGTCGTGCACATTTTTCAATTCAGAAATTCTTCCTGCGTGTCTCCAGACGCCCGTTCATTCAGTAGTGTGGGTATAAGGGGGAGTTGTACCATCTTCACCCTTCTCCAAGGACAGAGGGTGCATTGACAAACCAAATATTTTATTGAGACATCAAGTCAATTTACAAACCACAATTGAACATTGAAAAAAGGGTATTATTAAATTATATATATATATATATACATATATATATATATATATATATATATATATATATATATATCGTATATTTTAAACTGTATGACACTTTTAGTATATGTTACATATCTTCCAATTAGTTAGAGTCGATACCCAAAAGATCCTGCCCTTCTTTTGGAATGTACACCGTTTCTGTTTGCTGCCACCCCCATATTTTGTATATATGCTATATCTTTATTGATAATACCTGTAAACCCCTACTTGTATTAACACAAGGCAATTACGCGCCATCTATACATATAAAATGAAAGAATTTAAAAGCACGAATGTTTCTTTTATACATAACACAAACTTCTACTGCCCATACTGCGATTGAAAAATATGTATTGGGAGGGCTTGGCTCATCAGTGGTGAACCCTCCCAGCGGTTTCGCCAATTTAATCCACCAGACCGCTTCTCAGAGCTCTAATACTGTATTGGACGATTCTGCTTATATATGCAGGACTAAAGGGTGGAATCTCAGAAATGGTTTTGAAGAAAACTATGGACATAAGCTTATAGGACAGTAGAATTACACTCAAATATTTGCATCGAGCAAAGCTCTTCCGCAAACAATAAAGACAAGGTCAGGTAGACATAAATTAACACAAAGCAATAACGCGCCATCTAAACATATAAAATAAAATAATTTGAAATCACGAATGTTTTTTTTATACATAATACAAATTTGTATTTGTATGTAACACTAAAAATGTTGACGCAAAATAAAGATCCAAAGAATGTTCGGTCAGCTGGTGGCAGGGACAGAGGGGAGGAAAATGCCAACGCCCATGTGGGGCCGGGCCCCAGGAACTCTTTATAGACGACCTCTGAAAACAGGACGGATTTTGGCAGGGGTCAGTAGCAGATGGTTCTAGGGTGTGGCCATCGACATACAGCTTCTGTCTCACACAGTCTCTCCCTCCATGTCTCGGGGATAAGCATCCAAGTTTGTGTCATGGCCTCTACCTCTGTCCCGTGGGCTTTACCCGATCACTCTCTGTGTTAAAATATAGCCCTGCCTCTGCTTCTTGTTGTCCGGCTGTTGCCGGGCCCGTCTCTCCCCTTCTCTCTCTGGTTGCCTGGGTTCCTCTTCCAAACTTGTGGTGTCCTTATTTCTCTTTCCCCACCTTATTATTATACCACATTAAAAGTCGACAGGATAAGACCTGGCCGAGAAGAAAATCCCTCATATACCAGAATATGAAGAAAGCAAGAAGCAAGACCACGATGATCGGACAAACCCACAGCCAAGTTCCACAATAATTTACAACCAACTCAACTTTAGCCGCTTCTCTTCGAGCTCTCACCTCCTTCCTCGCCAACTTTTGAACCGTTACCCTGAATAAGTGATCACCTACGACGGAGATGAAGCTGCCGCCCACTTCTTTCAGCTCTAGATCTGCCCAAGAACGATCACCGTGCCAGAGCAGGACATCTTCCATCATCGTGGACAAGACTCCGTCATATCCCTGCCAATACAGTGGCGGACAACACTGGCACGTACAGTATCAACAGACAGAACCTCCCTCAATGAACTCAATGAATCTACTTGCGCCCTTAACTAGCATAACCTGTGAGTAGAATTGTTTTAACCCCTAGCATCCATTCTTTAAATAAGTCATTCCTTGTGGACTCTAATCCCAATAATTCCACAATTAGTTTAGTTCAATTTGAATATATAAAATTGTTTAATACTACATTTATATTCCACCTCTATTAACAGTGATTTCTCATCAACAACAACAACAACAACAACAACAACAAAAGCCTTTATTTAGGGCATTCCGCCCCATATAGGATTCGCCATATTTACCCATCACATTTACAACAAAATAAAGTTTGTCTCACATTCAGTTACCTATTTACAGATAGGTCATCCTCCAGTATCCTTTGCCCTGCATTATTTCTTATGCGCCCAGCTGCAGAACTTAAAGTATTTAACAATCAGTAATTCATCATCCAGAGCTGAAGAGAGGGCATTGGAAGAAATAGTGAACCAAATTATCATCCATGAGATCCTTACAGATTTCTTATCATCCATACCATATATATAAAACTATGTTAAATCCCATGAATTAGTTACCTTACCAATCGATTTCAATAATCGTCATTTTAATGAAATAATTTCTATTATAAAGTCACCCCTTAAAAATGGATTTCTACCTATTCATACTTTACGATTTTTAAGATCAACAATAGATTTTAATAATCAAGTTATCTATATATAAAATAGATACCTACAGTACCTAATCATTTGTACCACTTTGTATATGACCTTCTCTCCTACTTGTAAGCACGGCTCACGAAATATAATCTCTTGCCCTAACCGACCCAAATTTCACTCTGTAGCCTAGACGTCGAAGAATTCTAACCACCACGTCAGCCTTGCTTACAACCAACCCTTATAAATCTTCCCCTGAAAGCCCCTCTCATTCTTATAACTTTGTCAACCTTCTACCAGCCCATTCCCCTCTATAGAATTATTGATTTATCAATTATTGATCTACTATATTGTCATTTCAAAATTCTAATCTCCACCCTTCATTTACGATAATATATTTTGTAGAGTTTCTCTCTAGCATATCCACCGACCCACACCATCTAGCCACTGGTGTGTTCGTCACAGGATGCAGATCGACTAACTGCTAGATGTTTATCAACTCCTTTTTGTTCGCACTTGAACAATCTGCATCGAGCGACACAGTTCGCTCCTCCTTCTCGCGCCACACATTCGCCACACGGACCCTGTCTACAAATTTATTTTGTCCATTGTCCATACCAGCACGATATAACCTACGTCCGATATTTCCCACGGAGGTACGTTAAATATCGTCGCTGATTTTGTCCGGTCCGTCATTATTTCGCGCAGACATGGGTTTTACGTTCAACCCGTCGCGAAATCATCTCCTCGCACAAGCTCCCACGACGGTTCAAACATCTCGTCTACGAGAAGCTTGTCACCTGTAAAGGACAACACCGTCCTCGTCTCAATTTTTGGCACTGTGCGCAAATACCTTTCTTCAATTAGTTAAAACTACTAAAGTCTCATAGTATCGAAATAATTAAGGTGGAAAGGCCCAAAGCAAGTTTCCCCTCGCTCTGTTCGCCTATATTCTACCTTTGTATCTCGAACTATTTTATCTTCTCAAATTAAATATAAGTCCATGCGACTTCCTCACCTACACACGGGCCTTTACCCTCGGACTCGCTAACGAGTAACTGCATACATAAGGTAGAATTGCCCAAAGCAAGTTTCCCCTCGCCCTGTTCGCCAAAATTCTAATATTGTATGTAGTCCTATCTTTTTCTCAGTTCTGAGTTCACGCAATTTTCACCCTCAACCTCATTTCTCGTACTCTACACCTATAGCATAGAAAGTCCATGCTAAGTTTCCCCTTGCCATGTCCGCCTGAAAAACACATCTTAAAGTGTAGAGTTCCCCAGTCTTAATGACTTTAATATTTTCATCATGTGTATTTGACTCCCCTTCTCGTTGTTCACACTTTTAAGCATTTCCCATATAATAAATTAGATGTTATTGTATATAGCCTTTAATGACTTTTATATTTTCAACAATCCCTAAAATTTTGAACTCTTCTTAGATATTAAAATGCTTGTAAATATTATTTACTTGTGTACTATACAATAGTTTATTCACATAAAACTATGTCACCATAACCTTAAATAATATCAACTATAAAATTATTTTCTCTATTCCTGGCTTCTCCAGCTTTAAGTATACACAAAGCATGTTCAGCCTTTTTCAACGGGGGCCATATGTCATAATATATACGCTTCCTGGAATAATAAAGCTAACCTACAGTCAACCCAGAGATAGACGGGCAGCTAAAGTCCGGTAATTTAAGACACCAGCGACATGCCAAGGGGCGACCACAAGGGCCCGGAGTTCTCGGGACTATTAAGTAGTTGGGAAATTGTGGGCGCATCGAACGGCCGCCCGGCTGTTGCCGGGCCTGTCTCTCCCCTTCTCTCTCTGGTTGACTGGGTTCCTCTTCCAAACTTGTGGTGTCCTTATTTCACTTTCCCCACCTTATTATTATACCATATATATATATATTATCAATTAAAAGGCATGTTTTGGATCTAAAATAAAACAAACATTTTATTTAATATAAAAAGCCAATATTTCAATAGGCTGTACGCCTATCTTCATCAGGGCGTTTCTTGTTTTTTTATTTTAGATCCAAAATATGCCTTTTAATTAATAATTTGATATGGATTGCTCAATATTCAAGAATATATATATATATATATATATATATATATATATGTGGAAAAATAATTTAATAAAAAAAGAAAAGGTCAGATGTAAATATTAAAATAAAAAACATATCCTGATCGTGCCCATGATAACTTTAGGTGGCAGAGCGCTATCTATTGGAAAAAATAAACTAAACCTGTACGAGTATTTAACTCGTTCCGTGATATTTGGCCAACCCAATATCTTGATGAATCAAGAAAAGCCTACCACGTACGCCTTTCGGGCTGTTGGCCCTCGTCAGTGTGGTACAGGGATCTTATATTTAATAAAGAGTTTCGAAGGTTAATGTAAGCTCTGAGCTGAACACGCTGATTGGTTAATGGAGTCGATGAATGATAAGGGTCATGTGACAATTAGTAGCCTTGTTGAAAATTATATGGATATGCAATTATTTTTTAATATCTAGACCTACCTTTTCTATTTATTTTACGTAATCAGCGTATTTCGCAAACTTGGCCTTGAATACCCATTTCTCAGGAAGACTCTGGGACCAAATTTTGGTCGAAGAGGTCCGCCTGCATCACGCTGAAGAGGGCCAACAGCCCGAAACGCTTACGTGGTTGGCTTTTCATCAAAAATTGAGTTGGCCAAATATCACGGAAAGCTAGATGGCACTCTGACATCTAAAATGATTATGAGAGCGCGGTCAAGATATGAATATCTATTTTAAAACTATTTATTCTACATGAACAAATTATTCACGCAAAATTGGCTTGATTTCCAATTTCTTGATTTCTCAGGAAACCTCTGGGACGAAATATTGAGGTACAGCCTGCACCACGCTAACGAGGGCCAGCAGCCCCAAACTCCGACTAAATATTTATGTACCAAAAATAGGCACCTATTACTTTGAAATTCATTAAAACAATTCCTTTTGGTGTTGGCAAATTGTACTAATATCAAGACTCCTCACGTAAGAGGTTATGACCGTCCCTGTACTGATGAATGCCATAACCTGAGCCTAATGTATACAGTTTGGCTTTTGTCTGAATTTTCCAGAACTGGTGTTGTGGTTCATTCTTATCACCACCATTACAATATGTATTGAAGTGATCAATCTCAAAATACATTGTATAAACGAATTCTAATCAAACTCTTGTTTGAGAAAGGGAAAGACTCGAAAGCGCTCTCAATAAATTAATTACTTTAAAAACTTGCAGTAAGTCCCTTATTTAATCTTCTATTAACATAGTATGTATATCCCGAAACTGCCAAGACTTCAAACTCTTGTTTACTCGATTTTTTTCCCTTTCTCTCTCTTGGTTGTTTAAACTCCTGTTATTTTGAACTCTTGATAAATGAAAATTTCCCCTGGTTCCTTGAGTTTCAAATTATCGAGAGTCGACTGTATATGTACCCAAAGGGGCATATGTCCCTTTAAATATGCATCAGAATGAAGCACTGTTTACACTCTAATAAAAACCTTACTAGTGATGATAAAAATGAGCTACAACATTAGTTTTGGCAAGTTCATACAAAAAGTCAACCTGTATAAAAACCTGGTGTTGCGGATCATTCTTTATTATCACTAGTGAAGAGTTTTATAAGGGTGAAAACAGTACATCGTTCTGATGTATTATTCAAAGGAGAAGTGTCTCCTTAGGTACATCACCTTTCCGCAAAGTTATATTGTACAGGGTGTACCAGGTAAATTGGGAATTTCAACAATGGTATTTTAACTGAAATTTTTTGCAAGTAAAAATTAAAATATCCGAATGAAATTTGACACAGTAGTAGATAAAAGGATATAGTTTTTATTTATTCAATGTAGTTTCCATTATTAGCTACAACAGTCTCGAGGCGAGTGCGGAATGAAGCACAGGCCTTGGCGACGATGACCTTGTCCATTTGGGTCATCACCGTGTGAACTGCTTTCTTGACAGACTGGATGGTGGTATGAGGAGCTTTGTTGACATCTCTCTCAACAACGCCCCATACATAGTAGTCGAGGGGATTGCAATCTGGAGAATTAGGGGGCCAAATATCAGGACCCCAGTGACTAGGGACGTTAAGTGTCAGCCACGATTGTGTCTTTTTTGCCTTATGGGCTGGAGCTGAGTCCTGTTGGAAGACATACTTCCTTCCTGCGGCCACCATGTCCATCCAAGGCTTCACAACGGTCTCCAGAACATTGATGTAGGTGTCAGCGTTCATCCTAAGGCCCTTCTCAAAGAAATGGGGAGGCATGACATCACCTTCACTGCTGATAACGCCAAGGACCATTACGGAGGCAGGAAATTTCGTGTGCATCACCACAGGTATCTCTGAGGGGTCTTTACAGATCCAGCGATCATTCCTGGGATTTACCTTTTGGTCCACGTCAAAGTTCTTTTCGTCAGAGAAGAACCTTAGCATGCCAAAAGAGTCGTGTTTCAGGTTGTTGAGGAGGGCAGCAGCCTTTCCTTTTCTGTTATTCTTCATATTCTCAGTCAGCAACTGACCTTTCCGAAGGGCATAAGACTTGAGACCAAGGTCCTCATGGATAGTTCTGACAATTGTCATAGAGCCAACGTCCATTTCCTTGGCTATGGCCCTCATGCTCTTCCCAGGGTTTCCATCAATCTTCTTCTTGACATTTTTGACAAATTCTTCGCCTCTTACCCTGTCCGATCGACGCGAGTGCTTTTTCCTTGTAGCTATCCCCTCTTTGTTACTGTCGGCCTCATCAAACTGCTTCTTGACACGATAAATAGTGGTTTTGGGCAACTTAAGAAAATCCACTATCTCTTTGGGGCTCCTTCCGGCGCGCAGAGCAACGATGATGGCAGCTCGATTTTCAAATTCTCGGTTACTCTTCATCACTACACTGCGCACACATGTACTGTTGCATTTTACATGAATATGGCTACGTAATGAAAAAAAAAGTTTTTAATCTCAAGTAGTTTTTGTTTTATGGACTGTCAAAGTTAGTCCCAATTTACCTGGTACACCCTGTACAAATATATGTGTGAAAAGCTAAAATATATATAGAGAGATAAAATATCTGGTGGTGATATTATATAAAATATATAAAATTCCAGTTAAAATACTTATTTTTCTGAGCGGTCAGGATTTCATTTTAAATATAAATATTTTATAGAAAGAGGTATCTCTCTTGTGTGTGGTACAAATGTTTATTTATAGAAGTCCCTAAAATATATTATTTGATTCCAACCCGCTTCCTAATGAATTTCCATTGAGGCCGCCACAACAAAGACTTTCTCACTTTAGCAACTGAAGCAATCTAGCGAGCAACTCAAGCGAGCGACCAAAGCGATCTTTTGTGATCTTTGAAGCGATCTTTTGTTACCGAGACGATCTTGTGATCTGAGCGATCTTTGTGATCTGTGAACGACATTGTGATCTGAGCGATCTTGTGATCTGTGAACGACATTGTGATCTGAGCGATCTTGTGAATTGAGCGATCTTATCTGACCGAAGCGATCAAGTGAGCACCATGGGGGGCTGCTGCGGCAAGAAGAAGAGGCGTAAGAAGTAAGTGGATTTACTCTACTTTATATTTTAGTATAGTTTAGGATTAGAGAAGTAGTACTGGTTTTAGCAAAAGGAACTAGAACTATCATCGTTATAAGTAAATTCCAAGATTTTAGAGCTTCAAGATAACGGAAGAACATATTTAAATGAATCAAGCAGAGCACACAGACAAAATAATCTCGTTCTTCCAAAAAATTACTTTTGTGAAATAATATACATCAAATTAATTTATCGATTTTTCTAAAGGATCCTTGTAAATAAAGAAGAGCTTTACTTTTGATCTAATTGAGAATTTTAAAATCGCAATGTTTTATTGATAGATAACTGTCTCTTAGTTTTGTGATTTGAAGGGATGAGCTTTGTGGGAATATTTATAGCGATTAGACTCCACTTTACACACGTGGTTATCCCATGCTGGGTAGAGAGAGAGAAACATAAGAGAGTCTCGTGGATTGATATCAACAAAGTAAACACTTCTGAGAGATGATTTTGGTTAAAATTGAACTTTGACTGCAAGGAGAGTTTTGTTTCAATTTTAACTTGAAATAACACCTACGATTTTATTTATGAAAGCAAAGAAAATAATAGAGAAAGAGAGAATTTTAAAATTTTCAATATGTTTTAATAAGAAGAGGGGGATGTTTCAAAATCAAAATAGTTATTTATGTTATTTCGATGTTGAATTTACCAGTTAAATTTTTGAAGGGGTAGCTGGCAGGGATTTCATATATATCATCAGAGAGAGATATAAATTAGGTATATTTCAAGTATGGGGTTACAGTGTCAAAATACCTGTTTTTTTATTTTGAAGGCAGAAATAAATGCATTTATTTTCAACACTATATTATTAAATTTGTATCCAAATTTATATATTTTATTTTTCTTTTAATAATAAATTAATATATTTGTGACTTAATGGTGATATATTTTTAATAATCAAATTTACCATTTTTAAATATATCAAATTTTTTTACAGTTAATGCAGCAGTCTCGTAAAGAGTTTTTATGAAAGATGTTCGAAGCTGTACGCCGAAATATATTCCACCTTGAATATGATAGTTGCCGGAAATAAATAGCAATTAGAATTATATGTTTATTACACAAGAATTTTGTTTCCTGTTATAGCACTCTATATATATTATGTTATAAAGGACTGCGGCGTATGATTATAAAACAACACTTAAAGTTTCACCGCATAAGTTTCTTTTCTGTGAAAAATCAATATTTATTTCAAAGAGAAATATTTACTATTTCTTACTTTTTTGGATGAAGTATGAAAGGGTTAAAATATGAAGAGTAATGGCGAACGGAATTCCCGCCCCTGGACACTTTTATTTTTCCGTTCGCCATTACTCTTCATATTTTCACCCTTTCATACTTCATCCAAAAAAGTTAGAAATAGCAAACATTTCTCTTTGAAATAAATATTGATTTTTCACAGAAAAGAAACTTATGCGGTGAAACTTTAAGTGTTGTTTTATATATATTATGTAGAAATGTTGTTAACTACATAGAGCTCATGTAGAATTGTACAGGTTATATGGTGCACGCTACAGAGAATGTTATACTCTGATGATTGAGATCAAATATTTATAATAGTTTTTATTATATCTAGAACTAAATCATGATAAAATTTAGAGAGAAAGACAGAAGGACAATTACCAAATTTAATCATATTTTATCAATCAATCAAGTTCATTGTTCGGACCAATGGAGAGAAAGAGGCTAAAGCAGTTTTAATTGTTTTAGGGAGGAAGAGTATATTGTTGTGGAACAGCGTGCACCTATACCCTCTATTAGCTCTCACCTGACTGTTCCCCCTGAATGTTCACATCACAGCGATGATTTGTCCTTCCATTCGTCCCTTATGTCCTGTTCCCTCCCGTTGTCCTTGTTCTCTCTGTCTACTAACCCCTCCCTGTCCCCTTGTCCCTCCCTTCCACCTTGTGTCCCTGTCCACCTGCGTTGTTGGTTGTCCCTCCCCACGTTACTAACCCGTGTTCCGTGTCACCCCGTGTCCTCGTTCTCTGTGCCCACGTCTTTCACCTCAGATGATTGGTATGACTGCCCCCCTAGCTAGCATGATTTCCCCTCCACACGGCACCACCCCCTCCTCTCCTTCCCCCCAGTAAACTCCCTCGGGAGTTGGGGAGGAGGAGAGAAGGCGGCGGGGCGGGGTTTTCGTTGGGTGTTAGCTGATAGGGGATATAGGTGTATGAGGTTTCCAGGACGATATGTTCATTCCGCCGACTTCGCCTCGGGGACCGTGGGGCAGCCACAGTCGGAGGACTGGGCAACCTCCGCTGTCTTGGAAGACTTCTTTTAACTTGGAGGTAAGTGCAACTTCCGATGTGTTGGAGGATTGGACTAACTCCTCTGTGTTGTAGGGCTGGGCGACCTCCGCTGTATTGGAGGACTGGGCGACCTCCAGTATCTAGGAGGACTCTTCTTATCTTGGAGGTAAGTCTGAAACTTCGGGTGTTTCGGAGGATTGAACTAACTTCTCTGTGTTACAGGACTGTGCGACCTCCGCTATGTTTGAGGTCTAGGTGACCTCCACCGTCTTGGAGGAGTGGGCGACCTCCGCTGACTTGGAGACCTGGGCGAACCATGTTGAAGGAGTGAGACACCTCTGATGTTTTGGAGAACTGGGAAACCTCAGCTGTGTTAGAGGAGTGAACATCCTATGAGCTATCTCCGCTATGTTCAGGCCTTCGCGACCTCTGGCTGACCAATCAGGAGGAGTGAGCAACCTCTAAAGTTTTGACAGTCCGCGTTGGGACGTTGAGCGGCCTCTGTTTTTGTTTGAAGCTTTGACGGCCTCTGTTCCTTTTGAAGGTTTGGGAGACCTTTGTACCCGATTGAGCTATGTCATGAAACGATCACCCAGAGGAATCCTGGCCTTCATCGAATGCTATGAAGCCCTCATCTGAATTACGCTAATGAAATGATCACCCGAAGCTGCTCTATTAGCCAATAAATTCTATAATGCCCTCACCTTTAACCACCAATGTAATGATCGCCCAAAATTGCTCTGAACCATTAAATGCTATAAAGCCCCCACCTAAATACGCCAATGGAATAATCGCTCCAAGTTGCTCTGAATCATTAAATGGTATGAAGCCCCCCACCTAAATACGCCAATGAAATGATCGCCCAAAGTTGCTCTGAACTATTAAATTCTATAAAGTTCCCACCTAAATACGCCAATGAAATGATCGCCCAAAGTTGCTCTGAACCATTATATGCTGTAAAGCCCCCCACCTAAATACGCCAATGAAATGATCGCTCAAAGTTGCTCTGAACCATTAAATGCTATAAATCCCCCCACCTAAATGCGCCAATGAAATGATCGCCCAAAGTTGCTCTGAACTATTAAATTCTATAAAGTCCCCCACCTAAATACGCCAATGAAATGATCGCCTAAAGTTGCTCTGAACCATTATATGCTGTAAAGCCCCCACCTAAATACGCCAATGAAATGATCGCTCAAAGTTGCTCTGAACCATTAAATGCTATAAAGCCCCCACCTAAATACGCCAATGAATGATCGTCCAAAGTTTCTCTGAACCATTAAATGCTATAAAGCCCCCACCTAAATACGCCAATGGAATGATCGCCCAAGGTTTCTCTGAACCATTAAATGCTATAAAGCCCCCACCTAAATACGCCAATGAAGATCGCCCAAAGATGCTCTGAACCATCAAATGCTATAAAGCCTCACCTAAATACGCAATGAAATGATCGCCCAAAGTTGCTCTGAACCATTAAATGCTATAAAGCCTCCACCTAAATACGCCAATGAAATGATCGCCTAAAGTTGCTCTGAACCATTAAATACTACAAAACCCCACCTAAATGCGCCAATGAAATGATCGCCTAAATTGCTCTGAACCATTAAATACTACAAAACCCCACCTAAATACGCCAATGAAATGATCGCCCAAATTTGCTCTGAACCATTAAATGCTATAAAGCCCCCACCTAAATACGCCAATGAAAGGATCGCCCAAATTTGATCGGAACCATTAAATGCTATAAAGCCCCATCTAAATACACCAATGAAATGATCGCCCAAAGTTGCGTTGAACCATTAAATGCCATAAAGCCCTCACCTAAATACGCCAATGAAATGATGGCACATAGACGTCCTGCTAATTCTGATTGTTGCAATAAAAATGAAGATAGAAATCCATCTCCTTCATTCAACAACAAATCTTTATTCATTTTTCCAGAAAAGTTATTACACTAGGCCCTCGAGACATGTGGATATTTTCTCCTTTCATTTACCCTCCTGTAACTGAAAATAAGCACGAAGTACATTAATAGTTATAATTATGACATTATAGAATGCATTCTTTTATGGAACCTTAACCTTCTCTTTTTATTTCTTGAAAAAAGAGATACCTCTGGCAGTATAAATCTTTTTATAAATTTTAATGTAACTTACATAATTAATATAATAACAAGCCCTATAACAATTCACATGTAAATGAGGCCCTACCATAAAATAATGAAAAAAAAAAAAAACACTTGAAAGTGTCTCACATACTTTATATTTGTACCTTCATAAATTTGAAACTTCAATAAGACCTAGGTCAGGTTTTCATTCTATATCCGTTCCTTGAACGAACTATATAATCTTTATTTTATACGTTTTAATTTAAAGTTTTAATTAATCGTTTGGAAGGGGAAGGGATAATATAAATTGCTTTGACGTTAATTTGACGGGAGAGGAGGGAGCCCTATGCTTTTTGATAAATTACTTTTACGTTCTGAGATTTCCATTTCTCTACGTCACATACAATTGTACAAGAGTGAAGAAGAACGCAAATTTTATATGCTTACTAATTCTGAAACTGCTAATATAGTGCTTCTCTTAAATATTATTTTGTTTTCATATCTTTAACCACTATCAAGTTAAGAATTGATGTCAACACATGTACAGACATTGCTATCTAACTCCCAAAAAGCTGATATTAAGAACTAAACCCTAAGGGATTTTTAGCAACAATTGGAGCGGTTGAGGACTCTAGCTGTCACTGTGGCAAGGAAATCCAGGACTCGAAACACCTACTGTTGGAATGTCTACTCTTCTTTACCGCTAGATAACAGACAGTAAAAAATGTTGTAGATCTATATTAATTTGTAAATAATATAGATAAATATTATAGATATAATTATTTCTGTGAATATATTTATGATTATCTTTCTAACCTGGAAGGATCAGGTTCCAAATATATCTTATTGTTTCTTTTATTTGAAAATTTATTTATTTATTGTATAATACGTTTATAACTGTTACTGTTTAAAAATTTAAATCGACGCAATTATCCCTATCCGGGATATCGCATTTAGTGTGTTGAAATAAAATAAAATATCTTTAGTAGACATAATAAAATATATTTTTACTCAAGAGAAACTGATAGGATATATTTCTCCCTTGAATACTTTTTTTCTAGTATATATCATGGTTTTTCGTTAATATTTATGTAAATTCAGTTTTCTATTATTGTTAGGTAAAATGTAACATTTTGAATTTTTTTGTTATTTCAAAAAAAAAAAAAAAAAAACGTTGTAACCTCTGTTCATCTTGAATAGTGTATTTTAGAAATATCAGATTCTCTCAGGTTATAGACAATATTTATTCCTGCTTTCAAATGTATTTATTTTCTTGCATATGCTGCATATAACTGCTCTTGTTTTTGTTGGAATAACGATCAAAAATTGGCGTGCAGTATTGGAGGATCGACCAATCAACGGCCGCGGCGGCGCTGCGGTCGACGTCAAGATATTTAGTCTTTGTCCCTCGCCTTCCTATATAGACTTGCCTTTAAAATGTTGCTACTCTTTAACATCTTGTTTTAAGTTACTTTGTTTAATAAATAATCCTTTTATTCCTTGATTCAATCTCAAACTTCAACAGGTTATGGGCCCAGCACGCTTCCACTGCGCCTAAAAGGATTAACCGCAAGCAGTGAGTAAGCCTTTGTTTTGCTCGAAGTTTAGGCGTCAACCGCCAACCATAACCCTAGTTTCTTTTTGTCGTTGGCCGATTCCAAGACAAAGAAGATGAGCGAAGATTGTCTTTCAAGGATTAAAGTTTTTAATGGTGAAAACTTTTCACTATGGAAATTCCAATTCAGGCTTCTTATGGAACAACAAAAATTACTAGAATTATTGGAAGGCTTAGAAATAAAGCCGAATGTTGTTTCCTCCGACAGTAACTCTGAAAGTTCACTACAGAATTGGAAATCAAAGGACGTTAAGGCAAGGATGTTATTATCACAGGCAATCGAATTAAGGTTTCTTCAGCCCCTGATGAACTGTACTTCCGCTTCACAAATGTGGCAGAAATTACTTGCTATTCATGAACAAAAATCCGAATTTACTATTGGCCTACTTTGGCAACAATTCTTCGATGCACGATTGACATCGGAAACAATAAGTGATTACATAGCAAAAATTGAAAATATTTCTGCACAAATTTCACAAATGGGCGGAACCATAACGGAAGATCAAAAGGTAGCAAAAATTTTAAATACTTTGCCTTCGAGTATGCGCTACTTTGTTGCAGCGTGGGAATCGTTAGATCCGAAAGCTCAAACTCTTAACAATTTAACTGCAAGACTTTTGATTGAAGAAACAAGGAATCAACAAAGCGGTTCTTCTAAACAAGATGAGGCCTTATTACACAGGCAAGCACGAACGAAGCCTAAAGATACACAACGTTCTTTTCAAGATGCCAAGAAAAACACTAAATGCCACTATTGTCACAAAATTGGACATTGGAGCCGCGAATGTAGAAAAAGATTAGCTAATGAGAAAAATAAATCCAAAAATCTTCATGATTCAAAAGGAAGTTCAAGTGACTATGGACTTATTTTGTGAGATAATCAAGTAGAGCCCAATGATATTTGGTATGCTGACAGCGGTGCAAGCTGCAGCATGACATTTCGACGAGAGTGGTTCAAGACCTACACGCCGTTCACCAGTGATCATCCAATCTACTTGGGAGACAACTCGACACTACTTGCAGAAGGCTTGGGAGACTTCGAGATTCAAGCCTACGTCGACGGTGGATGGTACAATACGTACATAAGAAATGTGCTCTACTCGCCGCAACTAAAGAAAAATTTGTATAGCCTTTCTACGTCCACAAGAAGAGGATTCAAAGTCATTATCAAACATGACAAGCTACAGATCTTCATGGATAATGACCTAAAAGCCGTAGGAGTGCGTCATGACGGCCTCTACAGGATGCTCTTCAAGGTTACGTCATCATCACAAGGATACATCACCAGCGAGAACAAGCTTCAGTTGTGGCACGAGAGACTTGCGCATCTTCCAGTTGCTACACTTCGAGAGATGGCGACCAAAGGATTGGTGGATGGTCTGCAGCCTCAAGATTTAGAGGGAGAATTTTTCTTCTGTGAAGGATGCGAACTTGGAAAAGCCCATAGAAAGTCGTGCTATCCCTCAGATGGCAAAAACTACCAGCTAGGTGAGTTTATTTATGCTGATATTTGTGGCCCAATGCAGACTCAATCATTAAGTAAATATCTGTATTTCTGCTTATTTAAAGATTACTTTAGTGGTTATCGCCATATTTATTTTATTAAAAACAAATCAGATGTGCTAGATATATTCAAAGAATATGCTACTCTAATCTATACTCAAACTGGAAATAAGATAAAAGTTCTTAGGACTGATAATGCGCTAGAATTCAAAAGCGATAATTTTGCAGATTTATGTAAAAGATTTGGGATAATTCACGACTTCACTGCACCTTATGTGCACGAACAGATAGGACGTATAGAAAGAGACAATCGTACGATTGTGGAAGCAGCCAGGTCCATGCTAAATTCACGAAATCTTCCAGGATTTTTTTGGGCTGAGGCATGTAACACAGCCACTAATATTCTAAATAGAAGTGCGACTAAGCAAACCCCTGGAACGACACCTTATGAACTTTTCTTTGGCACAAAGCCTAATGTAGCTAACTATAAAATATTTGGCTGCAATGCTTATATGCATATTCCCAAAGAAAACCGTAAAAAGTGGGATAATAAATCGATAAAACTTATGTTTTTAGGTTATGAGAATACAAGCAAAAATTTTAGATTATGGGATTGGAAAACTAGAAAAATAAGAATTTCTAAAGATGTAACATTCGATGAGAAAGCTACTCCAGATAGAGAATCTACCAAACCAAAAGAAATAATATTTCAGATTAACAGCGCTCCGGATGAATCACCAGTTGCGACAGCAAACATTCCAGTGCAGGAAATGCCGCCAGTATCCGATATCAGTTCGCATCCAATGATAACACGCTCTAAAGTTTCGAATAGCCAATGTAACTTTGCGCTCGCTGATGAACCCAGTAACTATATAGATGCAATAACGAGTTCAGATTCAGAAAGATGGAAATTAGCCATGGATGAAGAGATTGATGCATTAAATAAAAATAAAACATGGACT
This sequence comes from Cordylochernes scorpioides, assembly GCA_030710605.1. Classification (NCBI taxonomy): domain Eukaryota; kingdom Metazoa; phylum Arthropoda; class Arachnida; order Pseudoscorpiones; family Chernetidae; genus Cordylochernes; species Cordylochernes scorpioides. The sequence continues at coordinate 20,026,955 of CP092869.1, forward strand.
TTGGAACGTTTGGCAGATGGTCATAAACCTATCGGTTGTAAATGGGTTTATAAAATTAAAACGGAGTCCGATGGTACAATTCAACGGTTCAAGGCCAGATTAGTTGCAAAAGGCTATTCTCAAATCAAAAATGTTGACTATTTCGATACGTTTAGCCCAGTAGTCAAGTATGATTCGTTACGCATTCTTTTATCACACGCTGCTTCTGAAAGGATGTTTCTTAAGCAATTCGATGTAAAGACAGCTTTTCTCAATGGCGAATTAGAGGAACTTGTTTATCTTGACAACCAGAAGGCTACAAGAGAGATGATAATAGCTGCTATAGATTACATAAAAGTCTGTATGGTCTTAAACAATCTTCTAGAAATTGGAATAAGAAATTTACCAATTTTTTGAATAGCCATAATTTCAAAACATCAGACGCCGACCCGTGCATTTTCATTGGAACACACAATGATTCAAATGTTATCTTAGCTCTCTATGTTGATGATGGAATTATTCTATCTAAAGATAAAGAGGCAATAGCTATTATAATGGATGAGTTAGAACACGCATTTGAAATTACATCTGGAAGTGTTAACTTTTTTGTTGGGCTACAAATAGAGCAGTCAGAAGATAGGGCAAGTATTTTCATTCACCAGTCATCATATATTGACAAAATTTTGAGTAAATTTAATATGGCTGACTGTATTCCTGCTTCGGTGCCTATGGATCCTTCTGTCATCTTAACAAAGCAGGACTGTCCTACTCCAGAACAAAAAGAAAAGATGCCTAAATTCCCTTTTCGAGAAGCTGTTGGATCCCTTATGTTTGCATCATGTGTTTCACGTCCAGATATCACTTATGCAGTTTCACAAGTGAGTAAATTTCTAGAATATCCAGGAACTGCACATTGTACAACAGTGAAGAATATTTTCCGTTATCTGAAAGGCACTCCACACATGGGAATTCTCTTCACTGGACAAGACCAACTTGTTGGCTACTCTGATAGTGATTTTGCTCGTGATGTTGACTCCAGAAAAAGTACGACTGGTTATGCCTTCATGATGAACGGAGGAACTGTTTCTTGGGCAAGCCAACGACAACCAATTATCGCACTTTCAACCACCGAAAGTGAATACATCGCTACCTGCAGTGCTGCCAAGGAATTGATTTGGATCAGAAGACTTCTACAGGGCATCGGCTGTGATATTACTAAAGAAACTGAACTTTATATCGACAACCAAGCAGCAATAAAACTTGTTGAAAATCCAGTATTCCACAAACGAACGAAACATATTGATGTTCGCTACCACTTCATTAGATCCAAACATGAAGAAGGTGAACTTAAAGTGCATCATGTTTGCAGCTCAGAACAGCTAGCTGATATAATGACTAAACCTCTTCCACGAAACCAATTCCACTACTTAAGAGGTCTACTGAACATTTTGGATCGAGAGGGAGTGTTGGAATAACGATCAAAAATTGGCGTGTAGTATTGGAGGATCGACCAATCAACGGCCGCGGCGGCGCTGCGGTCGACGTCAAGATATTTAGTCTTTGTCCCTCGCCTTCCTATATAGACTTGCCTTTAAAATGTTGCTACTTTAACATCTTGTTTTAAGTTACTTTGTTTAATAAATAATCCTTTTATTCCTTGATTCAATCTCAAACTTCAACAGTTTTCAAAATGTAAATCGACGCAATTATCCCTAGCCGGGATATCGCGTTTTGTATGTCGAAATAAAAAAAAACATAAAGAACTAATCCCCGTTTGGCGTGAAGTGATTTCAATATTTATCAGGCGGGATACTAAAGAATTCACAACTTATTCAAATCGTAATGAGAAAGATAAAATGTTTGTAAAGTAATAAATAAATAGTTAATTCTTCGACACCTTGTCATTTTAAACTTTCTTCAGGGTTGAAGGTAAGTCTGACTGTATCTTGTTGAGAGAAAGAAATAGCGCGGTTCCGGTGCTAACTTCCAGTTGAACTATCTTCAAATTTATTAAATAAATCAAACAATCAGATTATTTTATTTTCAATCCATTTCAACATAATATTCTATATATATATATACTTATTTTAATTTATAATTTATTAGTTAAACTATGGACCATTATTTTATAATATAATATAATGCGGCTTATGATTGTAGAAACGACATTTTAAAATTATCCCGCATGTGTTTCTTTTGAAGGAAAAATCGAAATTTTATTTTAAGGAGAAATAATGAATATTTCTAACCTTAGGGATGAAGTATGAAAGGATGAATTGTGAAGAGTAATGATGAACGGAAAAATAAAAGTGTCCAGGGATGGGAATTTAATAATTTTTAAATAATTTTTTTGTTTGTTTGTTGAAGGTTTTAATAAAAATGCACTAGAAAGAAAAAAAAATAATTCAGCTTCCGCCATTAAACAATTAGATCTATATGAGTCAAAATAAAAGTATTGGGGGGGTGATCATCAATAATTTCAAGCTTAATATGGTTTAATAAAAAATCAAATAATATTGTAGATCTATATCAATTTGTAAATAGCAGAGAGAATTATCATGGATTTAACTATTTTTGTAAATATATTTATGATTATATCTTTCTAACCTGAAAGGTTCAGGTTCCTAATATGTATTAGTGTTTCTCTTTTTATTTTGATTACTCTCCTGTATAATATGTTTATAACTGTTTCTGTTTAAAAAATGTAAATCGACGCAATTATCCCTAGCCGGGATATCACGTTTTGTGTGTTGAAATAAATAAATAAGGTTTAATATGAAGGAATAAATAGCAAGTTCATATGTTTCACTGAATTTGTTACCTCTTCCCTCATTATATGATTATCATATATTGCTTTTATTTCGGCCCCTATAGATAGAATTTTTCAATGACGTGAAAGTTGAATAACATTTATTTTTCCATTTTAGTGAGTTTTTTAATGAAGGCTTTTCAAAAATATTTGCATTTATTAATAATTCAATTTTCTGTCAGGTAAATTTAAAAATATACAAATATTTATATCTTATCCTTAGTACATGTGGTACAGGTCATGATAATCATGGTGGGTAGTAGTTGACGTATGCTTTTACTGTAAGTGCATCACATATCTACACATGTGAAAAGCAGTTCGACTTTTTCACTTACAAATGTGCCAGAGCCCCGTTTGATTACTTGCACTCTCTGGTGGGGTTGGACTTTTGTAAGAATCAGGGGCCACTGGAGCATTTTTTTTAATCAGAAAAAAGTGCCCAATGCTGGAATCGAACCCAGGTCGTAGCGGTCGAAAATCAACGGTTCAGACCATCCTTCCACAGACGCCCATATTCATTATATAAAAATATAAATACATTTCATTAATTAACATAAATATAATATAAATATGGATAAAATTATATAAATATATTTTTATTTTATTATTACAGAAGCACGACAGAGAGAGCGCGGATAATTTGTGTGGAGACACTTAAAGTGTTTTTCTACTTGATTTTTCCGTGTCTCGCTGTTCTCTTCGCATCCCTGTGTGGCCCCAGTCCGATACCTACCAACGCTACAATAAAGATAAGTACTTTTTTATTTTAATTTTACAAATCGCTAGTTCTTATTTAATTCCTTATTGTTGTTGGAGTTGTACTCTTGAATGTACGCTTTTTGTGTGTTAAGGTACATTTAAATTAGGCCCTAGCTTATTTTATTTTTGTGTGTTAACCCGCATTAGAATATATTAGAATTATTTACATATATATCTTTAATTATTTACACGATCAATTAGTAGTGAATTATAAATCTGTGTACAAATTGCTCTAAACTTGCTAAAGTGTTAATAAGATTGAGTATATACAGAAAGATGATTTGGCATTGTGTCAAAGTAAGCACGTACAATTTCGTTAGTCAGAGAGCAAACCAACTAAAGATGCTCTGGTGTTTCAACATCTAGACAGCATTCACATGTTGGATCATTTATAACTCTCAAGTCGAAGAGAAAACTTAAAAAGGGTCCTTTGCCTGGGAAGAACAAAGTAGTGTATGTATCAGGAGTAATGAAGCTTATATAAATATATATAATGTATTATACTTTCAAATTTCAAAATTTTGATTGAGAGAAAATTTGTATCCGTATTTAGGTAATTTTTTTCAAGCAATATCTTCAAATTATTTATAGCTATAGTTCATACTACTGATTTATTTTACGGAATGCCATATACTCAATACGCCTCAAACGACTACTGTGCTTATTTGATCTTTTTTTGTTTATATACAAATTCTATAGTTTATTTCAGAACATCACTGCAATATAAAAAACTGATATCTTGTATACTTGCGCTTTTAGCTTGATTGAGCGAGTGTACAAATTTTTATACCTCTACGTTTCTGTAAAAGTACAAGTATATTGAAAATACTTTGCTTATACTTGTATATTGAAGATTGACCACAAAATTTGGCAATAAAAATTGAAATTTGTCCATTCACGAAAACACAAAATTCATAAATTTTGTATAGTTGCTTTTATAGGTGGATTGAGCGATTGTGAAAATTTTATTCCTCTACGTTTCTGTAAAAGTACAAGTATATTGAAAATACTTTACTTATACTTGTATATTAAAAATTGACCACAAAATTTGAAAAGAAATATTTTTGTTGTGTTGCTTCTTATCCCCTTGTGTAAAATTTACACGAATATTCCATGAGTTCATTTTATTTATTTATTTATTTATTTATCATGCTCCTCGAGCTAAGATCTCATGGAATGGGGTGTAGGGGTGCAGCATTCGTTGATCATGGCACCATGATCCAGGCAAACTTTAGTGAAAGTCTGACTTTGCCTGTAGTTGGAGGACGTTCCTAACATGGAAGCAGACGCCTTTGCTGCTGACTCTAACATGAGTACAGACGCAGCTCCTCCGTATCCCTAGAGTGGGACCCTTGCTGAGGTCTATCAACCGAGTCAGTTGAACTGAGGATTTTTAAAGAGGTCTACTCCTCCAAAAATAAATATTGAAGTTTGTCTATTCACGAAAAGACAGAAGTCTTAAATTTTGTATAGTTGTATTTTTGCTGGATTGAGCCAGTATACAAAATATCAGACTTCTATGCGTTCTGGAAGGATGTTAAAAAAACTTGGTGACAAAAATTAAAAGAAAATAAATAAATTAGTCCTATCGGACCATTCTGACACCTTGGAACCCCAGCCGTTCAACACGCTACCTTTTTTCTTCTTTTGAAGGGAAATATACAATTTTACCAACTACCACGGTCACCTAGAAGTTTAAGATTTTGTAAACTTGATATTTTAGTAGGAATGAAATAGCTTATGAAGTACTAGACATGGTCAGGAAGAAAATAAAAATTGATCACAATATTTGAAAGGAAATATGAGAAAATGTGGTCATTATCGATCACCAAGAATTTTAAATTTTGTTGACTTGCATTGTTTTGAGCGATTCTACAAATTTTCCGAAGTCAGTGTGGTCTGGAGGTATATCGAAATTAAACCAAATTTGAAAGTAAATATTGAAATTAAAATTAGTCCATTGCCGACCATCCAAAGTGGGAAATTTTATCAACTAACATATTCACCAGGTTTGAACATAGGTACCAAATTCAAGGTGCTCTGTATATATAATAATTGATTACAATATTTGTGAACAGACAGACAGAACAACAGATATAGAAGCAAGTTTTAAAAAATAATTCCAATATGAAGAAGGAAATTCTATTGAAAGAGATCGATCAGCTATGAATTTATTATATGATTCAGTTGATATAGAATATTCTAAATATATATAAACTATACATACAATGTTTTTTTTACTTTGAAAATAAACGCTTCGTAACTTCGAAAAAAAAAACCATGAAAATAATGGTTAATTCTCTGTTAAATTAAACGTCAAAGTTAAACGTCGCAAACTTGCGACCTCAGCTCGGTGACAAAGTCACAACACCAGCTTTGGCAAACTGAGAAGCGTCCACCTGGAGACCATTGTATTTAGCTGAGTGTAAATATTACATTAGATCCATTGTAGGGAAAAAAATCCCGAAATCAATATACAATTCAAATGTATATTTATAAATTATTTTTTTATTCATTTATATCTATTCATTCATATATTTATAATCAATTAATCTTATTTATTCACATTGATGTTTATCTGTATTTAACCTTATATAATGTTATATGGACATTATAATAAATAAGTTTAAATCTCAATATACTCCCGGAAAATTTTTCCATCATTAAAAAATAATAAAAAATATTCACGGAAAAAAACAGTTTGATATTTTGAATTCAGATGGCGCTCTTATGTCATTGATATGGAATATTTTCTATTTATAAAAGTATCTTCTGTAATTATATAGAATATTTGACTATCAGATGATATATGGTGTAGTGTGAAAAACAATAATTAACATTATTAGTGTATTTATATAGCAAAAATAGTAATAATTTAATTATAAACATAACTATAATATCGAGAAATAATCTATTAGTTTATAATTTATTGAAGATGTTTTAGAAATTTTCCAGTGTGCAATAAAACAAATATATTACGTACAAAATATGTTGTCTTTAGATTCATATTGAGGGGTTGGTGGAAGGATGATCTAAACCGTTGGTTATCGAACCTACGACCCAGGATCAAATCCCGCATTGAGCAATTTTTTTCTTATAAAAAAAACTTTAAATGGTCCTCGATTCTTGCAAAAGTTCATCCCTACCAGCAAGTGTAAGTAGCTGAACGTGGCTCTGGTACATTTGTAAGTGCGAATTGCTTCTCACATGTGTAGACATGTGGTGCACTTACAGTAAAAGCTGTCGCTAAATACCCATCATGATTATCATGGCCTGTATCACGTGTACTAGGTTAAATAATAATTTTTAAAAATATTCATCTTTATATTCAATGTGTTTGTGGTCTATATCTTACTTCGGTGTAAAATGTTTAACAGATTTGTATCTATCTGTTTTGGATATTATAAACAAACCGGTTATAATCTTTTCTGCAAATTAATGCCGTGGGATGATAACAATCGAATTTTGCCACTGATGAGTCACACCATCTTAATATATTTTATATCCCAATAGTATCTGTAGAAAATATAGGGAAAATTACAATATATTATGATGCACTAGCGCACCATATGTTATCAAAATTCGAAACTATTATAGACGCGTATGATTATTTTTTAAAATAAACAATTTATTAATAAGGGTAGTAGAATTGTTTATTTTTTAAAAAGAATCATACGCGTCTATAATAGTTTCGAATTTTGATTAAAATTACAATATGATGAAAAAATAAATTTTGAATAAGCAACGAAAAACTTAGTTTTGTTCATCATAATTGTATATTTTACGATTGAAACACACACACTGCTGGAAGGGTTCATCACTGATAACGTTGACCCTTATAATATTTTCTTATTTCATTATAGAAAAAATAAAATTATTTTCAGTAGAAAATAGTCTTTACCACTTTTAATTCCTATCTATCTTGTACAAACACATATAAAGCTTCATTAAGACCACCAGTCTTATACAGATTCACCACGGTAAAAAAGCATAGAGCTCCTATACTCCAGGCAGCACAAAGAAATCTTGTATATACAATGTTGGTTAGAGTCTAGAGTCATCTTGAAAACTCTTTTTATCAATATATATTTTACATGATTTGAATATCTCCTGGATATAAATTGAAACAATACACCAGGTTTATGTAGATGAGTTCCTTTTCATTTTTTTATTAATGTAATATCAAGATTATTCAATTAATATATACACAAAGCTTTTTTAAGACCACCAGTCTTATATAGATGTTAACATCATATGACTATTCTATTCACGGCCTAAAATTACTGTATATATATGTCTAGACAAATGTAAATGCATACATAAATGACAGCACAAGTGTTCTTAAGGGGACATAGCGCTTTATATTAAAATAAATAGTCTTATTCAGATTCACAACAGAAAGGAAGCAAAGAAAGAGCTTCTATATTCCAGGCAGCGCAGAGCCCGACAGCCTCCAGGGCCTTCGCAATATTTTTACATCTATTTTACATGTATTTTGGGGGGATCTGAAAACAATAAAATATGTAAGAAATACAAATATTAAGCATGAAATCTTTCCTTTTCGAATAGAACAAATTTCTACCACTTTTAAGAGCGGTTTGGGGGATTACATTATCGAAAACCCATGAAGAGTTCACCACTGATAAGCCAAGCCCTCCCAATATTTTCCATCGCAGAAAGGACAGTAGATGTTTGTTCTATTTGAAAAAGAAATATTTTCGTGGTTTTCATGTTGAGACGGCAATTTTTTGCTATATATTTAATAAAATACGTTTTAAAATATAGCAGAAAAACTATCATTAAAATAAACTCATCATTTTCATTAATTTTCTAACTCCTATTCAAAAATTTAAATTGTGAGATTTTAAAAAGTAATTCAAAGTTTTCACCCTCTAGCTTTAAATAGATTATCTTATTTTCGTTCTACTCCAGATACCTCCATCACCCAATCTTCAGAACCTTTGGGAGAGGACGCTGCTTACCATAAAACAGCTCGAGGAGCATGAACTCATGGAATTCGTGTAATCTTCACACAAGGGCATAAGAAACAACAACAATTCATTCACCATCAGGAACTAATGGATGAAGTACCAATTGTCCGAATGACTGCAGTCGAGGTAAGTGACCTTTAAAGTCCCCGGACCATTTAATCCCCGATGTTCCAGGTCAATCCATGGAGTGGGTTCATCTTCAACGGATCTTACCTTCAGGATATTCGTGGGATCAACGCAGATATCATCAACTTTATTTTCCACGGCGCATCTTTCGGGTAAATATCTAATCATCCTATTTGTAAAACACGTATATCGCAGAGTACAATCAATAACGCAAAATTTTCTTTCATTAAAACTGTTGGACCGTTGGCTTCTCGGCAACCCTGAGCTGACGTCACACTTCCTGCCGATGATGTAACACTAGCCGGCGGTGTTGCCACGCCATTCCTTCTCTCCATGTGTGTTTACTATTTAATCTATATATATATTCCCTTCACCTTATAGTTAATTAAAGTATAATTAACGTTGAGCGCTGTGTGTAATCAATTGGAATACAACAAAGATTATGAGACTGAAGAAGCGCAAGGCCTAAAACGTGAAACTGAAGAAACGCAAGAATTAAAACGTCGACTGAAGAAGCGCGAAGCCTAAAACGTGAGTAACCAAATTTCCTTTGATTACTTGGACCATCCTTTTTCTCTACTTACCAAATATTTTGTAAAATGGCAAACACGACGATTACAAAATTAAATGATGCTAATTACTCCAGCTGGAGCTTCCAGATGAAACTCGTTCTAATCGAAAACGATTTGTGGAGTTTGATCAATCCAGGAGAGGCTAAGCCTGACCCTAGTGACCTTGTTGCAACAAAACCTTTTTTTGTCGCGGGAGGGTAAGGCGTTTGCAAAAATTTGCCTCGGGATTAATGATGAACAACAATTGCATGTTCAACATTTGAATACTCCGAAAGAGGTCTGGGAGGAACTGGAAAAATTATACGCACCAAAGGATAGTAGATATCGAGCCGTACAACTAAGAAGGCAGTTATATGGCGAAAGATTGACTCAGCACAGCAATATGGAAGGGTATATGGGGAAGATAAACTACATTGTAAATGAACTGGCCCAAATTGGCGACAAAATTGATGATGGCGATTTGGCTATGGTTCTTTTGGGTGGATTACCAGAGGATGTTGTCTCAACCATATGTAACTTGCCTGATTCAGACTTCACGACCGCCACAGTTAAAAGACGACTGTTGGCAGAAGCAGAAAGGCGTTCGTCTAATTCACCAAAAGATGTGGGTGCCATGGTCGTTAATGCCTCTTCGAAGCCCATTGAAACAGAAAAACAATTTAAAGCAAAGGTTGTTTGTTTCAAATGTGGAGGTAAAGGCCATTATGCAAGGGAATGCAGGAAGAAAGGAAAGAATGAACAAAGACCAAAGAGGTTTGACCAAAACAAAGGCGTAAATATGTCGGCAATGTGCAACACTTTGTTTGGAGCTACCGCCGAGACCCGGATCATAGATTCTGGAGCGACGCACCATATGACTCCCAAGAGAGATTACTTCACATGTCTGAAAGAGTGCACAAGCAATATGAGTTCCATCACTATTGCCAATGGTTCTTCTATAGAAGCATGTGGTATCGGTACTGTCAGTGCCAATATTGTTGGACACAAGGGAGATGCCAGCAATATGGTTGCCCAGAACACCTTGTATGTTCCAGATATGCGTCACAGTGTTCTGTCTGTACTCTAAATGATAGAAAACGGTAGAAAGGTTGTCTTCAACAGGAGTGGTTGCCACATTATGGACATGAAAGGTAAACTCTTGATAGAGGGAAAGAAGCTGGGTAGACTTTTTACTACGTCCAGACTACTTCATCCTCTCCGATAGATCAGAATGATCATGTTTCTCTTGCATCTGAATGCAAGGAAGAGCTTACACTGGAACTTTGGCACAAAAGGCTGATGCATGTAAATGCATATGCGATAGCAAAGATGGCCAAGAACCAAAGCGTAAGAGGACTTGATTGCATCCCGGCAAAGCCAGAAAAGTGCGAAGACTGCAGCCCGGCAAAGCCAGAAAAGTGCGAAGACTGCTTGATCGGCAAAGCTTACCGTCTGCCATTCCTTCAACACTCACACAAGGAGGAAAAAGAAATCATGCCGTTGGACTTGGTGCATGCGGACTTGATGGGTCCACTCGACGTATTGAGCTGGGGAGGAGCCAAGTACGTCTTAACCATCATTGATGAATCTACGAGATATACAAGTGTATCTATTCCTGAAAAACAAAGGCAAAACCCTGGGAAAAGTCAAAGAGTGGATTCGAGAATCTGAGAAACAAACCAGCCGGAAACTAAAACGAATACGTATGGATAATGGCTTGGAATTTTGTTCCAAGGAATGGGACACTTTCTGCAAGAGCGTTGGAATAGTTCATGAACACACTATGACGTATACACCTCAACAGAATGGTGTGGCAGAAAGAATGAATAGGACACTCCTAGATCTTGTCAGGAGCACTATATCTGGAAGTGGTCTGCCAAAGGCTTCCTGGGCGGAGCTGACTTACACCGCAGCCTATGTCAGAAACAGAGTTCTCAACAATCACAATGGTGAAAGCACGCCATATGAACTGTGGACAGGGAACAAGCCTAGTCTTAAACACCTAAGAGCTATTGGCTGTCAAGTATTTGTCCATATTCCAAGACAAGTCCATAAATCCAAACTCGAAAGGAGAGCTGTCAAAGGTAACCTTGTTGGATATGCACTCAGAGGACGTGGCTACAGAGTGTGGATTCCTGAGATGAAGAAAGTGGTGGAATCTCGGGACTGTGTCTTCAAAGAGAGTGATGTATCGAGGAACGACAGCAAACGGGAGGTGCTTCCATCAGTTGAACACTACAGCTATGGGACTCAACGGGAGATTGAAGAGAATCCAGTGTCTTTATTAGATCAAGAAGACGTGATACCTACAGAAGAGGACAGCCATAATGAAGATACTGTGAAGCCTTCTTCTACTTGATCTCATCCAATGATCCTAAGGAACCAGAGAAATACTCAGAACTCAATTGAACTCCTCAGTACCGAAGTAAACAAGTGGAAGAAACCTAGCGGACATTTTGACCAAGCCACTGGGGAGAAACCTACCCGAACTTCATCGTTCGAGACTTATGGACGGCGAAGTAATCCATAAATAAGGGATCACTTCGAGGGAGGAGTTTGTTGGACCGTTGGCTTCTCGGCAACCCTGAGATGACGTCACACTGCCGATGATGTAACACTAGCCGGCGGTTTTGCCACGCCATTCCTTCTCTCCATGTGTGTTTACTATTTAATCTATATATATATTCCCTTTACCTTATAGTTAATTAAAGTATAATTAACGTTGAGCGCTGTGTGTAATCAATTGGAATACAACAAAAACATCTTATGAGAATTCGAAACTATTATAGATGGTATGATTATTTTTTTTAATTAAACAATTTACTCTACTGCTCTTAATGCAATTAAAAATTAATGGAAGGGTCTGGCAAATAAGTGGTGAACACTCTCAGCGGTTTCGTTAGTTTAATGAGCCAGGCCCTCTCATTAATTTTTCATGGCAGTAAGGGCAGTAGAGATAATTGTTTAATAAAAAAAAGAATCATACGCGTCTATAATAGTTTCGAATTCTCATAACAGATGGCGCGCTGATGTATCAAAAGACAATTTTAATTGACTCGTCATAAAGTACAAAATGAAAAAAAAAGTCGAAATGTGATATTTTACGGGATAGAGTGGAAATATTCAGCAACGGCATCTCCTGCAATGCATTGAAACTTACTGATGGCTTGCGCCATCAGTCAGATTCAGTTGCTTAATCATGAGATACAATTTAGTATAAGGTAGAAGGTAAGATGTAATCAACTATGTACTGTACTGGTACTGGTGAGATATAACAATACCTTAGTGTCTTCTATTGTACAGTAAATATATCATTGTTCAAAGTCTATTCTTAAATGATGTAACGTAGTTTATTTGTTTTTATGTTAATTTAAGTTTATTGTTTAGTTTTGTATTTAGTTCAGTATTGCATTGTATTTAGTGATAAATCTGTTTGATTTGTTTAAAGATAATATATCAGTGATATATTATTACTTTACTCTGTTTTGATTATAGATAATCGAGAGTATGTGAATTATTAAAGACTTTGTTTATAATGTTTATGTGTGCAAGAATTGTGAAACAATAAAATAATTATAGTAGCAAAAAAAATCGTATCTTTTATTTTTCATTTAAAGATATCTAAATATATAAAGTGCAATTTCTTATAAATATAACTTTCACTATTAATTTTCAACCTATAATAGAAATGTATCATTCAGTTTGAAATTGTTAAGTTCATTAGCGGTGTTATCTAACAATATCTTAGTGTCTTCTATTGTAGAGTGAATATTTAATTAAAAAGGCATATATTGGATCAAAATATCATTTATTCTACCAAAATTTTAGTTGGCTGAACGCCAACCTTTATCAAGGTGTTATAACATATTTTGATCCAATATATGCCTTTTTAATTAAAGAGTTAATTATATTGTGCAAAGTCCTTATATATTGCACAGCGTAGTTTATTTGTTATTATGTTAATTTATCATATAAGTGTATTGTTCAGTCTTGTATTTAGTTTAGTATTGTAGTGTATTTATTTTAATATTGTTAAGTTTATTGGTGATGAGACCTAAACACCTCTGAGTGTATTCTATTGTAGAGTAAATAATACTGTGCATAGTCCTTATATGTTGTAGTGTAGTTTATTTGTTATTATGTTAAATTAGGTTTATTGTTTAGTTTTGTATTTAGTTTCAAATATCATTAGGTTTATTGGTGGGTGTACCTAACAAGCCCCGAGTGTCTTTTATTGTAGAGTTATTATATTGTGCAAAGAGTCCTCTTAAATATTCTAACGTACTCTATTTGTAATATTAATTTAAATAACGTTTATTGTTTAGTTTTGTATTTATAGTTCAGTATTGTATTGTATTTAGTTTGAAATTGTTAAGTTCATTGGTGATGAGACCTAGCAAACCCTGAGTGGCTTCTTTTGTAGAGTAAATATTATTGTGCAAAGTCCTTATATATTGCACAGCGTAGTTTATTCGTTACTAAGTTAATTTATATTAAGTGTATTGATTAGTTTCGTAGAACAAAATAACCACTAAGTTTTTTCATATGTAAATGTTCACCAATAATTTTTTGGCAACTACCACACGAAATTCCAAGGTTTTCTGATATATTATCAATAGTAAGTTTTCTATCAGCAACAATCAAATCCCGTACCTGTCCAATATTGCGATCCGTTGTTGACGTCAATGGCCGATCTGACCTTGAATCATCTGCGATGCTTTTACGGCCATCTTGAAAACGTTTATACCAGAAATAAACTTGCGTTCGTGATAATTTTTCGACTTTATAAGCTTCATTCATTAATTCTAATGTCTCTGTTAAGACATTTTTAATTTTACACGAAATTTTATATTTTCTCTTTTCTCAAATGATGGCATTGCATAAACCGACGCGAGCTAAATACTCACAGCAAAAATATGCCTAGAATGAAAACTACGCATGCGCATTTACTGGCGTTGCTTAATTAAATTATAGTTTAGGCTTTGTTCTTTACAGTAAAAATTGTTTTACATTTTGAAGAGATGTTTTATATTTTATTTTTCAAAAGTTCGGGAAAATTTTGATTCTACCGTGTATATGAAATTGTAGCTGAGATAATTATTCCAGAAATGTGTCCAGCTACAAGCTGGTCATGCCGGCCAAAGGCAACTGGGGACGTCAACTGCCCAACGGGAGTTTAACTGGAGTACTGGGAATGATACTGCGTGGGGTAAGATCGCAGTCTTCTCTCAACTCACACGTACACCTGAATACATTTTAAAATCAGACAGCTAAGAAACAAGTAATATCATTTTATTCGCGATCGAACGTTGTGGCCCACTGTATGTATTAGTTAATTCAATATAAATCTCCGAGGATATATAAGTTTCTTTATTACACTATTAACAAGTTTACAAACTTTCTGGTTTTAAACGACACTACTACAGGTAAAAATATATAGAAAAGGAAACTATACTGTATTGTACGTTACTATATTTACATAATTTGGTTTGGACTATTTAGATATTACTATGAGAAAAAATAATACAAATGTAATATTGTACTGGGATAAGGTGCATAAATTAAGAAAAAGGCATCTACCTATCGTGCAACTGAAAGTTGCTGATGGCTTGCGCCATTTATCGAAATAAATATCAACTATTCTCGTTGATTTTTAATTATTCCAGAATTGGCCAAATACCCATTCTTGATTAATCAAGAAAAGCTAACCACGGACGCATTTCGGGCTGTTGGCCCTCATCAGCGTGGTGCAAGCTGTACCTCAACGACCAAAAAATTGGTCATTAAGGCTTCCTGAAAATCATGAAACGGGTTTATCCCAGTACAATATTACTTTTGTATTATTCTTTCACATTTTGTAGCGTTCTAAGGCAATTCTGGCCTTAACTACCCGTTTCATGATTTTTCAGGATGCCTTAATGACCAATTTTTTGGTCGTTGAGGTACAGCTTGCACCACGCTGATGAGGGCCAACAGCCCTAAACGCGTTCGTGGTTAGCTTTTCTTGATTAATCAAGAATGGGTATTTGGCCAATTCTGGAATAATTAAAAATCAACGAGAATAGTTGATATTTATTCCGATAGATGGCGCAAGCCATTAACAACTTTCAGTTGCACGATAAGTAGATGCCTTTTTCTTAATTTATGCACCTTATCCCAGTACACTATTACATTTGTACTATTCTTCCACATTTTGTAGCGTTCTCACGCAATTCTAGCCTTAACTACCCGTTTCATGATTTTTCAGGATGCCTTAATGACCAATTTTTTGGTCGTTGAGGTACAGCTTGCACCACGCTGATGAGGGCCAACAGCCCGAAACGCGTCCGTGGTTAGCTTTTCTTGATTAATCAAGAATGGGTATTTGGCCAATTCTGGAATAATTAAAAATCAACGAGAATAGTTGATATTTATTCCGATAGATGGCGCAAGCCATCAGCAACCTGCAGTTGCACAATAAGTAGATGCCTTTTTCTTAGATATTACTATAAATATTAATTTATACAATTTAATATGAAAAATATTATCTTAAAGTTAACTAGAAATCAAATACAGCATAGTTTCCTTTTCAACAAATCTTTACCTGTAGAAGGATCGTTTAAAATCTGAAAATTTGTAAACTTGTTAAAAGTGTAATAAATAAACACATCGGAAATTCATATTTGATTATTCTGATTAATACAGAGGATTGATTCATAATATTTATATTGAGTTAAACTGTATGTATTACATCCCAAACACGATGCGACATCAGCCATCTCTGTCTTGAGCTACAAAGAAGAAACAAGATCAACTTATAAAATTCAAAAAAACATATTCCAAAGATACAAATGAACGTTTCAGATGGCTGGTACCAACTTGAATAAATATCAACCGATCATTGATATTTTTAGCCAAAGACAGCAGCCTTGTGATTGTCTTTTCTCTAGGTTCACCAAATATACCAATCAGAAAAAAAAAGAGTCAATATATTCTGAACTAATGAAAATTTTTATAATTAATTGATATTTCTTTTGATAGATGGTGAAAGTCATCAGAAAATTTCCGTTTACGATCAGGAATTGTAATTTTTTTTCTCAAACATTAATGCATATTTTTACATATAACTGGACATTCATGGACGCGTACACCAAAAATATATAAATGATAAACATATATATATAATCTAAAATTCAAATATTTTATTTTTTTAAAACATATATTTTATTTTCATTCATTGATTGTTCTACATTTTTGACCATAGTTTTAGAATTTACCACTTTGTTTATTGTTATAAATATGTATAGTTGACCTACCTATTTTTTAATTCACGAATATAGGATTCATTTTATAAATTCTATATTACTGTGAAAAATAATTTTATGTGTAATTTTCTCCAAGTAATTCAAAATAAAAGCTACTTGAAATATAAATAATTATCTTTCCTATTTTCAAAACTGCACCTCCAATCATCTATCATTTTCAACAGCAAAACAAAATATTCATAAAAAAATATTTATACCTATATCCTTATTACACTTAACTGAAATTTAGAAAGAAATCAAATCCATCAGATTATAAATCAAACTATTTTTTTAACACGACTGGTGTAAAAAAACGTTGATAAAAAGATGTTATTTTATAACTGCGACTATGTTTCGCTTATATTATAAACAATAGAACAAAGAATGTGCACGAAGTGTTCCAGATATTATACCTGGTGTGTTCAAAAGGTATCGCGAATTCTGAATTTTCGCGGGTTACGTATATTCGTATTTCGATCTTTTTGTGGCTTTATGTTGGTACTCATGTCTCTCACTAATGCCGACAAGGTCGGCCATTTTGAATGTTCACTTAATTGTTGTTGGATCGTCTTCGATTTTTACCTATTAAAAAAATTGGATCAAAGAACCTGTATCAAATTTTGTGTGAAAAACGAAATTAAGTGCGCGGATGCATTCCGAATGTTGACTGTGGCATACGGAGAAGCTACCTTGGACCGAAGCAACGTTTATCGGTGGTACAAAATGTTCTCAGAAGGCCGAGAAGATGTGAACGACGAAAAGCGTGCCGGACGCCCGAGCACTTCAACAACAGACAAAAAAAAAATAATGAAGTGGAGAAAATGATATTGGCCAATCGTCGAATCACCGTTAGAGAAGTTGCTGAGGACCTAAACATATCGATTGGCTCGTGCCATTCGATTTTTATCAAAGATTTGGGCATGAGACGGGTCGCCGCGAAATTCGTACCAAAATTGCTCAATTGCGACCAAAAACAGCATCGCTTGAACATTGCTAATGAGATGTTGGACTCTGTCCGCGACGACCCAAATTTGCTCCAGAGGGTCATAACTGGTGACGAAGCGTGGGTTTATGGTTATGACGTGGAAACCAAAGCTCAATCATCTCAATGGAAGCTGCCGCACGAACCAAGACCGAAAAAAAGCGCGCCAAGATCGGTCGAATGTGAAAGTTTTGCTGACAGTTTTCTTCGATTGCAGGGGCGTGGTGCATCATGAGTTCTTGCCACAGGGTATAACGGTCAATAAGGAATATTACCTGCATGTTATGCGCAATTTGCGCGAAGAAATCCGCCAGAAACGCCCGGATTTGTGGAAGAACAAAAATTGGCTTTTGCACCACGATAACGCCTCTGCTCACCAATCGTTGCTTGTGCGCGACTTTTTGACCAAAAGCAACACACTTATGATGCCGCAGCCACCGTATTCCCCAGATCTGGCCCCCTGTGACTTTTTCTTGTTCCCTAAACTGAAGAGGCCCATGAAAGGACGACGTTACGCTACGCTTGAAGAGATAAAGACGGCATCGAAGGAGGAGCTGAAAAATATTTTTTTTTAATGATTTTTTTGAAGTGCTTCGAAGATTGGAAAACCGTTGGCACAAGTGTATAATATCTCATGGGGATTACTTTGAAGGGGACAAAATAGGTATTCATGAATAAATACATAATTTTTGAAAAAGACACAAATGTCGCGATACTTTTTGAACACACCTCGTATTCTAAAGGGGATTAAGTCTTAAGGTGAAAACATCAGGCTTCCAAGGATAGGTTTCTTTTTAACAATTTCAACGATATTCAACGATAAATTTATTATTTAACTTGAGTTTATAATTCAATTGAATAATCTCTTGTTAAAATATATATATATTGCTTATACCTAGTACACCTTGTACAGGCCATGATAATCATGGTGGGTAGAAGTAAGCGACTGCTTTTATTGCAAGTGCACCACATCTCTACACATGTGAAAAGCAGTTAAACTTAGCACTTACAAATCTGCCAGAGCCCCGTTTTGGTTACTTGCACTCGCTGGTGGGGTTGGACCTTTGCAAGAATCGGGGTCCATTTGAGCATTTTATTTTATCATAAAAAAAGTGCCCAATGCGGGAATCGAACCCAGGTCGTAGCGGTCGAAAACCAACTGTTTAGACCATTCTTCCACTGACCCCCTCTTGTTAAAATATTAAGAGGTTAAGTATATCCCAAAGGAACAAAAGTCACAAATAGGGTAATGTCAATAGAAAAACAAGTATTTAGACCAGATAGGTTCATGGGTTCAATCTGGAATATTTAAATAATGACCAGAAATTTATATGTATGTATGTATGCTGTTGAGTGTTTGTGAGAAACAAATCTGCATAGATAGATATGATCTGAGTAGAGAACTGTGTTTCAGGAAGCCGACGTGAAGTAATGACCAGAAAGGTATATATATGGATGTATGCTGTTGAGTGTTTGTGAGAAAAAAATCTGCATATGTAGATAAGATCTGAGTAGAGAACTGTTTCAGGAAGCCGACGTGAAGTAATGACCAGAAAGGTCTATGTATGGATGTATGCTGTTCAGTGTTTGTGATAAAAAAAAATCTGCATATGTAGATAAGATCTAAGTAGAGAACTGTGTTTCAGGAAGCCGACGTGAAGTAATGACCAGAAAGGTATATGTATGGATGTATGCTGTTGAATGTTTGTGGGAAACAAATCTGCATAGGTAGATATGATCTGAGTAGAGAACTGTGTTCCAGGAAACCGTCGTGAAGTAATGACCAGAAAATTCTATATATGGGTGTATGCTGTTGAATGTTCTTGAGAAACAAATCTGCATAGGTAGATATGATCTGAGTAGAGAACTGTGTTTCAGGAAGCCGACGTGAAGTAATGACCAGAAAGGTCTATGTATGGATGTATGCTGTTGAGTGTTTGTGATAAACAATCTGCATATGTAGATAAGGTATGAGTAGAGAACTGTGTTTCAGGAAGCCGACGTGAAGTAATGACCAGAAGGTTCTATGTATGGATGTATGCTGTTAAGTGTTTGTGATAAACAATCCGCATATGTAGATAAGGTATGAGTAGAGAACTGTGTTTCAGGAAGCCGACGTGAAGTAATGACCAGAAAGGTCTATGTATGGATGTATGCTGTTAAGTGTTTGTGATAAACAATCTGCATATGTAGATAAGGTATGAGTAGTGAAGTGTGTTTCAGGAAGCCGACGTGATCCTTCCTCCTATCGTACAGACACCACTCCGAGACACTATCGCCCAGTTCACTGGAGGTTTCTTCGGCAATCCTCTCTGTGTCTTGGCTGGACTTCCAGACCAAGCTGAGGGATTCAACTTCTACCAGATCGTTCAGACTTACGACTCACGGGTATCAGAAGTCTCTTCTTCACTAGAATAACATCTCTTAGGATACCCTGGTATATCTCACTTTAAATCGAACTCATGTTTACATATAGGAAATTAGTGTTATTACACTCTCATAAATAAAACTTATGGATGTTTCATATTTTGAAAATAAACCACTTATAGGCTTATATAACGGCGGGTTTCACATACATGTAAATCCGAATGCGCGTTATCATTTTAAAAAATAATATGAAATATATATACAGTTAATCGGCAACAGCCCGAAACGCGTCCGTTGTTAGCTTTTCTTGATTAATCAAGAATGGGTATTTGACCAATTCTGGAATAATTAAAAATCAACAAGAATAGTTGATATTTATTCCGATAGATGGCGCAAGCCATCAGCAACTTTCAGTTGCTCGATAAGAAGAAGTATTTTTTTTAATTTATGCACCTTATCCCAGTACAATATTACATTTGTACTATTTTTTCACACAGTTAAACCTGTCTATAGCGCCCCCTCTTGGGACTCACAAAAATAAGGTGCTATAGAGAGGGGGTGCTATAGACAGGTCACTTTTAATGTAAATCGCATCGTACTACCTATTTAAAATCGGGCGCTATTTAGAGGGGGGCGCTATAGACAGGTTTAACTGTATAATAATACTAAAAATATATGCATGCTAAAGGTACGACTTCTTTAAGTTTTGTCCGTGAATATATTCCTGAATTTATATGTCATTTATAAATAATATAGAAAACAATAACTAGCGCACTCTATAGGCTGAGAATGAAATTATTCGATTCTATTTCTATTCATTTGAGGCGAATTTCTACAATTTGGGAACTGTGTGTGAAGACAAACTTTCCAAAATCTTTCTTCCACTTCGATTGATTAAAAAAGTGAAAATGAATCTTATATTAATTAAAATAATACTTGAAAATTTGATCATCAATGTGTATTTCAATGAATAATTAATTATATTAATAGGTTAATGTACAGAATGTATGAAAGAGAAAAATGTAGATCAATTAAGATAATTAACTTAGGCCCAGTCAATACACTTTGAATGATTCAATGTTCTCTTTCAAAAGAGGTCATTGTCTTGTCTTCAGAGATTTTCGGACACGGATTTTCCAGTAAGTTCTATTGGTGAACAGAAGTATTAATTCCTTTAATCCATCATTATCAGCAGTATTATCAGACGCCGTCTCCACTCGCTTCTTCTCTGCTGGACCAGAACTTTTTTCTCCCTTCGCAGGGATGCTGAAATAGATATATAAAAAGAAGCGTTCAAAATATTTCTAATTTTCAGCGATAGATGGCGGTAAATTCAGGATGATATTTGATGATAGTGTATCTGTGTCTCCAGTGCTGGGCCTGCATAGTGCTCCTGGCCCTTCTCTGCGCCACTGTCGCCACAGTCGCCGACTTCCTCCACCGAGACAAGGTCTTCGACCCGGAGAGGAACATCTTCATGTTCTTTGGATTCCTCTTAGGAGAAGGTACCGAGCTTGATTACCTCTTTTCTTGAATATCTGAGTGGAAGAAAGTAAAACCTTTCCACTTTAAAACTTCGCCTGCTAAATGAATTATATGCATACCTTGCCTAATATGATGCACACACATAATGAATATTTAGCTACACTGAGCCTATTGTAAAATGTATGTAATAAAACAATGCGTATATAATATTTCTATAGCCACATCAACCAATAGTTCATTCCAACTCCCGACGCCTCAGCGACCTCTGAAGAGAGTGACAGGAAGTCACTGAAACGTCGGGAGTTAAATGAATCATTTGTTGATGTCTTTTTCTCTGAATCAGCTTCCAACCAAAAAATGATTTTCGGAATAAATTTAAGAATATATTTCTTTAGGAACAGTACGTTACACCTCTCCGACACCTTCTATCCAACCCTTATCAAGACACCCTCGGCTATGTTGACCATACCACAATTGCCTATGTCCAGCTGCCCCGACTAGTCTCGACCGTAAGGGAAGTCGGCGTCTCCTCACCGGCTTCTGGTTGGCCTCAGCCATAGTCCTCGGAGCAGGGTTCGGGGGAGCTCTGAAGGCCATCTTCCTGGTACGGCCCGTCCCTCCCCGGCTGGGTCAGCTGGCTGACTTGGTGCCACTCCGAGTGGTGACGACCCGAGGTTCGGCCATGGAGGACATCGTCAAGGTATCCTAATCTCTCTCAGTTAGATTTTTAGAACCAATTTTATTAGCATTCCTTCAATAGAATATACTCTTGAAGACAGCCGAATCGGTTCATCTAACGACGACGAGGTGGGATAACCTCCCTTGCCGAAGAAATGTGTACACATACACAACTATATATATTTCCCTACATTTTATCTACCTTTTTTCATTTACTCCTTTATTTTTATTTCTGTAACAATTAAGTATAAGAATCAATAAAATTGTTTAAATTGTCAATTGTCTAACGACGAAGATTCCTCCTCCAGATAACCGAGGGTTCTTCATTAACTCCCCTCACATGAAGGCTCGTTGAAAACTTGTAGATGAATGCCTGGGTTGACGTTAGAATGAAATTGACGTTTTTATTCTCCCAACATCGTAATATCCTCAACTTGGCTGTCCCCTCACAACAGCAAATTCGGTCAGGTTGATTCACATTCTAAGGACAAAGCGTTTGCAGCTACCTGCCTAATATGGAAAATCTTTGAAAAATAAAAATTATGATTTTTAAAATTTTGTTTAACAATGAAATATTATTGGGCTTAATAGCTCTCTGTTTATCTCTGCCTCACTTGTAAGTTCAAAAGTCTAACTATTTCTACGTGTGTAGAAATTTGACGCATGATCATCATGAATTTCTAGTGTGGGGTCATAAAAAACTTATTTAAATCATTGATGAGATCTTCTTCTGTCTGAATAAACTATATAGCCCTGGTGACAAATAACTTAGGAAGTAAAAAAAGCGTATATAACGATGAAGACATTAAGACGGGAATGTTTATTTTCACAAACAAATCATACCTCTACTGTTTTTACTGCTATGAAAAATATATTGGGAGGGCTTGGCTCATCAGTGGTGAACCCTTCCAGTGGTTTCGCCAATTTAATCTACCAGATCGCTTCTTTAGAGCTCTAATACTGTATTGGATCATTCTGCTTATATATGCTACACTGTAGGGTGGAATCTTAGAAATGGCATTTAAGCAAACTATGGACATAAGCTTTTAGGACAGTAGAATAAACATTTAAATTACATTTAAAAGCGTATAGTTGAAGTGTCAAATTATATTGACAAATATTTGCACTTCTATCTTATCTCAGGTTTTAGTGGGAAGAATTTTGTTTTCGTTTGTTAGTGAACCAATCTCTCCCGTCTTCTTATATGAAGAATGTGGCCATGTTTGTATATTAGAGGGGGCTATGGTATCGCGAAAGGAGTGCGGTGGATATTTTTGTGGAGACGCTTAAAGTGTTCTCTGTCTTCATACCTGTGTGACCACGGTCCGATCCCTACCAACGCTACAATAAAGGATAAGTACTGTTTTGTTTTTATATAGGAATTCGTGAGTTTTTTAATTTAAATCCCTTTTATTGTTATTGTTGTACGCGTTGTATGCTTTTCTGTGTGTTAGTTACTATTACGGTAGGCCCTAGTTTATTGCAACTTTGTGTGTTTACCCGTAATAGTAACTTTTGTCAGAAGACACCGTTGTCATGACATACAGGGCCTACGGTCAGAAGCCGGGCAGAGGCTGTGGGCCAGCATGGAAGAGAAGAACGGCCTGATCGACACATCCGAGGTGTTCTCCGCCCAGACCAGCGAGGCTGTGAAGGCAGGTCGAGCTGCCGTGATGTTCGACCGACTATCTCTAGTGGGCATGCTGCTGGCCCGTGGGTCGGAATGTCGCCGCTTCTACCTGCCGGACATTGTCATCTACGCCATCAACAGCCAGATGGCCCTCACCCGGGACCTGCCCCCGCCTATAAGGCGACACATTTTACGCAGGTATAACAACTATATGTATCTTAAAATTAACGATACTTTGACCAGTAAATATTTTTCTGTCTCTATAAAGATAGAGGCTGCTTGGCCGCAATTCATAGTTCTTCAAATTAAAGATAATAACCATATGTATGTGTTGTGTGTGGGTTGATGTGGAAGTGATGTCTGGGCTATTCGCTTATGATTGAATGATATATATCATTTATATTTTAATATAAACCATATTGGTATATGATGTACATCACAATCCCATGGTATGTTTACAGAGTTAAGAGCATTGCCTGGTCTGGGATAATGCACCGCTGGCTGTTGCCACTCAACTACCGTCTGGAAACCTGCTCCAGCCTTCAGCAAGCCAGTATTGAAGAGCAGACACTGGCCTTTAAGGATCTTCTGGGAATCTTTCTGCTTTTTGGTCTTCTGCTCATGATTTCTAGCGCCGTCTTTCTATTCGAATACTTCAACCCATTCCGTGGTGCCCAGAAAAAACATAAATCTACTAACGATGCTCGTTAATAAGAACATTCTGTTAGGAAGGTTTGATAAAGATTAGTAACACACGCAGATCCACATATTTTAGAAGGCTTAACACACACAGGCTATTTTTCTTAATTATATTAACAAATGAAAAGTTTATTGATTAATAGGTTATGTTGATGCTTACCTTTAATGAGGAAGAATCGCAAAGAGAGAACTTAATTGTTGAGAGAAAACATATTCTGAAAGATATTATTAGCCAATGGCTTATTTAAATTTCAAAACCTTTGCAAATTATTGTTATTATTTGATATTAAAATATATTAAATTCGCATGATAATCCATGATTCTTCGACGATTCCTCTTTTCTTAAGACAGATCGAATTTGAGAATTTAATACAGCAAAAGTTTTTTTTTTTATTATAACAATGATATTACAAAAGGTTCAAAAGTTCACGTCATTTAGGATGTTTTCGGCATTATAAAATTAGAAGGCTTTGCTATACAAGATGTTTAAAATTTGATTCATATTAAAACGTATTTATATACTCAGTATTCTTATGTCACTCAATGTTATATTAAAGATTACTTCAACAATGTCTTCTTTTTTTCTAAATACCCTCTGTATGTACACTTCATATACCTACTGTTACGTCGTACCCAGAAGCTATCCGTGTTCTTTGTCTAATCAGGATGGCATAAAGATATACGCGTGAGTTCGTAAGGATGCAGCAAAAGTTAGCGCTTTATTTTATGTCTCACTGACAAGAAAGATTATAAACAGTGGGACTTGCCTTCAACTTCTCCGTCAGAAGAATCCTTGGCGCCGTGGATGTCACTCTTGTGAAACCTTCCGCTCCACACTATACACGGCCAGCCTGGACTTACACCGGCTTGTAGGCCGCTCCGATGGCAGTCTCTCCTGGCACCGCTTTACAGGATCATCCACACACCCGGAGGCAAGTCGTCACGTCTTCTTCTAGCCGCAGATGTGACCAGACTCTGTCCTTCCCCACACAGGAATGCTCTTTTAGGACCTGCCCCCCTGACAACACATGGCCATTTATTATATATAAATATATTTCTTTTGAAAATCTTAAATCTTTACTTAATTTCTAGAGGTAATGGTGAATAATATGGCCCCACAACATTAGTTACTTCTATTAACTGTGAATAATTTTTTAAATGTTTACAATTGTGTTATTTGCTATCTATTTCTAATATGACCATAAACTAAGCTGAAATTTCATAAAAATAAATCACTCCTGAATTGATATTAAATAACTTACATATCCCAGAAATTATAATCCAATTAAAATTTTCATATCGCCAAATTTCCTCAATCTGAAGTGTGTCGATTTATTAAGTCCAGCGATGGCCCAGAAAAGTATCACAAAGTTATTATTTATTAGTATTACGTATTAGTTACATTTTATAGGAAGTCGATGAAGTTAGAAAAAGGATAACACGCTAGAATGTCTATTGAGTTCTGATTGACTTCCGCCGATCTGCCGCGCCACGCAGCGGTGGCCATCCATACTATTTCCAGGCCCCCTTTGTATGTTTGCCATGGTCTTTTATCCCAGCAGGCTAGAAGGAAGTTTCACGGCCCCCACAGATCTAAGCAAACTTGATAATATCTTACTTATATTTAATGAATCTATCTTATGCAAATAGATCTTTATCATCATAGGAATTCATATTAATCATATTGTAGAGATAATAATATATAAATAATTCAATAATCGCATACCAATGTTTTTACTAGTTTCAATAAAATCGAATAATATTTCGAGAATGCAAGTTCTTATTGTCAGTGTATAATTTTTTCACATTTTCTCCAGGGATTGTTTGTGTTCACCAAAAATGTGTAGAAGGTCCAAATCACAACAATTAGTTTTTTTTAATGCAATTTGAAATCCATTATTAACGCCACGTAAAAAAAGCGGTCAGAAAAAAATCCAGACAGAAAAAAAAAAATCATTTTGAACCCCGCTCAGTTCTAAGCTGAGGAAAAATTGTACTTGTATATTCTCGCTTCGACAGAAGCCATAATGGCCAGGGCGTCGTCATTCAGGCTTCGCCCGAAGAAACAATCAAGCAGGTCAGGGATCCGCTGGATGATAACAAAGGCATCCTGGATGAGAGGGCTGACAGCGGCAGGACCAGTACTGGTGGGCTGGCGTAAGGTAGCAAGACCCCCAGGCGACGAAGGACATTTGTGTCGAGGCCAAATGGGCTGGTTGGGACAAGAGGTGCATCGCAAACCTCACTGCCAAATATACGTTGTGGCTGAAGAAGTCGCAGCACTGGAGGGATGTCCAGCCGATGTGATAGGAAGGTCCGATTCAGTCGTCCACTTTCAGAAGTTGGATGATGGCCAGGGTTTCTAAGAAATTAACAACAACTACGCAATTAAAATCAATGGTTGACGGAACATCGTTACTAAGGATAAGACAACAATGGGCGACGGACCATCGTTACTAAGGATAAGACAACAATGGGCGACAGACCATCATTACTAAAGATATGACAACAATGGGCGACGGACCATCGTTACTAAGGATATGACAACAATGGGCGACGGACCATCGTTACTAAGGATGAGACACCAATGGGCGACGGACCATCGTTATTAAGGATATGGCAACAATGGGCGACGGACCATCGTTACTAAGGATAAGACAACAATAGGCGACGGAACATCGTTACTAAAGATATGACAACAATGGGCGACGGACCATCGTTACTAAAGATATGATAACATAAGGCGACGGACCATTGTTACTAAGGATATGACAACAATGGGCGACGGACCATCGTTACTAAGGATATGACAACAATGGGCGACGGACCATCGTTACTAAGGATAAGACAACAATAGGGGACGGAACATCGTTACTAAGGATATGACAACAATGGGCGACGGAACATCGTTACTAAAGATATGACAACAATGGACGACGGAACATAGTTACTAAAGATATGACAACAATGGGCGACGGACCATCGTTATTAAGGATAAGACAACAATAGGCGACAGAACATCGTTACTAAGGATGAGACAACAATAGGTGATGGACCATCGTTACTAAGGATATTGTCAAATTATATAGACAAATATTTGCAATCTTATCATATCTTATCTCAGGTTTTAGTGGAAAGAATTTATGTTTTCGTTTGTTTGTGAACAAATCTCTCCTCATTCTCATTGGACGAAAATGGCCATGTTTGTATATAAAGTGGGCTATGGTATGAGTCGAGGCCAGTGTGGTGGAATATCGTGTGGGGACGCTTAAAGTGTTCTCTGCGTGCTATATCTCTGTCTGGCAATCTCGGCGCATACCTGTGTAACCCCGGTCCGATCCCTACCTAAGCAGCAATAAAGCTAAGTACTGTTTTTTATTTTATTTAACAAATTGTTGTTTATTATTTACTTTTTTTGTGTTGTACTTTTGAGTTCACGATTTTTCGGTGTTTAAGTTACTCTTACTGTAGGCCCTAATATTGTATTTGTGTGTTAACCCGTACAAAGTAACATTTGTCATTGGCGAGCCCTGCCAGGATTACTGGTGTTTTGCACGTGTAAATTCCTGTAATTTTTACGTGCGTTTTTTTTTCTTTGATTGAGTGGTTTATTATTATTTTTTGTACTCCATCATGTTCGCGAATTCTTTGCTAAACTTATCAGTGTTTAATGGGGTTGATCTAGAATCTTTCATTCAGGAAGTCGAGCTTAAAGCTCGAGTAGGCAAATGGGATCCTGAGGTCAAAGCATTGCTCATGTTCGAGGCTTTATCCCCTGAAGTTAGGGTAAGCTTAGAGGAGATGGGTATCCGTAACGATAGCAGTTTCAAAAGTATTTCTAGTAAACTGAACATATTGTACCCTAAGAAAGCGCGTGGTATTAGGGAATGCCTTAAATTAATAGAAGGTCTTAAGCAGAGAGTTGGGGAAAGTCCTATGGTTTTTAAAGAAAGATTCCTGACCATTAGAGATAAAGTAGAGTACAGTTTTGACGATAGCCTAGTGTTCGAAATTTTCCTCGAAAATGTGCTCGATAAGTATAGAGAGGCTATTGTTCGCAGTGAGGCTAAATCAATAGACAAAGCAGTCAGTGTCATGGCCACGGAGGATAGTGTACAACACCGTTGCAGCTTTATGAAAGGGGTATGTTCAGTAGAAGGGGTTAAAGAAATAAATAGCATTAAGGGTGAGATGAAGATGCTTAGTTCCAGTGTAAACAGGATGAAGCACGATAATGAGCAGTGTATTGCAGATCTTAGAGGTGAGATAGAAAAACTGACTAAATTGTTGGGCGAAATCAGGCTGAGTCCACCTGAGTGTAGCTTAGGACATATAGCTAGTGATTGCTCAAGACAGTCTTCTATGTTTTTCAACCGCAATACTCTTGACAATGCTGAGATAGTGAACATACGTTCATATGGAGGAAATCAGTTTAGAAATCTGCCAATAGTTAAGGTGAATATTAACGGCAATATGTGGCACCTGTTATACGATACAGGAAGCCAAGTCAGTATTATTGATTCTGAAAAGTGTAATGTCTTGAAAGAGAATTGGGACGATGCACTTGATACTTTACGTATAGTTTCAGTGACAGGCCACGAGCAGACACTTGCACGTGTTAAAACCTGTAGAGTTGGTAACGAAAACGGCATCGAGCTGGGAGAGATAAGATTCTGGTTAATGTCACTCGGAGATAAAGGCTACGACGGGATTCTGGGAATCAATGATATAAGGAGATTGAATATCCAGTTACCTCCCGTACGGGAACGGTGCAACATGATTTCCTTGAAACCAGAAGACCATGATGATGTAGACCTTAGCTGCGTTGCCAGTGCACATAGACCAATGGTTTCAAGCTCCATAGATGAGAAATCAGTGAGACGCATTGAAAACGAGGCTGTAAAGTTGCCACCTACTGAGTTTAGCAGAAGCTGTGAGTGTAGCGCTGGGTCTGTTTATAGTTCTAGAAAGCCTACTTGGGCTGAGAGGTTAAGGGTGATGCGGAAGGCAAAGGAGACTGTCAGACAGTTTATGTCAGGTAATTCTGCTAAAAAGCTTATGAATCCTAGGCCACCTTCCACGAAAAGTTTCGACAGAGGAGATCTGGTAATGCTAGCTGTTCCTAAGACTGAAGGTTACTCCAACGTCTATGGGCCTTTCCGTGTGGTAGCTAGGGTCTCCGATGTTAACTTTAGAGTAAGAGGGGTCACCATGCACGATGTGAAAGTTGTACATGTCGATAGGATGAAAGTGTTTAGACACAGACGTTAAGAAGAGCTTTTAGCTCTTGGCCTTGAGAGAACTGAATGGAATTGGATCGTTCGGTTTCTCATCAAGTGAGCGTCTGTCAGTACCCTAAGTTTCTACCTAACTTACCCAGCTGGTCCCAGATGAGAGCTTATTCGGTCCCCCATTAAAATATGTATACTAAAGCATATTATATATGTGTGTGTTTGGTAATCACTCATGGTAACTCACGTAGTTTGCGCAGATTTTGTTTTGAAGTTTCTGTTGGGAGGAACAAGATGGAAGGCACCTTTATGGAACGACCCGGATGTCTTCTACTCCTCTCTTTAGTTTTTTTTTGTATCTTTATAACATGGCTCCCGTGAGCTTTTTTCCTCCCGAACAGCGGGAGGTTTTCCTTACGGGACAATGGGAATGTTTGGGAGACTTGTTAGTTTTTTTTTTTTTGGAAAGATACCTTTTGTCAAATTATATTGACAGATATTTGCAATCTTATCATATCTTATCTCAGGTTTTAGTGGAAAGAATTTATGTTTTCGTTTGTTTGTGAACAAATCTCTCCCGCATTCTCATTGGACGAATGTGGCCATGTTTGTATATAAAGTGGGCTATGGTATGAGTCGAGGCCAGTGTGGTGGAATATCGTGTGGGGACGCTTAAAGTGTTCTCTGCGTGCTATATCCCTGTCTGGCAATCTCGGCGCATACCTGTGTAACCCCGGTCCGATCCCTACCTAAGCAGCAATAAAGCTAAGTACTGTTTTTTATTTTATTTAACAAATTGTTGTTTATTATTTACTTTTTTTGTGTTGTACTTTTGAGTTCACGATTTTTCGGTGTTTAAGTTACTCTTACTGTAGGCCCTAATATTGTATTTGTGTGTTAACCCGTACAAAGTAACATTTGTCATTGGCGAGCCCTGCCAGGATTACTGGTGTTTTGCACGTGTAAATTCCTGTAATTTTTACGTGCGTTTTTTTTTCTTTGATTGAGTGGTTTATTATTATTTTTTGTACTCCATCATGTTCGCGAATTCTTTGCTAAACTTATCAGTGTTTAATGGGGTTGATCTAGAATCTTTCATTCAGGAAGTCGAGCTTAAAGCTCGAGTAGGCAAATGGGATCCTGAGGTCAAAGCATTGCTCATGTTCGAGGCTTTATCCCCTGAAGTTAGGGTAAGCTTAGAGGAGATGGGTATCCGTAACGATAGCAGTTTCAAAAGTATTTCTAGTAAACTGAACATATTGTACCCTAAGAAAGCGCGTGGTATTAGGGAATGCCTTAAATTAATAGAAGGTCTTAAGCAGAGAGTTGGGGAAAGTCCTATGGTTTTTAAAGAAAGATTCCTGACCATTAGAGATAAAGTAGAGTACAGTTTTGACGATAGCCTAGTGTTCGAAATTTTCCTCGAAAATGTGCTCGATAAGTATAGAGAGGCTATTGTTCGCAGTGAGGCTAAATCAATAGACAAAGCAGTCAGTGTCATGGCCACGGAGGATAGTGTACAACACCGTTGCAGCTTTATGAAAGGGGTATGTTCAGTAGAAGGGGTTAAAGAAATAAATAGCATTAAGGGTGAGATGAAGATGCTTAGTTCCAGTGTAAACAGGATGAAGCACGATAATGAGCAGTGTATTGCAGATCTTAGAGGTGAGATAGAAAAACTGACTAAATTGTTGGGCGAAATCAGGCTGAGTCCACCTGAGTGTAGCTTAGGACATATAGCTAGTGATTGCTCAAGACAGTCTTCTATGTTTTTCAACCGCAATACTCTTGACAATGCTGAGATAGTGAACATACGTTCATATGGAGGAAATCAGTTTAGAAATCTGCCAATAGTTAAGGTGAATATTAACGGCAATATGTGGCACCTGTTATACGATACAGGAAGCCAAGTCAGTATTATTGATTCTGAAAAGTGTAATGTCTTGAAAGAGAATTGGGACGATGCACTTGATACTTTACGTATAGTTTCAGTGACAGGCCACGAGCAGACACTTGCACGTGTTAAAACCTGTAGAGTTGGTAACGAAAACGGCATCGAGCTGGGAGAGATAAGATTCTGGTTAATGTCACTCGGAGATAAAGGCTACGACGGGATTCTGGGAATCAATGATATAAGGAGATTGAATATCCAGTTACCTCCCGTACGGGAACGGTGCAACATGATTTCCTTGAAACCAGAAGACCATGATGATGTAGACCTTAGCTGCGTTGCCAGTGCACATAGACCAATGGTTTCAAGCTCCATAGATGAGAAATCAGTGAGACGCATTGAAAACGAGGCTGTAAAGTTGCCACCTACTGAGTTTAGCAGAAGCTGTGAGTGTAGCGCTGGGTCTGTTTATAGTTCTAGAAAGCCTACTTGGGCTGAGAGGTTAAGGGTGATGCGGAAGGCAAAGGAGACTGTCAGACAGTTTATGTCAGGTAATTCTGCTAAAAAGCTTATGAATCCTAGGCCACCTTCCACGAAAAGTTTCGACAGAGGAGATCTGGTAATGCTAGCTGTTCCTAAGACTGAAGGTTACTCCAACGTCTATGGGCCTTTCCGTGTGGTAGCTAGGGTCTCCGATGTTAACTTTAGAGTAAGAGGGGTCACCATGCACGATGTGAAAGTTGTACATGTCGATAGGATGAAAGTGTTTAGACACAGACGTTAAGAAGAGCTTTTAGCTCTTGGCCTTGAGAGAACTGAATGGAATTGGATCGTTCGGTTTCTCATCAAGTGAGCGTCTGTCAGTACCCTAAGTTTCTACCTAACTTACCCAGCTGGTCCCAGATGAGAGCTTATTTGGTCCCCCATTAAAATATGTATACTAAAGCATATTATATATGTGTGTGTTTGGTAATCACTCATGGTAACTCACGTAGTTTGCGCAGATTTTGTTTTGAAGTTTCTGTTGGGAGGAACAAGATGGAAGGCACCTTTATGGAACGACCCGGATGTCTTCTACTCCTCTCTTTAGTTTTTTTTTGTATCTTTATAACATGGCTCCCGTGAGCTTTTTTCCTCCCGAACAGCGGGAGGTTTTCCTTACGGGACAATGGGAATGTTTGGGAGACTTGTTAGTTTTTTTTTTTTTGGAAAGATACCTTTTGTCAAATTATATTGACAGATATTTGCAATCTTATCATATCTTATCTCAGGTTTTAGTGGAAAGAATTTATGTTTTCGTTTGTTTGTGAACAAATCTCTCCCGCATTCTCATTGGACGAATGTGGCCATGTTTGTATATAAAGTGGGCTATGGTATGAGTCGAGGCCAGTGTGGTGGAATATCGTGTGGGGACGCTTAAAGTGTTCTCTGCGTGCTATATCCCTGTCTGGCAATCTCGGCGCATACCTGTGTAACCCCGGTCCGATCCCTACCTAAGCAGCAATAAAGCTAAGTACTGTTTTTTATTTTATTTAACAAATTGTGGTTTATTATTTACTTTTTTGTGTGTTGTACTTTTGAGTCCACGATTTTTCTGTGTTTAAGTTACTCTTACTGTAGGCCCTAATATTGTATTTGTGTGTTAACCCGTACAAAGTAACATTTGTCAATATGACAACAATGGGCGACGGAACATCGTTACTAAGGATATGACAACAATGGACGACGGACCATCGTTACTAAGGATAAGACAACAATAGGCGACGAAACATCGTTACTAAGGATATGACAACAATGGGCGACGGACCATCGTTACTAAGGATATGACAACAATGGGCGACGGAACATCGTTACTAAGGATATGACAACAATGGGCGACAGACCATCGTTACTAAGGATAAGACAACAATAGGCGACGGAACATCGTTACTAAGGATATGATAACAATGGGCGACGGAACATCGTTACTAAAGATATGACAACAATGGACGACGGAACATCGTTACTAAAGATATGACAACAATGGGCGACGGACCATCGTTACTAAGGATAAGACAAAAATAGGCGACGGAACATCGTTACTAAGGATATGACAACAATGGGCGACGGACCATCGTTACTAAGGATATGACAACAATGGGCGACGGACCATCGTTCCTAAGGATATGACAACAATGGGCGACGGACCATCGTTACTAAGTATATAACAACAATGGGCGACGGACCATTATTACTAAGGATAAGACAACAATAGGCAAAGGAACATCGTTACTAAGGATAAGACAAAAATAGGCGACGAAACATCGTTACTAAGGATATGACACCAATGGGCGACGGACCATCGTTACTAAGGATATGGCAACAATGGGCGACGGACCATCGTTACTAAGGATAAGACAACAATAGGCGACGGAACATCGTTACTAAAGATATGACAACAATGGGCGACGGACCATCGTTACTAAAGATATGACAACAATAGGGGACGGACCTTCGTTACTAAAGATATGACAACAATGGGCAACGGACCATCGTTACTAAGGATATGACAACAATGGGCGACGGACCATCGTTACTAAGGATATTACAACAATGGGCGACGGAACATCGTTACTAAGGATATGACAACAATGGGCGACGGACCATCGTTACTAAGGATAAGACAACAATAGGCGACGGAACATCGTTACTAAGGGTATGACAAGAATGGGCGACGGAACATCGTTACTAAAGATATGACAACAATGGGCGACGGAACATCGTTACTGAAGATATGAAAACAATGGGCGACGGAACATCGTTACTAAGGATATGACAACAATAGGCGACAGACCATCGTTACTAAGGATAAGACAACAATGGGCGACGTACATCATTACTACAACAATAGTCGATGGTCTTTGTTACTAAGGATGCAATAACAATGGGGAAGCAACATACTTATAGAAAAAAAAACTAGAGCGGCTACACATCGTTACTAAGGAAGTAAAAAAATTGTGGGTGACTGAACAACAATTACTGAGGTAGCAACAACAAAAGACGATAAACCATGGTTACTCAGGCATTAATAACAGGAAACGGAATATCGTTACTAAGGAAGCTACAACAATAGAAGACGCAACATCGATACTTAGGAAGCAAAACAACTATAAAAGACCGAATATCTTTTATATAGAGGCAACAACAATTAGAGACGGAACATCATTGCTAAGGAAACGATAACGATGGCCAAAATAATTTAGTTACTAAGTGAGCTGCAATTATTTTTGCTGTCCCCTTAATAACGATATTCTATCGTTCACTGTTTTCGCTTCCTTAGTAACGATGTTCGGTCGAACCTTGTGTTTAGTTGCGTAGAAAGTTTCGTCGCCCATTTTAGTTCTTTAATTAGTGCCATAGTACCGTCTTTAATTGTTGTAGCCTATATATTAACCATATCCGTCACCCATTGTTGTTGATCCTTTGGTAACGATATTCCGTCTTCCATTGTTGCTGATCCTTTAGCAACGATATTCCATCTTCCATTGTTGTTGATCCTTTAGCAAAGATATTCCGTCTTCCATTGTTGCTGACCCTTTAGCAACGATATTCCGTCTTCCATTGTTGCTGATCCTTTAGCAACAATTTTCCATCTTTCATTGTTGTTGATCCTTTAGAAACGATATTCCGTCTTCCATTGTTGCTGATCCTTTAGCAACGATATTCCATCTTCCATTGTTGTTGATCCTTTAGATACGATATTCCGTCTTCCATTGTTGCTGACCCTTTAGCAACGATATTCCATCTTCCATTGTTGTTGATCCTTTAGCAACGATATTCCGTCTTCCATTGTTGCTGACCCTTTAGCAACGATATTCCGTCTTCCATTGTTGTTGATCCTTTAGCAACGATATTCCGTCTCCCATTGTTGCTGACCCTTTAGCAACGATATTCCGTCTTCCATTGTTGTTGATCCTTTAGCAACGATATTCCGTCTCCCATTGTTGCTGACCCTTTAGCAACGATATTCCGTCTTCCATTGTTGTTTATCCTTCAGTAACGATGTTCCATCTTCCATTGTTGTTGATCCTTTAGCAACGATGTTCCAAATTCCATTGTTGTTGATCCTTTAGCAACGATATGCCATCTTCCATTGTTGTTGATCCTTTAGCAAACATATTCCATCTTCCATTGTTGTTAATCCTTTAGCAACGATGTTCCGTCTTCCATTGTTTCGCCTCCTTAGCAACGATGTTCCATCTTCCATTGTTGTTGATCCTTTAGCAACGATATGCCATCTTCCATTGTTGTTGATCCTTTAGCAAACATATTCCATCTTCCATTGTTGTTAATCCTTTAGCAACGATGTTCCGTCTTCCATTGTTTCGCCTCCTTAGCAACGATGTTCCATCTTCCATTGTTGTTGATCCTTTAGCAACGATTTTCTGTCTTCCATTGTTGTCGCCTCCTCGGCAACGATTTTTCGTATTCCATCTATGTCGTCTCCTTAGCAACGATATTCCATCTTCCATTGTTGTTGATCCTTTAGCAACGATGTTCCATCTTCCATTGTTGTTGATCCTTTAGCAACGATGTACCATCTTCCATTGTTGTTGATCCTTTAGCAACGATGTTCCATCTTCCATTGTTGTTGATCCTTCAGTAACGATGTTCCGTCTTCCATTGTTGTCGCCTCCTTAGAATCGATGATAGTCTGACATTATTGTCGCCTCCTTAGTAACGAATTTCCGTCTTCAATTTTTGTCATTCTATAGCAACTATATTCTGTTTTCCATTAATAACGCCTCCTTATCAACGATGTTCCGCCTTCAATAGATGTCGCCTCCTTAACAACGATGTTCCCTTTTCCATTGATGTCGCCTACTTAACAATAATTTTCCGTCTACTATTGTTGTCGCCTCCTTAGCAACGATTATCCGTCTCCCATTTTTGTCGCCACCTTAGCAACAATGTTGCATCTTAAAATGGAAAATCGTTGCTAAGGAGGCGACAACGATGGAAAATGTAACATCGTTTCTAAGATGAAGACAACAATTGAAGACGGAACATTGTTGAAAAGGTGGCGACAACAATGGTAGACTATCATTGTTGCTAAGTTGGCGACAACAATAGAAAACATAACATAGTTTCTGTGGTGTTTTGCATAACAATAGTTATGTTTAGATGAATTGTCGAGATATGCAAATAAGGTTTTGCATAGTGTTTGTTTGTGTTACTATTTTAATTATTTTTATGTATATATATATATATCATTCCATTGTAAATAGTTCGTTCAGTCATATTAGTGTTTATGAGGCAATAAAGGTTTTATCTCTCACTTAATGGATCTCGGTGACCTGGAGTAGTTGTAGGAACATAGAGACACAACAGTGGCGACGAGTATCAAGAACGTTATATACAAGTGAATGAAATTGAGCGAACAATGATGAACATTGAGCAATTCAATCCTAACAACGGTAATAAACTCTCTGGTTATTTAGAGCGCTTTGAGTCCTATTGCATAGCGAATGATATAGTAAAGGTTGATAAAAAGAAGGCAACCTTTTTCTCGCTATGTGGAAGAGAAACTTATAATATAATACGGACGTTGACCTCTCCCAAGAATCCATTGGAGACAGAATGGGGAGAGGTGGTAACAAGGATTAAAAAATACTTTGATCCAACGCCAAATATAATAGTGCAGCGTTTTAAATTCACGAAAAGGCTTCAAATGCCAAATGAAACAATATCTGAATTTATAACAGCTCTAAAGAAAATTGCAGAGAAGTGTGAATTTCCTGATTTGGAAGATAGGTTGCGTGATGCCCTAGTATGCGGCATTCTAAACGGAGAGATACAATCAATGCTATTAATGAACAGTATGCTAACATTTAAAGTGGCTCAAGAAATGGCATTGGCACATGAGGCTGCGGTAAAGAACGTTGCAGAAATTAAAAATGGAAAACCTCAGGAAGAAATGAATGTAATGGGAAGAGCTGTTAAAGTGAGACTGAGGGATGAGAAGATGATTTTTAAATGTTTCCGCTGTGGAAACACAAATCACAGAGAAGAGCAATGTTTCTTTAAAGATAAAAGATGTTTTAAATGCCAGAAGTTAGGGCATATATCTAGGGTCTATAAGAACGGGAACTGGAGGAGCGATCGTAATAATTGCTCGATAGATGAGGAGGCGGAGGCAACTAATGGCCTTTTTAATGTAAATCAAGTGAAGGACACAAGTAACATGCGGAATTATATGGTAAGGGTACAGACTAGCGGTCGAGATATTAATATGCTCATTGACTCAGGAACAGGAAAAAATATTATTTCTGAGAAGACGTATATAGAAACTTGGGTGAAGTCAGAAAGGCCTAGAATAGAGAAGGATTCTACCAAGTTGGTGCAATGGAACAGACAGAGGTTATCCATTCTGGGTAAAATAAAGGCCAACGTAAAAGTGAACAAAAGAAATATCACAATGGAATTGCTTGTGGTCGAAGGTCCGGGCCCAAATCTGATTGGAAGGGAGGCGTTTGACCAGATTGGAATTGGTCTTGAATGGATAAATTATGGCGACAGTGTATGTCAAATCACTGAGGAATTTATGGATGTGTTTAAAGAGAAATTAGGACAATACAGAGGTCCACCAATCCATATAAAGATCAAAACTCTAGGGAAACCCACATTTCTAAGAGATAGAACATTGCCATACGCAATTAGACCTAAGGTTGAAGAGGCTTTGAGGAAGATGGAGGAACAAGGAATATTGACTCCTGTTTAATTTACAAGGTTTGTTACTCCAATTGTCCCAGTACTGAAAAGGGATGGTTCAATAAGAATATGTGGAGATTATCGGAGTACTGTTAACACCATCGTGGAGTCAGATACTTTCCCAGTTCCGGCGGCAGCCGACTTGCAAGTCAATTTGGCAGGAGGAAAGGTTTTCTCAAAGTTGGACCTTAAAGATGCATATCAGCAGCTGGTGATGGATGAGGAGACAGCAGAGCTATTGGCTATTAACACGCAC
This sequence comes from Cordylochernes scorpioides, assembly GCA_030710605.1. Lineage (NCBI taxonomy): Eukaryota > Metazoa > Arthropoda > Arachnida > Pseudoscorpiones > Chernetidae > Cordylochernes > Cordylochernes scorpioides. The sequence continues at coordinate 20,065,422 of CP092869.1, forward strand.
AAGGGATTGTTTAAGGTAAACCGTTTGCCTTTTGGTGTTTCCTGTGCGCCAGGAATATTCCAGCGACGAATGGAAAGTTTAATAGCCAAAATTCCAGGAGTAGTCGTTTACCTGGATGACATTCTGGTAACAGGGAAATATGAAATGGAACATGACCTCCGATTGAGAGAAGTATTGAAGAGTATTCAAAGAATGGGATTGACTCTTAAGAAGGAGAAGTGCGAATTTAAAAAATCTTCGTTAATTTTTCTTTGGTGCCGAATAGATGCGGAAGGTGAGATAAGAGGATGCCAGCGGGCGACGCTGGCATGGGACGCCGGGAATTCTGCGAGCTGGCCAGCCGGCCTGCGCGCGCACTTTTCGAACACCGCCTGATGTCGCCGGCTGTTTACCGCGCGTCGCTACAACCTACGGCGGTTCCTTCCATTATATAATACTCTAGGCGCTGGTGGAGTAAAAACTGTACTCCACCTGCCTCTTATAATTGTATGTAATTTTTGGACACTTATTAAAATATAAATTATTAATTTATAGTTCTCACTGCAGCTCGAACCTTTACCCTAACGCGGTAGAACAGAAGGCATACACCCTACTGAAGAGAAATGTGAGGCAATTAAGAATTTTCCGAAACTCGAAAACAAAAAAGAGTTACAGAGTTTCCTTGGACTATTGAATTTTTATAGCAAATTTTTAAAAGACCGAACCACTGCATAGACTACTAAACAAAAGAAATTGTTGGAAATGGAAAGAAGTGGAGGATAGAGCATTCAGGGAAGCAAAGAATTTGATTCAATCCGATTTGGTGCTAACACCCTATGATGCCAGAAAACCCCTGGTCTTGGCTTGTGATGCATCACCCTTTGGAGTAGGAGCAGTGCTTTCGCACGTGGAGGAAGGAATGGAGAGACCCATTGCGTTTGCTTCGAGAACTATGTCTCAGACGGAAAGAAGGTATGCACAAATAGATAAGGAAGCCCTGGCCATAATATTTGGCTACTCAAAATTCTACAAATATTTGTATGGCCGTGACTTTAAGATAATCACTGACCATAAGCCTCTACTGGGAATCTTTAATCCGAACAAACCTATCCCTCAGATGCTTTCCCCGAGGATGATGAGGTGGAGTCTTACATTGGCATCGTACTCCTATCAGATTGAACATAGACCTGGGAGAATGAACGCAAATGCGGATGCGTTGAGTAGAGCACCCCACGAAAAAAAAAGTAAAGAAACACCGGAACCAGTTGACGTTTTTCTTATGGAAACTAATGAAGAGTCACCATTAGAGGCGAAGGAAGTGGCAAAATTAACGCAGGAAGACTCAGTTCTGGGGATAATTGTGGAATGGACTCGAATAGGATGGCCAGCTCACTATCCAGCAGAAAAATTTAGGCCATACTTCAATAGGAGAAATGAATTATCCCTACATAGAGAGTGTCTCCTGTGGGGAAATAGGGTAGTAATACCGCCCGTTCTACAGAGGAGAACAATAGAACAGCTTCATGAAACTCACCCTGGAATTGTACAAATGAAGGCAATTGCAAGGAGCCATGTGTGGTGGCCAGGAATGGATAAGGCTATAGAGAATAGGGTCGAAAGATGCGAAAATTGTCAACTGGTGCGAAATAATCATAAACCGAGCCCAGTTCACCCTTGGACGGCACCAGTTAAACCATGGTCACGCATTCACATAGACTATGCAGGTCCATTCCATGGGAGAACGTTTCTAATAGTCGTTGATTCAATGTCTAAGTGGCCGGAGGCCATCATCATGGATCACTGCACGGCAACAGCTACAGTGCGAGTGTTAAGAAATCTGTTCGCTGTTCATGGTTTGCCCGACCAGGTTGTTTCGGATAATGGTCGCATGTTTGTGGGTCATGAGTTCCAGGAATTTTTGAGGATGAACGGAATAAGGCATATAACATCAGCTCCCTACCACCCACAGACAAACGGACAGGCAGAAAGAGTGGTACAAACACTCAAACAGCTAATAAGAAAGAATGGATGGGAGAACATATCGGTTACGCTGCCACGCGCTCTGTTTGCAATGCGGACTACACCTCATGGAACAACTGGACTAACACCAGCTGAGCTACTAATGGGTCGCAGACTGACCACAAGAATGAACCGGTTGCACCCTAAAGAAAGTGAAGATAGCGAAAATGGAAAAGAACACTTCCAAAATAGGTTCAAGTCCCAAGAGAATGTGTATGCACGTAAATATAATGGAAAGGGAAAGTGGGAACCGGGGAAGATAAAGACAGTACTTGGACCCAGGAACTATGAGGTAATTATGGAAAACAAAGTGACAGCAAAAAGACACCAGGACCAATTGTTGAGAAGAGTCAAGGAAGAAGTATCGGAGGATGTGGAGAAGAAGGAGGAGTGTAACACCGAAAGAAGGGGGGAACAAATGAATGACCCAAACGAATCACCGGAAAGGCTGGAGGAAACACCTGGGCCAAGTAGACCAATAAGAAACCGGAGACTCCCCGAATACTTAAAAGATTGTGTAACAAATTGGGGGTGAGAAGATGTGGTGTTTTGCATAACAATAGTTATGTTTAGATAAATTGTCGAGATATGCAAATAAGGTTTTGCATAGTGTTTGTTTGTGTTACTATGTTAATTATTTTTATGTATATATGATAATTTAAACCAATAACCCTATATTATGTAATACGTATAACAAGCTTGTCATGTTGTATATAGAACTAATTATAAACTAACTAATTATACGCATAATTGACATGTCTCCTTGCACCACCATATGTAATGTACTGAGGATGAATAAATAAAATATAATAGATTAAAAGCCAAGTTAAAAGCAAGATTGAGAGATCCCAAAGTAACTTCTAAAGATAGATTGTTAGCCGACAGGTAGGCGCCAGACTCGAATATCATCGACACGTGCATGACCCAATTCTCTTAGTCAGAGCGGTCGTATAAAAAGGCCGCGTAGCAACAGCCAGTTTAGTCCAGTTCCCCATCAGCGCGTCGCCGGTTGTCTCCAAGTTCCCCCTCATTCACCATGTAAAACAGTAAGAAAACTTCTCGATCTCCATCTTAGCTTTTGGCTCGACTTTTTATCTATTCAAGGAACCTTCTACAACGTGACGCTTCGTTTTGTGTGTGTCCTTACCACCCATCGCTCAACAACCACGACTGCACGACTGCTTCTAGCCAACATGCCACACTGCATTCATCTAACAGCATAAACTACTACTACATTTCAACATTATTACAGATAGTCGACAGGATCCCTAATCACAGATAAGTCGACTCAACACTATATCACAGATAGTCGACAGGATTACCACAACGAAGGAGACCACAACGAAGAAGGTAAAGACTGTCCAGATAGATAGAAAAGAGCCAAGAAGCAAGATGGAGGAACAAGCACGCCATTCCAACAAATCGACCAAGCAATCTTCCCCTCAACGACACAGCCGAACATCCCGCAAAATAAGCCGGTGAGAAGTTACCCACCTTCGACCAACGCAACCATCCAGACGACATGCCACCATCGACAAACAGAATCCACAAGCTGCTACAAGCTCTACATGGGACGCCTTCCACGTCATCAGGACAACAACCAAAGACCAAGTCTCCTGACTGAACAATCATAAAAACTGTAAGTTTTTAAAAAATCTACTTAACTCTCTCTTCATACTAACAACTTGATTTTCCATAAATATAATGTTTATTTTTACTGTAATTATTTTTAAATCAAATTTTACCATTTTTATAGCATTTCAATTCAAAGTTTAAATATTGTACACCCTCATTTATCATTTTTACTTTATTTTAAGCAACTTATAAATTTTAATTCATTACTTGCAATCTTACAGTTTTAAAAAATCATATTATATTTAAATTACTCGAATCATAATTCTAAACTTATTTGTGTTACCTTATTTTTATACCAAAAAAACACCAATGTCTTAATTAAATACACAAAACTTTGCAAAAATCATTGTTATGTTCACTATTTTATGTACACGCCCCATTCAAATTATAAGTCACTATCATGCCATTGCCCTTTTACAAGTATAATTTTCGCACTAACATAAGCAACGATTTAAAAAAATATATTCAAATTTTAATAAACATAGGTGAAAACGCATTTTTTAAAAAATACAAAAATCGAAAGATACAATATCTTCAAAAGCACAACTAGAAATGTAACTGTCCTTCCCCAAAAACAAGTTAAAAATTCCAGTATAGCTACACTCCCTCGTCCTTTTCTTTTTACATGCATAATTATTAATAATTCACACATCCCTCGGAACGAACTTCAACACATTCCCACCTTACTTTCTCCAATTGGCCACATCTATTAACGCGCGATTTAACAACATCCAATTTCGAGGCACACGAGCTCCATATTGGCGCGAACAAAAGAATTCGCAATAAACATGCCACCTCTATAACAATCTGAAAATTCTCGATGTGTTTCGTACAACAACCACCCATGACTAATAAATTTGTTATTTATTCGGAAACTAGTTAGATGCTGTACCAAAAACGAAGATTTCACGTGACACCTTTCCATACAATTCACACACTAGTGTCACAGCGCACCACAACAATTTTCTCACTTAACAGGCCCAAGACGCCTTCATGCCTGTGACACCTCACCAAAGCGTGTCTACATTGAAGTCGCACTTTTACGCACATCTAAACCTGACATCATTGAATAACATTTTTTATTAAGTCCGCAACATCGTCGAGACACAACGCTTGCGAACACCGAGAAAACTATATTTTCAAATAGACAAGTACCACTGTGCTGAGAGATTTTCCCATAGCCAGCAGGGTGACTCACAAACATCAATAAACAGTTGCAGCGGCGTCAGGAACATGACACCTCCAATTTATTAGGCCGTACCTTGGCACAGCAGAGTGCTAGATTGTCGTGTCCACCAAATAACCTGTCAATTATCAACTGATTGACTTACCAATAATTACCCAATTCACTTATTAATTTGAATTTTAATATTGAAAAAAATATCATTAAACTTTATATCTTCAACTATCATTGTGTGTTTTACAACTTTTACATTGTTTTCACGACCAGTGTGGAATATTTTTTCTAAACTAGAACGCCATCTTTTATATAATGTTAACCCTTTATTGTTATATATTACAATCATCTTCGTCAATGCAATCCATTTTTTAAAGAATCAATCAAGTTATCATTTATTTTATATTTGTATACTACATGTCTTTGTTTTTCTATACTCCAACACATTCAGCCATCATCAGCCATCCCCAAAGTTGAATATATTTCTTACACATCTCACCAACGCCTTAAAACACAACACAACATACATTAAAGATTTTATATGCTTATTGAGGTCACCAATTAAAACAACTTGGTTAAGTCTTATAGACTTTATGATGCAAAAGAGAAATCATTCTCTACATACCAGCATTGAGGACAAACGAAAAGATCATTTCACGTATTCCCTGTTCAGAGAGACATAGAAACACCAATGTGTGCCAAAAGGGAAATGACCTAGTTACACACCACAGTTGTAACTTTTATTCCAAAGAGACAATTTTTGTTCCTACTTAACATTTATCTAATCATTAATAACCTTTAATTATATTATATTTTTTTTGTATAAAATCTTGAATAATTATTTTTATTTTTATTTTTTTTTTACTTTTCAATTATAATCAAATTTTTATTCCAACATTATTTTAACAACTTTATTTTAACAATAGCAAAACATTTAATTCTTTCAATAATCATTTTTAATTCATTATTATATCTTTTATATATTACTAATTCTCATTATTATATCTTTTATATTTTACTAATTCATTATTATATCTTTCATATAGTACATGTTTGATCTTATCCACTTATACTTTTTTATCCGCAATCACATTTTTATCTTTTTATTCACTATATTTTTGTTTAAATAACTTTATTATATGACAATGTTTATTTATCAGCAACTACCGGGCATACAACAATCGTTTTTCAATAATCCTACTTACTAATCACTTCCCTATACTTTTCTCACTACCTATTTCAGCCATTGCTAGAAACGACATCGTAGAAACGACAGTACTGCTTGACATTTTTCTTTTTGATTTCGTAAATCAACAAACTCTTTGAAAACACCGTTCCCCAGAAGTACAAGTCTCAACTTTTTGGTCTGAACACGTTTCAAAAGTTTATTTCAATCATCCGCAGAGCACATCACCAACGCATGCACAAAGCGTTCACATTTTTCAATTTTCAATTTTTTTTTCAGCTCTAGCGGACCACAATCAACCTTTGATTTCAAGTCAAGTCAGACAACTTACTGTCGCTACAACAATTCTACTTATCGCATGGCTCTACCACCCCTTTCAAGCATATTAATTATTTTCTTCAACAACTTTTCAACCCAATAACCCTACAATTGTGTCAAAGCACTGTAACCTTATACAGGATCACAGGTGAAACATTGCCTAGGAAGACGCACAAGTCTATATCCTCGCTTTGCACCTGGATCTCAGTATTTGATTGTCTGTGCAACACTTACAATTGCATATTCTTCAACCCCTAACCCTTTCCAACGCCCGCCAACAATCTTTTAGAACATCATCATTATTTTTTAGCAAACAAAGGTTTTATCTACAGTTCTCTTTTATAATGAATATCATAACTTTTAAATTAAACATAAGTTTTATTTTTATAATTTTCAGATATAGCCAAATAAACATCTTGTATAGCCCTTTACCCTCACAGTTTTAATTAATTAAAAGAAATTTTAATTACTTACCTGTGTTAGAGAGGCTTTACCCGCTTAAACCCGGATAAACCCTTTCACTCCCGGGGCCCATCTATGATAATTTAAACCAATAACCCTATATTATGTAATACGTATAACAAGCTTGTCATGTTGTATATAGAACTAATTATAAACTAACTAATTATACGCATAATTGACATGTCTCCTTGCACCACCATATGTAATGTACTGAGGATGAATAAATAAAATATAATAGATTAAAAGCCAAGTTAAAAGCAAGATTGAGAGATCCCAAAGTAACTTCTAAAGATAGATTGTTAGCCGACAGGTAGGCGCCAGACTCGAATATCATCGACACGTGCATGACCCAATTCTCTTAGTCAGAGCGGTCGTATAAAAAGGCCGCGTAGCAACAGCCAGTTTAGTCCAGTTCCCCATCAGCGCGTCGCCGGTTGTCTCCAAGTTCCCCCTCATTCACCATGTAAAACAGTAAGAAAACTTCTCGATCTCCATCTTAGCTTTTGGCTCGACTTTTTATCTATTCAAGGAACCTTCTACAACGTGACGCTTCGTTTTGTGTGTGTCCTTACCACCCATCGCTCAACAACCACGACTGCACGACTGCTTCTAGCCAACATGCCACACTGCATTCATCTAACAGCATAAACTACTACTACATTTCAACATTATTACAGATAGTCGACAGGATCCCTAATCACAGATAAGTCGACTCAACACTATATCACATATATATATCATTCCATTGTAAATAGTTCGTTCAGTCATATTAGTGTTTATGAGGCAATAAAGGTTTTATCTCTCACTTAATGGATCTCGGTGACCTGGAGTAGTTGTAGGAACATAGAGACACAACAGTTTCTAATAAGGCGACAAAAATGGAAGCCGGAACATCGTTGCTAAGGAGGCGATAACAATGGAAGACAGATAATCATTGCAAAAGAGGAGACAATAATGAATGACGGAACCTAGTTGCTAGGGAAGCGACAAAAATAGTGGACGAAACCTCGTTGATAAGGAGGCAACAACAATAGAAGACGGAAAATTGTTGCTAAGGAAGCGACAAAAACGGAAAACGAACCTTCTTTGCTGAGAGAGCGCAAACAATGGAAGACGGAACATCATGGGAAATGAGACGACAACAATGGTAGAAGGAACATCGCGGTTAATAAAGCGACAACAATGGAAGACGGAACATCGTTGCAAAGGACGCGACAACAATGTTTGGCAGAACCTCGTTGCTAAGGAGGCGAGACAAATTGAAAACGGACATCGTTGTTAAGGAAGCGACAAAAATGGAAGTCGTCACATAATTGCTAAGGAGGCGACAACAATGAAAGACAGATAATCATTGGAAAAGAGGCGACAACAAGGTTGGAAGGAACTTCGTTATTAGGGAAGTGACAACAATTGTAGACGAAACCTCGTTGCAAAGGAGGCGACAACAATGGTAAACAGAACATCGTTGCTAAGAGGGCGAAAACATTGGAAAACCGAAAATCGTGGCAAAGAAGAAGACACCAATGGTAGACGGAACATCGTGGTTAATAAGGCGATAATAGTGGAAGACGAAACATCGTTTCTAAAGAGGCGAAAACAATTAAAGAAGGAACATCGTTGCCAAGGAGGCGACAACAAAGGAAGCGATATCGTTGCTACGCAGGCGACATAAATTGAAGACATGTTTGCTAAAGTAGCGACAACAATGGAAAACGGAACATCGTTAGTAAGGAGGCGAAAACAATGCAAGAAGGAACATCGTTGCTAATTAGGCGACATCAATTGAAGACGGAACATCGTTGCTAAGGACGCGACAACAATAGTTGGCAGAACCTCGTTGATAAGGAGGCGAGACCAATTGAAAACGGAAATCGTATTTAAGGAAGCGATAAAAATGGAAGACGTCACATCATTGCTAAGGTACGACATCAATGCTGAGAGGGCGAAAACAATGGAAAACCGTACATCGTGGAAAAGGAGACGACAACAATGGTAGACGGAACATCGTGGTTAATAAGGCGACAATAGTGGAATACGGAACATTGTTGCAAAGGTGGTTACAACAATTGAAGACTAAAGATCGTTGCTAAAAAGGCGACAACAATTGAAAACGAAACATCGATGCTAAGGAAGAGACCATAATTTGAGACGGAGTATCGTCACTAAGAGGCGATAACAATGGAAGATGGAGCATTGTAGCTAATAAGGCGACAAAAATGGAAGACGGAACATCGTTGTTAAGGAGGCGACAACAATTTAAAACGGAACATGTTTTCGCTTCCTTAGCAACAATGTCCATTTTCCATTGTTGTCGCCTCCATAGCAACGAGGTTTCGTCTTCATTGTTATCGCCTAATTAGTAACGAGGTTCTGCCACCATTGTTGTCACGTTCTTAGCCACAATGTTCCGTCTACCATTGTTGTAGCCTACTTAGCAATGATGTTCCGTCTACCATTGTTGGGGCCTTCTTTAGCAACTATATTCCGTCGTCCATTGTTGTCGCCTCCTTTTCAACGATGTTCCTATTTCCATTGTACTCACCTCCTTAGCAATGATTATCCGTCTTTAATTGTTTTTGTCTTTTTAGTAAGATGTTCCGTCTTCCTTTGTTGTCGCCTCCTTAACAATGATTATCCGTCTTTCATTATTGTCGCGTCCTTCGCAACGATGTTTTGTCTTCCATTGTTGTCGCCTCTTTAGCAAAAATGTTTCGTTTCCATTGTTGTTGCCACCTTAGCAACTAATTCCGTCGCAAATTGTTGTCATCTCTTTAACCAAGATGTTCTTTCTTCCATTGTTGTCGCCTCCTCAGCAACGATGTTCCGTTTTCTATTTGTTCCGCCCTTCAGTAACAATATTCCCTCTTATTTTGTTGTCCTCTCCTCAGCAACGATTTTCCGTCTTCCATTGCTGTCGTTTACTCAGCAACGATTATCCGTCTTCCATTTTTGTCGCCTCCTTATCAACGATGTTTTATCTTCTATTGTTGTTGCCTTCAGCAAATATATTGGTCTACCATTCTTGTCGCCTCTTCATCAACGATGTTTTATCTTCTATTGTTGTCGCCTCCTCATCAACGATGTTTCATCTTCCTTTGTTGTCGCCTCCTTACAACGATGTTGTATCTTCCGTTGTCGCCTCCTTAGCAAAGATGCTAGTCTACCATTCTTGTCTTTAGTAATCATGATCCATTCTCACATTATTGAAAGAAAATATCGGACGTGATCTACGAAGTCGAAGCAGTCAGTGAACAAGGTAGAAGACAAAAGAAGCGCGACACCGTCCATATCCTCAGGATGAAGCCGTACTATGACCCATCAAGACAGGAAGATTCGTCGAGTATAGATAACTCTACGTCTGAAGAAGAGGAGGAACTGAGATAAAGCTGTAGAACAGCTTCTCATGGGAGAGGGAGTAGTGTAGCATAAGCCGAATTCTTGTAAATATATCCATTGTCATTTGTTTTTTTGTAAAAATACAAAATATATAAATTAGGGAGAGGGATATAAAACTATCTTTGTTAGTAGAGTGAGTTAGTTAAACTTCTTTCACTTATTAAATTACTAGAAGAATGACCCGGCTTCGCCTGAGAAATCCCCCGAGTGAAGTATCCTTCATACTGAAAGTACATCAATAATAAATAGTAGAAGTGCCATAGAATAGCAATACAGAAGAAACACATAAACTGCAGGGAAAAAAGTGTGTAATGGAAAAAATTGTATTATTTTAGTGTTTAGGTATTTGATTTAATTATTTTTTGCAATCCATTTAGTTGTTTCAAAATTAATATAGTTTAAATAGACGGCAGCTTTTCCACCAAACGCCCATTAACCTTTGAAATTGCCTGAGTTGAGAGACTGACTGTAAAGAATCCTGACTGCGATTCCCATCTTCTCAGTAAGAATTTAAAAAAAAAGGTTTATAAAAAAAAATAATCCAAAATACTTTCTATTTACTAACACCCAACATTTTGTATATATGCTATATCTTTATTAATAATACCTGTAAACCCCTATTTGTATGTAAAACTAAAAATGTAAATATTTTTCTGTAAAAAAATAAAAGAGCATATGGAAATATTAGGCAGACATATGTGTTTACTAATGATTGCGACTGCATTTTAAACGATTTTTAAAAAGAGATTTAAACAAATAAAGGCCAGAACAAAAATTAATTAAAAATATGAAATCCATTATTTAAATACATTCACAAAAGCAAACGATGACAGAATTGATGACTCTGATATTTATATATTTTATCTATATTAATAAAATGGAAATTTCATAAGTGTTGTTCGCTAAAAACTTTCGTTACAATGCATCAATTTCGACCAAATTTTCAACATTTATGTAAAACGAGATGGAGCAGGTTTTGCTTAACATCAAAATATTTTTCCTAACATTAACATGCGTAACTTCGGTGTTATCGATTAAATACAAAAAAAATCGACAGAGTTAATTTTATTTATATATAAATACAAAAAAAAATCAACAGAGTTATTTTTTTTTACATACTAGCTAATAATCTCAATCTAAAAAAATATTCAAAACAAGCAATTTTAAGATAACACCATATGTAAAACAGTCGGCCAAGAAAACAACAACGATATTACATCTTTCTCACATATGCACACACAATCTTGATTAATAATTAAAACTAATCTTTAACATTGTTTATTATACTTCATAATATATAATATTCGTTAGGCAAACTTTCACTCGGATAATAATAATATAAATGAGTTTTAAAAATTGTAAAAAAATAAAATGCAACGGGCGGGAATCGAACCCGGGCCGCCCGCGTGGCAGGCGAGCATTCTACCACTGAACCACCGATGCTTATAAGAAATGGCCATATTTGGGTATTTATTCCATTCACAAAAGCAAACGATGACAGAATTAGCCTTGATGACTCTGATACGTATATATTTTAATTTTTTATTGCCATACGACTTGCTAATTATTTCATCACTACAATATAAAACAATTTGAAACCGTGTGTATTACTCTGATTGATAAGAATTCTGGGTCATTATTTGATAGCTTTCTACAAGCTGTTTCTTCAATTTCATCTATCAGATCGCTCTATTATTGTATTCGGTTGTACTTATGGTGGGTAGAAGTAGGGAACGCTTTTTACTGTAAGTGCACTACATGTCTACACATGTGAAAAGCTATTCGACTTTGCACTTACAAATGTGCCAGAGCCCTGTTTGATTACTTGCACTCGTTGGTGGGGTTGGACTTTTGCAAGAATCGGGGGCCATTGAAGAACTTTTTTTAATCATAAAAAAGTGCCCAATGCGGGTATCGAAGCCAGTTCGTAGCGGTAAAAAACGGTTTAGACAAGGGTTCGGCAAACTGCGGCTCTTTAGTTCCATGTATGGTTAGTATATGTCTGGAAATTTGGAAGAATATTTTTGCTAGCTTTAAAATCAAATAGAGACGTTAGTGTTGGAGATAGTTTTCTATCAAGGGTATTGGTAAATAAATACAGATGGAAAGATAGAACCTCGCGTTTAATAGCTAATTTGACGATTGCATCACCCAAGACCTCAAAACATTCTACTATTTCAACGAATACATTAAGTCTGCAATTTGCATCCGCTTATTTATTGGCATTCATTGTCGGCCTACCTTGGCTGATTGGGTCAGCCGCGCTGTTTGGGTCAAAACACTTAAACTGTGCATCTATTGTATTTTTCGGCCATCATTGCTCTTATAAGTTTCAGTCTTGGCATTATGTCTTTATGTTAAAGCTTAGTATTTATGAATTTTCTGTTTTTATTCTCTCGAATTTTTAATTGTTTTTGACCGGCATTCACTTGCAAATACCCGTGTTTTATATATATACACCCATACCTTGCTTTGCGTCGGGGTTACGTTCCAAAAAAAAAAAATACGACGCAAATTGAAACGACGCAAAGTGAAAATAAATTTTCTATAGAAAACCATTTAATGATCGAAGATAGGTTCCAGGCTTACGAAAATACTACCTTTTAAAAATAAAATTGAACAAAGTAAATTTTTTTCAAACAAAAATAATATACAAAAAACGTATTCAATTAAACAAAATAAACTACATATTATTTTAATTTATGAAAATTTAATTAAAATTAATCACTGTCTGATGAGTCCATAGTGGCTGTTGTAGGCCAGCTTTCTTTCACAAAAAAAATTGGTCCATTGTTTGTTGAGCAGCTTTTTTTTTTCAAAGTAAGAAAAATTTCCTTGTAGCAATTGATATTCGTAGCTACCGCCTGGGACACTTTTAAACTCCTTCCGCTGTCAGGATCGTTTTTTAAAAAACTCCATAGCTTCGTCAATCAAACACATCGCTTTAAAAATTTGTTTGGAGGTTAAATTTTGTTCTTTGGAGATTTCTATTAAACGGTCACTGTCGTCTTCTCACAGCCTTTTCTCCATTATCAAATCGTCGCAGAATATCTAATTTTGTCTCCAAGCTGATAGTTTTTTTTTTTTATTATTATTTTTTGGAAATTCTACCAGCAGCGCCCTTTTCCTTCATATTTGGGTAAAAAAATTACAGATTTGTGTAAAAAAGAATACAACTCTGCCAATAAATAAATTGGGGAAATATTTACATCTTATATAAATATTTGTATCTTTTTTATAACCAAAAACACCACGTAAAACTTTATATATGTAAATTTATTATTCTCTTTTTAAAAAAGCACAACACACTACATTACCTCACACTACGTAATTAAACTGAATTCTAAAATAAGCAAAACAAAGTGAAAATCAAATTGTATTAAATTTGCGTTGATTTTTAGTCAGAAAGGGAATCCCCAAATTTTGATGGCATGGCGCAATCAAAAACAAAGGTGTTGCCATATTTTAGGGAAAAAAAATTAAAGACTCGAATCCAAAACAAAGCAACTTCGAAAATCTAACGACGCACAGTGAAAATCAGCAAAAATTAAGCAGCGACGCAACTTCGAAAAAAAAAAAACGCAAAACGACGCAAAGCGAGGTATTGGTGTACAATGATACTATGCACAGTGTACATGGCGCCTCTGCCAGCGCTGCAGAATTTGGTGGAAAATCACCAGCGGGTTTCAAGCCACAACACCATGTTTTATATGTAAGGGTCACTCCAAATGTATTTGCAATCAATATTAAATAATTAAATTATAAAAATATGAATTATATCATTGAAATCTACATGATTTTTTTACCTAACAGAAACATTTTCGTAAAAATGTAACAACTGTCAAATTATATTGACAAAACATTTGCAGTTTTATCTTATCTCGGTTTTTAGCGTGAAGATTGTTGTTTAAGTGAACTGATCTCTCCTGCCTTCTCATTGAACAATGTAGCCATGTTTGTATATAAAAGGGGGCTATTGGAATGCGAGGAACCAGTGTGGTTGATTATTGTTTGGAGACGCTTAAAGTGTTCTCTGCGTGATTTATCCGTGTCTGGTGATCTCGCATACCTGTGTGACCCCGGTCCGATCCTTCCCAACGCTCCAATAAAAGTACTGTTTTGTTTTTATATAGAAAATCGTGAGTTTTTATTTACCTCCCTTTTATTATTGTTGTTGTACTATTGAGTGTACGCTTTTCTGTGAGTTAAGTTACTCTTACTTTAGGCCCTGGTAAAATGCACCATGTGTTTTTTTCCTTAATAGTAAAATTTGTCAGTATTTTCGAACGTTATTGCTTTCATAAGTTTCAGTATTAGTGTTAAGTCTTTATATTCAAGTCTTAGTATCTATGAATTGGATGCTTTTATTCTTTTGACTGTTTAATCGTTTTTGACCGGAATTCATTTGCAACTACCTGTGTTTGATATATACTTTTAAGTATAAAACATATTTATGTTATGTTAAGGTAGGTAGATTAGTAAGTTAAGGTAAGAGAGAGAATGTGGTTTTACGGGCTACGAACTAAAATGTATGATTTTCGAGCACAAATATTTAAGGTAATTATGTTAGAGGTGCGTTTTATCCTTCTAGTCGTCCATAAATAATACAAATTCTTACATTATCACTTTAATTAGTAATGAATTACCTGTTGTTTTAAGGATCAGCTCAGAACAGTTCAAACTGATGATAATGAATATGATAGCACACAAATAATAAAATCATTATTAAGCTAAAACTTCCTTCACTGCTTATTATATAGAGTTTTATTCATAATCTCTCTCTATCTGTGTCATATTTAAATTCTATTTATATTTATTTATAAAATACACTTCAAAATATTCTTTGAATGCCGAAAAAGTGTTATGGAGGTGGTTCGTGTTATATAATAACTGATATCTCAGCGTTCTTCACACACGTTTGGAGTTCAAATTGACGCGAGCATTTTTTCCAGTTCTTGCAAACCTTAAAATAATCTTTTAAAGAATTAATTCTGTTCGCACGATCTATTTATTTGAATCTGTTCGTGAATGAATCGTTCTGATCAGAAGAGCTACAGCTTTTATTCGAGTCATTGATATATCATTCCTTATAATAGAGGAAACTAGCCGAATTAAAATTAAATGCTTTTATTCAAATACTATTCGTTACAATTATAAATTGGCGCCGTGGATGTCATTCTTGTGAAACGTCCCGCTCCAAACTTTGTGTCTAAGAAGCGATATTTTTATAAAGAGATGATCTGGCTTTGTGTCTTCTGCTCGAATGAATGTTTTTCTGTTAGAATTTTGTTCCTGCATACTAAAAATGAACTGGCTTCACCCGTGGTCTCTGCTTTTTGGAATTTTTCCGGATATAATTTTATATTTGATAATCAAATATGATTCAGTAATATTGTCATAATCATTTTCTGACTAAAAAAAAAACAACTATTTTTGCCCAGAACCTGTCAATTTAAATTTTTCTTGGCTAAAAATGCGACAAATATCTCTTCCATATTTTTTCTATGTCCTGATAAAACACGTTTTACATGTACATTAGGTCAGCTGATATTACCTCCCATCTTCACCGCTAGAGGCGCTGCTTGCGAGCGAAAGAGCAAATTTGCAACTCAAATTTAAAAATAACTCGAAGAATATTCGGGATAGAGACCTGAAATATTCAATATAAGTTTTTCCAGATTCTACTATACATACTGCTAAAATTCAGTCATATTAGTTACGTATTTTACGTATATTACGTAAAAGCATTCCATTCACAAAAGCAAACGATGACAGAATTGATGACTCTGATACTTGTATATTTTAATAATAATATAAATGAGTTTTAAAAATTGTAAAAAAAAAATGCATCGGCCGGGAATCGAACCCGGGCCGCCCGCGTGGCAGGCGAGCATTGTTCCACTGAACCACCGATGCTTATTAGAAATGGCCATATTTGGGTATTTATTCCATTCACAAAAGCAAACGGTGACAGAATTGATTGTTGATGACTCTGATAACTGTACGTCATGCGTCATGTCTTCATCTCTGTCACTGTTTGCTTTTTTTTTTTGGAATGGGGCTCTCCTATTGGTTGGCTACGATCACGCCACCACTACGCGAGACACTTTATTTTTGACTCTGCCCCCCCACTCGATTTTTGGTGTTTGTAACTATTTTGTTGGAGCGGGTCGCTCCTTAAATAAAGGCATATATTAGTTAATAACTAAATGGAATCCTCTCTTTCTTTTTCCCAGTATGAGACGCCTACAGAAGCCAACAGTACATAGACAGATAAAGCACATAGGCTATAGTTATTAACTAATATATGCATTTATTCAAGGCGCCAATTTATAATTGTAACAAATATTATTTGAATAAAAACATTCACTCGGGTAAAACACGGGCGTTGCCTGGGTCATTCGGCTAGTGTTATTCTATGAATCAGTTATATTAGGAGTGACTTATCTCTATAAGGAATCAGTTAGTACAGAAGAGCTGACTTTGAGTCAATGATCTCTTACTCCTTATAAGAGAGCTAATTATTTTAATCACAGTTCGGGAGTGAGTCTAGAAGGAATCAGTTTGGACAAAAAACTACCGCTATTACTTAGTGATTGGCCGCTTACTCCTTATAACTAATTCTATATGGGCGGTCGGTGGAAGGATGGTCAAAACCGTTGGTTTTCGACCGCTATGACCCGGGTTCGATTCCCGCATTTGGTACTTTTTTCTGATTAAAAAAATGCTCCAATGGCCCCCGATTCTTGTAAAAGTCCAATCCCACCAGCGAGTGCAAGTAACCAAACTGGGCTCAGGCACATTTGTAAGTGAAAAGTCGAACTGCTTTTCACATGTGTAGATATGTGGTGCACTTACAATAAAATCAGTCGCCTACTTCTACCCACCATGATTACGATGGTCTGTACTACGTGTACTAGAGATAAGTAAAAAAACTAATTATATTAAACTAGTGATGGACAATCCGTTCGCGAATTAATGTAAAGAAGGCTAGTTTTATTTAAGGAGTAATCGATCATTGATTCAAGTAATAGCGGTAGCTCTTCTGTCTGAACTGATTCCTTCTAGACTCACTCCAGAACTGATTAAATATTCTTAAAGAATAAAAACGGTAGTTAAATATTAAAGAAGAGTTAGTCTTACCTTTTGGTAGCAGCGATTGTCTTTAACAATTAGTTTCATATCTTCGAAATCAATTTTGCGCTTTTAGGAGCTTTCTGATTTCATCCAATTATCATCGAGCTGTACCCTAGCCTGCAAGGCTGGATTTTCGAAAGTGGCATTGATGATTACGTCATTCTTGGCGTCTGCTAAAACCTGCATCAACAGGTATTCCTCGGGGTATAACTGGGGAGGTACGAAGAAGATCTTGTCTGGAGGAGGACCCCCACAACGTGATAGGGCTTCTATCGATGAATTAAGATGCAAATATTGCTTTTTTTAATTTTGACTAGGAGTTAATTAATATGTTTTAAATTGTTGAATGAATTTGACTTCACCATATTCTGCCGCATGCTCCTGAATCACTTGAAACTTAATACTCGTCTGACATCAGTTCGATGTTTTCTCTCTATTACAGGTTTGTTATCAGAATCGCTATATTATAGAAATAGTATTTTATAAGATTTTCTATCTATCTAATTATCTGGGAATCGCGAGTCTGCTTTTAAGATCATAACCGATATTGGATTGAAGATACATTTTTAGACATTCGTTGAATAATATAAAGTATTTTATATTATAAACTAGCGGACGTACCCGGCTTCGCCCGGGTTTTACCCGAGTAAAGGTTTGTCTAACGAACAATTGTTAAAACAATTCTCTATAAACTTATAAAAAAAAAAAAAGATATATTTTGATAATTTGAAAATCGTAAATTTGAATCTCTCGATAAAGTGAACATTTTTTCCCGGTCCCTGTGTGCCGTGTCATCCTGAATTTTGTCTTTCCTAATTTTCTACATTACAAAATCATCGTTTTATCTAGTGAACATTTTTCCCGGTCCCTTGAAAAATACTCGATAAGTTGAATAAAATCAATATTAATTGGTTCCCTCGGTAATTGGAAGTTAAAGGAATAGTATCTTGCCTTGGAATTGTTTCATTATTCTTGTCTCAAATAAATTGCCGTGTCATCCTGAATTTTGTCTTTCCTAATTTTCTACATTACAGAATCATCGTGTCATCATGATAATATTTAGAGCAGATTGTTGAATTATAACAGATAAATTAGAATATTTATCTTGATTATTTTAAAGCGAAAAGTTATTTCAAAATTTTATTTGCTAGAAACCTTCCCAGTACTATACTAAATAACTTCCCAAAGTTTCATGGCGTTCCAATGAGTGGTTTGGTCAGGCATAAAGGACAAACAGACCACACACACACACACACATACATTCATTTATATATATATATATAAAGATTATTATATATTCTTTTGGGAATTTATTCCATGTCGTTTAGTGCATTTTTTTTTACCAATTTCGTTCATCAATCTTATCATTTTCCTATTTGTATTTTATATTCCTTTTCGATGCCATCGATCCTCTTGCACACAGACATCCAGGATTTCATCAATAGTTTTAGATATTTGGAATATAATGCCGAGATAGAGATAAATGTGTATTCGTTCTTCAAATCACCCCCCAAAAACGAATCTCATTTTATATTTGTTACTAGCCGAATGACCCGGGCAACACCGTGGATGTCACTCTTGTGAAACGTCCCGCTCCAAACTTTGTGTCAGAGAAGCGATATTTTATAAAGAGATGATCTGGCTTTGTGTCTTCTGCTCGAATGAATGTTTTTCTGTTAGAATTTTGTTCCTGCACACTAAAAATGAACTGGCTTCACCCGTGGTCTCAGCTTTTTGGAATATTTCCCGATATATTTTGTATCTGATAATCAAACATGATACAGCAATATTGTCATCATCATTTTCTAACTAAAAAACAACTATTTTTACCCAGAACCTGTCAATTTTATTTTTAATTGACTTAAAATCCGATATATATGATTTCCAGAATTTTCTCTATGTCCTGTCAAAACACGTTTTACAAGTACATTAGGTCAGCTGATATTACTTCCCATCTTCACCGCTAGAGGCGCTGCTTGCGAGCGAAAAGGCAAATTTGCAACGCAATTTGCAAATAACTCGAAGAATATTCGGGATAGAGACCTGAAATTTTCACTATAATTTTTTCCAGATTCTACTCTATATACCGTTAAAATTTCAGTCAGATTAGTTACGTATTGTGGACGTGTACGAGATATAGCCGACATAGGAACAAACACACATACATACACTGACGTTTATATATATAAGGATTCATATCTGCATCAATTTTTCTACATAGAATCGTGATTTGTTTGACATATCTCACATCATAGGCTCATTTCATTTATTTCTGCATCCTTTTCGAGAATAATATAATTCTACAAAGCAATAACGTGCAATATATATGAAGTATATAGTTGAATGTTTGGTTGTTGTCGACTTGTATAATCCTGTCGACTAATGTAATAAGAGATGTCCTGTCGACTCACTGTAATGATTTGTTGAGTTTGATGTCGACTACTGAAATAAGTTGAAGTTCTGGTAAGCCATGTGTAGAGTTTTCCAGTACCTCTCTGCACCTTGGAAGACCTTTTAAAAGTTCTCACAAAATACAGGCAGTCGTGGTCGAGGCAGAGTGGAAAGCTGGGGATATCCACACAAAAAACGAAGACACAGTTGCACTAAGAAAGTTCCGTAACAGATAAAAGTTGAGCTAAGGAGCGAAAAGATGGAGATAAACGAGTTCTTCCTAACTACATGTTGGATGAGATCGACATAACATACGACCGACGCGGCTTGCAATAAGGGTGAACTCAACTAAAACTGTACTGAGCTGTCAAGAGACTGTAAGGTGATGATTTATAGGTTAAAGACGGGGCGACCTTATGTGACAGGGGCGTTTGAGAAAGGGCGCCTTTACCTGTCCAGGTGTGAGAGGGGTCTCTGCATTCCACCACATGTGACAGTGTGGGTGGCCTTGTTTGTGGGAATTGTAAATCGACCTGATTTATGACTTCCCTCTTTAGACTTTGTTGTTTTGGCAATACTATGCTCGAACTCTGCTTTAGCTCAACTTTTAAATCTATTACAGATTTTATTTATTTATCCACTTTGTACAAATAACATTACATAGGTGATGCAATGACACAGATTAATCATGCGCATAATTATTTATAGATGTGTTTCCATATACAACATGGCAATCTTGTTATAAGTTATCTACACAATATGAGGTTGTTGGTTTAAATTACCATAGATGGGCCCCGGGAGTGAAAGGGTTTATCCGGGTTTAGGCGGGTAAAGCCTCTCTAACACAGGTAAGTAATTAAAATTTCTTTTAATTGATTTAAACTGTGAGGGTTAAAAAGGGCTATAACAAGATGATATTTGTTGGATATATAAAAGTGAAATAGAAATGACATTGTGTTTGATTAACAAAAAAGATGATTAAAATAAAATGATGACATAAAAATTCACATTCTAAGAGAATATTGGTGGGCGTTGGACAGGGTTAGTAGTTAAAGAATAAGCAATTGTGAGATTTACACATGCAATCAAATACTTAGGTCCAGGTGCAAAGCGAGGATATGGACTTGAGCGTCTTCCTAGGCAATGTTTCACCTGTGATCCTGTATAGGGTAACAGTGCTTTGTCACAATTGTAGTGTTATTGGGTTGAAAAGTTTTTGAAGAATATGTAATTGTTAGAAGTGCTCATGTAAACCAAATACTCAGATCCAGGTGCAAAGCGAGGATATAGACTTGCGCTGTCTTCCTTGGCAATGTTTCACTTGCGATCCTATATAAGGGTTACAGTGTTTTGTCACAATTTTAGGATTATTGGGTTAAAAGTTGTTGAAGAAAAGTTGCTTATTAATATGATTGAGAAAGGAGTGAAATAGAGCCATGCGATAAGTAGAATTGTAGCGACAGTAGGTGATCTGACTTGACTCGAAATCAAAGGTTGAATGTGGTCCGCAAGAGCTGAAAAAAAAAGTTGAAAGTTGAAAAAAGTGAACGCTTTGTGTATGCGTTGGTGATTTGCTCTGCGGATGAAATGAAATAAACTCTTGAAGCTTGTTCAGACCAGAAGTTTGGATTTGTAAGTCTGGGGAACTGTGTTCAAGGCGTTTGTTGAATTACGAAATCAAAAAATAAATTGTCAAGCAGTGCTGTCGTTTTTCTACATTGATGTGACGCAATGACTGAAAAGATAGTGATGAAAAATATAGGGAATTGGTTGAGAAAATGATTGTTGAAAACGATTGTTGTAGATGCCCGATAGTGGATGATAAACTTTGTCAGATAATAAAGGTATTTAAACAAATAAAATATAGTGAATAGAAATATAGAAATATGATTGCGGGTACAAAAAGTGTAAGTGGAGAAAATTAAACCTGTAATATATAAAATATATAATAAATAATAAAATAAAAATAATTTTTGAAACAATTAGATGTTTTACAATACTAAAATATATCATGAAAAATAAAAGTAAGTTTGATTAAAGGTTTTTTTTTTTTTAATGTTGGATCAAAATATTTGTTTATATAATTGAAAGGTAAGAATAAGAATAATTATTCAAGATTTTATACAAAATTTATAATATAATTGAAGGTTATTAATGATTGGATAAATTTTAAGTAGTGTAAAATTGAACAAAAATTGTCTCTTTTGACGAAAAGTTACAGTTGTGGTGTGTGACTAGATTATATCCCTTTGGTAACATCGGTGTTTCTATGACTCTGAAACTGGGAATACGTGAAATGATCTTTTCGTTTGTCCTCAATGCTGGTATGTAGAGAATGATTTCTCTTTCGCGTTAAAAAGTCTATATAAGACTTAACCAAATTGTTTTAATTGGTGTTATCAATTAACATGTAAAATGTTTAAAGTATGTTGTGTTGTGATATCTCGTTGGTGAGATTTGTGAGATTCTCGAGGAAATCTAAATGAGTAGTGTGACACATGTGTTCAAAATGGCGTCATGAAGCTAGCGGTCAAGAAGATCTGCCTTGAGGGGGAAGAGAGGGCATGTCCAAAGATATTCTCAAAAGATAGTAGTGACCAAGGGAGCGACGTCATAAAGGGCGTCCACTTCCTTTTTTCACGGAAATTCTATTTTTGGGGTGGTCACACGTTCGGGGTGTTTATTTCTGTCTTACTTGAAACTGACTTTCTCTCTCTTCTTTTGTTGAAGTTTGGCAATTTTCTCGCCTATTTGAAAATATAGTTTTCTCGATGTTCGTAAGTGTTGTGTCTCGAAATCAGTTTAGACTTAGTAAAATTGTTATACGATGATTTCAGGCTAGAAGTGAGTGAAAGATATGACTTTCGACGTAGACACGCTTTGGGGTGAATTGTGGTGTCACAGGCGTGAAGGGCGTCTTTGGCCTGAAAAGTGAAAAAGTTTTGTGGTGTGGCACTGTGACACGAAGTGAGAAATGTGAATAAAAAGGTGTCACGTGAAGTCTTAGTTTGGCACAAAATCTAACCTGTTTCACCATGAATAACAAATTTAATAAAGTCATGGGTGGTTGTTGTATGAAACACATCGAGAGAATATTTGACTGTTAGTGGATGTGGCACGCTTAATGTGAAATTATTTTATTGTGGCGACGATATAGAGCTAAGTGGAGCTCGAAATTGGATTTGTGTGTTGAGTCGCGCACTAATAATTGTTGCCAATTTGAGATAGTGATGCGAGGGTGTTGTAAGGTTTTTTGAAAGAAATGTGTTGATGACCAATCATGCATGTAAAAAGAAAAAGACGAGGGAGTGTATTTATCCTCGAATATTAACGATTGTAATCGTTTTGGAAGGCTGTGACTTAAATTAGCTACTGGCGGTGAAGTGGAGTGAATCTTTATTCCTAACTTGTTTTGGGAAAGATAGTTGTTTTCCCTAGTGGTGTTTTTGAAGATATTGTATCTTCCGATTTTTGCAATTAAAAAAAAATGCGTTTCACCTATGTTAATTTATATTTAAAATTTGAATATACTTTTTAAATTGTTGATTATGATAATTAAAATGATTCTTATAAAAGGGCAATGTCGTGAGAGTTACAAATAATTTGAATTGGGCGCTTACTTAAAATGGTGAACATTACCAAATTTTAAGAATTGATAAAGATATTGGTCTTTTGATATAAAGATAACTAATAAGTAAAACAAAAATAAGTTGAGAATTATGATGAATGAGATTTTTTAAAAAATAATAATAATGTATTTTTTTTTTCAATGCCATTTTAGGTAAATTTAGGAAAGGCATGTAAGATTAGTAAATTAGTAAAAATGCGTGATGGGCGATTTTTTTTTTTTTAAGTAAAATTGAGAGTAATAACTTGAAATTTATAATCTGATTAAAAATTAAAATAAATTTGATAAATGAGAGTGTGAGAGTTTTAAAAATTCAATAAAAAATGATTAAAAAAGGTAAAAATTGATTTTAAATGCTTAAAGTGAAAATATAAATACAAAATTTAGGTTGAATCAAGTTGTGAACTTGAGGATAAAGTTATGTAAGATTTTAAAACTTACAGTTTGGATGAATGTTCAGTCAGGAAACTTGGTCTTGGCTTGTATTCCTGCTGACGTTGAAGACGCTCCATGTAGAGCTTGTAGACGCTTGTAGCTTCTGTGAAGTTGATTGTGGCTTGTTGCCTTGAGCATTGTCTCGACGATGTCAGGTCGAAGGTGAAGAACTTCTCACAGGGTTTGGGCCACATCGCTGCTCGGTTTCCATGTCTTGTGGGATTTTCGGCTGTGTCGTTGGGGTGGTCAGCTTGCTCCCGACGTTGGCGATCGGTTAGCGGGTATACGGAAGTCCGTTGGGGCGGCGTTTCTTCCGTAAATATCGTCTCTTGTTGGGGGGAGAGATTGCTTTGTCGTTTCGTTGGTATGGCGGGCTTGTTCCTCCATCTTTGCTCTTTCTCGCTTCCTATCTGAACCGTCTTCTTACCTCTTCGTTGTGTCATCCTGTCGGCTTCTGAAGTATATAGTTGAATGTTTGGTTGTTGTCGACTTGTATAATCCTGTCGACTAATGTAATAAGAGATGTCCTGTCGACTCACTGTAATGATTTGTTGAGTTTGATGTCGACTACTGAAATAAGTTGAAGTTCTGGTAAGCAATGTGTAGAGTTTTCCAGTACCTCTCTGCACCTTGGAAGACCTTTAAAAGTTCTCACAAAATACAGGCAGTCGTGGTCGAGGCAGAGTGGAAAGCTGGGGATATCCACACAAAAAACGAAGACACAGTTGCACTAAGAAAGTCCCGTAACAGATAAAAGTTGAGCTAAGGAGCGAAAAGATGGAGATAGACGAGTTCTTCCTAACTACATGTTGGATGAGATCGACATAACATACGACCGACGCGGCTTGCACTAAGGGTGAACTCAACTAAAACTGTACTGAGCTGTCAAGAGACTGTAAGGTGATGATTTATAGGTTAAAGACGGGGCGACCTTATGTGACAGGGGCGTTTGAGAAAGGGCGCCTTTACCTGTCCAGGTGTGAGAGGGGTCTCTGCATTCCACCACATGTGACAGTGTGGGTGGCCTTGTTTGTGGGAATTGTAAATCGACCTGATTTATGACTTCCCTCTTTAGACTTTGTTGTTTTGGCAATACTATGCTCGATCTCTGCTTTAGCTCAACTTTTAAATCTATTACAGATTTTATTTATTTATCCACTTTGTACAAATAACATTACATAGGTGATGCAATGACACAGATTAATCATGCGCATAATTATTTATAGATGTGTTTCTATATACAACATGGCAATCTTGTTATAAGTTATCTACACAATATGAGGTTGTTGGTTTAAATTACCATATATATATATTAATTTTTATCTTTAATATATAATTTATATAATAATAATTCAAATCATGAATGTATCTTTTATATATAATATAAACTTTTACTGTCCATACTGCGATGAAAAAATATATTGAGAGGGCTTGGCTGATCAGTGGTGAACCCTAAGAAACGCATTCTTGTTCTTGTGTTCGTATTAAAGTACACCTATCCCCCGATTTACACGGTAGATACGTTCCTGAGAAAAACGTTTAAATCGGGGGATAGGTGTACACAGAAATAAAAATAAAATGCATTGACAGGTTGAAATATGTAGTCAGTACATAAGCTCGGGATTCCTCGTGAGATGTGTACACAGCGCATGTGTTCAATCACAGTAACATTTAGTATAGTGCGATAAAAACAACAACAAAAAAAAAATATTTGGAAAACCGTGTGAAAGCGAAAACGTGTAAAACAAGTACCGTGTAAATCGGGGGATAGGTGTACTGAACAATGATTAGTTGAATATTTTCATGATTATCATCTTAAGATCGTACCATGAAGTAGTGGCAACATGATTCATGGCGATGTATTGAGTGATAATGTAGTTTCAGCCCAGAAACTAAATTTCTTCTAAGGATTCTTTGGCGCGTGAGTTTTTTTTTCAGCAGCTTCCAATTGTCAAACTGGGCTTTAAAAACATCGGATCAAAGCTATCATCTTCACCAGTTATTACGCCGCTCTCAAATTTTGTAGATTTTGGATAAGTTTTTTGTTCTTTTCCATGTTGTGACTGTGTTTCAATGCTAGAGAATCCCGCAAAATTGACTATAAGCTTTTTGGTCGATTCTGAATACAACAAGGGATTTATTTTTCATATTTTAAAATTTTATATTTCCTAAAATACAATCAATTAGTATATTAGTAACACATGTATAGTGTGTAGCACATCATGAATAATCTTTAATAAACGTAACTGGTATAATAGTTACGTGTCTTTAAGAATACTTATTATATTAATTTATTTTTGAAAATATTAAGTTAATTCAATAGAAATGCAAGGAGAAACTTATAGAAAACATATGACTAATTGATTTTTAAAAGTTTTCTGAAAAATATCATTAGCTTTTTAACAGTTTTCTTTTGCAATGAAATAAAGTTCTTGATTCTATAATATCTTTCGAATTGCGTGTTTACTATGTACGATAAGTAAAAGTACAACTGTGTACTTTTGTGTACTAATGTGTCACCTTTGAGCGTATACCAGGTCTATTAGTATGAAACGCGAAAATGGGCGCCAGAGGCCGCTGTGCAGCTTTATTTGAGTCGACGGTGGCGCTGTTGTAGGCGTTTTGTTCTTTGACTCACGTGGCATCAGCATGCGTGAAGTTTTAGAAAAATTCAAATCGTAAAAAATTTCTGGAGCCCGTGGAAAATGGCGATTTCCGAGCCAAAAATTGCTCATTTGCGGGAAGTTTTGTTGTTCGCCTTCAATTGGAAAAAAAGTGCCACTGAAGCCCACCGAATGTTCGAGGAAGTTTACAGCGACCACGCTCTGAGCAAATCGCAGTGTTACAGGTGGTTTAAAAAATTCCAAAGTGGCGATTTTGAACTTGATAATGAACCACATGGAAAACCGCCCCAAAAGTTCTAGGACGCTGAACTGCAAGCTTTGTTGGATGAGGATAGTACCCAAATGCAGGAGAAACTCGCAAAACAGCCCCAAGTGTCTCAAGGTGCTGTTTCTCTACGTTTAAACAGCCTCGGAATGACCCAAAAGCTTTCCAGATGGGTCCCCCACAAGTTGAGCGAAAGGCAGCAATAACGGCGTCTGATAACCTGCGAAGGGCTGCTCGCCAGGCATGAAAAGAAGTCATTTTTGCACCGAATCGTAACTTCTGATGAGAAATGGATCCACTTCAGCAATCCTACGCGCCAAAAGTCGTGGGGCTTGCCCGGCCAATTTCCAAAACAGACGCCTAGGCCCAATCGCTTCGGAAAAAAGTCAATGCTTTGCATATGGTGGGACCAGACCGGCGTAGTATATTTCGAGCTCCTGAAACCTGGCAAAATGGTCAATACTAGTCGCTACGACCAACAAATGCACAGTTTGAGAGAGGCGTTGAATGAAAAAAGACCGGAATGGCGTGAAAAGCACAACAACCTGATACTGCAGCATGACAACGCTCCAGCCCACAACGCTACGGTGGTCAAAAACACCATAAAAGACTTGGGCTGGGAACTCTTACCCCACCCGCCGTACTCACCAGACTTAGCGCCGTCGAACTACCACCTTTTCACATCTTTAGGACACGCCCTAAAAAACCAGGAATTTTCGAACTCAGACATACTCCGAAAATAACTTGTTGACTGGTTCGACTCAAAAGGAATAGCAATTTTCAGACAAGGAATTCGAAAATTGCCTGAAAAGTGGTCCGAGTGTATAGCTAATCAAAGGCAATTACTTTGAATAAAAAATATTTTGTTTTATGGAATTGGTGAACTTTTGAATTTACTGAAAATTTTCGCGTTTCATACTAATAGACCTGGTCAATCACCAATCACCTTGTCCTGAATATAAATACATAAAGAGTAGAGGATAGCTATTGCATTGGCACATAGGAATTTTATTTGGTAAACAATATCCGTACACACAAGCTTTTCCGAAAACGGTCGTTCTTCTTCGGGTATTTAACTACTAGCTATGCAAATATTAGCTTCTATACAGAAGTAGAAATTTAAATAAAGCTTATTTGCATATATACGGGAAAATTCAATTAAACCTATTTGAAGAAAAGGAACTGATTGTTCTCGTTTGCTTGTATACAAGTTTATGCTAAGCCTTTTCTTTTTCCTTATTTAATCCCTATTTATATAAAAGTCAGTATATGTATGTATGTATGTATGTATGTACACAACAAAATCGATTTTTTTATTAAATCATAAAAACGACGTTACAATTTTAAGAGTTAGTGGGGGAGGGACAATGACAATGAAACAGACTTTATTGACCGTTCAGTCAATGGCTACACTCAAAGAGTGGGGGAGGGGGTACAATTAAAATCTACATTGATGAAAAATTTATAAATATCGTATTTTGTTCTGTTTAAAATGCGTCGTAATTCGATCTTTTCCTTGTCGAAGATAAATTTAGAAGGATTGAACCTGTATAAAGGGTCGACGTTTCGGCATTCTTCAATAGCGTTGTCGATGAATGGTTTCGTCACGGCGCATTCTGTATAGCGATGCCGGATATCTAGGGGTCCGCCGCAGGCGGTGCAGGAAGATTTTCCATTTCTTGTAGGGTAAGGTAGAGCTCTCAGCTTCAAACGCCATGCGATGTCATCGTATATATTTATTCCCTTGTGCCAGCAAGGCGCAGTGTCGAACGTCCATTTGGCCGTTTTTTCTTCAGCGTACTTCAAATTAAAAAAAGACGATATGATAATTTGGCGTAGCGCGCTGCTCTTGAACCGTGAGAAGAGGCGCGATTTATACGTAATGGGAAGGTGAACGCAGGAGGAATGGTTGTTTGGTTTAAAATTTATAATTTTCGTTTCATTTTAGAACGTAGTGATTCTTTGAAAATCGTTCCGAATGTTTCGCGTGGCGTGGGAGAATAAATCGTTGATATCTAGTATTTCACCGTTTAAATCCAAAAGGTCTTTCAAACGTCTCAAGCCTCGAGCATTGAAGATGGCAGGATTTTGCATATAAAGGCCGTGTAAAAGGCGGCATTTTAAAAGCACGATGTGTAAGAAGTCGTTTTTCGAGAGGCGTTTAAAATCGATATGAAAGTTTGGCGCGATGTTTTTTCAGCTTGATAGAGTCTGCTTTCGTCGTGGCGATAGAAAACTGTGTAAATCGTAGTTGAACAGATTGTAGTAGTTTGTCGAATTTTTGTTTATAAAAAGAAAATCGTTTTCGTTTTTTTCCCCGTTAATAGACCTTTGTATATGCTTTAGAATAAAGAGGTCGCGCTGAGTAGCCAAGTGCAGCAGGCCGAGGCCACCCCTCTCGGCGGGCAGGCAATTTATTGTCGAGGTCGTCCAAGTTGTTTCATTATAGAGCGCGTCAACTAAGTCCTTTTGTAGTACGTTTAATATAGAATCGCTTGGGAAGATGGCGTTTATCATATAGGTAAATTTTGGTATAAAGTTCGCATTTAAAAATCGCGTCTTGAGGTGGAGGGGGAGCGTTAAAATGTTTTGTTTTGCAATTAGGGCTGAATGGCGGAAATAGGAACGAAGATTTTCAGTTTGCATTTTTAAGGGCGTTTTAGAATTTTCAAAATGTATACCGAGGATATCAATTGTGTCGTTCCGCATTCCTATGTCTTCCGGCTTATCGGTCCTGCCGCTCCAATTGCCGCACCACAACCCTTTACTCTTTTTAAAATCAATAGCAATGCCGGATGTTTTCTCGAAATATTTAAAACAGTTATAAATCCGCTCAAAATCAGTTTCGTCTTTTAAAAATAAGATAAAATCGTCGGCATATGCATATATCTCGGACGTAGAGCTGAGGTTTCGACGAAGATGATGTATGAGAGACGTCGTGGCGAATGAGAAAAGCAGCGCGGACAAGCCGCAGCCCTGTCGCACGCCTCTATTTACGTCGAATTCAGGAGAGCACTCGCCGTTCATGTCAATTTTTATTTTATTTCCATTAAAGACGATTTTAATTCATTTCAGGAAAATATCAGGGATATCGAGTCTTTCAAGCGTAGCGATAATAAACGGTCTGTTAATCGAATCGAAAGCCTTCTGTAAGTCGAGTGTTACGATTGCGAGGGGCGTATTAAATAAATTCGATTCGTGAATATTTTTCTCAATTTCGGGGATGATATCGAATATGGATCGGCCGGGAATGGCGATCGGGCGCCAATCGTTCAGAGTTCGCGTATTAGGAGTTTTCGGTAATAGAAACATTTTACCAGCGTTCATGTGGTCAGGTAGGGAGTTTTCTAATTGTGCTTTATAAAAAATTTCGAGTAAAGAGTCGGCGGCGATGTCACAAAATTCTTTATAGAATTCGGCGGGGATGCCATCATCGCCGGCCATCTTTCTATTCGGTAAGAGCTTAATCGCGTTTAAAATGTCGTTTTTCGTTATAAAATTTTCTTCGTTGAAATGAAATTCGATATCGAGGCGCGGAATAATTTTTACATAATTTCTGATGTCTTCTAAAATAATAGAATCATCTGCCTTCGTTTTATTTTGATAAAAAGTGAAAATATGGTTTAGGATAGCGTCGTTGTTGTTGAGGAATTCATTGTTGTCATTGTAGATTGCAGTAATTGCGGGTTTGAGGCGTCTAAGTTTCGTAAAAGTGTATTTTTGACAAACCTCCGCGGTTTCTAAAATTAGTTTTTTCATGCATCTCCAATGTGCCTTCGGGCCAATGTAATTCAAATTCGTAATAAAACTCTCGTGTTCGAATAAAAATATATCTTTGAATATATGAGAGTTAAAAATTTTCGAGTCGATGTTCCTTTTAAAAAATTGCGTATTCCTTGTTCGTAATCGCGTGATAATAGCGTTGTGGTCAGATAAGTTGTAGGCAATGGTTTCGCATTCAATAAGATTGGGTGTAAGACTTGTCGAGCAATGTATATAATCAATTCTGGTTCTAAAAGGCGAGTTATGGATGATAGCTTCATGCGTAAAACCGTTAAGTCCAGGATTTACATTTTTAAAAATATCGATAAGATCGTTTATTTTATTAAAATCAGATAGTAAGTTGAATTTTCGACGAGAGTCTGTCTTGCCCGGTTTGTCGCGAATGTTAAAGTCTCCCAATATGAACTTCATGGTATTTTTCGGGTAAGCGTTCAAGTAGTTTTGTATTTGTTGTAAATCGTTAAAAACTTCATCGGGATCGTGAGAGAGGTGTACGTTAATCAAAAGGACGATGTTTCTGTTCATTAAAATCTGTATGGCACATATTTTCCCGTTTTTTAGTAGTTCAAAATTCGCCCTAAAAATCGAGCGATGTATTTTGTTGTCCGCCGCCGCGAGAAATAGGTTCATTTACATAGATATCAAAAGCTGTTTAGTCTTGTCGCGTATTGAAAGTTTGAATATTCGTTTCTTGAATTGCGTATATTTCTGCTACGTTTATCTTCAACCATTCTTTTAAAAAATCTTGTCTATGTTTGTTCGCGATTTCACGGGCATTCAACGTTAGAATTCTTTAAAAAAATCATTATTTACAGCATCGCAGCATGGCTCACAAGAGTCCAACATCCTATAAACAAAAGAATAAAAAGAGATAAAAAAGATAAAACAGTAAAAATAAGTAAAAGAGTAAAAATTTGCGTTAGTTTTAGAAGGAATGTATTTACAACATAATCGAAAGCGAGAAGAAAGCATATAAAAGTAGAAAGTGAGAAATAAAAGATAGAGAAACGATGTAAAAGAGAGAGATAGTACAAACAAAAGTATGATGATCAAAAGACTCCGTCAGTTCTCTTCCATCGTTCCATCTTTCCATCGAGAAAGAAGGGGGGAAATCACATCTCATTCAAAGTCTCAAGTATTGTTCTAGTTCTTTGTATTTTGGCGTTTAGTAGCTTTCTTTCATCGCCTTTTATTTTACCTTTGGTTTTTCTTAGTTCAAGGAGTTTTCCCAGGTAGAGAGGAATGTCCTGCTCAAGGTCGGGGTATTTCTCAAGTTGTTCCTTTATCTTTATTTCCCTCGAGAAGCCAGTTCTTTTAGAAATGTCGGCGATTGCCTTCTCAACTCTTGGGTTTGACCCCGTTTCGTAGTTCTCAAGTTCTTTGTCCAGCTGCGATGATGTCATTGATGTTTCTGAGCCGCATATTGATGTTTCATCGTTGTCGAACTCGCGCTCCGAATCTGGGAGGAGGAAAAGGGTCTCCGCCATTGGAAGTTCTGTCGTAGGCATTTCACCTTTGAAGATTTTCTCTTTTCTCGGGATTGTCATCTGGGAATTGTCAATTTCGGTGTCCATTTGCTGGTCTAAGGAGGATGATTTTGACCTCATTCTACCTTCGTTCTCCTCATTCAGGCTTCTTTCCTCGTTCTCTGTGGCCTCGAGGGTCCTCTTCTTAGCTTGAGGGTCCTTGGGTTCCTGGGTCGGCTCTCTCTCTGTCGTTGATGACAAATCAGGTTGGGGTAGGGGCCTCAAGGCCTCTGAAAAGGTTCTAGTGATCCCTGATCTAATCTTCGGGTCGAATGGGCATTGCGACTTGATGTGTCCGTGCCGTCTGCAACCATTACAGATCACGTCCTCTCCAATAAAAATTTTAAAATTTTGACCCATATAATTTATGGAAATAATAGCTAGCATTGATGATTGCTCTTTAGTTTTGAAGACAACCTCCCTCCTTAGAGAGGAGAGATGTTTTAGGAGGGGATTCTCTGTGGGGAAGGGAATAGGCCGGATGCTGATCACTTGCCCGTAGGGTTCAAGGGCCTTTTCGATGTCACTGTCCTGTATGAAGGACAGAACGCCGGAGAGAATATACTTCTTGGACATTTTGAAGAGAGGCGTGGGAAGGATTGTTTCATTTCTAACCTTAAACCCTTTAGTTATGAGCTTTTCAGCAAGTTGGATATTCGCCACCGAAACAATGGCTTGCCCGTTAATTTTCCCGATGGAATGAATGTTATCATACCCAACTATCTCGGCAATTCCAATTAGGTGTTCTTGCGCCGTAGCGTCTTGGAACGATTTGAATTGAATCGTTGCCTTAATAGCGCTACACCTCTTTTAATAGGTGTATTTTCTCTTTTCATCAAACTTTTTTCGCTCTTCCGAGGTGAATCGTACTTTTTGGTTTTGCATATTTATGACTTTTTCTTCGTTTGCTGATTGGTGTGGTAGTTTTTCAGAAATGATATGCGAAGTTGATGGAATGGTTGAATTATGAGCGATTGACGAAGAAGTAGATGAGGATGAAGCAACGACCGGCTTGGCCGTTGCCATGGCGATGATGCAAAGCTACAACTTGTAGCTTTGCTAATTTATGAAAATTATAAAATTTGAAACTTGATGAAAATTTATGAAATATGAATTGAGATGATGCCCGAATAAAGGCGAACAAGATGATATATGATAAGTTAAATAAAGCTTAACTTTAGGAAGCGAAAAAGGCGAAAAACACGGAGCTCGTGCGACGCGTGGCCGCACGGTCGGTGTATGTAGGTATGTATGTTTGTCGGCTATACACGTCCACAATACGCAACTAATCTGACTGAAATTTTAACAGTATATAGAGTAGAATCTGTAGCAACCTTTAGTGAAAATATCAAGTCTCTATCTCGAATATTCTTCGAGTTATTTGCAAACTGCGTTGCAAATTTGCCTTTTCGCTGGGAAGCAGCGCCTCGAGAGCCTTCCATCCTTCAGTGTAGCATATAAAAGCAGAATGATCCAATACAGTATTAGAGCTCTGAGAAGCGGTCTGGTGGATTAAATTGGCGAAACCGCTGGGGGGGTTCACCACTGATGAGCCAAGCCCTCCCAATATATTTTTTCATCGCAGTAAGGACAGTAGAAGTTTGTATTTTGTATAAAAGAAACATTTGCGCTTTTGAATCCTTTTATTTTATATGTATAGATGGCGCGTTATTGCTTTGTGTTAATTTATGCCTAACTGGCCTTGTCTTTATAGTTTGCTGAAGAGAATTGCTCGATGCATATATTTAAATGTAATGCTACTGTCCTATAAGCTTATGTCCATAGTTTACTTGAAAACCATTACTAAGATTCCATCCTTCAGTGTAGCATATAAAAGCAGAATGATCCAATACAGTATTAGAGCTCTGAGAAGCGGTCTGGCGGAATAAATTGGCGAAACCGCTGGGAGGGTTCACCACTGATAAGCCAAGCCCTCCCAATATATTTTTCATCGCAGTAAGGACAGTAGAAGTTTGTATTTTGTATAAAATAAACATTCGCGCTTTTGAATCCTTTTATTTTATAAATAACATTTGGTGATTATTGTTACCATTACTGTTATTTCTGTTTATATTCTCTTCTACTTGGATAATATGTATAAGACTAAATGTACATAATAAAGCTTTTCATTGTTAATAAACATATATGTATATTTGTTTTGAATTAGCAATGGAAATGAGTGTTATGAATTGATAAAAAAGGTTATATACACTGCGTGACATTGAAAATGGAACACCAAGAAATAGTGGCCAGAAAGTGATGAAATTCGGCAGACAGAGAGAGACAGGGACGAACAATAAGTTTTCTTTATTTCAAAATGATAGTCATAATACAGAGCGAGAACGGCGTCGGCTTAGTAGCAAGTAGGACCACCGCGGACGGCGATGCACGCAGCAACACGTCTAGGTAGAGAGTCAATCAGAGTACGGATGGCGTCCTGAGGGATGGCTCTCCATTCCCTCTCAACCATTTGCCACAGTTCGTCTTCTGAAAGCGGCTGTGGCAAGGCATGCAAACGGCGTCCAATGATGTCCCAGACGTGCTCGATTGGTGAGAGATCAGGAGAGTACGGTGGCCAGGGAAGCATCTGTACATCTTGCAGAGCTTGTTGGCTAATGCGAGCAGTGTGCGGTCGGGCGTTATCCTGCTGATAAAGGGCATTGGGTACCCCCTGGAGGTAGGGGAGTGTCACCGGTCGCAGCACATCATCAACGTATCGTAGGGCCGTCATAGTGCCCTGAATACGAAGTAAAGGTGACCTGGAATCATACGCGATTGCGCCCCAAACCATGATTCCACGTTGTCGCACGGTGGAACGTTCCACAATTGCTGCCGGATTGGACCTTTCTCCACGTCGACGCCACACGCGTACACGGCGACTATCACTGGACAAGCAGAAACGCGACTCATCTGAGAACACGACCCTGTGCCATTCCGTCATCCACGTCGATCTAGCCCGGCACCATTCCAAACGTTGGAGCCTATTCGGTGGGGTCAATGGCAGTCTTCTTAACGGACGGCATGAGTGCAAGCCATTAGCAACCAATCGACGGGAAATGGTTCTGGTCGAGATGGAATGATCTAGGGTGTCTTGCACATGTTGCAGGATGGCGGTACAAGTGGCTTGTGGGGCCGCCACTGCTTGTCGAAGGATACGCCGATCCACACGTGCTGACGTCACTCTGGTTGCACCGACATTCCTATATATTGCTACATTTCCTTGTTCCAACCATCTTCTCCACAGTCGGTGCACTGTGGACAGACGCCTAGGCCCAATCGCTTCGGAAAAAAGTCAATGCTTTGCATATGGTGGGACCAGACCGGCGTAGTATATTTCGAGCTCCTGAAACCTGGCAAAATGGTCAATACTAGTCGCTACGACCAACAAATGCACAGTTTGAGAGAGGCGTTGAATGAAAAAAGACCGGAATGGCGTGAAAAGCACAACAACCTGATACTGCAGCATGACAACGCTCCAGCCCACAACGCTACGGTGGTCAAAAACACCATAAAAGACTTGGGCTGGGAACTCTTACCCCACCCGCCGTACTCACCAGACTTAGCGCCGTCGAACTACCACCTTTTCACATCTTTAGGACACGCCCTAAAAAACCAGGAATTTTCGAACTCAGACATACTCCGAAAATAACTTGTTGACTGGTTCGACTCAAAAGGAATAGCAATTTTCAGACAAGGAATTCGAAAATTGCCTGAAAAGTGGTCCGAGTGTATAGCTAATCAAAGGCAATTACTTTGAATAAAAAATATTTTGTTTTATGGAATTGGTGAACTTTTGAATTTACTGAAAATTTTCGCGTTTCATACTAATAGACCTGGTCAATCACCAATCACCTTGTCCTGAATATAAATACATAAAGAGTAGAGGATAGCTATTGCATTGGCACATAGGAATTTTATTTGGTAAACAATATCCGTACACACAAGCTTTTCCGAAAACGGTCGTTCTTCTTCGGGTATTTAACTACTAGCTATGCAAATATTAGCTTCTATACAGAAGTAGAAATTTAAATAAAGCTTATTTGCATATATACGGGAAAATTCAATTAAACCTATTTGAAGAAAAGGAACTGATTGTTCTCGTTTGCTTGTATACAAGTTTATGCTAAGCCTTTTCTTTTTCCTTATTTAATCCCTATTTATATAAAAGTCAGTATATGTATGTATGTATGTATGTATGTACACAACAAAATCGATTTTTTTATTAAATCATAAAAACGACGTTACAATTTTAAGAGTTAGTGGGGGAGGGACAATGACAATGAAACAGACTTTATTGACCGTTCAGTCAATGGCTACACTCAAAGAGTGGGGGAGGGGGTACAATTAAAATCTACATTGATGAAAAATTTATAAATATCGTATTTTGTTCTGTTTAAAATGCGTCGTAATTCGATCTTTTCCTTGTCGAAGATAAATTTAGAAGGATTGAACCTGTATAAAGGGTCGACGTTTCGGCATTCTTCAATAGCGTTGTCGATGAATGGTTTCGTCACGGCGCATTCTGTATAGCGATGCCGGATATCTAGGGGTCCGCCGCAGGCGGTGCAGGAAGATTTTCCATTTCTTGTAGGGTAAGGTAGAGCTCTCAGCTTCAAACGCCATGCGATGTCATCGTATATATTTATTCCCTTGTGCCAGCAAGGCGCAGTGTCGAACGTCCATTTGGCCGTTTTTTCTTCAGCGTACTTCAAATTAAAAAAAGACGATATGATAATTTGGCGTAGCGCGCTGCTCTTGAACCGTGAGAAGAGGCGCGATTTATACGTAATGGGAAGGTGAACGCAGGAGGAATGGTTGTTTGGTTTAAAATTTATAATTTTCGTTTCATTTTAGAACGTAGTGATTCTTTGAAAATCGTTCCGAATGTTTCGCGTGGCGTGGGAGAATAAATCGTTGATATCTAGTATTTCACCGTTTAAATCCAAAAGGTCTTTCAAACGTCTCAAGCCTCGAGCATTGAAGATGGCAGGATTTTGCATATAAAGGCCGTGTAAAAGGCGGCATTTTAAAAGCACGATGTGTAAGAAGTCGTTTTTCGAGAGGCGTTTAAAATCGATATGAAAGTTTGGCGCGATGTTTTTTCAGCTTGATAGAGTCTGCTTTCGTCGTGGCGATAGAAAACTGTGTAAATCGTAGTTGAACAGATTGTAGTAGTTTGTCGAATTTTTGTTTATAAAAAGAAAATCGTTTTCGTTTTTTTCCCCGTTAATAGACCTTTGTATATGCTTTAGAATAAAGAGGTCGCGCTGAGTAGCCAAGTGCAGCAGGCCGAGGCCACCCCTCTCGGCGGGCAGGCAATTTATTGTCGAGGTCGTCCAAGTTGTTTCATTATAGAGCGCGTCAACTAAGTCCTTTTGTAGTACGTTTAATATAGAATCGCTTGGGAAGATGGCGTTTATCATATAGGTAAATTTTGGTATAAAGTTCGCATTTAAAAATCGCGTCTTGAGGTGGAGGGGGAGCGTTAAAATGTTTTGTTTTGCAATTAGGGCTGAATGGCGGAAATAGGAACGAAGATTTTCAGTTTGCATTTTTAAGGGCGTTTTAGAATTTTCAAAATGTATACCGAGGATATCAATTGTGTCGTTCCGCATTCCTATGTCTTCCGGCTTATCGGTCCTGCCGCTCCAATTGCCGCACCACAACCCTTTACTCTTTTTAATATCAATAGCAATGCCGGATGTTTTCTCGAAATATTTAAAACAGTTATAAATCCGCTTAAAATCAGTTTCATCTTTTAAAAATAAGATAAAATCGTCGGCATATGCATATATCTCGGACGTAGAGCTGAGGTTTCGACGAAGATGATGTATGAGAGACGTCGTGGCGAATGAGAAAAGCAGCGCGGACAAGCCGCAGCCCTGTCGCACGCCTCTATTTACGTCGAATTCAGGAGAGCACTCGCCGTTCATGTCAATTTTTATTTTATTTCCATTAAAGACGATTTTAATTCATTTCAGGAAAATATCAGGGATATCGAGTCTTTCAAGCGTAGCGATAATAAACGGTCTGTTAATCGAATCGAAAGCCTTCTGTAAGTCGAGTGTTACGATTGCGAGGGGCGTATTAAATAAATTCGATTCGTGAATATTTTTCTCAATTTCGGGGATGATATCGAATATGGATCGGCCGGGAATGGCGATCGGGCGCCAATCGTTCAGAGTTCGCGTATTAGGAGTTTTCGGTAATAGAAACATTTTACCAGCGTTCATGTGGTCAGGTAGGGAGTTTTCTAATTGTGCTTTATAAAAAATTTCGAGTAAAGAGTCGGCGGCGATGTCACAAAATTCTTTATAGAATTCGGCGGGGATGCCATCATCGCCGGCCATCTTTCTATTCGGTAAGAGCTTAATCGCGTTTAAAATGTCGTTTTTCGTTATAAAATTTTCTTCGTTGAAATGAAATTCGATATCGAGGCGCGGAATAATTTTTACATAATTTCTGATGTCTTCTAAAATAATAGAATCATCTGCCTTCGTTTTATTTTGATAAAAAGTGAAAATATGGTTTAGGATAGCGTCGTTGTTGTTGAGGAATTCATTGTTGTCATTGTAGATTGCAGTAATTGCGGGTTTGAGGCGTCTAAGTTTCGTAAAAGTGTATTTTTGACAAACCTCCGCGGTTTCTAAAATTAGTTTTTTCATGCATCTCCAATGTGCCTTCGGGCCAATGTAATTCAAATTCGTAATAAAACTCTCGTGTTCGAATAAAAATATATCTTTGAATATATGAGAGTTAAAAATTTTCGAGTCGATGTTCCTTTTAAAAAATTGCGTATTCCTTGTTCGTAATCGCGTGATAATAGCGTTGTGGTCAGATAAGTTGTAGGCAATGGTTTCGCATTCAATAAGATTGGGTGTAAGACTTGTCGAGCAATGTATATAATCAATTCTGGTTCTAAAAGGCGAGTTATGGATGATAGCTTCATGCGTAAAACCGTTAAGTCCAGGATTTACATTTTTAAAAATATCGATAAGATCGTTTATTTTATTAAAATCAGATAGTAAGTTGAATTTTCGACGAGAGTCTGTCTTGCCCGGTTTGTCGCGAATGTTAAAGTCTCCCAATATGAACTTCATGGTATTTTTCGGGTAAGCGTTCAAGTAGTTTTGTATTTGTTGTAAATCGTTAAAAACTTCATCGGGATCGTGAGAGAGGTGTACGTTAATCAAAAGGACGATGTTTCTGTTCATTAAAATCTGTATGGCACATATTTTCCCGTTTTTTAGTAGTTCAAAATTCGCCCTAAAAATCGAGCGATGTATTT
This sequence comes from Cordylochernes scorpioides, assembly GCA_030710605.1. Taxonomy (NCBI): domain Eukaryota; kingdom Metazoa; phylum Arthropoda; class Arachnida; order Pseudoscorpiones; family Chernetidae; genus Cordylochernes; species Cordylochernes scorpioides. The sequence goes on from CP092869.1 coordinate 20,104,671, forward strand.
TGTTGTCCGCCGCCGCGAGAAATAGGTTCATTTACATAGATATCAAAAGCTGTTTAGTCTTGTCGCGTATTGAAAGTTTGAATATTCGTTTCTTGAATTGCGTATATTTCTGCTACGTTTATCTTCAACCATTCTTTTAAAAAATCTTGTCTATGTTTGTTCGCGATTTCACGGGCATTCAACGTTAGAATTCTTTAAAAAAATCATTATTTACAGCATCGCAGCATGGCTCACAAGAGTCCAACATCCTATAAACAAAAGAATAAAAAGAGATAAAAAAGATAAAACAGTAAAAATAAGTAAAAGAGTAAAAATTTGCGTTAGTTTTAGAAGGAATGTATTTACAACATAATCGAAAGCGAGAAGAAAGCATATAAAAGTAGAAAGTGAGAAATAAAAGATAGAGAAACGATGTAAAAGAGAGAGATAGTACAAACAAAAGTATGATGATCAAAAGACTCCGTCAGTTCTCTTCCATCGTTCCATCTTTCCATCGAGAAAGAAGGGGGGAAATCACATCTCATTCAAAGTCTCAAGTATTGTTCTAGTTCTTTGTATTTTGGCGTTTAGTAGCTTTCTTTCATCGCCTTTTATTTTACCTTTGGTTTTTCTTAGTTCAAGGAGTTTTCCCAGGTAGAGAGGAATGTCCTGCTCAAGGTCGGGGTATTTCTCAAGTTGTTCCTTTATCTTTATTTCCCTCGAGAAGCCAGTTCTTTTAGAAATGTCGGCGATTGCCTTCTCAACTCTTGGGTTTGACCCCGTTTCGTAGTTCTCAAGTTCTTTGTCCAGCTGCGATGATGTCATTGATGTTTCTGAGCCGCATATTGATGTTTCATCGTTGTCGAACTCGCGCTCCGAATCTGGGAGGAGGAAAAGGGTCTCCACCATTGGAAGTTCTGTCGTAGGCATTTCACCTTTGAAGATTTTCTCTTTTCTCGGGATTGTCATCTGGGAATTGTCAATTTCGGTGTCCATTTGCTGGTCTAAGGAGGATGATTTTGACCTCATTCTACCTTCGTTCTCCTCATTCAGGCTTCTTTCCTCGTTCTCTGTGGCCTCGAGGGTCCTCTTCTTAGCTTGAGGGTCCTTGGGTTCCTGGGTCGGCTCTCTCTCTGTCGTTGATGACAAATCAGGTTGGGGTAGGGGCCTCAAGGCCTCTGAAAAGGTTCTAGTGATCCCTGATCTAATCTTCGGGTCGAATGGGCATTGCGACTTGATGTGTCCGTGCCGTCTGCAACCATTACAGATCACGTCCTCTCCAATAAAAATTTTAAAATTTTGACCCATATAATTTATGGAAATAATAGCTAGCATTGATGATTGCTCTTTAGTTTTGAAGACAACCTCCCTCCTTAGAGAGGAGAGATGTTTTAGGAGGGGATTCTCTGTGGGGAAGGGAATAGGCCGGATGCTGATCACTTGCCCGTAGGGTTCAAGGGCCTTTTCGATGTCACTGTCCTGTATGAAGGACAGAACGCCGGAGAGAATATACTTCTTGGACATTTTGAAGAGAGGCGTGGGAAGGATTGTTTCATTTCTAACCTTAAACCCTTTAGTTATGAGCTTTTCAGCAAGTTGGATATTCGCCACCGAAACAATGGCTTGCCCGTTAATTTTCCCGATGGAATGAATGTTATCATACCCAACTATCTCGGCAATTCCAATTAGGTGTTCTTGCGCCGTAGCGTCTTGGAACGATTTGAATTGAATCGTTGCCTTAATAGCGCTACACCTCTTTTAATAGGTGTATTTTCTCTTTTCATCAAACTTTTTTCGCTCTTCCGAGGTGAATCGTACTTTTTGGTTTTGCATATTTATGACTTTTTCTTCGTTTGCTGATTGGTGTGGTAGTTTTTCAGAAATGATATGCGAAGTTGATGGAATGGTTGAATTATGAGCGATTGACGAAGAAGTAGATGAGGATGAAGCAACGACCGGCTTGGCCGTTGCCATGGCGATGATGCAAAGCTACAACTTGTAGCTTTGCTAATTTATGAAAATTATAAAATTTGAAACTTGATGAAAATTTATGAAATATGAATTGAGATGATGCCCGAATAAAGGCGAACAAGATGATATATGATAAGTTAAATAAAGCTTAACTTTAGGAAGCGAAAAAGGCGAAAAACACGGAGCTCGTGCGACGCGTGGCCGCACGGTCGGTGTATGTAGGTATGTATGTTTGTCGGCTATACACGTCCACAATACGCAACTAATCTGACTGAAATTTTAACAGTATATAGAGTAGAATCTGTAGCAACCTTTAGTGAAAATATCAAGTCTCTATCTCGAATATTCTTCGAGTTATTTGCAAACTGCGTTGCAAATTTGCCTTTTCGCTGGGAAGCAGCGCCTCGAGAGCCTTCCATCCTTCAGTGTAGCATATAAAAGCAGAATGATCCAATACAGTATTAGAGCTCTGAGAAGCGGTCTGGTGGATTAAATTGGCGAAACCGCTGGGGGGGTTCACCACTGATGAGCCAAGCCCTCCCAATATATTTTTTCATCGCAGTAAGGACAGTAGAAGTTTGTATTTTGTATAAAAGAAACATTTGCGCTTTTGAATCCTTTTATTTTATATGTATAGATGGCGCGTTATTGCTTTGTGTTAATTTATGCCTAACTGGCCTTGTCTTTATAGTTTGCTGAAGAGAATTGCTCGATGCATATATTTAAATGTAATGCTACTGTCCTATAAGCTTATGTCCATAGTTTACTTGAAAACCATTACTAAGATTCCATCCTTCAGTGTAGCATATAAAAGCAGAATGATCCAATACAGTATTAGAGCTCTGAGAAGCGGTCTGGCGGAATAAATTGGCGAAACCGCTGGGAGGGTTCACCACTGATAAGCCAAGCCCTCCAAATATAGTTTTCATCGCAGTAAGGACAGTAGAAGTTTGTATTTTGTATAGAATAAACATTCGCGCTTTTGAATCCTTTTATTTTATAAATAACATTTGGTGATTATTGTTACCATTACTGTTATTTCTGTTTATATTCTCTTCTACTTGGATAATATGTATAAGACTAAATGTACATAATAAAGCTTTTCATTGTTAATAAACATATATGTATATTTGTTTTGAATTAGCAATGGAAATGAGTGTTATGAATTGATAAAAAAGGTTATATACACTGCGTGACATTGAAAATGGAACACCAAGAAATAGTGGCCAGAAAGTGATGAAATTCGGCAGACAGAGAGAGACAGGGACGAACAATAAGTTTTCTTTATTTCAAAATGATAGTCATAATACAGAGCGAGAACGGCGTCGGCTTAGTAGCAAGTAGGACCACCGCGGACGGCGATGCACGCAGCAACACGTCTAGGTAGAGAGTCAATCAGAGTACGGATGGCGTCCTGAGGGATGGCTCTCCATTCCCTCTCAACCATTTGCCACAGTTCGTCTTCTGAAAGCGGCTGTGGCAAGGCATGCAAACGGCGTCCAATGATGTCCCAGACGTGCTCGATTGGTGAGAGATCAGGAGAGTACGGTGGCCAGGGAAGCATCTGTACATCTTGCAGAGCTTGTTGGCTAATGCGAGCAGTGTGCGGTCGGGCGTTATCCTGCTGATAAAGGGCATTGGGTACCCCCTGGAGGTAGGGGAGTGTCACCGGTCGCAGCACATCATCAACGTATCGTAGGGCCGTCATAGTGCCCTGAATACGAAGTAAAGGTGACCTGGAATCATACGCGATTGCGCCCCAAACCATGATTCCACGTTGTCGCACGGTGGAACGTTCCACAATTGCTGCCGGATTGGACCTTTCTCCACGTCGACGCCACACGCGTACACGGCGACTATCACTGGACAAGCAGAAACGCGACTCATCTGAGAACACGACCCTGTGCCATTCCGTCATCCACGTCGATCTAGCCCGGCACCATTCCAAACGTTGGAGCCTATTCGGTGGGGTCAATGGCAGTCTTCTTAACGGACGGCATGAGTGCAAGCCATTAGCAACCAATCGACGGGAAATGGTTCTGGTCGAGATGGAATGATCTAGGGTGTCTTGCACATGTTGCAGGATGGCGGTACAAGTGGCTTGTGGGGCCGCCACTGCTTGTCGAAGGATACGCCGATCCACACGTGCTGACGTCACTCTGGTTGCACCGACATTCCTATATATTGCTACATTTCCTTGTTCCAACCATCTTCTCCACAGTCGGTGCACCGTGGACGCACCAAGGTGTGTATCAGCTGCGATTTGACGTATGAACCAACCTGCCCTTTTCAGTCCGATCACCATGCCCCTCGTAAAAGCGTCTGTCTGCTTGAACTGCCTCCGTTTACGATGACCTGGCATTCTCTGTTATTACACGTGTCTTTTGACACAAGAACAAAATTTCTACAATGATTTTCCTTGAAGAAATAACGACACGAATACTGTCCTTTCTGCAAGTTCCTTCTTTTATATCTTACTCCATGTGCGCACGAGAGCTGGGCATTTTACATCATTTGCATAACTCGGTTAGGCGCGTCTACCCTGAAATTTGCATAATTTTCTGGCCACTATTTCTTTGTGTTCCATTTTCAATGTCACGCAGTGTACATTTAAAGGAATACATTAATAGAGTATATCCTTATCGGGCAGCTGAAAGTTGCTGATGACTTGCGCCATCTATCGGAATAAATATCAACTATTCGTTGATTTTTAATTATTTAAATATGAGTTGCCTTTTTTCTTTCTTTCAATTGATTAACCTTATCCCAGTACAATATCACATTTGTAATATTTTTTCACACTAATATAGTGATTTTAATATTTATTTCTCTCCTTTCCACTTCATTTCTGTATCTCAGAAGAATATGTATATAAGACTGAAGGTCTTAATCTTCTTCTTCTTCTTTCTTATTTTCACTCAATCATATTAGGGTATCAAGTTGTGACCCTTGATGGTTTCTGTTTGACAACCATCATGACTGGATGAAGTAGAATGCGTCTGCCTTTGTCATTAAGACTGGGAGCACTACTCAGTGTCAGGCCAACTTAGCTTCAAAAGAAATGGCCGCCTCTGACATGAGGAACAGACGCCATGTACAACCGCTCCTAACATGGAGTACAAATGCTACTCATTCTGTATTCCTGGATTATGAGCCCTTACAGGGTACTATCAGCCGGGCCAGCTGAAGGTCTTAATAAAAGCATTGATTGGCTGATACTAATAATAAATCCGAAAGATTGTGGTATAGGACAGGGATCGGTAACCTGCGGCTCACGAACAGCATACGGCTCTTTGGATGTGAAGCTGCGCGTAGTACTCACATTAATAAAAAACTTTATTTATTTGGATACAGTAAAACCTTCCTATAAAGGACACCTAATTTCAGAGCCAAAGTGTCCTTTAGGGAGAGGTGTCCTCTTAACGGAGAGTTTCTACTTAGTCTAGCCATAAATATTGTTACAAAACTTAATCAGTGATAAAAAAAATTAATTTGACCGCGTGAAGTATTCAAAATACAGTTGTTGTTAATTGAATATCTCGTGCACACGTGTTTAGAAAAAAAAATCGGAATATATTCGTTTTTTTGATAATGGATTGGTGAGTTAAAGAAAACCGCATAGCTGTAATAGCCTTACAAAAGATAGGCCAAATTCCTTCATCCATTTTTAAACTTTTACAAAATTTGAATATTATGCGTCAATTTGTACAACAAGCAACTACTTGTAAATTGTCAAAATGATAATTTTGCAAATGAAAACTATTCTTTGTGGAGAGGTGTCCTCTAGCGGGGTGTCCGCTAAAGGGAGGTTCTACTGTACTATATTTATTATTGGCAAGAAACAAATTTCTGGCTCTTTAAAAAATTTGAAATTTTGTTAATTTTAAGTTTTGACTCTTCAGTGACTCAAAAGGTTGCCGTCCCCTTGTATAAGGGAATGTGTCGTATGCATTTATTATCAATAGAAATTAAAATTGATTTGTTGTTTTTCTGATAATCATCCATAAATTTCAACCAACTGACAGAAATGTTACGGGTCAACCTTAATCACTAATGGCGAGGAATTAATGTGCTGTATTTATTCACAAATGTTTAACAGACGACTATTGTCTCTTGAACGATAAATCGTCTGAAATTTAAAACATACACCCGTAATATTCCTATGCGCGCGCATCATTCTAAAAATAGCAAATGTCCATATTTACCCGATGACCTTTTGACCTTTCTAAACGAAGTTTCTTATTACAAATCCAGCAAATGGGTCATGTGGTCAGCTAAAGTTTCCTCATAGAATCCTTTAAGGAAACTTTGAATGTAGCGACGGTGGTATAATGGTTAGCATAGCTGCCTTCCAAGCAGTTGACCCGGGTTCGATTCCCGGCCGTCGCAATTTTTTTTTTTTTTTTTACACTTTCAAACTTTTTTAAAAATCTTTTCAAACTATATTTATTTTAAGAAAAAGGCGCATCTCCTTATCGTGCAACTGAAAGTTGCTGATGCAATCTATCGGTAAAAAAATATCAACTATTTGTTGATTTTTAATTATTCCAAAATTGGCCAAATAACCATTCTTGATTAATCAAGAGAAGCTAACAACGTACGCGTTTCGGGCTGTTGGCCCTCATCAGCGTGGTGCAAGCTGTACCTCAACGACCAAAAAACTGGTCATTCAGGCATCCTGAAAAATCATGAAACGGGTAGTTAAGCCAGAATTGCGTGAAACAGCGACACAATGTGAAAAAAAAATGTTATTTAAATTTAAATATTTAAAATAAATAATAAAAAAGTAAGTTTTTACTTGGATCACGTGATTAATTTACGAAAAGGTCGTCTCGTGATCGCGCAACTGAAATTTGCTGATGGTTTGCGCCATCTATTTGAATAAATATCAACTAATCATTAAATCTGAATTATTCTAGAATATTGATCAAATATATTCTCTTTATAATTTTTTTTTTACCTTAAATACTCATTCCTCTTGAATTTTCAGAACGCCTCTAAGACCAGCTTTTTGATAGCTGAGGTACAGCCTGCAACACGCTGACGAGAATCAACAGCTTGAAACGCGTACTTGATTAGATTTTCTTGATTTATTAAGATAGAGTATTTGGCTTATATTCTGGAATATTTATAAAAATACTAGCGGATGTGTACCCGGCTTCGCCCGGGTTTCATCCGAGTGAAAGTTTGCCTAACGAATATTATTGATAATAATATTCGGGAACACACAGAATATTAGGATAATAATGATAATATATTTCGTTACGTCATATATTTATATAATATATGAAATTTATTTTTCGAGCAAACATATCCACTCTCTACTGAATAGATTTTTAAAAAGATATACATAAATAAAATATCTAGAGATATACTACATGATCTTAGCCAAAAGGCCGAGAAACGATATTTTATATGTAGAGATGACCTGGCTTCGTGTGTCTTCTGCTCGAGTGAATGTTTCGCTGGTAGAATTTTGTTCCTGCCTACTATTAATCATTATCTGGCTTCGCCCGTGGTCTGCTTTAGTGAATATTCCCCAAAAGAATTTTTTAATGCAATCAAGCATGATACGGCAATATTGTCATCATCATTTCTGACTAAAAAAATATTGTTGCTCAGTACTTGGTTAAATATAATTTTTCTTGGTTAAAGTGCGACAAAAAAAAAACTCTTCCAGATTTAACTCTCTGTCCTGTTCAAATTTCAGCGAGATTAGTTACATATTGAGGGCGTGCATAGCCGACAAACATATATATATATGTTCCCGGCTTCGCCCGACTTTTACCCGAGTAAAGGTTTGCCTAACGAACATTTGTTTAGACGATTCTAGAAAACATCCAATCCACCTATATATTGATTTATAAACGTATATAAATATAAATATTGTTATATGCGTTTAAATATATTTTTGAAACACACACACAAATTTTTGAAAACATTTATTATATTTTAAATAAGATATTGTCACTTTTGTGAATTTGATAATTAATTATTTATTTTTTCTCAACGAATTATATATATATTAATTTAAAATTTCCTTTTAGTTATCATCATCACATACAATGTAATTTTTTATATGAACAAGCGATAATGAACAACAACAATTAGGGGCTCAAAAATCATTTATTATGGTTGGCAGCTCCGTAAATAAAGATATTTTCACAACAACAATTAAAGTTGCATCATCATTTTTATAAAGAAACAGCAAATTAAATTAACAATGTAAAAATATATTTTAACATTACATTTTAACATTTAACACAAAAACGTTACAATTTTTTCTTTAAATATATATTAATATTGAAATGCCAAGTATATTGTACGTCATTGGAATATTATATTACTAAATTCTCAAATTAAATTTATTATACTTGGAAAACATTTTATGCATTGTTACAATTTATAAATATAATTTAACCAGACGTCGCTAGAGGCGCTGCTTGCGAGTGAAAGTAGAAAATTTGCAAATAAAATTGCAAAGAATATTTATTTCAAATCAAATTCAAACCATAAATCTTCCCAGTAGTATAGTAAATAATTTCCTAAAGTTTCACGGCGATTGGATAATCCTACCATTTAAAAACCTTCATCGTGTGAACAAACTAACTTTCAGCGTGTAAACAAACCACGTGTTATTTATTAACCAATCAAATTAATTTATCGTCGCGACCAGTGCTGCGCCCAAGCGGTAAAAGGCTGGAACTAACGCTTTTTGTTTTATATATATTTTTTAAAAAGCACATTAACTTTTTTAGTTTTTTGAATAGCCTATATGTTAAACGAAATCTTCAGCTACCTACATGCGAAATTTGATAAAGATTTATTCTGTAGATTTTGAGCAACGCGATAACAAACATCGATTTTGGATTTCATTTTTATAGATATAAGGAAGGATAATCAGCAATTTTTATAGTGTATATTTTTTCTGATAGATGGTGCAAGCCATTAGCAACTTTCAAATGCACAAAAACAGATGAATTTTATTTATATTGTAACAAAGTATTTATTATTTTATTAACAGAGTATCATTTTTTCTTAATGTTTATATTTTGCTACTCTGTAAACTTGCCTCATTGTTTATCTTTCGTTTACCATTCATAGTTTGTTCTTGCCTTAAATAAAATTGCTGTGTTATCCTGAAGTTGGTCTCCTTTAATTTTTCACGTGGTAATATATTTGAAGTATGTGTTGTGTTAAGTGTTAAATTCTCTAGGCGAAGCTGTATTTCCGTTTTTGTTAAGATCCGATCGCCACTACCTATTTTGATCTTTTTCTATGGTTTGCTAAATTGGCCTATCAGGTCATAATTTCTTTGTATACTCTAATTTTTATATTATGATGCACTAGCGGGCCATCTTTTATGAAAATTCGAAACTATTCTAGACGCGTAAGATTATTTTTGAAATTGAACAATTTCTAATTTTTCCATTGCAGTAAGGGCAGTAGAAATTGTTTAATTTCAAAAAGAATCTTTCGTGTCTAAAATAGTTTCGAATTTTTAGTTGATTTATTTTAAATAATTTTATTAAAAAAAAAATATGCTTATTTTTCATCGATGCACCTGATACATCGGAATGCTTGAAGCTTTCAGCTAATTTTATTTGTGATAAGCTCAACTGATACAGATATTGGTTCTTCAAACGGCCATTTGACCTTTGAATACAAGAAAGATTCGATAAGGATTAATCAGAGGAATACAGAGGTTGAATTACTCATTGAAATTTGAATCCGAAAAATAAAAAATAAAAATAAAATTGAACTTGCAGTATGTTAGTGTAGAGAAAAATATAGTAGAACCTGGATAATTCGACGTCTTTAATTCGAAACACAAGGTAATAAGACCAAATCCAAATAAATAGTGTGTGCCTTTTCGGTATCAATGTTGTTACAATCTTTAGACAAAAGTACTGAATCTTGAAGATAGTAACAACGCTGTTACCGAAACATCACACACTATTTATTTGAATTTGGTCTTATTACCTTGTCTTTATAATCTATAATCCAAATTGTGTCTTTAATTCGAATATTTATCTTGGTCCCTAGAATTTGCTATAAATAATATTTCCATTTTTAATTAGATTTTTTTGGATAATTCGATTTTTTTTTTACCCATTGGGCTTCGAATTATCCAAGTTCGACTGCATTTGTTTTCCACCTCTCAAATTAAAATATCTCATTACATCTTTGAGTGTCAGTATATTAGGAAGAAAGAGAGACGTCTTCTTCTTCTTTCTTATTTCCACTCAATCACACTAAGGTATCAAGCTTGTAAAGCTTGAGACTTTTGATGGTGTCTGCTGGGGAAGAGTAGAGCTCATCAATCACGGCTGAGAATTACACTTAGTACATAGTGAAGAAACTCTACAAGCATTCTGTGGAAAGTCATTGACCAGACTTAAGTCTGGAAATCAAAGACTGTTGTTCTCTTGGGAGGACAGAACCTGTGCTTGTCCCTCTTGCTCTGTACTATTTATGTGCAGCAATAGATTTCCATTCCTGCAGGCATTGGTTTCTGATGGTATGGAGAAGATCTTTTTCGTCTAGTTTGGTGGTAGATTTTCTGGCATTAGGTAGACCAAGAGCTCCAGCCTTTGCCAGAGAGTCTGCCAGCTCATTACCAGGAATTCCAACGTGAGCTGGAAGCCATTGCACTGTGGCAGAGTCGGTTTACGGACTTAGCAATGCTCTTGAGGAGAGGTTCTTGACTGGAGAAGCAGTTTTGAAGGGTATAAATGGCTGCTCTTGAGTTGGAGTAGATTATCATTTTGCTTGGCGAGTTGATATCGATGGCTTTTAGAGCTGTATCTATTGCAAAGAGTTCCGATTTATAAACTAAAAGGTGTCTAGGGTGGGAGAGGGAGATTTTTTCCAGGATCTTATCTTTGTAGATAGCAATTACACTGCCAGACAGTCCAGTTTCAAGTTGGCTACTGTCAGTGTAAATTGTGATGTCGAAGAGGGAGCTATTTTCCTCAATGATTTGGAGACCAAGGGTTTTAAGTAATTCTGGCTGAGTTTCATGTTTGTGGGGATTGGCTGGTAGATGAGAGAAACAGATGAGTTTGTTGCGAGTTCTGTGTGGGGGATAGGAAGAGAGACGTTCTTCTCAAAAGTAAATTACAGCCAACTTACCTCAGTACAAAGTATTTCAACCAGCGCCATATCAAGTCGAATGGTTGCTCTGTCCCTATATAACTTTTACAAAGCAGTAAACAGGAAAAATAACTTATTTATAAATTCAATTGCCATCTATCGTTAAAATTTGTAACAAATAAATTTACTGGCAATGTGTTTCTTTTCAATAATAGCATCAAAAACTGCAATGAAATAAGTTATTGAATGAGAGGGATTGGTTCACTCAATAACTTATATCATTTAAGTAAGGTCTGTAGAGATAATATTTGATGCTATTATTAAAAAAAAACGCATTGGCAATAAATTTATTTGTTACAAATTTTGAAAAGAACTTGGATTCATCGTTTTCTCCTCCACTACATGATGGTGATTGATCATCGTGAGGGTATCGTTACAAGCCGGCAATGAGAGAGGAGAATCTGACTGGTGTTTCTTAATGAAAGTTTTGTGTTTTTTTTCACCTCTCTCTGGCCATTTTCTCTAGAATATCGTAATCGTCTTAAAACGTCCAGAGATATTTTCCTAATTTGTTGCGCTCATCATTCAGAAATGTATTCTATGTGGCTCTTAAGTTCGAAGAATGTTCAAGGAAAGCCTCAAAATTAGACTACTTCATCCTTGCTGTGGTGCACTTATAGTAAAAGCAGTCGCCAATTTTCCCCACCATGATTATCATTCCCTGTACCACGTGTACACTAGAAATAGGAAAATATATATATATATATATCTTCATTTTTCTGTACTTCGCCTTCTATTTCTAATATAATTCTATCATTGCATCAGCCATCGCACTAAAACATCTTTTATCTTTTTTTTTTATATATTTATCTCTTTTTGTGTTAGTTCATTTATCATTTTTGCCTTTTTGTTATTGTTTGTTTATTATCTTTATTTACCTTCTCTTGCAGCCTTCTTGAATATATTCAATTCTCTAATGTATCTTTCATGATCTGTTTACACTTTGGTTAGTAGCCTGTGAGACCATATTCTCTCTATCTTTCATATTCTCATCACAGCAATGGCCGCAGCCTTGCAGAAAATTGACATGGACCCGGAACAGCAGTTTCACACACCCAAGATAGAGGACATTGTGACTGCTGCTGTGATAGAGATGTATGGAGACTTCTGAAGCTCTTCATTGGACACGACAGCAACATAAAATTGACATGGACCCAGAACAGCAGCTTTACACACCTAAGATAGAGAACATTGCAACCGCTTTGATAGAGATCCATGGAGACTTCAGATACTCTTCATTGGACATGACAGCAACATAAAATTCACATGGAGCCAGAACAGTAGCTTTGCACATCCAAGATAGAGGACATTGCGACCGCCGTGATAGAGATACATGAGATATCTGAGGCTCTTCATTGGACACGACAACAACAGAAAATTGACATGGACACAGAACAGCAGCTTTACACACACAAGATAGTGGACATTGCTTCTGCTGTGATAGAGTTGTATGGAGAAATCTGAGGCTCTTCATTGGACACGACAACAACAGAAAATTGACATGGAACCAGAACAGTAGCTTTACACATCCAAGATAGAGGACATTGCGACCGCTGTGATAGAGATGCATGGAGACATCTGAGACTCTTCATTGGACACGACAACAACAACAGAAAATTGACATGGACCCAGAGCAGCAGCTTTACACACCTAAGGTAGAGAACATTGCAACCGCTTTGATAGAGATGCATGGAGACATCAGATACTCTTCATTGGACATTATAGCAACGGAAAATTGACATGGAGCCAGAACAGTAGCTTTGCACATCCAAGATAGAGGACATTGCGACCGCCGTGATAGAGATACATGGAGATATCTGAGACTCTTCATTGGACACGACAACAACAGAAAATTGACATGGACACAGAACAGCAGCTTTACACACACAAGATAGTGGACATTGCTGCTGCTGTGATAGAGATGTATGGAGACATCTGAGGCTCTTCATTGGACACGACAACAACAGAAAATTGACATGGAGCCAGAACAGTAGCTTTACACATCCAAGATAGAGGACATTGCGACCGCTGTGATAGAGATGCATGGAGACATCTGAGGCTCTTAATTGGACACGACAACAACAGAAAATTGACATGGAGCCACAACAGTAGCTTTGCACATCCAAGATAAATGACATTGAGACCGCCGTGATAGAGATACATGGAGATATCTGAGGCTCTTCATTGGACACAACAACAGAAAATTGACATGGAGTCAGAACAGTAGCTTTACACATCCAAGATAGAGGACATTGCGATCGCTGTGATAGAGATGCATGGGGATATCTGAGGCTCTTCATTGGACACGACAACAACAGAAAATTGACATGAAGCCAGAACAGTAGCTTTACACATCCAAGATAGAGGACATTGCGACTGCTGTGATAGAGATGCATGGAAACATCTGAGGATCTTCATTGGACACGACATCAACCAGAGGGTTGGCGAATTTCGTACGCTCCAGGAGTCCGGGTTATGCACAGAATAATATTAAATGTATTTTTCATTTATTACACCAGAAGGTTGAGAAAGGGTCATATCTGAAACCTTCCAATAAAAACAGATTTTTTTTTATAAAATCTTGCAACAAGTCTCATTTATTTAATTTTTTTCAATATGCAATATTTCTATAATATTCATAGAATTTGATTTATTTTCTCCCTCAAATACATCTAAAAAGATATACGCCTAAAAAGTGGCAAAACGTCTAAAAATAGAATCACAGAAAATTTTCTCGCGATCACAAAATAACGAAAATATTTTATCTTCTAATCATCATGGTGATCACCACTATAGCATATATTCAGCCTTAAACGACTTATAACGTATATAAGGCCTGGAGGAGAATTCTCAAGATGGGGAAACCTCCCTTGCTGAAAAAATTTGTACACTTATCTATTGACCGTCGCCGCAACTAGCGGCCTCGGGTCGGTGACAAAGCCACAACACCAGCTTTGGCAAACTGAAAAGCGTCCACCTAGAGACCATGGATTCGGGCTAATGGCCCTCGTCAGTCTAGGGCGGACTTTATTCCATGAGATCAACACGGGATCTAATGGAATCTTGACAGTCTGCAAAAAAAAGTGTTTAGCTAGCAAGGTGGCTGGGCCAAATCTATGGCTAGAATATAGATGGAAATTTTTCCGGGAGGAAATTGATCTAAAGAGACAAGGGTCACCTCTCCCGATAAAATAGACGTCTAAAAACCAGACGTCATCTATTGAATGTCGCCGCAACTAGCGGCCTCTGGTCGATGGCAAAGCCACAACACCTGCTTTGGCAAACTGAAAAGCGCCCACCTAGAGACCATGTTGTTTAACTGGCAATTGTGGCTGGGCCATATCTATGGTTAAAATATAGATGGAAATCCCGAAATCAATTTAATAAAGAAGTGCATTGTAATTTGTCTTTTTTCTTTTAAAACGTATTTAAAAATATATAATTTAACGAATTTTACAATTAAATTTTAACAAATTCGCATTAAACGTAGCAAACTATGGTAATTGTTTGTGATATTGCGCTTTACTCAGAATCTGCGAGCAGGTATTGATAAGTAGAGCTTCTCTCGCTGACGAGAGTCAATATTCCGAAACCCGTTCATGGTTGGCTTTTCTTTCTTTATCAAAATGGGTTGGCAAACTATTAAAGAAAATAAGCCTAAATCTACTTTTGTTTATTTTTGTTCCACTAGATAGCGCTTTTATTTATAATTTTAAAAATAGAAGAAATGTCAGAGATTGATATTAAAAATAAAAATGCGTATCCTTACTGCTCACATGATCATTATAAATGACAGCGCGCTATCTATTAGAACCAAAATCAATTAAACGTTGTTTTGGGCTGGTTCCATCCAATTTGGCCAACCTATTTTCTTGATAAATAAAGAAAATCCAACAAAGGTTTTTCGGGTTGTTGGCTCTCGTCAGTATGGTGCAGGTTGTACTTCAGCAAGTTGAAGTCAATTTCATATGACATATGCACAATGGAATGTTGGCCATTGGACATGCGTCGGACCTATTGGTTGTTGTTGGTTTCTGCGCCGCCTGGAGTATAGGAGCTCCATCTATGCTTCCTTTCTTCCTGTGGTGAAACTGTATAAAACTGGTGTTCCTAATAAAGCTGTATGTGTGTGTATTCTGTTATAACGTCGGACCTGTAGGCTTTTATTGGGTTCTGCGCTGCCTGGAGTATAGGATCTCCATCTATGATTCCTTCCTATTGTAAATCTGTATAAGACTGGTGGCCTTAATAAAGCTGTATATGGGGGTATGCTGTTAAAAACGTCGGACCTGTTGGTTGTTGTTGGGTGCTGCGCTGCCTGGAATATAGGAGCTCCATCTATGCTCCATTACTTCCTGTGGTGAATCTGTATAAGACTGGTGTTCTTAATAAAGATGTATGTGTGTGTATTCTGTTATAACGTCGGACCTGTAGGCTGTTGTTGGGTTCTGCGCTGCCTGGAGTATAGGAGCTCCATCTATGCTTCCTTTCTTCCTGTGGTGAATATGTATGAGACTGGTGTTCTTAATAAAGATGTATGTGTGTGTATTCTGTTATAACGTCGGACCTGTAGGCTGTTGTTGGGTTCTGCGCTGCCTGGAGTATAGGAGCTCCATCTATGCTTCCTTTCTTCCTGTGGTGAATCTGTATAAGACTGATGTTCTTAATAAAGCTGTATGTGTGTGTATTCTGTTATAACGTAGTACCTGTAAGCTGTTGTTGGGTTCTGCGCTGCCTGGAGTATAGTAGCTCCATCTATGCTCCCTTTCTTCCTGTGGTGAATCTGTATAAGACTGGTGTTCTTAATAAAGCTGTATGTGTGTGTATTCTGTTATAACGTCGAACCTGTAGGCTGTTATTGGGTTCTGCGCTGCCTGGAGTATAGGATCTCCATCTATGCTTCCTTTCTTCCTGTGGTGAATCTGTATAAGACTGATGTTCTTAATAAAGCTGTATGTGTGTGTATTCTGTTATAACGTCGGACCTGTAGGCTGTTGTTGGGTTCTGCGCTGCCTGGAGTATAGGAGCTCCATCTATGCTTCCTTTCTTCCTGTGGTGAATCTGTATAAGACTGGTGTTCTTAATAAAGCTGTATGTGTGTGTATTCTGTTATAACGTCGGACCTGTAGGCTGTTGTTGGGTTCTGCGCTGCCTGGAGTATAGGAGCTCCATCTATGCTTCCTTTCTTCCTGTGGTGAATCTGTATAAGACTGGTGTTCTTAATAAAGCTGTATGTGTGTGTATTCTGTTATAACGCCGAACCTGTAGGCTGTTATTGGGTTCTGAGCTGCCTGGAGTATAGGATCTCCATCTATGCTTCCTTCCTGTGGTGAATCTGTATAAGACTGGTGTTCTTAATAAAGCTGTATGTGTGTGTATTCTGTTATAACGTCGGACCTGTAGGCTGTTATTGAGATCTGCGCTGCCTGAAGTATAGGAGCTCCATCTATGCTCCATTACTTCCTGTGGTGAATCTGTATAAGACTGGTGGTCTTAATAAAGCTGTATGTGTGTGTATTCTGTTATAACGTCAGACCTGTAGGCCGTTGTTGGGTTCTGCGCTGCCTGGAGTATAGTAGCTCCATCTATGCTTCCTTTCTGTGGTGAATCTGTATAAGACTGGTGGCCTTAATAAAGCTGTATGTCTCTGTATTCTGTTATAACGTCGGACCTGTAGGCTGTTGTTGGTTTCTGCGCTGCCTGGAGTATAGGAGCTCCATCTATGCTTCCTTTCTTCCTGTGATGAATCTGTATAAGACTGGTGTTCTTAATAAAGCTGTATGTTTGTGTATTCTGTTATAACGTCGAACCTGTAGGCTGTTATTGGGTTCTGCGCTGCCTGGAGTATAGGAGCTCCATCTATGCTTCCTTTCTTCCTGTGGTGAATCTGTATAAGACTGGTGTTCTTAATGAAGCTGTATGTGTGTGTATTCTGTTATAACGTCGTACCTGTAAGCTGTTGTTGGGTTCTGCGCTGCCTGGAGTATAGGAGCTCCATCTATGCTTCCTTTCTTCCTGTGGTGAATCTGTATAAGACTGGTGTTCTTCATAAAGCTGTATGTGTGTGTATTCTGTTATAACGTCGGACCTGTAGGCTGTTGTTGGGTTCTGCGCTGCCTGGAGTATAGTAGCTCCATCTATGCTTCCTTTCTGTGGTGAATCTGTATAAGACTGGTGGTCTTAATAAAGCTGTATGTCTCTGTATTCTGTTATAACGTCGGACCTGTAGGCTGTTGTTGGTTTCTGCGCTGCCTGGAGTATAGTAGCTCCATCTATGCTTCCTTTCTCCCTGTGGTGAATATGTATAAGACTGGTGTTCCTAATAAAGATGTATGTGTGTGTATTCTGTTATAACGTCGGACCTGTAGGCTGTTGTTGGGTTCTGCGCTGCCTGGAGTATAGGAGCTCCATCTATGCTTCCTTTCTTCCTGTGGTGAATCTGTATAAGACTGGTGTTCTTCATAAAGCTGTATGTGTGTGTATTCTGTTATAACGTCGGACCTGTAGGCTGTTGTTGGGTTCTGCGCTGCCTGGAGTATAGGAGCTCCATCTATGCTTCCTTTCTTCCTGTGGTGAATCTATATAAGACTGGTGTTCTTAATAAAGCTGTATGTGTGTGTATTCTGTTATAACGTCGAACCTGTAGGCTGTTATTGGGTTCTGCGCTGCCTGGAGTATAGGATCTCCATCTATGCTTCCTTCCTGTGGTGAATCTGTATAAGACTGGTGTTCTTAATAAAGCTGTATGTGTGTGTATTCTGTTATAACGTCGGACCTGTAGGCTGTTATTGGGTTCTGCGCTGCCTGGAGTATAGGAGCTCCATCTATGCTCCCTTACTTCCTGTGGTGAATCTGTATAAGACTGGTGGTCTTAATAAAGCTGTATTTGTGTGTATTCTGTTATAACGTCAGACCTGTAGGCCGTTGTTGGGTTCTGCGCTGCCTGGAGTATAGTAGCTCCATCTATGCTTCCTTTCTGTGGTGAATCTGTATAAGACTGGTGGTCTTAATAAAGCTGTATGTCTCTGTATTCTGTTATAACGTCGGACCTGTAGGCCGTTGTTGGGTTTTGCGCTGCCTGGAGTATAGGAGCTCCATCTATGCCTCCTTTCTTCCTGTGGTGAAACTGTATAAGACTGGTGGTCTTAATAAAGCTGTATGTGTGTGTATTCTGTTATAACGTCGGACCTGTAGGCTGTTGTTGGGTTTTGCGCTACCTGGAGTATAGGAGCTCCATCTATGCGCGCTCCTGCCTCAAACTTTGCTGGCTTGGAATTTGTGACCGCCTCCGAAGTAAAGAATAATTTTAAATTTTTATGGGGGATTCCCCACCCCCCGAACAAGTTATGCATGAGCCTGGAAGGCTCGGCTTTATTAACAAAGCCGTTGCGAAGCTATCAGAAAAAGATCATTCTCAAGCCGAAAAATTAAGAATCGAAAATTCGAACAACAACTATTTTAATTCGCCCGCTGGCAAACAGCATGTAAATTTTGCCGCGGCTAACGCCCTGACGTCACGCCTACAACAAGCGGCGCTGTGGACGCCGCGGCGAACTGGGCCGAACGAATGGAGGCCTCGGAATCTGGTGAAAAGGGCTTCACCGTAGTAAGATCTAAACGGAGACGCAGGGAGTCGCCAGGCCGCGCTGTTGAACAGCGCTCCAGCGGTGTCGCGGCCTCCGGAGGGACCGACGCAGCCCCACGAAGACGACCACCTACGGGCAGAGCTACAGTAGTCCAGGAGATCAGGGCTACCCGGGCTGACATCGCCGATGCCAGAGCACGTCAGTGCTCTTCTACAGAAGAGCACTGCGTCTTTGTGGAGCCTTGCCCGGACTTCGAGTCCTTCCTCTACCTGCAGGCGGCGGACGAGCTGGTCGAAGGAACCGGGAAGATACTCCAAATCATGAAAATGGACGGACACATGCTGGTGGGCCTGTCCACCAAGGCCATGGCGGAACTGCTTATAAAAACGGCCTGCAAATCGGGCACACCCACCTCAGGGCCTTCCCCTTTAAGAAAAGGGCGGAGAGAATCACCGTGGGTAACTTGCCCTTTCTCGTGGACGACGCCGCCGTCATCGAGGCCCTCAGGCCCTACGGTGACGTGACATCCATCGTCCCCATCCGGCTGAGGGCCGGCAAGTTCATCTATACGGATGGCCGACGCGAGGCATTTATCCTCCTTAGGAAAGGTATTGCTTTGGAGAACATCCCAACCCGCGTCGAAATCCGTAACAAAGGTAACGCCCTGTCGGCGTTCCTTTCGTATGGAGTCAAGTGCTCCAGATGCGGCCGGCAGGGCCACCGTCGGGCGAACTGCATGATGAATCCCACCAGGACAACCAACATCGGCCGGCCACACCCCGCACCCCAACCTGATGCGTCGCCCACTGCGCATCGGCAGCCGACCCGCCCAACGCCGAAGACCACGGCTTCTCCACCAAAACTGGCCAGCAATAGCCCTGCGCTACAATCATCAGCTCCTGGCACCTCTGCCGCTCTGCCTGCTAGAACCCCATCGGACGCTTTGGCTCCTCCTTCTGAGCCCATGGAGTTAGCGGCCGAAGTCCTGGCGCCGCCCACCTCCAACAGCGCCCTACAGGCAATGGAGCCTATAAAGGCGCCTGAGGCTTCCGCGGTCCCTCGCCCTCCGGCCTCTCAGCCTGCCGGAGCAGTGCCTCAGGCCCAGCCGACCTCCGTTGCCCCTCCTGGTCACTGCTTGCACAGGGGACCATATCAGCCGCAGTGACTCCAACACCCCCACTGCCTGCGCCTCGGCCTGCTGAGCCGACACCGCCCGCTCCCCACGGGGAAGAGACGACACCGACTGTGACGACACCTCCGCCTCCACTGACGGTAGCCAAGTCTACAATTGAACGTCGCTTTCCATTTTGGTCTGAGCCGTCTTCTCTGGGCCTCAAGTCTCTATCGACACGAGGACCACTCTGTGTATCACTCTAATAAAAAACCTCACTAGTGATGATACAAATGAGCCACAACATTAGTTTTGGCAAATGTAGACAAAAAAAACGAATCTAAATACAAAAGTGGTGTTGTGGATCATTCTTTATTATCACTAGTGAAGAGTTTTATAAGGGTGAAACAGTACATCGTTCTGATGTATTATTCAAAGGAGAAGTGTCTCTTTATGTACATGAATATCATCCTTCCGCAAAGTTTTATTGATCAAATATATGTGTGAATAGCTAAAATATATAAAGAAAGATAAAATATCTGGTGGTGATATTATATAAAATGAATAAAATTCCAGTTAAAATACTCTTTTTTTTGAGCGGTCAGGATTTTATTTTAAATATAAATATTTTATAGAAAGAGGTGTCTCTCTTGTGTGTGGTACAAATGTTTATTTATGAAAGCTCCCAAATTATATTATTTGATTCCAACCCGCTTCCCCATGAATTTCCTTTGAGGCCGCCACAACAAAGACTTTCTCACTTTAGCAACTGAAGCGATCTAGCGAGCAATTCAAGCGAGCGTCCAAAGCGATATTTTGTGATCTTTGAAGCGATCTTTTGTTACCGAAGCGATCTTGTGATCTGAGCGATCTTTTGTGATCGGTGAACGACGTTGTGATCTGAGCGATCTTGTTATCTGAGCGATCTTGTGAATTGAGCGATCTTATCTGACCGAAGCGATCAAGCGAGCACCATGGGGGGCTGCTGCGGCAAGAAGAAGAGGCGTAAGAAGTAAGTGGATTTACTCTACTTTATAGTTTAGTATAGTTTAGGATTAGAGAAGAAGTACTGGTTTTAGCAAAAGGAACAAGAACTATCATCATTATAAGTGAATTTCCAAGATTTTAGAGCTGCAAGATAATAATATGCAAAATAATTAAATGAATCAAGCAGAGCACACAGACAAAATAATCTCGTTCTTCCGAAAATTTACTTTTTTGAAATAATATCCATCAAATTAATTTATCAATCTTTTTAAAGGATCTTTGTAAATATAAAGAAGAGCTTTACTTTTTATCTAATTGAGAATATTAAAATAGCAATGTTTTTATTGATATCTAGTTTTGTGTATTAAAGAGAAACTTTGCAGAAATATTTATAGCGATTTGACTCGACTTAACACACGTGGTTATCCCATGCCGACTAGAGAGAATCATACGAGAGTCTCGTGGATTGATGTTAACAAAGTAAACACTGCTGAGAGATGATTTTGGTTAAAATTGATATCAGACTGCAATGAGAGTGTGTTTAGTTTTAATTTCTAACATGAAAAACTAAATAAAAGAGAGAAAGAGGTGTCGCAAGTTTCCAATAAGGTTTAATAAGAATAGGGGGGTGTGTCAGAATCAATATTGATATTTATATTAATTCGATGGAATTACCAATAATTATTATCGATATAATTTTGAAATATTTTGACGAGGGTAGAGAGATGGATTTCATAAATCATCAAAGAGATATAAATTAGGTATATTCCAAAATGGGGTTACAATTTCATAATACCTGTTGTTGTTTTTTTAATATATATATGAAAAAATAGTACAAATGTAACATTGTACTGGGATAAGGTGCATAAATTAAGAAAAAGGCATCTCCTTATCGTGCAACTGAAAGTTGCTGATGGCTGGCGCCATCTGTCGGAATAAATATCAACTATTCTCGTTGATTTTTAATTATTCCAGAATTGGCCAAATACCCATTCTTGATTAATCAAGAAAAGCTAACCACGGACGCGTTTCGGGCTGTTGGCCCTCATCAGCGTGGTGCAAGCTGTACCTCAACAACCAAAAAATTGGTCATTAAGGCATCCTGAAAAATCATGAAACGGGTAGTTAAGGCCAGAATTGCGTGAGGACGCTACACAATGTGAAAAAATAGTACAAATGTAACATTGTACTGGGATAAGGTGCATAAATTAAGAAAAAGGCATCTCCTTATCGTGCAACTGAAAGTTGCTGATGGCTGGCTCACGCAATTCTGGCCTTAACTACCCGTTCATGATTTTTCAGGATGCCTTAATGACCAATTTTTTGGTTGTTGAGGTACAGCTTGCACCACGCTGATGAGGGCCAACAGCCCGAAACGCGTCCGTGGTTAGCTTTTCTTGATTAATCAAGAATGGGTATTTGGCCAATTCTGGAATAATTAAAAATCAACGAGAATAGTTGATATTTATTCCGACAGATGGCGCCAGCCATCAGCAACTTTCAGTTGCACGATAAGGAGATGCCTTTTTCTTAATTTATGCACCTTATCCCAGTACAATGTTACATTTGTACTATTTTTTCACATTGTGTAGCGTCCTCACGCAATTCTGGCCTTAACTACCCGTTTCATGATTTTTCAGGATGCCTTAATGACCAATTTTTTGGTTGTTGAGGTACAGCTTGCACCACGCTGATGAGGGCCAACAGCCCGAAACGCGTCCGTGGTTAGCTTTTCTTGATTAATCAAGAATGGGTATTTGGCCAATTCTGGAATAATTAAAAATCAACGAGAATAGTTGATATTTATTCCGACAGATGGCGCAGCCATCAGCAACTTTCAGTTGCACGATAAGGAGATGCCTTTTTCTTAATTTATGCACCTTATCCCAGTACAATGTTACATTTGTACTATTTTTTCACATTGTGTAGCGTCCTCACGCAATTCTGGCCTTAACTACCCGTTTCATGATTTTTCAGGATGCCTTAATGACCAATTTTTTGGTTGTTGAGATACAGCTTGCACCACGCTGATGAGGGCCAACAGCCCGAAACGCGTCCGTGGTTAGCTTTTCTTGATTAATCAAGAATGGGTATTTGGCCAATTCTGGAATAATTAAAAATCAACGAGAATAGTTGATATTTATTCCGACAGATGGCGCCAGCCATCAGCAACTTTCAGTTGCACGATAAGGAGATGCCTTTTTCTTAATATATATATATATAGAGGAAGAAATAAATTCATTTTATTTTTAACACTATTTAAGTTTGGCAAATTACATATTAAATATATTTATATATGTAGACTAATTTGAATAATTTTATTATTTCTTTTATTATTGAATCACGATATGAGAAATAAAAACTATTCTATATACGTATTTGTAGCTTAATGGTGATATATATTTAAAAATCAAATTTGGCATTTTAAAATATATCCAATTTTTTTACAGTTAATGCAGCAGTCTCGTAAAGAGTTTTTATGAAAGATATTCGAAGCTGTATGCCGAAATATATTCCACCTTGAATATAATGGTTACCGGAAATATATGGCAATTAGAATTATATGTTTATTGCACAAGAATATTGTTTCCTGTTATAGCACTCTATATATATATTATGTATGTTGTTAACTACATAGAGCTCATGTAGAATAGTACAGGGTATATGGTGCACGCTACAGAGAATGTAATTTTCTGATAATTAAGATCAAATATTTACAATAATTTTGAAATATATTTATAACTAAATCATTAGAGGTGTTAGAGAGAAAGACAGAGGGACAATTACTAAATTGAATCGACATTTTATCAATTAATTGTCCGGACTCATAGAGAGAAAGAAGCTAAAGCAGTTTTAATTGTTTTAGGGAGGAAGAGTATATTGTTGTGGAACAGCGTGCACCTATACCCTCTATTAGCTCTCACTTGACTGTTCCCCCTGAATGTTCACATCACAGCGATGATTAGTCCCCCCCATTCGTCCCTTATGTCCTGTTCCCTCCCGTTGTCCTTGTTCTCTCTGTCTACTAACCCCTCTCTGTCCCCTTGTCCCTCCCTTCCCCCTTGTGTCCCTGTCCGTTGTTGGTTGTCCCTCCCCACGTTACTAACCCGTGTTCCGTGTCACCCCGTGTCCTCGTTCTCTGTGCCCACGTCTTTCACCTCAGATGATTGGTACGACTGCCCCCTAGCTAGCATGATTTCCCCTCCACACGGCACCACCCCCTCCTCTCCTTCCCCCAGTAAACTCCCTCGGAGTTGGGGAGGAGGAGAGAAGGCGGCGGGGCGGGGTTTTCGTTGGGTGTTAGCTGATAGGGGATATAGGTGTATGAGGTTTCCAGGACGATATGTTCATTCCGCCGACTTCGCCTCGGGGGACCGTGGGGCAGCCACTGTCGGAGGACTGGGCAACCTCCGCTGTCTAGGAGGACTTATTTTATATTGGAGGTAACTGCAACTTCCAATGTTTTGGAAGACTAAACTAACTCCTCTGTGTTGTAGGACTGGGCGACCTCCGCTGTATTGGAGGACTAGGCGACCTCCAGTATCTAAGAGGACTCTTCTTATCTTGGAGGTAAATGTGAAACTTCGGGTGTTTCGGAGGATTGAACTAACTTATCTGTGTTACAGGATTGTGCGACCTCCGCTATGTTTGAGGTCTGGGTGACCTCCACAGTCTTGAAGGAGTGGGCGACCTCCGCTGACTTGGAGACCTGGGCGAACCATTTTGAAGGAGTGAGACACCTCTGGTGTTTTGGAGGACTGGGGAACCTCAGTTGCCTTAGAGGAGTGAACATCCTATGAGAGATCTCCGCTATGTTCAGGCCTGCACGACCTCTGGCTGACCAATCAGGAGGAGTGAGCAACCTCTAAAGTCTTGAAGGTCTGCGTTGAGACGTTGGGCCGCCTCTGTTCTTGTTTGAGGCTTTGACGGCCTCTGTTCCCGTTGAAGGTTTGGGAGACCTTTGTACCCGATTGAGCAATGTCATGAAACGATCACCCAGAGTTATCCTGGCCTTCATCGAATGCTATGAACCTCTCATCTGAATTACGCCAATGAAATGATCACCCGAAGCTGGTCTATTAGCCAATAAATTCGATGATGCCCCTCACCTTAAACTGCCAATGTAATGATCGCCCAAAGTTGCTCTGTACTATCAAATTCTAAAAAGTCCCCACCTTATCATGCCAATGAAATGATCAACCGAAGTTTCTCTTGAATATCAAATGCCAAAAATACCTAACTTAATACGCCAATGAAATGATCGCCCAAATCTGCTCTGAACCATTATATGCTGTAAAGACCCCACCTAATACGCCAATGAAATGTTCGCCAAAAGTTACTCTGAACCATTAAATGCTATAAAGCCCCCATCTAAATATGCCAATGAAATTATCGCCAAAGATGCTCTGAACCATCAAATGCTATAAAGCCCCCACCAAAATACACCAATGAAATGATAGCCCAAAGTTGCTCTGAACCATTAAATGCTATAAAGCCCCCACCTAAATACGCCAATGAAATGATCGCCCAAAGTTTTTCTGAACCATTGAATGTCATAAAGCCCCCACCTAAATTCGCCAATGAAATGATCGCCCAAAGTTGCTCTGAACCATTGAATGCTATAAAGCCCCCACCTAAATACGCCAATGAAATGATCGCCCAAAGTTGCTCTGAACCATTAAATGCTATAAAGCCCCCACCTAAATACGCCAATAAAATGATCGCCCAAAGTTGCTCTGAACCATTAAATGAAATAAAGCCCCCACCTAAATACGCCAATGAAATGATCGCCCAAAGTTGCTCTGAACCATTAAATGCCATAAAGCCCCCACCTAAATACGTCAATGAAAAGATCGCACAAAGTTACTCTGAACCATTAAATGCTATAAAGCCCCCACCTAAATACGCCAAAGAAATGATCGCCCAAATTACTCTGAACCATTAAATGCTATAAAGCCCTTACCTAAATACGCCAATGAAATGATCGCCCAAAGTTGCTCTGAACCATTAAATGCCATAAAGCCCTCACCTAAATACGCCAATGGAATGATCGCCCAAAGTTATTCTGAACCATTAAATGCTATAAAGCCCCTATCTAAATACGCCAATAAAATTATCGCCCAAAGTTGCTCTGAACTATTAAATGCTATAAAGTTCCCATCTAAATACGCCAATGAAATGATCGCCCAAAGTTGCTCTGAACCAATAAATGCTAAAAAGCTATCACCTAAATTCGCTAATGAAATGATCGCCCAAAGTTGCTCTGAACCATTAAATGCTATAAAGCCCCCACCTAAATACGCCAATGAAATGATCGCCCAAAGTTACTCTGAACCATTAAATGCTATAAAGCCCCCACCTAAATACGCCAATAAAATGATCGCCCAAAGTTGCTCTGAACTATTAAATACTATAAAGTCCCCATCTAAATATGCCAATGAAATGATCGCCCAAAGTTGCTCTGAACCAATAAATGCTAAAAAGCTATCACCTAAATACGCCAATGAAATGATGGCACAGAGATGTCCTGCTAACTTTGATTGTTGCAATAAAAATGAGGATAGAACTCCATCTCCTTCATTCTCTCTCTCTTTCAACAACAAATCTCTCACTTTATTCACTTTACCAGAAAAGTTATTACACTAGGCCCTCGAGAAATATGAATCTTTTCTCCTTACATTCAGCACGAAGTACATTAATAGTTATTAATTATGACATTATTAAATGTATTATTTTATGGAAACTTAACCTTCTCATTTTAGTTTAAAATGTATAATGTAACTTACATAATTAATATAATAACAAGCCCTATAAAAATTCGCATGTAAATGTGGCCCCACCATAAAATAATGCAAAAAGAAAACACTTGAAAGTGCCTCCCATACTTTATATTTTCACCTTTATTAATGTGAAACTTCAATAAGACCTAGGTCAGGTTGTCATTCTATATCCGTTCCTTGAACGAACTATATAATATATATTTTAATAGTTTTAATTTAAAGTTTTAATTAATCGTTTGGAAGGGATAATATAATTTGCTCTGACGTTAATTTAACGAGAGAGGAGGGAGCCCTATGCTTTTTTCATAAATTACTTTAACGTTCTGAGATTTCCATTTAACTACGTCACATACAAGTGTATAAGAGTGAAGAAGAACGCAAAGCTGATGAGACAGCAGAACAAGAGAGAAGTGAGCTAACGAAACTGGAGTTTGAAGATTGTCCCATGGAAGATAATGTCGAGAAAATAATTCTGTAAAATAAACAACTATATAAGATTACAGCAATTATAAGAGTCCTAACGATTGCTAATTGAATTTAAGAAGGAAGAACAAAGAACTGAGTAATTAATGCATAATTTTTGTTCTTGTTGTTGTATATAGTGATATGAAGCTTGATTTACTTATCGTGTAATGGAATATTCTAGCATTGTGATAACAGGTCGATTATATCAAGTCGCCACAGGTTGTTGAAATATCCATGGCCTAACACTCTATATCTGTGTTTAAGTTATGTGATATATCGATCGAATAGGACATTGGAGGAATAAATAACCTCGCTATGACACCACACTGCTAGCAGATAACAAACCTAGAGGAGATTATTGAGAGATTTGAAGAAGAAAGCAAAAATGTTGGTCAAAATTAAAGATCAGCCAGCTGAAATAATGACACTACCGATAATATCTTTGATATTCAAAAAATGAGGTTAAGGCAACAATTTATAAACATAAACCTGGTTAAAACACTAATATTACAGTACCACAAACATCCCAAATGATGTAGTTATAGTGAAGCTATAATGTTGTGGTAATAGTTGTTGTGAGGAAATGTGGATATAAGTCATTTAGAGAAACACAAAACTAAAGAAAGATTTTTAAAGCACACAACACTGAAGGCTGCTGATGGCTTGTGCCATCCATTGGAATAAAATATTGGCACGTTAAACTCGATGGAGGGTTTACCACTGATGAGCCAGGCTCTCCTATTATTTTATAATTGCAGTAAAGGCAGTAGAATAAGCTTTATTTTTAAAATGCATATGTCTTCTTATATACATAGTGTGATAAATAATTCCCAGGAATGCTAAATATTTAAAGAAATACAATAGTATAATAAAGTTTTATTTATTTTTCTCAAAATAATCACCTTCACTATCTATACACTTGTTTCATCTTTTTTCCAGATATCAAAACACCTCTGAAAATCCTCATCATTCAGGCTTTTCAAAATATTCTTCGTATTCTCCTTTATTTCAGGTATTGAGTCAAATCGACATCCTTTTAAGACTATTTTAATTTTAGGGTAAAGGAAATGGAGTTCGGAACTAGGTCAGGAGAATAGGGTGGCTGGGGTAGTAAAGCAATTCCGTGTTTAGCCAAATAGAGTTGTACAGTGACGGCCGTATGTGGCCGTGTGTTGTCAATATGCAAGAGCCAATATTTCTGATGCCATTTTTCGGGTCGTTTCTGACGCACAGCCTTCCTTAAACGTCGCAATACATCAAGATAGTAATGTTGATTAATGGTCTGACCCTCGGGCACGTATTCATAGTGTACCAATCCCTTTACATCAAAGAAAGTGATAAGAAGACACTTAAGCTTCGATTTGATCATCCTTTCCTTCTTTAACCATGGTTCTCCAGGCTCTAGCCACTGGCTTGATTGCCTCTTAGTCTCGGGATCATATCCGTACACCCATATTTCAGCTCCCGTGATAACATTTCTGAGCCAATGGGGATCATAATTAAACATTTCGACCATATTTTGCACGTTTCTTTGCGATGCTCTTTCTGCTCATTCTTTAAGAGATGTGGGACAAATTTAGCCGGGGATCGTTCAAGATGCAGATCATTCTCTATAATGGTTTGACATGTATCAAAAGAGATATCCAAGTCTTCTGATAGCTCTATGGAAGTTATTCTTGGGTTTTCTTTGATCGATGACTTGATTTTGAGTGCATTTACGGGGTTTCTTATCGATAAAGGTCTGCCAGTGTGTATATCATCCTTGACGCTTGTTCGACCAGTTTTAAATCGTGCAAACCGTTCAAATGTTCTCGATTGTGATAGGGAATCTTATTTAAAATCCTGCTTCAACATTTGAAATGTTTCGGAAGCTGGTTTCTCTAGCAAAAACTCTACGCAGACTCGCTTTTTTCAATACACTCCATACTAAAGTTAGAAAATGTTTTGATATACTCGAGCTTATAAACTCTAAAAGACGTGAGCGCGTGCGTCTGTGTGATCAATTTTATTTTCTATGTGTTGATAAATGTTTTATCTATAAGGTCCTTATAAAATTATTTCATTATTCTGAATATTTTACGTGATCCAGTCTCATTCCTGGAAATTATTGATCACACGTTGTATATTGGTAGAGAATAAATAAAATATTTATGTTAAACATTATATCGTGAAGATCAGTTTTTACCATTAATTTACATTTGGTGAATTTAAAATCCATTTGAGAAATATACAGTCTTATAGGTTATTGCTTGTATCAATATTGAGGTTAAACTTTATTAAGTCTCAGAACTGGCTGTCGTTCTACACCTGTTTGTAGAGAACAGCCATTTCTCTAGTTTTAATATAGGGATATAATAAATGTAAAAACTATTTTTGACAGGTACGATTCTTTTTGGATTAAAACCATTTCTACTGTCCATAGTGCAGTGATACAATAAGAGGAGGGTTCACCACTGATGAGCCAGGCCTGTCCATTATTTTATCATTGCAGTAAGGAAAATAGAAATTTGTTCTATATCAAAAAGAATCATAAGAGTCAAAAAACAGTTTATATTTCTTATAACAGATGCGTGTTAATATTACATCATATTAATATAAGAGACTGGGCTATATTAACAAACATAATTCAGTAATATTACATCATATTAATATAAGAGACTGCGCTATATTAACAAACATAATTCAGCAATATTACATCATATTAATATAAGAGACTGGGCTTAATTAACAAACATAATTCAGCAATATTACATCATATTAATATAAAAGACTGGGCTATATTAACAAACATAATTCAGCAATATTACATCATATTAATATAAAAGACTGTGCTATATTAACAAACATAATTCAGCAACATTACATCCTATTAATATAAGAGACTGGGCTATATTAACAAACATAATTCAGCAATATTACATCATATTAATATAAGAGACTGGGCTATATTAACAAACATAATTCAGCAATATTACATCATATTAATATAAGAGACTGGGCTATATTAACAAACATAATTCAGCAATATTACATCATATTGATATAAGAGACTGCGCTATATTAACAAACATAATTCAGTAATATTACATCATATTAATATAAGAGACTGGGCATATTAGCAAGCATAATTCAGTAATATTACATCATATTAATATAAGAGACTGGGCTATATTAACAAACATAATTCAGTAATATTACATCATATTACTATAAGAGACTGGGCTATATTAGCAAGCATAATTCAGTAATATCACATCATATTACTATAAGAGACTGGGCTATATTAGCAAGCATAATTCAGCAATATTACATCATATTAATATAAGAGACTGGGCTATATTAGCAAGCATAATTCAGTAATATTACATCATATTAATATAAGAGACTGGGCTATATTAGCAAGCCTAATTCAGCAATATTACATCATATTAATATAAGAGACTGGGCTATATTTGCAAGCATAATTCAGCAATATTACATCATATTAATATAAGAGACTGGGCTATATTAACAAACATAATTCAGCAATATTACATCATATTAATAAAAGAGACTGGGCTATATTAGCAAGCATAATTCAGCAATATTACATCATATTAATATAAGAGACTGGGCTATATTAACGAACATAATTCAGCAATATTACATCATATTATTATAAGAGACTGGGCTATATTAACAAACATAATTCAGCAATATTACATCATATTAATATAAGAGACTGGGCTATATTAACAAACATAATTCAGTAATATCACATCAAATTAATATAAGAGACTTGGCTATATTAACAAACATATTTCAGCAATATTACATCATATTAATATAAGAGACTGGGCTATATTAGCAAGCATAATTCAGTAATATTACATCATATTAATATAAGAGACTGGGCTATATTAACAAACATAATTCAGTAATATTACATCATATTACTATAAGAGACTGGGCTATATTAGCAAACATAATTCAGTAATATTACATCATATTATTATAAGAGACTGGGCTATATTAACTAACATAATTCAGCAATATTACATCATATTGATATAAGAGACTGGGCTATATTAGCAAGCATAATTCAGTAATATTACATCATATTGATATAAGAGACTGGGCTATATTAACAAACATAATTCCGCAATATTACATCATATTAATATAAGAGACTGGACTATATTAACAAACATAATTCAGCAATATTACATCATATTATTATAAGAGACTGGGCTATATTAACAAACATAATTCACAGCAATATTACATCATATTAATATAAGAGACTGGGCTTAATTAACAAACATAATTCAGCAATATTACATCATATTATTATAAGAGACTGGGCTATATTAACAAACATAATTCAGTAATATTACATATGAAAAATGAATTTATAATTGTTTAAAATTTTACCAATTTGTATTTATAATAATCCAGATTTGCTATTCTTTCTTTCATAGAAGTTTATTAGATACTGTAGATTCTAAAATCATTGTTACACGTGTTTTAGAACTACAAATATGTTTCTACGGCCATATTTTAGCCCACACAAAATAAATAAACTTGCCTAACCACAGATTAATATCTTGAAAGTTTTCAATGTGCCTTTTAGAGAAAAACGTTTCAATATTAGTTACATAGTTTACAAATAAGTTGTGGTGTCAGGAATCGGTGAAGAGCTAATGTTTTCGCAACCAACTTTATTTGCGGCTGTATTTACGTGTAAAAATCATTTACATAAATTTCACTAAATATCAGTTATCCAAAACATTATTTAGTATATTTCGTGGAAGTCTCAAGGTCTTATTTCTTTAGAAGGCGCTGGGACATATTTTCTCACGCACACTTCTTGTACCTAAATTTCACCATAACGTAAGTATGTTTTCTCCAGATCCGTTCGTTATATTTTACACGTAGTTATTTCAGAAATAATAGTAATGTCTCCAATCTTACAATATTGAATGTTACCTATCACCCCAATGTCCACTTTATGGGCTTCACTGGATTATATGGTCGATTGTGTAGATATATAAGATATTATAATTTTGTCTGGGTAATGGTCCTGCTGTGTATCTTGTTGTTTTTCTTTGTTTAATCCATTTATAAGTGGAGTCGGGTAGTCGTTCGCTCTGAGTTCATATTTTATTGCAATAATTTCCTTGTTGTAGTCACCTTTGATAACACATGTGGATAATTAACACAAAGCAATAACGCGCCATCTATACACATAAAATAGAGGGATTTAAAAGCGCGAATGTTTCTCTTATACATAAAACGAACTTCCACTGTCCCCACTGCGATGAAAAAATATATTGGGAGGGCCCGGCTCACCAGTGGTGAACCCTCCCAGCGGTCTCGCCAATTCAATCCACCAGACCGCTGGAGCTCTGAGAAGCGGTCTGGTGGATTGAATTGGCGAGACCGCTGGAAGGGTTCACCACTGGTGAGCCGGGCCCTCCCAATATATTTTTTCATCGCAGTGGGGACAGTGGAAGTTCGTTTTATGTACAAGAGAAACATTCGCGCTTTTAAATCCTTTTATTTTATGTGTATAGATGGCGCGTTATTGCTTTGTGTTACTTTATTCCTTATGGCCTTGTCTTTATAGTTTGCTGAAGAGCATTGCTCGAAGCAAATATTTGAATGTAATTCTACTGTCCTATAAGCCTTTGTTCATAGTTTACTTGAAACCCATTTCTAAGATTCCATCCTTCAGTGTAGCACATAAAAGCAGAATGATCCAATACAGTATTAGAGCTCTGAGAAGCGGTCTGGTGGATTGAATTGGCGAGACCGCTGGGAGGGTTCACCACTGGTGACCCGGGCCCTCCCAATATATTTTTTCATCGCAGTGGGGACAGTGGAAGTTCGTTTTATGTATAAGAGAAACATTCGCGCTTTTAAATCCTTTTATTTTACATGTGGATAATGCTACCAACTACTACGGCGTTCTTGTGCTGCAGCAGGAAGAAATAAAAGGTTGATGTATCTTTTTAAACAAACTTCGAACCAACAAACAACATTTGTATAGAAGTTTGTTTCATTTGGGACCAAAACATATATCTTTGCATAATGTTTTTTAATATATATTTAGATGTCGCGTTAATGTCATATTTTAAAAACCTTCATTGCTGATAATTAAATTAAAAAAATATCAATATAATTGTTAGCGCAATTATAATTGCGCTAACAATTATATTGATATTTTTTAATCAGAGAAACATTTATATGTGAATTTAGGTTTATTAGGATATGGAAAGAACGTAAAATATTAAATGGAAAAACGAAAGCAAAGCTGGCGGGAACGTATTTACATAATGGTAAACAAAGCGGGAATACAATCCCGTGATGCTCTCCGCGACTGGGGGGGGCGAACGTAGGTCACATGATCATACTGCTGGCCATCGTACCTCGGATCTAACTCGCTGGCTGACAGCTGGTTGACATCATGTATCATGGAGAACTCTGGTTACTTGGATCCGATTCTATATCCTCATCACCTTAGGTAGTTCCACTGTCTCCTGTTTGTAACTGTTCATGAGAACCTCCCTCCTGGCATGGGTTATCCTCAAGGGAAAACTCTACACTGGGTAAGGAATTAACTTCTCTAGCTGTCAGTCTGTTGAGATCAGATTCTTTAAATACATAGTCTCTAGATTCTATCACCTGGTTCTTCTCATGGATCCAAATTCTCAATCCATGTCCACGAAGGGCATAACCAACTAGAATTCCCCTAAGTGCTCATGGTTGAGGCTTTGATCTTCTCTCCCTTTGTTTTAACAAACACTTCACATCCACAAGCTTGCAGATGTTGTAAACTGGGCTTCCATCCAAATCACAATTCCAATGGAGTTTTCTACTTGTTGTGCTTTTTTACAAGCCTGTTCCTCAGATATGCAGCGGTGTAGATCAATTCAGTCCATCAGGCATTTGGCGAATTGCAGCTATTCATTGTGATTCTAACTAGATCCAGTAGAGTCCTATTCATCCGCTCTGCAATACCATTTTGTTGCGGGGTGTACACCATAGGGCGTTCATGAATTATGCCATGAGCTTTTGTGAAAACATCCCAAGGCTGCGAACAAAATACTATTCCATTATCTGTTCGAAATACACTGGTGTCAAAAAATAAGAAACTTAACCAATATTGAAATTTCTCAAAAGCTAATTTATTAACAAATATAAAATTTCGTATACAAATAGTTTAAACTATGGAGTATTTGACTAGCTATATGAAAATAAAAAAAAAATATTTGAAATTATGAAATATGCAAATTATTACCAACATACCCAAAGCTAAGGTTCCAGATCTTAAAGAAATAATATATCAATAGGGAGTATGATCACCTCTAACAGCTATCAAGGTCTCACAGCGAGCCCTCATACTGTTTACCAGGCTTTGGAAGAGGTCCAGGGGAAGTAAACTCCACTCCTGCAATAGAGCAGTTCTTATCTCAACGAGGGTTCTGGGAGAGGGGTGACGAGCTCCAATACGCCTCCCTAGAGCATCCCACACTAGCTCTATTGGATTCAGGTCCGGAGATCTGGCTGGCCAATCCATCCTTCGAGTATACTCACTCTGGAGATATTCATTGACTAGCCTAGCCCTATGCGGACGAGCATTATCGTCCATTAAAATTAAATTGTGACCAATTTGATCTCTATAAGGTCTTAAATAGGGCTCAAGGATCTCGTCCCTGTACCTTTGGGCAGTTAAAGTGCCCCCAGAAAAAATGTGGAGGGGTGTTCGTCTGCTAGAACTGATGCCAGCCCAGACTAAGAGACTGCCCCCTCTAAAACTGTCTATTTCCCTGATGTTACTGGGATGATAGCGGGTTCCAGGCTCCTTCCAGATGAAAACTCGTCGAGAATATGTGTTTAAACTAAATCTTGACTCGTCACTGAAGAGAACATTGGCCCACTGATCATGAATCCAGGCGTGATGTTCCAAGCACCAATTCAAGCGGGCACTCTTGTGAGCAGAGGTTAAAGGGATACAGACCATTGGTCGTCTTGCATAAAGAGCACCTTCGTGAAGCCTTCGGTAAACAGTTTGTCTAGAAATTCTCGTTCCAGTAGCACTTGGGAGTTCATTAGAGAGTTGAATAGCTGTCATCTCCCTATGGCGCTTGGCAGTTACGACCAGATAACAGTCTTCAGAGGTAGATGTTTTTCTTTTTCTACCAGAACCTTCTTTTCCTTTATTGGTTCCTGTCTCAATGAACTGTTTCCATATTTTGCCGACCACAGATTTATTCACATTTAGCCATTTTGCTACTTAAACATGTGATTTTCCTGCCTCCATTCTTCCAACAGCTCCCCATTTTAAATCATCTGCTAAAATTTTTCGTAAACTCATAATTAACTAAGGAATAAATAAAATTATAATTGGACAATTCTTAGATGGGGTAAATGACACGCCAAATAGCACACTTATAAAGACATGCAAAAATTTGCAAATTTTCAATTTCACCGATTCGAAAGGTTGCGATAAATAAATTCTACGACTTAAAATACCTAATTAAATTACTTTTTAGCTTTTAGCGTTGTATATTTTAAAACATATCATTAAAAAACAAAAGTTTCTTATTTTTTGGACACCAGTGTATATTTAGGAAATGTTTTGTTTGCTTCTCTACTTCAATCTTTATTCCTTGAATTTTCCCAATATATCTATTTTGTTCTTAAGAAAATAAACTCGAACATATCTGGTGGCATTATTCACAATGCATAGAGCATAATGCGCACCTTCCCAACTTTTGACTCTGAATGGTCCCATTAGATCACAATAAACTAGTATCAATGGTGTTTTCTCCCTTTTAGGCGTTGTGACTGAAAATGGCTGTCTAGTTGATTTGCTAATCAAGCAATCATCACATTTCTCGATGCTTTCAACATTTCACATTAGACCCCTGACTTGTTTTGTTCTTTATCAAGTCATTAATGGTTTGACTGTTAATGTTCATCAGTCTTTAATGCCATAGTTCTAGGCTGTTAGAGCATTAATTGAAACATGAGGAGTAGTGGTAACAACATAAAGCCTTCTCTCCGCTTCAATTAGTAGGTTGTCATCATAAATATGACCTCCGCACTTGCCGAAGATCACCTTCCGATCATTCTCCACCGCTTGTAGAACTGAAATAACTCCAGTCTTGGATCCCTGGTACCAACAAGGTATTAACAACTGTCATATCATCAAGTTGACCTGAATTTTCCTTCAGTGTTGCATAGGCAGATCCTTTCCCTGTCGAAGGAATTACAGTCCCATCTATTGTGGTCACTTGTCCATGAACTTCTTCACTGAGTTTAGAGAATTTTTTTCTTATTTAGCGTCATATGGTGAGTTCTCCAGAGTCTATTATCCAAGTGTCTTCTGGATTGGTGATGGATGTACCACGTGTCACAGACATCCCTTTGGCCTTTGTCTGATATTGCTCCTTTGCATTTCTTTTGACGGTTTTCCATGGGATTCATGCTTGGGTGCTTTCAACCTGTAGCATTCCTCGGCAAATATTCCTATTTTACCACATTCAAAACAACTTTTGTTCTTCTTCCAACTTTGAGTTCTATCCAATGTTCTTTGTTTCTCTGAAACCTCTGCAGATAAGGCATCCGTTTACCCGTTTGGTAAAACATAGCGCCGCTCAGCTTCTGCTAAAAGCTTGCGTTTCACTGTGGCAAAAATAAATTATTCCTCTGGCAAATGGCACAAAGTGAAGACTACATTTTCCCAATATTTTGGTATTCCACAAAGGATGATCACGGCTAAATCTCCATCTTCAATTAGGTCCTCTGTACTTGTAAGTTCACTTATAACAAAATTGATGCTTGCCAAATACGAGTCCATACTTGAATGCTATGTATATTTCTGTAAGAAGTTTCCGCCGTAGTTGTAAATTTCGAAACTTTTTCACTATTCTTAGGTGCACACAATTTTTGAAATTCAGCCCTAACTTCTATGGGTGAATATATTGTCGCGGAGATAAAAAAAGCAAGGGCAAGTTTGGGGATAATTAATTTATTATAAGCGATATTTATAGGGAGATGGATAAAGTACAACTTACCCAAGTTAAAGTTAATCCTAATGAGGGACGTCAGCTCCCCCCGCCGGCCAGATTCCCCAGAACCCCTCACACCCGGTGTCCAGCGATGATTGACAGACGTCCCATGGGGCCTATTGTGATTGGAGCCGCTGAGCTTCTTGACATTACTCCCTCCTTAGAAAAAAAAAACAGCGACCCGCTGATTAGCTTGTCTCAGCCCTTGTTCTGGAAGGAAATCTATCACGGCTGGTGTTCCCTAGCAGAATAGAATGTTGTTCTTCAGGGTCCAGGTAGGGCTTCATCCGAATAACATGGACGATATCCTTGGCTTTCCGTGATCGGGGAGAGGGGTCCACGGGCTCTACTTCATACGTAACTTCTGAAAGCTTCTTGGTCACCTTATAGGGACCGAAGTATCTCTTCAGTAGCTTTTCTGATAGTCCTACTTTTCGGATGGGAGTGAAAACCCACACAAGATCATCCTTCTGGTAATAGACTGGAGTATGTTTCTAGTCGTATAGTCTACGGTCTTTCGCCTGTGATTGTAGAAGGCGTGATCGGGAGAGTTGACGCGCTTCCTCAGCTCTGGTCACAAGTTCTCCAACGTAGTCGTTAGAGATCTCATCTGGTAGGTAGGGTAGTACGGCATCGATGTAGGTCTCGGCCTCGCGGGCGTGGACAAGAAAGAACGGGGTGTAGCCGGTCGCCTCCTGTTCAGCAGTGTTGTAAGCAAAAGTTACATAGGGCAAAACTTGGTCCCAGTCCTTCTGCTCAACACCTGTGTACATGGACAACATGTCTCCCAGAGTTTTGTTGAACCTTTCAGTCAGGCCGTTGGTCTGGGGATGGTATTCCGTTGTAAATCTGTGCACAATTCCGCACAGTGCATTGATCTCTTTTATTACTTGAGAAATGAAATTTCTGCCGCGATCTGTTATCATTTCTCTAGGAGCTCCATGCTTCAAGATGACGTCTTCAACCAGGAATTTAGCTGTTTCGATTGCTCCTCCGTCTGGGATCGCTTTCGTTATGGCATACCTTGTCATATAATCGGTGCACACAATGACCCAACGGTTTCCATCTTTAGAAACTGGAAATCTTCCAAGGAGATCAACCCCGACTTTATATAATGGCTTTTCTACGGGCTGTATGGATACAAGTTGTCCAGCCGGACGTCGAGGTAATCTCTTCCTTCGTTGACACTCCCGACAATGGCTTACATATTGGCGAACAGTTCTATAAAGGCCAGGCCAATAGAATCGTTTTTTTGACTTTGTCATACGTCCGGGCGAAACCCAAATGCCCAGCTGTAGGAGCATCATGTTAATCTGCCATAACTTTCTATCTTAAGTGCTTAGGGATCATCATAAGCCAGGGTCTTCCAGTTGTGCTATAGTTTTTCTTGTATAAGATGCCGTCGATAATGCTGAATTCCTTTCTGGTGTAACCCGAGTTTAAATTATCGATTATTTTAGCCAAATCCGGGTCTTTAGTCTGCTCTATATCGACGTTGGTTAGTGACATCACAGCACTTGGTTGATCGTTCTCAAGCGGGCTCCTTGACAGACAATCAGCATCTTTATGTTTGCGTCCGCTCTTGTAGATAACGGTCACGTCAAATTCTTGCAACTTCAGCGCTCATCTTGCCAAACGGCCAGAAGGATCTTTCTGCCCTACCAACCAACATAGAGAATGATGGTCAGTGACAACCGTGAATGGTCGACCAAACAAATATGGGCGGAATTTGCTAATAGACCAGACTACAGCAAGGCATTCTTTTTCCGTTGTAGAATAGTTATTTTCAGCCTTTGTCAAGCTTCTAGATGCATAAGCTATAGGCCGCTCCTTTCCACCTTGTATTTGTAGAAGAACAGCTCCAATACCATGTCCGCTTGCATCCGTGTGCAGATGGGTATCAGCGGATTCATCAAAGTGTCCTAAGACAGGCTCTGAAATTAGAGCTGTTTTAAGGACTTCAAACGCTTTCTCTTGAGCTGCATCCCAATAAAATTGTTTTTCAGTCTTCAGTAGGTCATGCAAAGGTCTAGCTTTGTCGGCAAAGTTCTCAATAAATCTTTGGTAATAGGAACATAATCCAAGAAAGCTCTTCAGTTCAGAGATATTCCTTGGCCTCGGAAATTTAGAGACGGCTTCAACTTTATCTGGATCTGGATGAATTCCATTGGCGTCAACAAGGTGTCCCAAAATATTTATCCTCCTTGATCCAAAAATACACTTTTTGTGGTTCAAGCTTAGTCCAGCTTTCTGGATGCAGTTTAATACAAGTTGTAGACGACGTAGATGTTCCTCAAAGGTAGGTGCGTAAACTACGATGTCGTCCAGGTAGCAAAGGCACATGTTCCATTTAAGACTGCCCAGAACAGTATCTATCATCCTTTCAAACGTTGCTGGAGCGTTGCAAAGACCGAAAGGCATTACTTGGAATTCATACAGCCCATCTGGAGTGATGAAAGCAGTTTTCTCCCTGTCTTTTTCGTCCACTTCAATCTGCCAATACCCGGACCGAAGATCCATCGTGGAGAAGTAACTAGAGCCAGCTAAACTGTCCAAGGCATCGTCAATGCGTGGCAGCGGGTAAACATCTTTTTTTGTTATCTTATTTAATCGACGGTAATCTACGCAGAATCTCCAGGTCCCGTCTTTCTTTCGAACTAGAATAACTAGAGATGACCAAGGACTTTCAGAGGGCTTCACGATGTGATTTTCAATCATCTTGTTCACTTCATCTTGAATTAGTCGTCGTTCACTTGGTGCTACTCTATAGGGCCGCTGTTTGATAGGAGACTGGTCGCCTGTGTTTATCTTGTGCTTCACAGTACTGGTGGGCTTAATAGGAGTACTCCCAAAGTCAAATATGCCAATAAACTCGTCAAGGCATGAAACAAGCTGTAACCTTTGAATTTCAGACAGCCCTTGATCTAGAGTAAGGTTTATCTTCTGTGACCATTCACGTGACTTTAGCTGCGTTTCTTGTAACTTATCGCTGGATTCAATAAGACTGCAGATATACCCATTATCATAACTTTCCATGGTGCACATATTCATTCCTGATGGAATCAGTTGCGGCCAAGACGCTCCATTCGCCACCCAAATGCTACCTCGGTCGTGTCGAAATGTAGCCAATGAGTTTGGTATAAGAACTTCCTTTCTTAATAATAAGTCCTTAGAAGTTGAGACTAAAACATCTCGAACACCACATATTTCTTCGTTTATCACACTGATCTTCTTTATTGATTTAGGCGGGATGACAAAGTCGTCGGAAGCAAACAATCTCTGGTTTTCCTCCTCTCGAGATTCCAGGACGGAGGTTTCCCCGAGATGGAGTTCATTTCTGCCACAATCAATGACGGCCTCGGTGGCCTTGAAGAAGTCCCATCCAAATATGATGTCATGGCTGCATTCCACCATAACAACGAATTCAAATGAGATATTCAGACCATTAACTTCTATGTTCAGGACACATTTTCCTAGGGTCTCTATTAAATTTTTGTTTGCGGCTTTAAGAATGGGACCTGGTTCTTTGAAGAGAGGTGTCTTTAGTTCGCGTCTAAATTTGTCTGAAATAACAGAAAAGTCGGCTCCTGAATCCACCAATGCTTTAATTTTGCGTCCATTTATTTCGACCATAACAAATTTTTCTTTTAATTTAGCGGCGATATACCCTGGAGGATTTTCCTCAATGGCGACCTCACCCCCGTTAGAAGCCGCTCCACTTAGTTTTTCACATTCTGAGGCATGGGAGAACGGCTGAAACGACGGGCTGGCGACTGGGATTGTCTTCGGGCTGGCGACCTTGCGCGGCTTGGATGTGGGGAAGAGCTCCGGTAGAAGTACGTCGAGGTTTGGGGCGTTACATAGTCGTCGTCGGCGTCATATCTCGGGGGTCGACTCGAAAATCCAACATTTCTTCCTTCTCCGCCATTCCTTGACCTGGCTTCAGCGAAGACCTGTCGTCGTTCCCTACAATAACGGACGACATGTCCGGGTCGTCCGCAGTGGAAGCAGATAGGTTTGTCGT
Source organism: Cordylochernes scorpioides (assembly GCA_030710605.1). Classification (NCBI taxonomy): domain Eukaryota; kingdom Metazoa; phylum Arthropoda; class Arachnida; order Pseudoscorpiones; family Chernetidae; genus Cordylochernes; species Cordylochernes scorpioides. The sequence continues at coordinate 20,145,788 of CP092869.1, forward strand.
CGTAGGTTCTCCAATGTTCCGTTTTCCTGGGTTGGGTTGGTCGGTCGATATTATAATAGGGCGTTCGTGGTTGTTGTTGTACCACGTTGACTTGTGGTCTGGTAGGTTGTAGAGCACGGCTGACCTCTTCCCTCACAGTCTGTTCCAGGGCGTTCACCTCTCGGAGAGGATTGATCACTTCAGATGCTGAGAAAACCTTTTGTATCTCTTCTCTAACGATGCGGCGAATTAACGCGGCCAAGTCATCTGAGTCGTCAACACACGAAATGGGCATTACGTTTGACAACCTGGCGAATTTCGTACGGCCGATCCTGCGCTGCTTGACGGTTGTCAGATGACGGCAAAACTTCAGGATCTCATCTACTGTCTGTATGTCTTTCGCCACCAATACCTGGTATGTGTCCTCCGAAATTCCCTTTATGATGTGAGCAACTATCTCACCTTCTTCCATTCGAGGGTTCACCTGGTGGCAGAGACTAAGAATCTCCTGGATGTATGACTCGCTGGATTCCTCGGCCTTCTGTGCTCTTGACTTCAGAACTTCCTCGGCGCGTCGAGCAGAATCCTCTTGCAGTCCGAACACACCGCGGAATGCGTCTTCAAAGCTTCTCCACGAGTTGAGTGATTCTTCGTTATTATCAAACCACCTTCCAGCAGTTCCGTTCAAGTAAAATACGACGTTGGCAAGCTTCATGGTCTCGTCCCATCTGTTGTACTTCGACACTCTCTCGTACTCTTTCAACCACTGTCCAGGGTTTATATTTCCATCTCCAGAAAAGGTAGAAGGATCTCGTTGGCGCTGACAAGGGAGGTAGGATCCGCTAACAGTAGGTCTGTGGTCGTCTTCCATTTCTATTCGTTGTGGCAAAGGTTGAAGAATTGGTTCACGTCCCTGTAGACGTCGACTTCTTCGAAGTTCCGTCACGCTACCCAGCGTCTCCGCCAAAATATGTCGCGGAGATAAATAAAGCAAGGGCAAGTTTGGGGATAATTAATTTATTATAAGCGATATTTATAGGGAGATGGATAAAGTACAACTTACCCAAGTTGAAGTTAATCCTAATGAGGGACGTCAGCTCCCCCCGCCGGCCAGATTCCCCAGAACCCCTCACACCCGGTGTCCAGCGATGATTGACAGACGTCCCATGGGGCCTCTTGTGATTAGCGCCGCTGAGCTTCTTGACAATATATTTCTAACATGTGCTGTTGCTGTTCATCACCGATGGACAGGCAGATCTTCGATAATGCTTTGTTCTGCCTTGAATTAAATCTTGACCAAGTCACATTATCTGCTTCCTCTGACTTAGTCTCGCCTGGATCTACCGTTGACCACAATCCATCAAAATTAATTTTATTTGGTGAATGACCATGTTGAATAATTGAGGCTATTCAACTTATTGAAGGGGGGGTCGGTGGAAGAATGGTCCAAACCGTTGGTTTTCGACCGCTACGACCCGGGTTCGATTCCCGCATTCGGCAGTTTTATTTCTGATTAGAAAAATAAAATGCTCTAATGGCCCCCGATTCTTGTAAAGGTCTAACCCTACCAGCGAGTGCAAGTAACTATCTGTTAAAAGAAAGGATCCCTGTTCTCTCGACACAGATAATTCATTCAATATCAGTGAACCCTCAACCCCTCATCATGAAATAAAGAACCAGCGCCTGGTACTGGAAGCTTTACAAACTAAAACTGTATTTAACCCATGTGAGGTACCATGAAAAAAAAGGGTTTATAAACGGTGCCAATATGGGGTCAATATAACCCCAGAATATAAAAGGTTTTAAAATATAAAAAACTTAAAAAATTTAAAATATAATTATTTTTATTAAAACTACAATCAACACTAATTTTAATTATAGACTAAAAATATAATTGTACACGCATTTATTACAAATTATTTCTGAATGAATTGGGCATACATGGTTTAGACAAAGTGAAATTTGGGGTTGAAATTTCATCTCACTGATCCTAGGACATTTGAGGCCGCGAAATCTGCCTTGATGATAGAGGAAAAGGTGCCTTTCGTGTCAGACCACAATTGCCTTATTCCTTTCTTTAGTAGTTTGGGGGATCGAAATTCTTGATGCGCCATGTGGCAATGACAAAGCTAGCTCTTTCAAGAATATAGATCGTTTGTTTTTTTCCCTATAACTATTGATCTCTTTTTACATGCATATAATAACCATAGCATTATAGGCTGCTAAATCAGGCATAGAATAAAATATCCGCATAGGCCAACTAGGATATTTTCTGCTTGTTGAATTATTTGGTACAGAGAAAATCATGTGTGTCGACACCACCCTTTGTGGCATTATAAAAATCCACAATTTCTGGCTTTTTGCTCCCTTCATCCGTATAAATTTCATCATGTATTGTAGAAAGAAGTAATTCTATTTTTTAGGGGCTTTGATTAAATGAAATAAGTGTAACATTTTCTTGGTCGAATCCATTGTGGGAATTTCCTTCGTTGGATGGTACTAGAAATGCTTTGATAATAAATGTTTTATTTTTCTTTAGGATCCAAACTAAAGTTATTTGCCGTTTTTCAGGTTATAAAGCAAGTTAATAAAAGGTGTACCAAATATCAGTTTGTATGTTTATATTAATACCAGCTATGTTATCAAAAGATGACTACATTAGTTGAAACAGAAAGTCTTGAATCAGAGTTTGAATTTTACTCATATACATATTTCCTGTTATAAAATATATGTATAACTATCAACTTGAGCAAATACTTTGATGTCATATTTTGCTGGTTTATTTGGCATGTATTGTAAAAAGAGGCGCTCACTTCAGCAAATCTTCATCAATAGTACAGTTGGTATTTGGAATGTATACCTTTGGGAAGTTTTCGTTGAATTTATTCCAGAGTTCTTTTAAGGCAGCCAATTTGTAAAGTATTTTTCTTTCTTCTCTGGTTTCCAAATCACCTTAGCGCAAGTTATAAAGTAAAAAAAAAACGGAACATTCGTTCACTCATGACAGCATTGAATAGCATTCTTCAATATTCTTCATCTAATTGGTTAATGACAGTAATTAAAGTATTTTAGTGCATTTGAATAAAATATTTTTCAAAATGTATTTATATTTATTAATTATTATTAAATTTGTTTAGAATTTTTTATGATATAAATTTTAGAGAGGGGAAGATTTAGCTTTAAGACACGTTTTTATAAATGAAAAATTACAATATATATTTATATATAAGTTCATTCACTTATAAAATGGAAAGAAAGTGAATATATTCAGAAAAATAAATAAAAAGCTCACATTTCATTTGCAACAAATTATGATATTTTAAAAAAATAATTGCCAAAATTCGTAGCAATGAAATTATATTTAAACAAGACAATTGACAACCCAAAATATTGTATCAGCAAAAACAAGTCAATAGTTAAATTGTAAAATAAAAACAAAGATCAGGGAAAATATTTTCACGTCTATCCTTAATGAGGACTCCACCTTGTCCTCCTCCAGACAGAATCTATCCGAACCTCTCTCAGTTCAGCAGTGAAATCTTGGAAAAGTCTTGTAAGTTGTCAGGATAGCGTCTCCATTCAGTATTCGCCCGAAGACCTAGCCCTGCAGGTCAGGGGGCCACCTGATGATGGTGAACGTGGATGATAGGCCTGACGCAGCGGCAGGAACAGTACCGGTGGGCTAGCGTCAGGTCGTTGGACCCACAGGAGGACTGTTAGACCGAGGCCGGGTTGGCTGGAAGGCGGATAGTCTCACTGCGATATCTATGTCAAGGGCGGATAAATTGCAGGGCCTGAGAGACGACTAGCAGATGGTGATGGGGAGATCAAGATGTGTCAACCACCTCCTCACGAGCTGGGTTATGAGCAGAGCACCCAGGCGCGGGCGCTCCAGCTTGCGGCGGGCAGTTGGAGTGGCGACACACGAGGAGCACTACAGCCTCCAAGATAGTGCCAACGCGGAAGGTCCGCTCAAGTTCTCGTCCGCAAAACGCCGGCAGAAGCTAGACAAGAAGGCTGCGTCCGCCAGGGTACACTGCGTTGGGAAAGTGAGAGGAACGGCTGAGCCCACAAATCTCCAACGCAAGCGCTAACCCATCGCGCAGGAGCCAGAAGGTCGGTTGGACGTAGGCGGCAGCAACTTCCCGATAATAGGAAGGTCAGGAGCTGGGGCGGAGTCCGTGCGCGGTGGTCGAGGTGCGCGAGGGGTAGAGCCACACACCGCTCTCTACCAGCCAGGAGTAGGCGCTGCAGCCGCCACTCAACGCAGCCTACACAGTCTTCAGACCACAATCTGAGCTGATTTGCGATATCTATTAGTCCGAATCCTCCTAGAGGAACAGGCCTCACCAAAACATCTCCAGACAACCAGACCAGTCGCAAGTGAACCGCGCTGAACCTTCCTGGATCTTGCTGATTGAGAAGTCGATGGGAAAATAACCGTGGAGGTGGTATACTACCCAGGAGAGATGGTGTCAGGAAGGGGCGCTAAGTGAGGGGCTCCACCTCGATATAGCAGCCTCGAGCAGTGCAATAAGATGGTGACCCTGGGCGTAGGAAGACCTCCACGGCATTATTATACAACCCAGCACTACCAACTACGCTGATGACCAAAAGATGCTAAGCTGCACATCAGTTTGAACCTGCCAGGCGCCGCATCATAAGCCCTTGCTCTTAATTTCCACATTGAGGTTTTCTTTCTGGAAAAAAAAGCTGAATCAAAAGACTCGATTCTTGCAGAAGTCCATTCGCACCATTGAATGCAAATGCTCAAACGGGTCTTTAGTACATTTTTAAGTATAAAGGTCAGACTGCTTTCAACATGTGTTGACATGTGGTACACTTACATTTAAAGCTCGTTCTAACTACTCTCCATGATTATCATGACCTGCACCACGTGTACGTGGTATAACGCCACCACAACTTTATGAATTGAACCAAAATTACATCAAACTCCTCAGCATAACTTACTGTCGTCTTTAAAAAAGTAAATAAGAGAATATGTAATCTTTATTACAGTTGTACATGGGAGGGATATTCCAGGGAAGTGTTGACTGGATTAAGAGCCAGTGATAGTTGTATATTTGACATATAAATAAACAATAGCCACGTGAAGGCACATATTAAAGGCCTGAAGACAATTAGTTACCCAAGGTATTGTAACGTTGCTGGACAAATTGTTTGAAGCTGGTCGTTCTATTATACTTCTTCTGTCGAGAGAACCTGGGGTTGATGGAGGAAATAATGAAATGAGAACATCTCCTTTTGGAAGCATTTCTGGTTTGAAAATAAAATGTACGCAAACATGAAAATTTACCAACGAAACATGTATAGCTTTGTATTAGAATCTCAGTAAAATAATATTCACATGTGTTCGAATATTCTGGCATGTAAGGGATTGTCGATCAAACAAGAAAGATTTCATTTATTCCCCTTCACCCAATTTTCTCTAATAAAAAATGGAGAAAGAATGAACTGATTGAAAAAATTAATCTCCAAGAAAATAGCGTTTCACGGGTTACTGCTGATTCCTCAACTCTCCCTGGAACTACACAGGTAGGTGTGACAATCTCTGTGTGACATCTCGGGGACAACTGTCGTTTTGATGTCCAGCCTTCTACATGGCGACATCCTACCTTCTGGTGATGTGATCCGAGATGTTCTTGATTAGTCGCGGCAAGTGATACTTCTTACTTTTTGAAATATTAATAAGAAAATTGTTCAAATTCTTTATACCCTTTATGATGACTATACAAATGATCAAACAAGATTTTACGCCAGCAGATAATATATTAATATTTTAAAAAATAATTTCCAACCGAATTATTTTTCGATAAACAAAAATTATTGAAATAAAATATTTGCTTGATAAAGGAAATATGAAACTTCGTTAAAAATGAGTTCCAATGATGAACAAACGATAGAAGTTCGAACTTTTCAATAGATATTAAAAATATTATCATTTTGTATGTATATTGACAAAATTTCAAATCGAATATTTTTGAAAATCAATTATTTGACTTTAAAAGGAAATATCGAACTCCAAATTATAAAAGGATATAACAATTCTTATCTCTAAATTATTCAAAATGAATATAAATATCTCCAGACTATAATCTTAAAAATGTATTTTACAAATTATTTTTGTTGACTTTGAACTCTTATATTATTTGTAATTAGAGTGTGTATTATTTTATTGATATGTGTATAACAGACTCTTTGATAGTATAAATATATATATATATATAAATGAATGTTTGTATGTTTGTCTGTTTGTTGGCTTGTATGACCTGTATACAAATTCGCAGTAGTTCACTAATTCAAACCAAAATTACCATACATAGGTAAAAAATAACGGGGATGACGATAGGCTATTTTTAAAAATATATAAATCAATTATTTAAACTATATTTTCAAATTATTCTACTTAGCTCACAAACAGCGCCCTCTAGGACGCGGGCGATCAGCCGGCGGGCGCGCGCCCGTTGGCTGCCGACGAGCACGTGACTTCCCTGTCGCCGCCGGCGAGCACGTGACTTCCCTGTGCGCGCGCATGGCTGTCGGCGACCGCCCGCCAGCGAGAGAAGCTTTTTCTTAATTACAATGCAAGTCCTTAACTATATTTACAGGTTTTCTAATTTATAACTATTTCACATATTTACATATATGTTTTCATTTTTTGCTATAACTGATCTAATTCGCCGTTTAAAATAACTGCTCTTGCAATATTTTCTATGTTTTATGTGTTTGAATAAAATATTTGATCGTGTAAACCCGGGCGTTGCCCGGATCATTCGTCTAGTATATTATATATGAATATATGAAAATTATTAAAGTCATTTTTAATTTTATATGGTTCTATTGAAAATATAAATATATTTCGTACATCTTAAAAAAATTGCTGCAAATATAATGCTGCACAGATGTTTAACTAATAAAAATAATTCATCTTTTACATAAATATTTGAAGAAACAATTAGAAATTAAAATTCAAACTATTATAGACGCGTACGATTCTTTTTAAAAATAAACAATTTCTATTTTCATCTCCATTGCAATAAGGGCAGTAGAAAATGTTTATTTAAAAAAAAGAATCATACACTTCTATCTTAGTTCCGAATTTTAATAACAGATGGCGCGCTAATGCATCATAATTCGAAATTATTACAAATAAAATATCGGATTAATTTAAATTATATTTTTTAGAAATGTAAATGCGCGGGCGCCCAATTTAAATTTAATTGTACAATTAAAGCAAAAATTAAAAATTACACCATTTTTCTGAGATATGTTCAAAATACTAAATATATGACTCTCTTCAAATATCTCAGGGCAGCTGGCGTTTCTAGCGCTCCAGGGGTCTGGGTTTTCCTTATTTCTCTCTCAAATATCTCTTAATGTAAGATTGTAGGTAGCTCTGTCTCTATAATATCACATTTAAACAGAATTTTTCTGATCGCAAATATTTTTGTCAAACTTGAAACTTTTAATACGATTTTTCTGCCAAACCTACATTTCAAAAGAGGTTGCTATGTGTGATTTTACTGTGAATAAATGTAAAAAGAAAAGAACTTGAATTAATAGCAAGGGATAATTTTTGTCTCAAATAGATTAAATTAGAGCAAAATGAAATCTATGGAATCAGGTTTTGGACGGGAATAATTTTGAAATATTAATGTAGAATTTGTTGGTTGAATTGGGATAGTTGAACTTATATAGATAAAAATAGTATTTGTAAAATTATATATTTGTTAAATACCAAAATAGTACTCTTTGGAGGCTTTATCGAGTGGGATTCTCGAAAAAATTGTAAAAATTGAAATCAGTGTGCATTACAAATATTACACAAGTATTCATTAATTTCCCAAAGTTTCGACTTTGTGGTATATATTTGTTGAATTTATTAATAGGTACGATTTACAAAGCAATTTTGAGGTAAAAACTTGCTGTGTGCTAGGTCGGAATGGCGAGTTGATCAAATATCAGTCATAAATATCATGTCTATCTCCTAACAGTCGGGGCCTAGCCTGCTGTTCACGACGGGATGAAGATATTTAGATTTTTATCACCAGATATAGGCGTTATTTAAGTTCAGTGGGCTAGGTTGGAATGGGAAGAGGGGTTAGTGATGATAATAATAGGCCATAATTATCATGGCTACCTCCTAGCTGACGTGGCCTAGCCTTTGTGAGTTCTACAATTCCATTTTATTGCAGCCTGGCTGTTACCCTCAATATAATTAGGAAAGTTATATTTTCGAAAAGTTATTCTAGTATTACTTTTTGTATTACTCCATATATTGGTATAAGTTCTGCTTCACATGTAGACAAGGCTACTAAAATTTGCTTCCTATTTCTCCAGTTTATTAAGTTGTCGCCAAGTTTGACTGCATAGTCTGAGTATGATTTTGCGTCTCGGGTTGTGCACCAGCTTGCATCAGTACTTATTGTGATGTTGTTGTTTTTTAACTTATATGGCAATAATTGTTTCCTTCAGATATCTATAGATCCCTTTAACTCCAGTTAAGTGTATTTCCTTTGGATCATTGCTATACTGAGATAAATTGCTGATGTTGAAGGATATGTCCAGCCGAGTACCCGTAGAAAGAAACATAAGTGAATCAATCATTTCCTGGCTGGCAATACTGAAACAATTTTGATTTTGATCTCCAGGTGTCTGAACAATGTTGCATACTTCTAGTCCAAATCTGTGAAGAATTGCATTAATATAATTATTTTGAGATATATAAAATTAATCATCTGCCCTTTTATTTTAATATATTCCAATAAAAAATTCATTATCTTTCTTTTACGTTAGAATAACATATTTCTGAAGCTAGGTTATCATTAATTTCCTAACTGGTTCCAGCAATGATGATATCATCTACATTTAGTAGTTAAAAATCGTTAATTAGGCCATTTCGCGAAGCGAATTAATTATCATCTACATATAGTCCTAGTATTGCATATTCCTCCCATGTCTGGAGTTTATAGATACATGGATCACATTTGATCCTATCATTATCAACTGTTATACAATTTTGTAGATATATTTGTTTTCAAATTTTTCCTGATTGTGGAAGACCATACAGGCTTCTTTAAATTTGCACACTTTGTTTTCTTCAGCTTTCTACATAAAACCATCTAGTTGTCTCATGTATACTGTCTCTTCTAACTCACCATAGAGATTTAAAAAAAAATCTTCACATCATAAATCTTATGAGTATATTCTGTTTCGATGCAAGACTCACTATTGTTCGCATTTATTCCCTTTTGTATTCCGGTGGAAAATATTTCTTCTAGTCGATACCGTATCTTTGATTTACATCCTACAGCAACCTGTCTGATATGTCTTTTATATATATGCTATCATTTGATGTTTTCATCATACTGTGAACCAATTTACCGTTGATAATTTTTATAATAATTTCCCATGGTACCTGCGTCCATAATTTATGTATCTCTATCTCAACGAGCTTATCTTCCATTGCTTTAAACCATTAGTTTCTTTCTCCACTATCTATCACTTCGTTAAAACTTTCCGGAATTAAATGATCTATTTCCATAATTAAATTCTCCACATTCCTATCCTTCATTCTTTGTGGAGGTCGAGCTCCTTCCTCTATCAATTTCCTTTCTTGTTCTTCAAGTCTTGCTTTAGCCGTTCATCTATGACGCTCTTTGTATATCCTTTCTTTATATCTTTCTTTCTCTATTTACGCATCTTTCCTCTAGCGGTTCAGTTTGTGTTGTGTCATTTTCGCGGTCAAAATCTAATTTTACTGAAGTATCCTCCTGAGGCTTCATTTTACTCTCTGTGACAGGATTGTCTTCTTTCAATATCAAAAAAAGAAAAAATCTTCAGCAAAAGTTTCTTCACAATTTTCTTCAGATATTAAAAATTATCACAGTTAACATTTTCCTGAAGATAATATTCATGATCGATTCCATTCTAAATTTCATCAACTTGACTTCATGAAATCTCTTTGTCATTATATAATATATTCTGTAGACTTTCTTTTTCGAATAACCGATAAATTTTCCCTTACTACCTTTGGCTGAAAACTTTTTCTTTAAATCAATGTGTCAGACATCCAAATATTCGAATGTGTTTGACCAATGGTTTCCTTCCATTTTATCTCTGCATAAGCGCATGGTGCTTAATTAATCTGTGAGGAGTGCTATTTTCATTATTTACAGCTGTAGCAATTGCCTCTGCCCGAAATATCATGGGTAATTTTGAATCAATTAGTAAGGTTCTCGCTGTATCTATAAAAGTCCTATTCACTCTCTCTGAGACTCCATTACTTTGCCGTGATTATGTGGTGATAAGTTGGTAATGGATCCCAATCCTCTTTAAAAATCATTTGAATCTAGAGTAAGAAAATTCAATTACATTGTCGGTTTATACATCTTCAATTCTGAGATTTAATTAGTTTTGGGCTCTAGCTTTAAATTCCTCGAATCTTTCAAAGGTCTCATATTTTTATCTCAGGAAATATACAAAGGTTCTTCTACTGTAATCTTCTACTATAACAAGAAAATACATATATTCTTTCAAAGATTGATATAGCATCAAGCCGCATAAATCCATATGAACCAATCTCTGAGCTTATTGTATAATATTCTGTATTATTATATCGTTTCTAAACCTGACTTTCCATTATTCAAGCTTCACACTCTGGTAACCTTTCGTAATTTATATCTAATCATCTTACAATATGTCCTTGAATCATTTTTCACGTATTCTTCGTTTAAATGGTTCAATATTTTATGACATAAATTCATATTGCTATTTTTATTTTGAAAATGTGTATTTATAACATGACATTTTTGCCATTGGTACCTATTTGATTTTGTTTCCTTCATGAACATTCTATCTTTAATATATGATCCAGCAAATAAATCTTCCTTATTGAATATAACTGAATTTCCCTTGTTGATTAATTCGTTTATTGACAAGAAATGATTCCTTAAATTTGGTACATGTGTGAGATATTTTTGATGCGAACTTTTCTTGACCATCTCATGTGCTTTTAGTAAATCTCATATCTCCTTTTGGCTTGAGTAGTTTTACCTTTCTCAGCTAGTTTGATTTCACTTTCGTAATCTGTCGAATTTTTCATCCGAGTTAGGTTTGGCGTTAAATGTGAGGCGCATCCTGAATCTATACACCATATTTGCCTATTATTTCTCTCACCTGGTGAATCTTCAAATTATTTTACATATGTTTCAAAAGCTTGCTCATCAATTCCACTTTTCATAGTATCCGCTAGTTTATTTGAATGTTCTCTACTATATTTGTGATATTTCTATAATCAGGAGTCCATTTCTTTTGATATCCTTGTTTCTGTTTATCTCGAAACCAGCAATGATTAGCTAGATGCCCTTTTATTTATAACAATCAAAACATATTTTTGGCTGAAATTATTTAACTTTTCTATCTTTAAATCTGTATGCTTGTTTATGCCCATTTTCAACTGATTGATTTAATCTCATATTTCTTTTCGACTCCTCTTCTCTTAGAGTTTGTTGAATCTCTTCAATTGTTTCCTCTCTCTCATATTGTAAGACAATAGCAATATTTGTATACTTTGGATGTATGCTTCTGATAGTATGAAATAGAAGTTATCTTGAATGAAATTGATATCTAAATGATGAACTTATCGCGCAGCAAATTTTTTGCCCTCATTATATTCGTCTTTAGTTTCCTTATCTTTCATTCTAAAGTTTTTAATTCTAAGCATATATCAGTGGATTTATCTTACAAATTGTCTGTCTAAGTTTCTTTAAGTGAGGCTCAGACTTTCTTCGCATTTGTTTCTGCGACTCATTGAGAAAAAAATGTACACAGGCAATTTGAAAAATAAAATTATCGATATAAGGTTAGAATTAAAGAGAATTAGAATGAAAGATAATGAACCTGTAGATGAATATATAACGTGGGCAATAAATATTACTGCGAGAAGTTCATTATTAGGGCATCAATTCTCCTCAATATAACTTTAGTTTAATATTGTCAGAGACATACATTCAAAGTATGAAAATATTGCTATTGTCTTACGATCTAATAGAGAGGTAAAAATATGAAAAGATTCACCAAACATTAAGAGAAGAGGACACAAGATGAAATATGAGATTAAATAAATGGGGTGAGAATGGGCATGAACAAAAATATAAAATTAAAGATGATAAAATTTAATATTTTCAGGCAAAAAGATGTTTTATTTGCAAAAAAAAAGGACATCTAGCTAAGGAATGCTGGTTTCGAGATAAGCAGAAACAAGGATATCAGAAGAAATGGAATCCTGATTTTAGAAATCACATATACAATAGAGAACATTCTAATAACCTAGTAGATAGTGTGGAAAGTGGAATCAATGAGAAAGCATTTGAATCATATGTAATAGAATAGGAACATTCACCAGATGGGAGAAATGATAGGCAAATTTAGTGTAAAGATTCAGGATGCGCCGCACATTAAACGCCAAACTTAACTCATATAGAAAATTTGACAGGTTACGAAAGTGATATCAATCTAGCTGAGAAGGGCAACACTACTCAAGCCATAGCCAAATAGATATGAGATTTACTACATGCACAAGTGAAGTCAAGGAAATATTCACATCGAAGATATCTTACATGTACCAATTTTAAGAAATAATTTCTTGTCAGTATATGAATCAGTCAACAAGGGAAATTTCATTATTTTCAATAAGGATATAATTCATGAAGTGAAATTTGTAAAATTAAGCGACGTTAATAGAAGTAAATGAACTTCAGAAAGATATCAATTGTGATAATTTTTAACCAATGAAGAATATTTTGAAGAAATTTTGTTGTTGCAGACTTCCTTATCTTTAAAGAAGACAATCCTGTCACAGAGAGTAAAATGAAGCCTCAAGAGAATATTTCAATAAAACTAGATGGTGACAGCAAAAAAGGACTCAACACAAACTGAGGAAAGATGCGTTAATAGAGGAAGAAAGAAAGAAGATACAAAGAGCGTCTAAGAAGAACGACACAAACCAAAACTTGAAGAACAAGAAAGGAAATTGATCGAAGAAGGAGCTCGACGTTCACAAAGTATAAGGCATAGGAATGAGGAGAATTTAATTATGGAAATAGATAATTATATTATGGGGAATTTTGATGAAGCGATGGATAGGTGAGAAATAAACTAATGGGTCAAAGAAAGGGAAGAAAAGCTCGTTGGGATAGAGAATCTCAAAGTAGGGAAGCTAGTAGGAAGGGAAAATAGTATGAAAATATTCAACTATAAATGAGTCTGCAGTACATAGAAAACATAATATGATGGCATATATAGAAGAAAAAGGTCAGACTGGTCGCTTTTGGATGCAATCAAAGATATGGTGTGTAATATGATAATTATCTTTCACCAGTTCTCAAATTAGATCGCTTGCGAACAATAGCAGCACTTGCAATGCAACATCATTTCATCATAAAGACTTATGATGAGAAGACGGGGCTTATCTTTATGCTAAGTTAGAATAAACAGTATACATGAGACAACCAGATGGTTTTATGCCAAAGGTGAGGCAAACAAAGTGTTCAAATTGGAAAAAAAAAGCCTCTAGGGTCTACCACAATCAGGAAAATGTTGGAACAAATGGATAAAAGTAATTGAATAGCTGTTAGGAATGTTCAAAACCAAATGTGATCCATGTATCTATAAACTCCAGAGAGGAGAAGAGTAGGTAATAATGGGACTATATGTAGATGGTCTCATCATCGCTGGAACCAGTAATAAAATCAATGAAATATATAACATAGCTACAAATATAAAAAAAATAATTATTGAAAAATGTGAAAAGGGAAGTAGATTTTTTTTTTTTTCAAATTCATTATATTAATGCAATTATTCACAGTTTTGGACTAGAAGAATGCAACAGTGTGCAGACACCTGGAGTTAAAATCAAAATTTGGATAAGTATTTGGGCTCTAAGCCAGTAGATACAAATGTATACGAGGAAATGATTGGATCACTTATGTACCTTTCTACGGGTGCTAGACCAGACCTATCCTTCAACGTCATCAATTTATCTAAGTGTAGTAATGATCCGAGAGAAATACACTTTACTGGAGTTAAAATGATATATAGATATATTAAGGAAACGAGAAATAAAAATGTTGTCATATAACCCAACTGAAAACTATATCACAATAGAACTGATGCAAGCTGTTGCACAACCTGAGACCTAAAATCCTCCTCGGAATAAAAAGCCAAACTTGGAGACAACTTAATAAACTGGAGAAGTAGGAAGCAAAATTTAGTAACCATGTCTACATGTGTGATGAACTTATTTCAATATGTGAAATAAATTATAAAGTTTTATGGTTAAATGGATTTTTTTTTACTAGTACTTTGCGGAAATATAACTTTCTCCAATTACCTTGATAAATGACAGACAGGCTACAATCAACTGGATACAATCTGACAAAATTTCTTCACAGACAGAGCACATAACCCGAAAGTATTATTTTACAAAAGAGGAAATAAAAAATGGAATCAAACTGGAATACACTAAAAATGAAGACATGGAGGCGGATATACTAACGAAGAGTCTCCCAAAGGACAAAATACGAAATTTTTAGATAACCTTGGACTTGCTTATTAGGGCTTACACACAGAGGAGCGTTTGTTGTATATATATGTTAAGTTTGATTAATTAATTGTTCTCACAGAGTATGTGCGTTAGAATAGGCCCCAAATATAAGAAGAAACGTTTCTCTTTGTTTACTATGTTAGAAGTTTCTCTTTTATTTTCTTCTCTCTCTTGTAAATCACTAAAGATAATGTTTAATTAATATTCTTTTGGAATCAGTTTTTAAAAAGTCTGAGCAAAGTCAACAATTTTTAAATTAAAATTACTTACAATTTTGTGGCAATATTAATTTATATTTCATACAATATTTCTCTAAATTATGCAGTATTTTATATTCTGTGGCTGATGATCATTTAGATTTTAAATTCAAAGAGTAATTTGAAATTGTGGCTCTTGGTTTTATATTTCATGCAACATATATAAGATTCAGACAGTATTTTGAAATATATGGCAATTATTCAAATATTTATCATTTAGTATAACTCAAAATTAGACAGTATTTCGAAAAGTGTGGCTCTTGTTCTTTTATATATCAAGCAATATTTCTCAATATTAGACAGTAATTTGAATTTTAACGTCGTTCTGAACACACATAAATATTGTTGATCTAATTAGTTAATAAATATTTCTCGTCCCTATAATATGTATCATTCACATGTTAGAGTGTTAGGTGAGGTTGAAAAGAGATATTATTGCATAGGACATTGTCCTGCCCGGAGTGATGTGTTCAGGTCGTGAGGCTGTTCAAGATGTGCCGGGAAATCTCCTCGAGGCCGGAATTAATGGCGTTCTTCCACGTCCTGATCGGAGCACAGCAGCCAGGAACCTGTGGAGTCTACTAGAGCGAGATTCTGACACTAACAATATGCTGGGAACAAGGAAAGCAGCAAATAGACTGATTCTTAGGAAGAAGATCGTGAAGTAATTCACTGCCTTTTACCCCATCAACCCACTAAGACCATAAGTATCCCAGAAATATAAAGAATACACCAAACTGAATCTACAACTGTGTGATGTCATCTACTGCCAGAAATAAGAAGAAATAAATAGTCAGCTGGATCTATAACTGTAGTCCTGAGTCGCAGCCTCAGTCCAAGGAAACAACTAATAACCAGCTACAACTCTAACTTCCCGTAATTTCTGAGATGGCCGCCGCTGTCCAGAGAAACAAAAACAACAACGAGCTTCTCTATTTACCTGTCCTCGTAAATCTGTAGGTCAACGAATACCAAGAAGGCACCAGTTCTACATCCAAGCTTCCAATCAACGATAACTAACTCTTTCAACGTCTATCTGGGAACCTACAGTGCCGTGCTTGAGCTGTCCTAACTTTCTGAACCGATGTTCAATGATTAAGAAAACCGCCGATTCGTTGTTTATCTCATCTCTTATAACATCTCTGACATAATAAATATAACATTTTATTTTGTAATAATTGTCTGTGAAGTTTGGGACCCTTCAAACAAATAAATATATTACGTTTATAAATTAATTGCCATCAATCGATACAATATGTAACAATTAAATTTCCTGGTAATGTGTTCCTTTCTGGACTGAGAGGCTTCACCACTGATGCTCCCTCATTCAATAACTTTTATCATTGTAGTAGGTCTGTAGAGATTATATTTGATGATATTGGTAAAATTTAACACAATGCCATTGATGTAAATGGACTTAGAGTTACGCAGACGTATAAAAATAATAAATTGTGTATATATTTATTTTATTGGGTTTTGACCAGGTCTAGAGAAAACAATTTCGGTCGAGAGATATGTAAATTTTGATTGTTTAATTTTTGGATTAAATTTGTTTTGTTAAATTGCTTTTATGTAAATATTTTTAAAAAGGTAAATAAACTTCTTTTATTTTATAAGTTCTGATATTTTTTATTTTGTTTAAAATAAATGTGTTTATACTATTTCTAATAAATTATTTAATAAACAAAATTACAATGGCGACGAGGATTTCGTTCGAACCATATATAATGAAAGAAGAACCTTAAATCCATTTATCGAAGATGTTAAATATCCGATACCGAACATCGAAAGTGTTTCACATTCTTTTTTTGGTGAAAGTATATTTAGTGAAATTGATCTTTCAAGCGCATGCCATCAGATACTTCTAGACGAGGAATATCAAAAATTGACAGTTATTTCTACCCATAAAGGCCTTTTTAAATATAAAAGGCTGCCCTTCGGTATCAAGTCCGGAGCGACTATTTTCCAAAGAACTATGGACAATATTTTTTCCGGTCTTAAAAATGTAATAAAATATTTAGACGATATTCTTATAGCATCGTCTGATGTAAATGAGCATAATTCGGATATTGAGACAGTCATGAATGAATTATCTAATTTTAATTTTTCAATTAATAAAAAAAAATCTCTGTTTTTTTTTGTTGATGAAATCAATTATTTGGGACATAAAATAAATAAAAATAGAATCTATCCCCTTAAGGATAAATTGGACAGTATAAAAATGTCCTAAACCGAGTACCATTTCAGAATTGAAATATTTCTTGGGCATTTTGTCATTTTACAGTAAATTCGTTAAAAATGTATCCATACATGCAAATCATTTATTCTCTTTATTGAAAAGAAGTTATAATTGGAATTAGAAAAAAGAACATGATCAGGCTTTCGAAAAATGTAAAAATTTGATTAATACAAAAACTTGTTTGACGCATTATACGCAAGATTTACCTCTTTATGTTACTTGTGATGCATCAAACTATGGTATAGGAGGATATATTTTCCCTATTGTAAACGGCATTGAGAAACTAATTACTTTTGTTTCCAGAACACTAAATGACACAGAAAAGAAATATTCCCAGATAGAAAAAGAAGGTTTATCAATATTCTTTACCTTAAACAGTCTAAAACAATTTCTTTACGGAAGAAAATTTACTATTAATACAGATCACAAACCATTACTAGCCATTTTTAGCGATAAAAATAATTTACCAGCCTTAGTGGCAAATAGATTACATAGATGGTCACTCTCAATATCAAATTTTGATTTTGTAATTAAATATACTAAGGGAACTGAAAAACCTCTTGCAGAATTTCTTTCAAGATTTCCAAATCCTGAAAAAGGGGAGAAGGAAGAGGAGATGGGAGAAATATTATTAATAGAAAATTCCATATTAGATTACGTCTTGGTATCGGATAAACCCAAGAAGATCCAACTCTCAGAAAACTATTTAAATTAATCAAGTATGATAAGTATGATATTGACTCAGATGTAGATATAAAACCTTATCTTAGAATTAAAAACGAGATAACAATAGTAAGAAATTGCCTATTTTCGGAAATAGAATGATAATCCCCGATTCCTTAAGAGAATATGTTTTAAATATCATTCATGAAAATCATATTGGAATAAATAAAATGAAGACTCTGGCCAGAGGTTCTGTCTATTGGCCAGGAATGGATGAACAAATTGAAAAATTGTCTAAAAGCTGTAGCATTTGTATGGAAAACACATCAAAGCTGCCAAACCAGGAATTTACTGAGTGGACTCCACCAAACAAAATTTGGAAGAGGATTCATCTTGACTATTTCTATTTTGCGGGAAAAACCTTTTTGATATTAGTGGATGCGCATTCTAATTGGATAGAATGCCAAATGGTTCCAAATACATCGGCAGGATTCTGCATAGACTTTTTGAGAGAATGTTTAGCGAGATATGGTATCCGGGAGGTGGCGGTAATGGATAATGGGCCCCCGTTTAGAAGTTATGAAATGAAGACATTTTTTCGAAAGAAACGGTATACATGCGATGTTTAGCCCCGCCTACCATCCAGAGAGCAACGGACTAGAGGAAGTGTCTGTAAGAGAGATAAAAAAAAGCTATGAGAAGAATTATTTCGGAGGAAAGAGAATTACCCCTTGAGTTTGCTTTGATAAAGGCATTATATGCATATAGATTGAGTCCTTTGATTAGAACGGAAAAATCCCCTGCTGGAATATTTTTAAATCGCGAGATTAGAACGAAGATTTCCATGTTGAGTAAGAAATCAGTAAGAGTAGGGAGATTGAAAAATAAAAAACAGAGCAAAAGCTACGAAATAAATGATAGAGTAAGATACAGATGGATGGAAAGAGGAAAGCCGAAATGGATGTTTGGGATTGTAAAGAGAATAGTAGGAAGCAACAGCTGTATGATAGAAACTGATAAAATTGAAAAGAAAGTACACACTAACTATATGAGGAGAAGTATGGAGAAAAAGGATGTTTCGTCATCAGAAGAAGGAATAAGCTACCCAAGGCCTCAGACGTCAAGTCCCCTGACTCCTGCTACAATAGTAGCAGAATCTACACCTGGACCACCGGCTGAAACTACACCTTCCCGGAGATATCCACTACGAGAGAGGAGACCATCGGATAGATATGTACCTTAATAAGTGTTGCTATCTTAAAAAAGGAGGAATTGATGTAAATGGACCTAGAGTTACGCAGATGTATAAAAATAATTAAATTGTGTATATATTTATTTTTTGGGTTTTGACCAGGTCTAGAGAAAACACCTTCGGTCGAGAGATATGTAAATTTTGATTGTTTAGTTCTTGATTAAATTTGTTTTGTTAAATTGCTTTTATGTAAATATTTTTAAAGAAGGTAAATAAACTTCTTTTATTTTATAAGTTCTGATATTTTTTATTTTGTTTAAAATAAATGTGTTTATACTATTTTTTTATAATAAATTATTTAATAAACAAAATAACAGCCAGTAAATTAAATTGTTACAAATTTTATAAATTAATATAAGAAATATCTAATAAAACATTTATAATTCTTCAATATATTTTAATAAATAACTCTGGGTTTTTCTTATAACTCCGTGGCATCACACAATGATGATATCACTGCTAAAGATTTATTCGTCTGTCTTCACTGAACATGCTTTTCCTCAAAAAGTGGGTTATTTAATTTACTTCCAAGTTTATAGAAACCAAATAAAAATGCCTATGGTGGTGATAAAAAAATTGACCAAAAGACCATTTTCGGAAAACTAAGAAAACATCTAAATTGTAAAAGATGGTGTCGGGCTGTCTCTCACCAGTACAGTGGCGGCATCATAACATCCGACGATAAAATATATAAATCTGCCGAACAAGCAAAATGTGTTTATATATAAACTGGTGAGGTGGCGGGGTGGAATATTCTACCCAGAACACATCATGTTGTTGATGGAAACGTCCTTGTACTGATGAGAGCCAGAGCCCGAAATCATGACATACATTGGACGTTTTGTGTTAATTTGTTGAATATAGTGTTTGGTTCATTTTATATCCCTCTACCATAACGCTAGGGACTGTGTTGGTCAATATATTTATAAAGCTTAAAAGAGAGAGGTTCCCCCTTCAGTAAATAGAGAGATTAAATTTCTATATTATTAATATTATAAAATAATTTTAAAAAAGAAAAGTCTGCACCACGCTGACGAGGGTCAACAGCCCGAAACGCGAACATGGTTGGCTTTTCTGGATTTATCAAGAATTTGGGATAACCAAAGTCATGGAACAAGTTAAACAAACGTTTAAATTTTGTTTGTTCCTCTAAATGGCGCTGTGCCATCTAGAAATGTACATTTGAGCGCGGTTAGAATATGTATTTTTTAAAATAATAATTTTATATGAAATTTGTAAATTTAATCTATCTAATTTATTTATCTGGACAAATTCAAGGGAGAATTCAAGACACTGAGGCCCTCTTTTTCAGAGGTTGTGAAAACTCAAACAACGAGAAATACAATAAATAAAAAACAAATAATTTTAAAAATAATTTGTAATTATAGCGCAGCCTTTTAATGAGGGAAATAATCAAGATGTACACCACGCTATTGTTAATAAGATCAGAGTGTTAGGAGAGGAAAATAAGAAAGTTTGAGTCAATAAAATTATAAACACTAAAATATCTATTATTATAAAAATGTCGGACGAGCGCGAATCTAATTTTCTAAAAGAGGAAATATGCAAATCAACTCAGCTAACAAATATATGCAAAACATTTATTCCGACCAAAAGAGATCCGACGACAATGGTTAAAAATGTTAATAAAATCACCGAGGTAAATTCCTTCGAAGAAACAATCTGTCAGATGAACGACGAACTAAGGGATATGAAAAGTGAAATTAAGGTATTATTCAGCACTAAATCTAACACCCCTACTCACAATATAGTTTTACGGGTTTCTCCTAGGGTTTATCAAACTATTAGGAAATTAAATAATAAAATCTACACTGATTGTGAACGCTGCGTTGTTGTAGATAAGATTTTTGTGAAACAATGCCAGAAATGTCTTAAATTTAATCCCTCTCACAAAATGGCAGAATGCACTAACACCCCAATGTGCCGAATATGTGGAGTTCAGGGAGTTCATGATTGCTCAGGAATTCCCAAGTGTTTTAATTGCTCTCAACATCTTAAGTATAGAAACAAGCCCTTATCACACAGAGCAAATTCGGAGGAATGCCCTATGTATAAGGCACAAATAGACAGAATAATCGAAAGAACAAGTTATTTCCCAACTGAACAATCAGGCAACTAACTCATACGAGTCAGGAAAGGATAAAATGCAAGCTCAATTAATTAAGTGTGTGCAACAAAATTTAAGAAAAAGCATAAACGCAACAAATGAGCTCCTGGCTCAGATAGCTAACGACCCACCAGACATATTATTCATTCAGGAGCCCAACACAGTGAACAATGTTGTTATTTTTGGCGGAGACGAGCATTCAGTTTTAACAGCTAAAGGAAACAAGATAAACTCGGCAACAATAATTTTAAATAAAGGATTAAAATACAATAAGATAGATCAATTCACCAACTCATTTTGTACTACTAGCTCAATACCTTTATCAAAGTCAAATATTATTACAGCGATTTTTTACATTCTCCCCAATTCCTTTTCAGAAACCCATCAAAAGTTTATTGAGGAAATTTTGGAAACTTTCAAAATTCAACCGATTCTGCTTTGTGGGGATTTTAACTCTAGGCATCCCGTCTGGTATGATCGAAAGACAAATTCAAATGTTCACAAACTTCATTCAATAGTGAACCAACACAATCTCTTCGTCCATAATATTAAAAATACAACGTGTCGTAATTCTAGCGTGATCGACCTCACTATCTCCAACAGAAATTCAATCAGTCTATTAAAAAACTGGAATACATCCATAATGACGGACACCTCCGATCACGTGACAATAACCTACGAGATCGTTAGTAAAGACAACAGTCATATAGACGGTTATAAATCAACGTGGAAATTCAGCGAAACTGACGCAAACTGGAATGAATTTTATGAAATATTTTCCTCCCCCGAATTGCTAAGCCTCGTGGATGAAACAAACCAAATAAAAAAATCCTAAAGTGTAGATAGAGCTGTTTTAAAACCCACAGATATTATCAGTGAAGCAGCTTACGCATCCCTCAAGTTAAAATCAACCATAAACAAAAACAAAGTCAAATTCAAGTGGGGGACGAATAAACTTGAAAAAAATGAAAAATGATTTTAATTATATAAGAAATTTATTCTATCGCGCGCGCGCGAGGCAAAATAATTAATGAAAAATTATTTAAAGCTGATCGTAACAAATATAATAAAGCTATTAACAAGGCAAAATTTAAAAGCTGGAGATTCTTTCTCGAAGAAAACGAATCAACTAATCCTTTTGGGAACACTTATAAAACTTTCAAAACCTTAAAAACATCTTTTAACACAACAGGGATTCCATTGATAGACGACGCACCGGATTTTGCTAGGATTTCAAAAATGGAAAGTTTACTAAACGATCTTTTCCCGGACGATGATTAATAGATATTACTCGCCAATTTACAATAATAGAAACAAAGTGATCATAAGCCTAAAAGATATTGAATCAATTATTGTATTATTGAAAAATAAGAAAGCACCTGGATCAGATAATATTAGCAATAATATGATAAAATACGCCTACCCTAGGATTTCCATAATCCTCCATCAAATATTTGAAAAATGTATAAGTGTGGGATATTTCCCAGATTATTGGAAAAACTCTTTTGTGAAAATCATTCCTAAAGTAGATAAAACTAGTTATGATGTTAGTAAAAGCTACAGACCAATTTCCTTGTTATCAAACATTTCAAAAATTATCGAAAATGTAATTAAAAATAAACTTACTACCTTTTATGACGAAAACAATTTGATGAGTCATAGACAACATGGTTTCTCCAGGCATAAATCAACAATTACTGCTATGAAAGAGCTGACTGAAACTATTTTGGAACACAAGCAAAGAGAACTGACGGCGTTGATCGCAGTGGACTTAACATGGGCTTTTGATAATGCATGGTGGCCAGCTATAATAAAAAGAATGGATTTAGACAACGTTCCCAGCTCTCTGATTCAAATCATCCAATCCTATTTGAATAATAAAAGGACAGTTTGTCTGTCATATGGTGGCAAAACGGTCTCCAAAAACCTTACTAAGGGATGTCCTCAGGGTAGTCCACTGTCACCGTTATTATGGAACATCTTGCTAAACGATATGTTAATGAATTTTAAATCTACAAACGCTGAAATTATTTGCTACGCGGACGACATCTCTATTATATGTTGGCATTATAATTTAGAGGGTCTAAAAACTGAGTTAGTGAACACCCTAAACTATGTCACTCAATGGTGTCGCTCAAACAAGTTAAAAATAAATCCAGAAAAAAACAAACTTGATTCACTTTCACAATTTCCATAGGTTCCAGTTGGAATTTCAAAAAACCGTCATAAAGCCTTCAAATGAAATCAAAATTTTGGGAATGAAATTATCTAATCATAGGTTCAGAACAAAAATAAATTTTACCCCGCACATCAATGAGATTTTGCATGAAGCGCATCGCATGAAAAATCTGCTTTTTTCCCTCAGCGGCAAAATATGGGGTATAAACTCTAATAAAGGTTAATTTTGTATAAGACGCTAATAAGACCTATTCTAACATATGGAGCTGAAATTTGGTTTTACCAAATAAATAACCACTGTAAACAGAAATTAAATTCGATGCAATACCAAATTGTTCTTTGGGCTACTAGATCGTTTAAAACATCTTCCTCAAATTGTGTCCACTGTCTGGCAGAGATCCCATTCCTGACTGATTTTATCGAATCAAGATTGATTAAATATGAATTGGACCAACTAAGCGAGGAAGACCAACGAACGTTCAGTCCACATTCTCCTTCAATAATAAATGGATTTTTAAGAACAAGAATGGAAGATATGTTTTCTAATACAAGTGATCACTTTCGTCTCTTTTTCCCTTGGGGCATTCCAAAATATTTCCGCCCTGACTTTTAAAATGTGCAATTCGTTACTGGTCATGGAAATTTCGGAGATTTTCTGTTTCGAATAGGAGCTATAGACGATCCGGGATGTTTATGTGGAAAGAGAAAGCAGGATTCCAGTCATCTGCTTCTTGAGTGCCCAATCTTCCAGAACTACAGAAACCTGGAAAACATCGAATACAATGATCTTTTTATGTTTGTAAATAGTAAGGACTCGTATTTTAAATATAAAAAAATCTGTAAATATATCTATGATTTTCTCTCTTGGTTAAAAAAAACCTTAATTATTACCTATTTGTATATATATATATATTTTTTTGGTTTGTTTATTTTGTTGGTTGTGATGTAAAATCAAGAATGATTTTAATGTCCTCTTTCTTATCTTTTCAAATCTTGTAATTATTTAGATTTTTTTTCTTTTTTTTTTGTAATATAGTATCTGAATTTAGTGTTGTTATTGACGCAAGCATCCCTTGTAGGGATATCGCGTCTGATTTGATAAATAAATAAATAAATAAATCTATCGATAAAATTTGTATATTATACATATATATATATATGACATAATAAAAATATGATTTTTATTATTCATTAATATAATTTGAATTTTATAATCATAACCATTATATTTATTAAATCTATTTTCATAATATAACTAAAATTATAATTTAAATAATCAAAGTAAAAACTAAACACAGAGTTAATTTTTAAAATGTAAAGAAATCCTAAACAAAAGGAATATAACCTAATTTTACTTTCATTGTAAATATATAATAACATTGTTAGTTATGTATGCAAAAAACTGCTTGCTTTAAAAATAATCAAAATAATAAATATTTTTTGGGACAAAAGTTATCATTGATTTTTACCATCCACGACTGCGTGAATTGGTAACGTAACTAGAATACGTCTTCTTTATGACATATACATATTAGATAGTAAAATACATATATTGGATTGAATAAAAGATTTATCTGCCAATATTTCGGCTGGCCGAACGTCAGCCTTTATCAAGGCATTACATTTCTGTATACACAAACTCAACGCCGCATAGTGTTGTAATATCACTGTTGAAATCATTTAAAATACAAAGTAGGTGGGAAAATATTTGTGCATGAAAAAATTATTATAAAAATTAAAATCAGAATAAGTTAAATATCTTAAAATTCAAAGGAAAATAATGAGGTCTATCTTATATTTTAAAATATTTGTATTAAGTTCATAAAATATAATTCATTAAGATATAAATGTAAAAATATATGTATCTATTAAAACATTTGAAAATAAATATGAAATGATATAAATTTTAAAAAAAGTGATAACATTTTAAAATAGTTTAACAATAAAATGTATGTATATAAAAATTAATTTCGAAAAATTAATTTTTCGTCACATAGCCTTCTCCTATAAAGAGCATCGACCCGATACTCAGCAGAAGCATTGCATCCTCAATCTACAGAACTAGTAATAGGGCCAGGGATATTTTCAGGTGACTGCGGTGGATGGCTTCTTTCAGTTGAGATATCTTCTTCATGAGGGCTTGGCAGGTCTATATTTACGTCAATGTAGTTTTTCTTATTTCTACTGTGGTCGGCAAGGGAAGTTTTATAACTTTGCGGCCTCACCTCCAATATGGTTTATCATCTAGTTTCAATGGCGGGGCGACCAGCTAGATCTCCTAGCCGGTGATAAATGTTGTCTGTTTCGACCGGGATATGAGGTAGTGCTTCGGTAGCGACTAAAAGTTTTCCTCGATGATTCGCTGTAGGGCTCCTGAGATTCGGCTCGAGAGTTGTAGAATACCATTGCGTCTTGCTTTCTTTGGAAATATTCATTTCTCATTTCCTCATTGTGTCTCTTCCTATCGCGATATTAATAGGGAATTTTTCCAGGTGACTATGCAAGTAGTGAACCTTAATACTCATATTTACGCCCAAAGCTTCATATCTTTTAAGCATATTTTGGACAAGCTCTTTGTAAATATCGTCTCTTCTATTACCTAAAAATCCGTGTACTTAAAGCCTAACCATGCGCTTCTTCAATTCCATTCATGGATATTAGAAAACTTTTGTCATTCAGGAGCCTTTTGATTTGAGGTCCGTCAAAAACTCCTGCTTTTATCTTTTCTAGGCTATTATCTGGAAAAAACGACATATTTGAGTATATTTGGTGCATTCTCAAACTTTATCTAGAGCCTTTTCAAACTGCTTACATAAACCTAGCTTTATATGCCGTAGAATGATTTTTTCCCGAGACACCAAAGCTTTGCTAATCACATTAACCTTTCCTACTGTAAGTTCATCTCGAAGAGGCCAATTGTTTGTTTTCCAATGTATTTGCCGTGCCTTGCTATCCCACATGCATTAAAAACAAGGATACTTGGTGTACCCGCTTTGAAATCCGAGTAAAAAATTAACCATTTTTAAATCAATGCAAATAAACCAATTATGCTCATTGTATTTGATTTTATTCAAGATGGTTTTTATATTTTCAACATTCTCCTTCATTTTTGTTGGATACGCTATTGGAATAGATGCATATTTATACCCATTATGAAGTGAAACACAATTGAGGCAACGCACAGAACCATATATGAATAGACGCCAATCTTAAGGACGGTATTCATCTAGTTTTAAATGGTGTAGTAAGTCTTTCACATTAGTGCAGTAAACCAGATTTGCATCCTGCTAATAGAAAGGAAGTAACGAACTTTCTCTTGTCCGATAAAATGTTACGTTGACATCGTCGTCGAGTTGGCTCATTTCTTTTAATCTTGATGCAAACAGTTCTGCATTTTCCTTTGAAAGTCTCAGGTCACGTGTCAATTCATTCAGCTTTGGTTGAAAAAACGTTTTAGACATTCTTGTTCTCCATAGTTCTCACTATCAGAATCATCCAGTTAGATATCTTTTTGTGTTGTGTCTCCTGATTAATCATAAAGAGGATTATTAGCACTGGATGAAAAACTGGGAGGGGACTATTTGAGCTGTGTGGTATTGGAAGTCTAGCTGAATATAGGTCTTTGTATATAAGCTTTTTCTTACCATTTCTGTTAAAGTGTTTCAAGTCTTGTACGCAAAAGTAACCATCATTGTCATGATATTTTGGCTCTCGCCAAACCATAAGGATCCCAAATGTCAGTTGCCTTTCACCCTTTGTCCACAGGCGCAGTGTTTCGATACACGTTTTTCATACCTTATGTGTAGCCCATGTCTTGTCCTGGTCTCCTAATTTTATACCAAAATATGCGAAATACGCCCGCTTTACAGTCTGTTATTGTATTACTTTGCGCTTTTACAGTATATTCGCCACATATATAACAGAAAATATTTGGGTCGTTTTTGCAGGATCTTCTTTTGGAAACCATGTCTGGATGTGAATTTATCAATGTGTTAAAATTTTATTTTCATAAGGTTGATGGCATAGCTTTTGAATGAATGATGCTTGAAATAAATTTTATTAAATTTAATCTGTGTGAAAAAAATATATTTTAACTAAAAATTTAAATACTTATTTTTGACAATTTCAAATTAGATGTGATGCTATAATGTTTGGAAGTGATTTATTTATTTTAATTGTTAAATTTCCATTTTTATACGAAGTTAATGGCGTATGTTTAAGAAGAACTTTGAGATGCGATGATTATAAAAATTATGAAGCAATCATGATGACTTGGCAGTTTTCTTTATGAAAATATTATTTTGGTGAAATACACTTTATGGTCATTACCTATAGATTTTAATGACATACAGAAAAACTAAAAGCAGTTTCGGAATCAGCGCCATTGGATTACCTAAAAGCATTTTAAATGCTCAGATATCAAAAACATTTTAAAATATTGTTTTATTATTGTTTTTATTATTTACAGGTCTTTGTGCTAAAGTTAGATAATAAATTCGCTTAAATTTTAATAAAAAATACATTTACCTATCTTTTGAGGTACTATATATTATTCTAATAAAAAACCATTTATGTCATGTAACACATATACATTTAGTTACTTTAAAAAAAAGGACTTAAAAAGATTTTATATCTCATTTATGAATATATAAGATTAGATATATTTATAGAAAGGCTTATAGGAAGCGGTCCTAATTAGATAAATATTTAAAACTTTCAGTTAGTCACTTATTTAATCTTTTATCAAATAGTATGTATATCCTGAAACTGCCAAAACTTTAAACTCTTGTTTACTAGATTATTTCCCTCTCTGGTCCCTTTCGATTCAAATTATCGAGAGTCGACTGTATATGTACCCAAAGGGACATATCTCCCTTTAATTATGCATCAGAATGAAGCACTGTGTTTCACTCTAATAAAAAACCTTACTAGTGATGATAAAAAATGAGCCACAACATTAGTTTCGGCAAGTTCATACAAAAAGTAAACCTGTATAAAGACCTGGTGTTGTGGATCATTCTTTATTATCAAAAGTGAAGAGCTTCATAAGGGTGAAAACAGTACATCGTTCTGATGTATCATTCAAAGTAGAAGTGTCGCTTTAGGTACATCATCCTTCCGCAAAGTTATATTGTACAAATATATGTGTGAAAAGCTAAAATATAAATAGAGAGATTAAATATCTGGTGGTGATATTATATAAAATAAATAAAATTCCAATTTAAATACTCATTTTTTTGAGCGGTCAGGATTTTATTTTAAATATAAATATTTTATAGAAAGAGGTATCTCTCTTGTATGTGGTACAAATGTTTATTTATATAAGTCCCTAAATTATATTATTTGATTCCAACCCGCTTCCACATGAATTTCCATTGAGGCAGCCACAACAAAGACTTTCTCACTTTAGCAACTGAAGCGATCTAGCGAGCAACTCAAGCGAACGACCAAAGCGATCTTTTGTGATCTTTGAAGCGATCTTTTGTTACCGAGGCGATCTTGTGATCTGAGCGATCTTTTGTGATCTGTGAACGACATTGTGATCTGAGCGATCTTGTGATCTGTGAACGACATTGTGATCTGAGCGATCTTGTGATTTGAGCGATCTTATCTGACCGACGCGATCAACCGAGCACCATGGGGGGCTGCTGCGGCAAGAAGAAGAGGCGTAAGAAGTAAGTGGATTTACTCTATAGTTTAGTATAGCTTAGGATCAGAGAAGTAGTACTGGGTTTAGCAAAAGGAACAAGAACTATCAGCATTATAAGTGAATTTCCAAGATTTTAGAGCTGCAAGATAGAACATATTTAAATGAATCAAGCAGAGCAACACAGACAAAATAATCTCGTTCTTCCAAAAAATTACTTTTGTGAAGTAATATCCACGAAATTAATTTATCGATCTTTCTAAAGGATCCTTGTAAATAAAGAAGAGCTTTACTTTAGATCTAATTGAGAATTTTAAAATCGCAATGTTTTTATTGATAGATAAAATATCTCTTAGTTTTGTGTTTTAAATAGATACACTTCGTGGAAATATTTATAGAGATTTGACTCCACTTTAAACACGTGGTTATCCAATGCCAGCTAGAGAGTAACATGATTCTCGTGGATTGATATTAATAAAGTAAACACTTCGGAGAGATGATTTTGGTAAAAATTGAATTCAGACTGCAATGAGAGTTTAGTTTTAATTTCTAACCTGAAAAACAAAATAAAAGAGATAGTTAGAGAGGTGTCGCAAGTTTCCAATAAGTTTTAATAAGAATAGGGGCATGTTTCAGAATCAATATTGTTATTTATGTTAATTCGATGGAATTACCAATAATTATTATCGATATAACTTTGAAATTTTTTGACGAGGGTAGAGAGATGGATTTCATAAATCATCAAAGAGATATAAATCAGGTATATTCCAAGTATGGGGTTACAGTTTCAAAATACCTGTTTTTTTTTTGAATATAGAGGAAGAAATAAATGCATTTTATTTTTAACACTATATATGTTTGTAAAACGAAAATTGCAATTATACCGCGAATGTTTCTTTTATAAAAATCGAAATTTATTTTCAAAGAGAAAGAGCGACTATTTCTAACTTTAAGGATGAAGTATGGAAAGGTAAACATGAAGAGTAATGGCGAACGGAAAAATAAAAAGTGTCCAGGGGCGGGAATCGAACCCACACCCTTCTGCTTACCAGGCAGGTGCCTATATGTAGAGGAATGTACATAATAAAGAGGAAGAAATAATTGCCTTTTATTTTCAACACTATATATGTTTGGCAATTTATTAAATATGTAGACTAATTTAATTAAATAATTTTATTATTTCTTTTATTATTGAATCACGATATAAAAAAATAAACTATTCTATATACGTATTTGTAGCTTAATGGTGATATATTTTAAAAATAAAATTTAGCATTTTGAAATATATCCAATTTTTTTACAGTTAACGCAGCAGTCTCGTATAGAGTTTTATGAAAGATGTTCAAAGCTGTATGCCGGAATATATTCCACCTTGAATATAATAGTTGGCAGAAATATATAGCAATTAGAATTATATGTCTATTACACAAGGATATTGTTTCCTGTTATAGCACTCTATATATATTATGTAGAAATGTTGTTGACTACATAGAGCTCATGTAGAATAGTTCAGGTTATATGGTGCACGCTACAGAGAATGTAATTTTCTGATAATTGAGATCAAATATTTATAATATTTTTTTTGAATAAATCTATAACTAAATCATTATAGGAGTTAGAGAGATAGACAGAGGGACAATTACTAAATTGAATCAACATTTTATCAATCATTGTTCGGACTGATAGAGAGAAAGAAGCTAAAGCAGTTTTAATTGTTTTAGGGAGGAAGAGTATATTGTTGTGGAACAGCGTGCACCTATACCCTCTATTAGCTCTCACCTGACTGTTCCCCCTGAATGTTCACATCACAGCGATGATTTGTCCCTCCATTCGTCCCTTATGTCCTGTTCCCTCCCGTTGTCCTTGTTCTCTCTGTCTACTAACCCCTCCCTGTCCCCTTGTTCCTCCCTTCCCCCTTGTGTCCCTGTCCACCTGCGTTGTTGGTTGTCCCTCCCCACGTTACTAACCCGTGTTCCGTGTCACCCCGTGTCCTCGTTCTCTGTGCCCACGTCTTTCACCTCAGATGATTGGTACGACTGCCCCCTAGCTAGCATGATTTCCCCTCCACACGGCACCACCCCCTCCTCTCCTTCCCCCCAGTAAACTCCCTCGGGAGTTGGGGAGGAGAAGAGAAGGCGGCGGGGCGGGGTTTTCGTTTGGTGTTAGCTGATAGGGGATATAGGTGTATGAGGTTTCCAGGACGATATGTTCATTCCGCCGACTTCGCCTCGGGGGACCGTGGGGCAGCCACTGTCGGAGGACTGGGCAACCTCCGCTGTCTGGAGGACTTATTTTATATTGGAGGTAAGTGCAACTTCCAATGTTTTGGAAGACTGAACTAACTCCACTGTGTTGTAGGACTGGGCGACCTCCGCTGTATTGGAGGACTGGGCGAACTCCAGTATCTAAGAGGACTCTTCTTATCTTGGAGGTAAATGTGAAACTTCGGGTGTTTCGGAGGATTGAACTAACTTCTCTGTGTTACAGGACTGTGCGACCTCCGCTATTTTTGAGGTCTGGGTGACCTCCACAGTCTTGGGGGAGTGGGCGACCTCCGCTGACTTGGAGACCTGGGCGAACCATGTTGAAGGAGTGAGAAACCTTTGGTGTTTTGGAGGACTGGGAAACCTCAGTTGTCTTAGAGGAGTGAACATCCTATGAGCGATCTCCGCTATGTTCACGGACTGCGCGACCTCTGGCTGACCAATCAGGATTAGTGAGCAACCTCTAAAGTCTTGAAGGTCGCGTTGAGACGTTGGGCGGCCTCTGTTATTGTTTGAGGCTTTGACGGCCTCTGTTCCTGTTGAAGGTTTGGGAGACCTTAGTATTCGATTGAGATATGTCATGAAACGATCACCCAGAGTTATCCTGGTCTTCATCGAATGCTATGAAGCCCTCATCTGAATTACGCCAATGAAATGATCACCCGAAGCTGTTCTATTAGCCAATAAATTCTATGATGCCCTCACCTTAAACCGCCAATGAAATGATCGCCCAAAGTTGCTCTGTACTATCAAATTCTAAAAAGTCTCCACCTTATCATGCCAATGAAATGATCAACCGAAGTTTCTCTTGAATATCAAATGCCAGAAATACCTAACTTAATACACCAATGAAATGATCGCCCAAAGTTGCTCTGAACCATTATATGTTGTAAAGCCCCCACCTAAATACACCAATGAAATGTTCGCCAAAAGTTACTCTGAACCATTAAATGCTATAAAGGCCCCACCTAACTACACCAATGAAATGATCGCCCAAAGTTCCTCTGAACCATCAAATACTCTGAAGGCCCCACCTAAATAAGCCAATGAAATGATCGCCCCAAGTTGCTCTGAGCCATCAAATGCTATAAAGCCCCCACCTAAATACGGCAATGAAATGATCGCCCAAAATTTGCTCTGAACCATTAAATGCTATAAAGCCCCCACCTAAAAACGCCAATGAAATAATCGCCGAAAGTTGCTCTGAACCATTAAATGCTATAAAGCCCCCATCTAAATACGTTAATGAAATGATCGGCCAAAGATGCTCTGAACCATCAAATGCTATAAAGCCGCCACCTAAATACGCCAATGAAATAATCGCCAAAAGTTGTTCTGAACTAATAAATGTCATAAAGCCGCCACCTAAATGCGCCAATGAAATGAACGCCAAAAGTTGCTCTGAACCATTAAATGCTATAAAGCTATCACCTAAATACCCCAATTAAATGATCGCCCAAAGTTGCCCTGAACCATTAAATGCTATAAAGCCCCCACCTAAATACACCAATGAAATGATCGCTCAAAGATGCTCTGAACCATCAAATGCTATAAAGCCCTCACCTAAATACGCCAATCAGACGATCGCCCAAAATTGCTCTGAACCATTAAAAGCTATAAAGCCCCCATTTAAATACGCCAATGAAATGATCGCCAAAGTTGCTCTGAACCATTAAATGCTATAAAGCCCCCACCTAAAAACGCCAATGAAATGATCGCTCAAATTTGCTCTGAACCATTAAATGCTATAAAGCCCCCACCTAAATACGCCAATAAAATGATCGCCCGAAATTGCTCTGAACCATTAAATGCCATAAAGCCCCCACCTAAATACGCCAATGTAATCATCGCCCAAAGTTGCCCTGAACCATTAAATGCTATAAAGTCCCCACCTAAATACGCCAATGAAATGATCGCCCAAAGTTGCTCTGAACCAATTAATGCTATAAAGCCCCCACCTAAATACGCCAATGAAATGATCGCCCAAATTTGCTATGAACCATCAGATGCTATAAAGCCCCCACCTAAATACGCCAATGAAATGATCGCCCAAAGTTGCCCTGAACCATTAAATGCTATAAAGTCCCCACCTAAATACGCCAATGAAATGATCGCCCAAAGTTGCTCTGAACCATTAAATGCTATAAAGCCCCCACCTAAAAACGCCAATGAAATGATCGCCCAAAGTTGCTCTGAACCATTAAATGCTATAAAGCACCCACCTAAATACGCCAATCAGACGATCGCCCAAAGTTGCTCTGAACCATTAAAAGCCATAAAACCCCTATTTAAATACGCCAATGAAATGATCGCCAAAGATGCCCTGAACCATCAAATGCTATAAAGCCCCACCTAAATACGCCAATAAAATGATCGCCCGAAATTGCTCTGAACCATTAAATGCCATAAAGCCCCCACCTAAATACGCCAATGTAATCATCGCCCAAAGTTGCCCTGAACCATCAAATGCTCAAAAGCTTTACCTAAATACGCCAATGAAATGATCGCCAAAGTTGCCCTGAACCATTAAATGGTATAAAGCCCCTACCTAAATTCGCCAATGAAATGATCGCCCAAAGTTGCTCTGAACCATTAAATGCCATAAAGCCCTCACCTAAATACGCCAATGAAATGATGGCACCTATATGTCCTGCTAATTCTGATTGTTGCAATAAAAATGAGGATAGAAATCCATCTCCTTCATTCTCAACAACAAATCTCTCACTTTATTCACTTTACCAGAAATGTTATTACACTAGGCCCTTGAAAAATATGGATCTTTTCTCCTTACATTCACCCTCCTGTAACTTTAAATAAGCATGAAGTACATTCATTATTATTAATTATGACATTATTAAATGCATTATTTTATGGAAATTTAACCTTCTCTTTTTTATTTAAAATGTATAATGTAACTTACATAATTAATATAATAACAAGCCTTTTAACAATTCACATGTAAATGAGGCCCCACCATAAAACAATGCAAAATATATACACTTGAAAGTGTCTCACATACTTTATATTTTTACCTTTATAAATGTGAAACTTCAATAAGACCTAGGTCAGGTTGTCATTCTATATCCGTTCCTTGAACAACCTATATAATATATATTTTATAAGTTTTAATTTAAAGTTTATATTAATCGTTTGGAAGGGGAAGGGATAATATAAATTGCTTCGACGTTAATTTGATAGGAGAGGAGAGATCCCTATGCTTTTTCGATAAATTACTTTTACGTTCTGAGTTTTCCAGTTCTGAGTTTTCCATTTTTCTACGTCACATACAAGTGTATAAGAGTGAAGAAGAATGCAAAGCTGATGAGGCAGCAAAAAAATAGAGAAATGATTTAACGAAACTGGAGTTTAATGATTGTCCCATGAAAGATATTGCCGAGAAAATAATTCTGTAAAATAAACAACTGTATAAGATTACAGCAATTATAAGATTCCTAACGATTGCTAATTGAATTTAAGGAGGAAGAACAAAGAACTGAGTAATTAAAGTATAATTTTTGTTGTTGCTCTATATAGGGATCTGAAGCTTGATTTACTTATCGTGCAATGGAATATTCTAGAAGCGTGATAACAGGTCGATTATATCAGGTCGCCACAGGTTGTTGGAATATCCAAGGACTAACTCTCTATATCTGTGTTTGAGTTATGTGATATATCGATATAATAGGACATTGGAGAAATAAATAACCCTCGCTATGACACCACACTGCTAGCAGATAACAAACCTAGAGGAGATTATTGAGAAAATTGAAGAAGAAAGCAAAAATGTTGGTCAAAATTAAAGATCAGCAAGCTGAAATAATAACACTACCGATAATATCTTTGATATTCAAAAAAGAGGTTAAGGCAACAATTTATAAACAAATACTTGGTTAAAACACTAATATTAAAGTACCAAAAACCTCCCAAGTGATGTAGTTATAGTGAAGCTATAATGTTGTGGTAATAGCTGTTGTGAAGAAATGTGGAGATAAGCCAATTAGAAAAACACAAAACTAAAGAAAGTTTTTAAAGCACACACAACTGAAGGCTGCTGATGCCTTGTGCCATCCATTGGAATTGAGGCAGGCTCTCCCATTATTTTATGATTGCAGTAAAGGCAGTAGAATAAGCTTTATTTTTAAATGGCATATGTCTTCGTATATACATAGTGTGATAAATAATTTCCAGGAATGCTAAATATTTAAAGAAATACAATAGTATAATAAAGTTTTATTTAATTTTCTCAAAATAATCACCGTCACTATCTGTACACTTGTTCCATCTTTTTTTCCAGATATCAAAACACCTCTAGAAATCCTCATCTTTCAGGCTTTTCAAAATATTCTTCGTATTCTCCTTTATTTCAGGTATTGAGTCAAATCGACATTCTTTTAAGGCTATTTTAATTTTAGGGTAAAGGAAAAAGTCAATGGGAGCAAGTTCAGGAGAATAGGGTGGCTGGGGTACTGAAGCAAATCCCTGTTTAGCCAAATAGAGTTGTACAGTGACGGTCGTATGTGGCCGTGCGTTGTCATGATGCAAGAGTCAATTTTTTTATACCATTTTTCGGGTCGTTTCTGACGCACAGCCTTCTTTAAACGTCACAATACATCAAGTTAGTAATTTTTATTAATGGTCTGACCCTCGGGACGAATCCATAGTGTACCAATCCCTTTACATCAAAGAGAGTGATAAGAAGACACTTAAGCTTCGATTTGATCATCCTTTCTTTCTTGAGCCTTGGTTCTCCAGGCTCTAGCCACTGGCTTGATTGCCTCTTAGTCTCGGGATTATATCCGTACACCCATGTTTCAGCTCCTGTGATAACATTTTTGAGCCAATGGGGATCATAATTAAACATTTCGACCATATTTTTGCACGTTTCTTTGCGATGCTCTTTCTGCTCATTCTTTAAGAGATGTGGGACAATTTTAGCCTGGAATCCTTCAAGATGCAGATCATTCTCTATAATGGTTTGACATGTATCAAAAGAGATATCCAAGTCTTCTGATAGCTCTCTGAAAGTTATTCTTGGGTTTTATTTGATCGATGACTTGGTTTTGAGTGCATTTTCGGGGTTTCTTATCGATAAAGGTCTGCCAGTGTGTAGATTATCCTTGACGCTTGTTCGACCAGTTTTAAATCGTGCAAACCATTCAAACGTTCTCGTTTGTGATAGGGAATCTTCTTTAAAAGCTTTCTTCAACATATTAAATGTTTCGGAAGCTGTTTTCCCTAATTTAAAGCAAAAACTCTACGCAGACTCGCTGTTTTTCAATACAGTCCATACTAAAGTTTGAAAATGTTTTGATATACTCGAGATTATAAATTCTAAAAAACGTGAGCGCGTGCGTCTGTGTGATCAATTTTATTTTTTACGTGTTGATAAATGTTTTATCTATAAGGTCCTTTTAAATTTATTTCATTATTTTGAATATTTTACGTGATCCAGTCTCATTCCTGGAAATTATTGAACATACGTTGTATATCGGTAGAGAATAAATAAAATATTTATGTTAAGCATTATATCGTGAAGATCAGTTTTCCCATTAATTTACATTTGGTGAATATAAAATCCATTTGTGAAATATACAGTCGTATAGGTTATTGTTAGTAGCTATATTGAGGTTAAACTTTATTAAGTCTCAGAACTGGCTGTCGTTCTACACCTTTTTGTAGAGAACAGCCTGAGGAACAGCCAGAACTGGATGAAACAAATGGGAGGGGACTATTTTGGCTGTGTGGTATTGGAAGTCTAGCTGAATATAGGTCTTTGTATATTAACTTTGTCTTACCATTTCTGTTAAAGTGTTTCAAGTTTTGTACGCAAAAGTAACCATCATTGTCATGATATTTTGGCCCTCGCCAAACCATAAGGATCCCAAATGTCAGTTGCCTTTCACCCTTTGTCCACAGGCGCAGTATTCCGAAACACGTTTTGCATACCTTATGTGGAGCTCATGTCTTGTCCTGGTCTCCTATTTTTATACCAAAATATGCGAAATACGCCCGCTTTACAAATTCTGTTATTGCATTTCTTTGCGCCTTTACAGTATATTCGCCACATATATAACAGAAAAATTTTGGGTCGTTTTTGCAGGATCTTCTTTTGAACACCATGTCTGGAAGTGAATTTATTAATGTGTTAAAATTTTATTTCCATAAGGTTGATGGCATAGCTTTTAAATGAATGAAGCTTGAAATAATAATTTTAATCTGTGTGAATAAAATATATTTTCACTAAAAATGCAAATACTTATTTATTTTTTTTTCAAATTAGATGATGGTGATGGTATAATGTTTGGAAGTGATTTATTTATTTTAGTAGTTAAAATTTTATTTTTATATGAAGTTAATGGCGTATCTTTTAGAAGAACTTTAAGATGCGATGATTGTAAAAATTATGAATCAATCATGATGACTTGGCATTTTTCTTTATGAAAATATTATTTTAGTCAAATACAATTTATGGTCATTACCTATAGATTTTAATGACATGCAGAAAAACTAAGATAAGTTTCGGAATCAGCGCCATTGGATTACCTAAAAGCATTTTAAATGCTCAAACATCAAAAACATTTTAAAATATTGTAGTCCTGTGTTATAGTTAGATAATAAGTTCGCTTAAATTTTAATAAAAAATAAAATTTACCTATCTTGTGAGGTACTATATATTATTCCAATAAAATACCATTTATGTCATGTAACACATATCCATTTAGTTACTTTAAAAAAAGGTCTTAAAAAGATTTTATGTCTCATTTGTGAATATATAAGATTAGATTTATTTATAGAAAGGCTTATAGGAAGCGGTCCTAATAAAATAATTATTTAAAACTTGCAGCAAGTCACTTATTTAATCTTGTATCAACCTAGTATGTATATCCCAAAACAGCCGAAATTTTAAACTCTTGTTTATTAGATTATTTCCCTCCCTCACTCTTGGTTGTTTAAACTACTGTTATTTTGAACTCTTGATGAATTAAAATTTTTCTCTGGTCCCTTGAGTTTCGAATTATCGAGAGTCGACTGTATATGTACCCAAAGGGACATATCTCCCTTTAAATATGCATCAGAATGAAGCACTGTGTTTCACTCTAATAAAATACCTTACTATATAGTGATGATAAAAAATGAGCCACAACATTAGTTTTGGCAAGTTCATACAAAAAGTGAACTTGTATAAAAACCTGGTGTTGTGGATCATTCTTTATTATCACTAGTGAAGAGCTTCATAAGGTTGAAAACAGTACATCGTTCTGATGTATTATTCAAAGGAGAAGTGTCTCCTTAGGTACATGGATATCATCCTTCCGCAAAGATTTATGGTACAAATACATGTGTGAAAAGGTAAAATTTATGAAGAGAGATAAAATATCTGGTAGTGATATTATATAAAATATATGAAATTCCAGTTAAAATACTCATTTTTTGAGCAGTTAGGATTTTATTTCAAATATAAATATTTTATAGAAAGAGGTGTGTGGTACAAATGTTTATTTATAAAAGTCCCTAAATTTTATTATTTGATTCCAACCCGCTTCCTCATGAATTTCCATTGAGGCCGCCACAACAAAGACTTTCTCACTTTAGCAACTGAAGCGATCTAGCGAGCAACTCTAGCGAGCGACCAAAGCGATCTTTTGTGATCTTTGAAGCGATATTTTGTAACCGAGGCGATCTTTTGATACCGAGGCGATCTTGTGATCTGAGCGATCTTTTGTGATCTGTGAACGACATTGTGATCTGAACGATCTTGTGATCTGTGAACGACATTGTGATCTGAGCGATCTCGTGATTTGAGCGATCTTATCTGACCGAAGCGATCAAGCGAGCACCATGGGGTCTGCTGCGGCAAGAAGAAGAGGCGTAAGAAGTAAGTGAATTTACTCTAATTTATAGTTTAGTATAGCTTAGGATTAGAGAACTAATACTGGGTTTAGCATAACGAACAAGAACTATCCTCATTATAAGTGAATTTCCAAGATTTTAGAGCTGCAAGATAACACACGGAAGAACATATTCAAAAGAATTGAGCATAGCACACAGACAAAATAATTCCGTTCTTCCAAAAAATTACTTTTTTGAAATAATATCCATCAAACTAATTTATCAATCTTTTTAAAGGAACTTTGTAAATATAAAGAAGAGCTTTACTTTTGATCTAATTGAGAATTTTAAAATCGCAAAGTTTTTATTGATAGATAACTGTCTCTTAGTTTTGTGTTTTAAAGAGATAAACTTTGTGGAAATATTTATAGCGATTTGACTCCACTTTACACACGTGGTTATCCCATGCCGGGCTAGAGAGAAACATACGAGAGTCTCGTGAATCGATATTAACAAAGTAAACACTTCTGAGAGATGATTTTGGTTAAAATTGAACTTTGATTGCAATGAGAGTTTAGTTTTAATTTCTAACCTGATAAACAAAATAAAAGAAAGAGAGAGGTGTCGCAAGTATACAATAAGTTTTAATAAGAAAAGGGGTATGTTTCAGAATCAATACTGTTATTCATGTTATTTCGATGAAATTACCAATAATTATTATCGATTTAATTTTGAAATTTTTTGACGAGGGTAGAGAGATGGATTTCGTAAATCATCAAAGAGATATCTAAATTAGGTATATTCCAAGTATGGGGTTACAGTTTAAAAATACCTGTTTGTTTTTTAATATAGAGGAAGAAATAAATGCATTTTATTTTTAACACTATATATGTTTGGCAAATTATTAAATATGTATATATAGTTTAATTTAATTAAATAATTTTATTATTTCTTTTATTATTGAATCACGATATGAGAAATAAACTATTCTATATACGTATTTGTAGCTTAATGGTGATATATTTTTAATATTCAAATTTACTATTTTAAAATATATCCAATTTTTTTACAGTTAATGCAGCAGTCTCGTAAAGAGTTTTTATGAAAGATGTTCGAAGCTGTATGCCGTAGTATTATATGTTTATTACACAAGGATATTGTTTCCTGTTATAGCACTCTATATATATATTATGTAGTAATGTTGATAACTACATAGAGCTCATGTAGAATATTACCGGTTATATGGTGCACGCTACAGAGAATGTAATTTTCTGATAATTGAGATCAAATATTTATAATATTTTCAAAATATATCTATAACTAAATCATTATAGGAGTTAGAGAGAAAGACAGAGGGACAATTATTAAATTGAATCGACATTTTATCAATTAATTGTTCGGAATGATAGAGAGAAAGAAGCTAAAGCAGTTATAATTGTTTTAGGGAGGAAGAGTATATTGTTGTGGAACAGCGTGCACCTATAC
This sequence comes from Cordylochernes scorpioides, assembly GCA_030710605.1. NCBI lineage: Eukaryota > Metazoa > Arthropoda > Arachnida > Pseudoscorpiones > Chernetidae > Cordylochernes > Cordylochernes scorpioides. Next base: position 20,186,336 of record CP092869.1, read on the forward strand.
CCTCTATTAGCTCTCACCTGACTGTTCCCCCTGAATGTTCACATCACAGTGATGATTTGTCCCCCCATTCGTCCCTTTTGTCCTGTTCCCTCCCGTTGTCCTTGTTCTCTCTGTCTACTAACCCCTCCCTGTCCCCTTGTCCCTCCCTTCCCCCTTGTGTCCCTGTCCACCTGCGTTGTTGGTTGTCCCTCCCCACGTTACTAACCCGTGTTCCGTGTCACCCCGTGTCCTCGTTCTCTGTGCCCGCGTCTTTCACCTCAGATGATTGGTACGACTGCCCCCTAGCTAGCATGATTTTCCCTACACACGGCACCACCCCCTCCTCTCCTTCCCCCCAGTAAACTCCCTCGGGAGTTGGGGAGGAGGAGAGAAGGCGGCGGGGCGGGGTTTTCGTTGGGTGTTAGCTGATAGGGGATATAGGTGTATGAGGTTTCCAGGACGATATGTTCATTCCGCCGACTTCGCCTCGGGGAACCGTGGGGCAGCCACTGTCGGAGGACTGGGAAACCTCCGCTGTCTAGGAGGACTTATTTTATATTGGAGGTAAGTGCAACTTCCAATGTTTTGGAAGACTGAACTAACTCCTCTGTGTTGTAGGACTGGGCGACCTCCGCTTATTAGAGGACTGGGCGACCTCCAGTATCTAAGAGGACTCTTCTTATCTTGGAGGTAAATGTGAAACTTCGGGTGTTTTGGAGGATTGAACTAACTTCTCTGTGTTACAGGACTGGGCAACCTCCGCTGTCTAGGAGGACTTATTTTATATTGGAGGTAAGTGCAACTTCCAATGTTTTGGAAGACTGAACTAACTCCTCTGTGTTGTAGGACTGGGCGACCTCCGCTGTATTGGAGGACGGGGCGACCTCCAGTATCTAAGAGGACTCTTCTTATCTTGGAGGTAAATGTGAAACTTCGGGTGTTTTGGAGGATTGAACTAACTTCTCTGTGTTACAGGACTGTGCGACCTCCGCTATGTTTGAGGTCTGGGTGACCTCCAAAGTCTTGGAGGAGTGGGCGACCTCCGCTGACGTGGAGCCCTGGGCGAACCATGTTGAAGGAGTGAGACACCTCTGGTGTTTTGGAGGACTGGGGAACCTCAGTTGCCTTAGAGGAGTGAACATCCTATGAGAGATCTCCGCTATGTTCAAGCCTGCGCGACCTCTGGCTGACCAATCAGGAGGAGTGAGAAACCTCTAAAGTCTTGAAGGTCCGCGTTGAGACGTTGGGCGGCTTCTGTTATTTTTTGAGGCTTTGACGGCCTCTGTTCCTGTTGAAGGTTTGAGAGACCTTTGTACCCGATTGAGCTATGTCATTAAACGATCACCCAGAGTTATCCTGGCCTTCATCGAATGCTATGAAGCCCTCATTTGAATTACGCCAATGAAATGATCACCCGAAGCTTGTCTATTAGCCAATAAATTCTATGATGCCCTCACCTTAAACCGCCAATGTAATGATCGCCCAAAGTTGCTCTGTACTATCACAGTCTAAAAAGCCCCACCTTATCATGCCAATGAAATGATCAACCGAAGTTTCTCTTGAATATCAAATGCCAAAAATTCCTAACTTCATACGCCAATGAAATGATCGCCCAAAGTTGCTCTGAACCATTATATGCTGTAAAGCCCACACCTAAATACGCCAATGAAATTTTCGCCAAAAGTTACTCTGAACCATTAAATGCTATAAAGCCCCCACGTAAATACGCCAATGAAATAATCGCCGAAAGTTGCTCTGAACCATTAAATGCTATAAAGCCCCCATCTAAATACGTCAATGAAATGATCGGCCAAAGATGCTCTGAACCATCAAATGCTATAAAGCCGCCACCTAAATACGCCAATGAAATGATCGCCAAAAGTTGTTCTGAACAAATAAATGCCATAAAGCCCCCACCTAAATACTCCAATGAAATGATCGCCCGAAGTTGCTCTGAACCATTAAATGCCAAAAAGCCCCCATCTAAATACGCCAATGAAATGATCGGCCAAAGATGCTCTGAACTATTAAATCCATGAAACCGCCATCTAAATACCCCAATGAAATGATCGGGCAAAAATTGCTCTGAACTATTAAATGCCAAAAAGCCCCCATCTAAATACGCCAGTGAAAAGATCGCCCAAAGTTGCTCTGAACTATTAAAAGCTATAATGCCCCTTCTAAATACGCCAATGAAATGATCGCTCAAAGTTGCTCTGAACCATTAAATACTACAAAGCCCCCACCTAAATACGCCAATGTAATCATCGCCCAAAGTTGCCCCGAACCATTAAATGCTATAAAGCACTCACCTAAATACGCCAATGGAATGATTGCCCAAATTTGCTATGAACCATCAAATGCTCTAAAGCCCTCCACTAAATAGGCCAAAGAAATGATCGCCCAAAGTTGCTCTGAACCATTAAATACTATAAAGCCCCCACCTAAATACGCCAATGAAATGATCGCCCAAAGTTGCTCTGAACCATCAAATGCCATAAAGCCTCCACCTAAATACGCCAATGAAATGATCGCCCAAAGTTGCTCTGAACCATCAAATGCCATAAAGCCTCCACCTAAATACGCCAATGAAATGATCGCCCAAATTTGCGCTGAACCATTAAATACTATAAAGCCCCCACCTGAATACGCCAATGAAATGATCGCCCAAAGTTGCTCGGAACTATTAAATGCTATAAAGCCCCCACCTAAATACGCCAATGAAATGATCGCCCAAAGTTGCTCTGAACCATTAAATGCTATAAAGCCCTCACCTAATAAGCCAATGAAATGATCGCTCAAAGTTGCTCTGAACCATTAAATGCTCTAAAGCCCCACCTAAATACGCCAATGAAATGATCGCCCAAAGTTGCTCTGAACCATTAAATGCCATAAAGCCCCCACCTAAATACGCCAGTGAAAAGATCGCCCAAAGTTGCTCTGAACTATTAAAAGCTATAATGCCCCTTCTAAATACGCCAATGAAATGATCGCTCAAAGTTGCTCTGAACCATTAAATACTACAAAGCCCCCACATAAATACGCCAATGAAATGATCGCCTAAAGTTGCCCTGAACCATTAAATGCCATAAAGCCCCCACCTAAATACGCCAGTGAAAAGATCGCCCAAAGTTGCTCTGAACTATTAAATCCTATAAAGTCCCCATCTAAATACGCCAATGAAATGATCGCTCAAAGTTGCTCTGAACCATTAAATGCTATAAAGCCCCCACCTAAATACGCCAATGAAATGATCGCCCAAAGTTGCTCTAAACCATTAAATGCTATAAAGCCCCCATCTAAATACGCCAATGAAATGATCGCCCAAAGTTGCTCTGAACCATTAAATGCTATAAAGCTATCACATAAATACGCCAATGAAATGATGACACATAGATGTCCTGCTAACTTTGATTGTTGCAATAAAAATGAGGATAGAACTCCATCTCCTTCCTTCTCTCTCTCTCTCAACAACAAATCTCTCACTTTATTCACTTTACTAGAAAAGTTATTACACTAAGCTCTCGAGAAATATGGATATTTTCTCCTTAGATTCACCTTTCTGTAACTAAATATACGCACGAAATACATTAATAGTTATTAATTATGACATTATTGAATGCATTCTTTTATGGAACCTTAACCTTCTCTTTTTAGTTTAAAATGTATAATGTAACTTACATAATTAATATAATAACAAGCCCTATAACAATTTACATGTAAATGTGGCCACACCATAAAATAATGCAAAAAAAAAACACTTGAAAGTGCCTCACATACTTTATATTTTTACCTTTTTAAATGTGAAATTTCAATAAAACCTAGGTCAGGTTGTCATTCTATATCCGTTCCTTGAACAAACTATATATTCTATATTTTATAAGTTTTATTTTAAAGTTTTAATTAATCGTTTGGAAGGGGAAGTATAATATAAATTGCTTTGACGTTAATTTGACGGGAGAGGAGGAATTTTGATAAATTACTTTTACGTTCTGAGGTTTCCATTTCTCTACGTCACATACAAGTGTATAAGAGTGAAGAAGAACGCAAAGCTGATGAGGCAGCAGAACAAGAGAGAAGTGAGCTAACGAAACTGGAGTTTAAAGATTGTCTCAAGAAAGATAATGTCGAGAAAATAATTCTGTAAAATAAACAACTGTATAAGATCACAGCAATTATAAGAATCCTAACGATTGCTAATTGAATTTAAGAAGGAAGAACAAAGAACTTAGTAATTAAAGTATAATTTTTGTTGTTGTTGTATATAGGGATCTGAAGCTTGCTTTACTTATCATGTAATGGAATATTCTAGCAGCGTGATAACAGGTCGATTATATGAGGTCGCCACAGGTTGTTGAAATATCCATGGACTAACACTCTATATCAGTGTTTAAGTTAAGTGATATATCGATATAATAGGACATTGGAGGAATAAATAACCTCGCTATGACACCACACTGCTAGCAGATAACAAACCTAGAGGATTTTATTGAGAAAATTGAAGAAGAAAGCAAAAATGTTGGTCAAAATTGAAGATCAGCAAGCTGAAATAATAACACTACCGATAATATCTTTGATATTAAAAAAAATGAGGTTAAGGAAACAATTTATGAACAGAAACTTGGTTAAAACACTAATATTAAAGTACCAAAAACATCCCAAGTGATGTAGTTATAGTGAAGCTATAATGTTGTGGTAATAGTTGTGTTGTGAGGAAATGTGGAGATAGGATCCTGGATCCTGGATCTCGGGAAATATACAAAGATTTTCTACTATAGTCATCTGCTGTAGCAAGAATAAAACTTAAATACTCATAAAGATTGACATGGTAATGGTCCGCATAAATCCAAATGAAACAACTGCAGGGGCTTAATTGTATAATCTACTGTATTATTATATGGCTTCTTAACCAGTTTTCCCATTATGCATGCTTCACACTCTGGTAACCTTTCAAATTTCAGATCCAATCATCTTACAATATTTCATTGAATCATATTTCATGTATTCTTTGTTTAAATGGTTTAATAGTTTATGCCATAAATTGATATTGCTTATTTTTATTTGAAAAATGTGTATTTTTAAACATTGACATTTTCATTTTTTGCTCTCGGTACCTATTTGATTTTGTTTCCATCATAAGCATTCTATCATTAATATATGACTCAGCAAAGCATGAAACATTCTCTTCATTTTGGATTTTTCCTCCATTCTTATTGAAAATAATAGAATTTCCTTTATATTACGATGCACTAGCGCGCCATCTGTTATCAAATTACAAAACAATTTTAGAGGCGTAATATTCTTTTTAAAATAAAACAATTTCTACTGTCCTTACTGCAATGGAAAAATTAAAGGGAGGGCCTGGCTCATCAGTGGTGAACCCTCCCAGCGGTTTCGCCAGTTTAATCTACCATACCGCTGTTATATTGCATTTTTGGAACTTCCTTTTATAGTTGACTGTTGTCAGACACTTGAAATGGGTATTTTAGAAGAACTATGGACATAAGCTTTTAGGACAGCAGAATTAAATATAATTATAAATATATAATATGCTTCGAGCAATTGCTCTTCCGCAAATATCAAATTGTGACTTTTAATTGAACAATTATATTAACAGACACTTGAAATGGGTATTTTAGAAGAACTATGGACATAAGCTTTTAGGACAGCAGAATTAAATATAATTATAAATATATAATATGCTTCGAGCAATCGCTCTTCCGCAAATATCAAATTGTGTCTTTTATTTGAACAATTATATTAACAGTCAACTATAAAAGGAAGTTCCAAAAATGCAATATAACAGCGGTATGGTAGATTAAACTGGCGAAACCGCTGGAAGGGTTCACCACTGATGAGCCAGGCCCTCCCTTTAATTTTTCCATTGCAGTAAGGACAGTAGAAATTGTTTTATTTTAAAAAGAATATTACGCCTCTAAAATAGTTTAGGATTTCCTTTGTTGACTGATTCATATACTGACAAGAAATTATTCCTTAAATTGGTACATGTAAGATATATTTGATGAGAATATTTTCTTGAGTTCACTTGTGCTTGTAGTAAGTCTTTGACTATGGGTTGTGTAGTTTTGCCCTTCTCAGCTAGTTTGATTTCACTTTCGTAATCTGTAAAATTTTTCATACGAGTTAGGTTTGGGGTTAAATGTGCGTTGAATTCTGAATCTATGCTCCATATTTGCCTTTCATTTCTATCATCTGGTGAATATTCCGATTCTTTTATATATGAGTCAAATGATTGCTCATAAATGCCACTTTTCACAGTATCCACTAGGTTATTTGAATGCTCTCTACTGTATTTGTGATTTCTATAATCAGGAGTCCATTTCTTCTTATATCCTTTTTTCTGCTTATCTCGAAACCAGCATTCCTTAGCTCTATTTCCTTTTTATTTTTGCAAATAAAACATATTTTTGGCTGAACTATTTAAATTTTATTATCTTTAATTTAATATACTTGTGCATGTCCATTCTGAACCGATTTAGTTAATCTCATATTTCTTCTATGATGCGAGCTGGTGCACAACCCGAGACGCAAAATCTTACTCAGGCTATACAGTCAAACTTGGCGACAACTTAATAAACTGGAAAATTGGAAATAAAAATTTAGTAGCCTTGTCTACATGTGAAGCAGAACTTATTTCAGTATGTGACGGAATTTTTAAAGTATTATGGTCAAGGGGATTGCTAGAAGAATTTTGCGAAATTATAACTCTCCCAATTACCTTGAAAAGTGACAGCCAGGCTGCATTGAATTGGATGCAATCTGACAAAATTACTCCATAAAAAATCACATGAACCAAAAATATTATTTTGTGAAAGAGGAAATGCAAAATGGAATAAAAAATGGCATGCATTGAAAGTGAAGACAGTGAGGCAGATATACTAAAGAAGAGGCTCCTTAAGAACAAACTACGGAAATGTGCAGATAACCTTGGACTTGCTTACACACAGGGGGCGTGTGTTGTATATATATTTCCTAGTCCAACCACAGGAATTTTTAACATCAAAATGCTTAGTAAATCGTACCTATTAATAATATAAAAAATATATACCACAAAGTAGAATTTTTGGGATGTTAATGAATACGTGTGATCAGAATTTCAATTTTTACAAATTTTCAGAGAAATTCCATACAATAATGCCTCCCAAGCGTACTATTTTGCCATCAATAAACTTTATTTTTACAAATACTATTTTTATCTATATAAGTTCAACTATCCCAATTCAATCAACAAATTCTGTATTAAAATTTCAAAATTTTTCCCGCCCATAACCTGATTCCATATATTTAATTTTGCTCTATTTTAATCTATTTGAAAGGCGAAAATTAACACTAGCTACTAAAATAAGTTTCACATTTATTATATTAAATCTTTTTTTTATATATTAAGGTTTTGCAGAAAACTCGTATTAATGGTTTGAAGGAACCATGACAATAAATTATTTCACAATATATTCAATCACAAATAATAGAAGAGTTCAAATTAAACAAAAATAATTTATAAAATTCAATTTTAAGATTATAGCCCGGAGATATTTTTGTTCATTTTGAATAATTTAGAGATAAGAATTGTTATACTCTTTTGAAATTTGGAGTCAGATATTTCCTTTTAAAGTCCAATAAATGATTTTTAAAAATATTTGAATTAAAAATTTGTTAATATATACTAAATGATTAAATTATTAAAATCCAATAAAACGTTCACTTTTCTATCGTTTGTTCATATCCCACATCATTTGAACTCGTTTTTAACTAAGTTTCCATTGACCTTATCAAGCAAAAGTTTTTTCTTTCAATAATTCTTTTTGAAATATCATCTGCTTGCATAGAAATCTTGTTTTGTCATTTTGTATATCATCATAGGGATGATTTCTAAAGAACTTGAACAATTTTCCTTTAAATATTTCCAGAAATATCCAGATAAAAGGCTTCAAAAAATGTCACTTGCCGCTTCTGAACAAGAAGTAGCCATCACATCGCCTGAAGGTAGGATGTCGCCATGTAGAAGCCTGGACATCAAAACGACACTTGTCCCCGAATTGTCACACAGAGATTGTCACACCTACCTGTGTAGTTCCAGGGAGAGTTGAGGAATCAGCAGCCACCCGTGAAACGCTATTTTCTTGGAGATAAATATCTTCAATCAGTTCATTCTCTCTCCATTGTTTATTAGAGAGAAGTGGGTGAAGGGGAATAAATGAAATCTATCTTGTTTGATCCTCACATGTCACAATATAATTTCTCAACACATGACAATATTATTTTACTGAGATTCTAATAAAAGTTATACATGTTTCGTTGGTACATTTTCTTGTTTGTATAAATGTTATTTTTAAACCAGAATTTCTTCCAAAAGGAAATGTTCTCATTCCGTTATTTCCTCCGTCAACCCCAGGTTCTCTCAACAGAGGAGGTATAATAGCACGACCAACTTCATACAATTTGTCCAGCAACGTTACAATGCCTTGGGTAACTAATTGTCTTCAGGCCTTTAATATATGCCTTCACGTGACTATCAATTTATTTATATGTCAAATATACAACTATCACTGGCTCTTAATCCAGTCAACACTTCCCTGAAATATTCCTCCCATATACAACTGTAATAAAGATTACATATTCTCTTATTTACTATTTAAAAGGCGACAGTGAGTTATGCGGAGGAGTTTGATGTAATTTTGGTTCAATTCATAAAGGTGTGGTGTTGATACAAATCCCACGTACACTTGGTGCAGGTCATGATATTCATGGAGAGTAGTTAGCACCAGCCATATCTGTAAGTTTACCACATGTCAACACATGTAGAAAGGAGTTTCATCTTTTGGTCTTTGGTCTTCATTCTAGCCGTTTGGTTAAATCGATCCAATCGATTTCAAAATTTCACGGAGCAAACTTGAACATGGCAATGGCCAGTTGGGATGGTTGTTAAAGTGCAATCATGTTAGATTATTGAAAGCATAGATATCAATATTTTTGGCGTAAATAATTTGAGATTACTGTTTGTATAATCCATTGTATAGGTCTATCGATAGATTCTGTGTGATCTTATTGTGTGCAACGCTTTATGGAAAGTTTTTGAACGACAGTGTCTAAGTGAAAAGGTTCAGCAGGCTTAGTTCTTTGGTCTGCTAATTCATTTCCCAGAATAACGTTGTGATACAGCAGAGTTAAACATTGGTTGTACAGTGAAGTGGGCTGCCTATAACAGAGTCAATTGGCAGAGTGAGACAATTCGGAAGTTTACACGCGGGAAAATCTTTAGTCATCTAAAGAACCGGGTTTATTTTTAGATTTCTCCTTACACTACAGAAACGGCTGCGCCAATGTCATTTGTTATAAATGAAATATAAGCATTATATTCTATTAAGAAAAAGGCATCTCCTTATCGTGCAACTGAAAGATGCTGATGGCTTGCGCCATCTATCGGAATAAATATCAACTATTCTCGTTGATTTTTAATTATTCCAGAATTGGTCAAATCAACGAAAATAGTTTATATTTTTTCCGATAGATGGCGCAAGCCATCAGATACTTTCAGTTGCACGATAAGAAGATGCCTTTTTCATAATTTATGCACCTTATCCCAGTACAATATCAGATTTGTACTATTTTTCACATTGTGTCGCGTTCTCACACAATTCTGGCTTTCACTACCCGTTTCATGATTTTTCAGGATACCTGAATGACCTTTTTTTTTGGTCGTTTAGGTCAAGGCTTTACCGACGCTCTCCCGCCGTGAATTCCTGCAAGAAGAAGCAGGCCAACAAGCTCTTTCCACCCTCTGTGGACATCGCGGCCCTTGTTGAAGAAGATAACATGGTCATCTCCCGCCACTACCGAATCCTGCAATCCCTCGGCCAGCCCTCCCTAGCAGCTCTTGACCTTGTCCGCTTCATTGAGCAGCGGACGTAAATAATCAAACGCCTAGTTAGGGATGTGAAGAATCTCGCGGGCACCGTGAATGACTTCCTGGAGCTGGATGAAATCATGGATGCCCAAATGCTCAAGACCTGCCAAACCACTCAAACTGGCCCTGCTCCCACCTTCAAGGTCTTTAGCGCTCAGACCGAGCCCATCAAGCCTGCCACCCCCGCTCCAGCTGCTGGCCCTGTGGCAGCACCTGCTCCCAAGAAGCCAAATCCTGCTCTAACCAAGAGGAAGCCGCCAGAGGCGTCAAACCCGCCCGCTAAGAAGACCAAATCACTGGTTCCAGCCAAGCCTGCATTTTTACGCTCCCCCAAGCCTGCCGTTGCCAAAGGCACACTCAATGGAGAGAAATCTGCGGCCCACATCGTGGTTATTGCAGATATCCCGCAGGCTGACCCACGGGACATCCTTAAAGCTGTCCGCGCTGCCCATACCTTGCCCCAAGGCGTCTGGGCGTCTCTGCGCACCAGGGGAAAACTAGTGCTGCACTCCAGAGGCCATTGCTGCCTTCAGCTCTGCCCTGGACAACAAGATCCAAGGCCTGAAAGTCCGGGAAAAGAGGCAATTCCTCCCAAGAATCTGCCTTTTCAACGTGGAGGCGGTAACCGCGGATGAGCACATTGTCAAGACCTTCCTTTCCACCGATGCCCTCAGCCAGCTTCCTGGAGACAAGCATGTTCGCGTGACACACAGATCTCCGACAAGAAATGGCACCTGCACGGCCTTCATCGAGCTGGACTTGGCTTCCTACAAGGCCATTGGAAGAGGTGACAGGATCCTTGTGGACCACGTGATCCTGAACTACGAGGAGTCTGCCCGCTTCTTCTACCGCTGCTGAATCTACGGCCACAACGCCGATAGGTGCGCCGAGGCTACGGTCGCCTGCTTTCACTGCGCTTCTGGTGATCACCAAGGCCGAAGCTGTCCAACTCTCGCCAACCCGCGCACGGTCAAGTGCGCCAACTGCTCAGCCAAGGGCCCTCTCTCCCAACCGCCAAAGCTAGAGCTGCAAAGTTCTAGTCCTCCCGCCTTCTTCCTGCCTCCTCACCCCCACGGACCCAATCCGGCCTAACCTGCCTCTTCCCTAATGGTGATCTTGTCCCTAGTCTTTCTAGCCTGCTCATAGTGGTTTTATATATTCCGCTTTACGCGGCCACTGGGGCTCAAAAATCATTTTATTTAGGTTAGCAGCCCCGAAAATAAAGATATTTTCGGTCGTTGAGGTACAGCTTGCACCACGCGGATGAGGGCCAACAGCCCGAAACGCGTCCGTGGTTAGCTTTTCTTGATCAATCAAGAATGGGTATTTGGCCAATTGTGGAATAATTAAAAATCAACGAGAATAGTGGATACTTATTCCGATAGATCAGCAACTTTCAGTTGTACGATGAGGAGATGCCTTTTTCATAATCTATGCACCTTACCCAGTACAATATCACATTTGTACTATTTTTTCACATCATATTCTATGTTCTATACCTGGCCACCACAGTCAGGTAAAATTTTGATATTTATTATGTTTGCTTAGTAAGTCGTCTTACGTGTGTATACAAAATTTAAGACTTCTATATTCGGTCTGGGATTATATCAAAAATCGACCACAAAAATAGAAAGAAAGCACTTCCACGCAAAATTCAACGACAATTCCCACCACATTTCTATAGAATGCTGGCAGCTCTTTGCAATAAAGAAACAGCTTCATTTTTTAAAGGAACTAGACAATTTATATTCTCTAATAATTTTCCATGCCAAAACGGCTCCCAAGAATTTTGATATTTTGTACCCTTGCATTGTTATTGGAAATTAAATCCCTATATATATAAAAGTCAGTGTATGTATGCATGTTTTTCGGCTATACACGTCCACAATACGTATCTTATATGGATGAAATTTAAACAGTATATATAGTTAAATCTGGAAAAACATATAGCTCCATTTCAGACTTCTATCTCGAATATCCTTGGAGTTATTAACAAATTTTCCCTATTTCACTCGTAACCAGCGCCTCACTGCGGTAACTTCGAGAAGGAAACAACCTCGTGGAGTCCTAACACGGCGCGACAGGATTGGATAGTGACCTTGAGTCACGTAATGACGGTGTAGGGGCAAGAAATCTCTTGCTATCATTTTATGTGTTCATCAAATTTGACATATATTTATGTAAAAATCAAAATAATACAATTTTCAAATATCTTTGTGGAAAATTACATTTTCAATTTCATATTTTAAAAATACACAAAGTTTGGAGCGCGGCGTTTCACAAGGGTGACATCGATGGCGCTAATTTATAATTGTAACGAATCGTATTTTAATTTTTATATTTTGAAAACACACAAAGTTTGGAGCGGGACGTTTCAAAAGAGTGATATCCATGGCTCCAATTTATAATTGTGCGTGTAACGAATAGATAAAAATAATTAATTGGGTAAAACCCGGGCGTTGCCTGGGTAATTCGGCTAGTGGCCTATAAAATACCCGACTTCTACAAAATATTCTAGAACGACACACACACAGTTACATCTAAACACCCCTTATTAAAGTTTTAACATATTATATAATTTGTCAAACATGTGAAAAAACAATATAAAAGAGTCAGGTGTTGATATTAAAAATTGTATTTGTTATTTTTTTCTATTTTTTTTTTAAATTGGATCATTGGATAATTTGGATTGTGATATATCAATTGACTTTTTTTAAATTCAATTAAAATTAACAGAATAAATTAATTGAGAAAAGAAAATATTTCTAGCGGTGTCGTGTTGAAATGTATGTTCTTATCATAATATTTGGACATTTATAAATAAAATGGCTTCTGTGCGAGTATGGGAAGGGAGAATAGCCGGGTCAAAACAACCCCTCGGTCACCAAATGTCCAGCCTTCACTCTCCTCCCCCCTGGAGATGATTATTCTTACTCAGAGCAGTTTAGAAGTAGCTGGATGTGATGATGAAGGATCAGTTCGCACCGAGGTGTCCTGGACACCAGTTGTTCCCAAGGTGGTCCTCGGACCTTCTCTCTTTCCTTCCCGATCTACTCCCCAGAGGTTTTTGCCGCTGGAACCTGTCTTGTGTGTCCTTACCACCTTTCACAAAACTACTACGACTGCGTAACAAATCACCACATATATATGTAATAATGAAAAAAACAATAGAAAAAGTATAAGTAATAATGTAAATGGATATGGAAATATGCATCTCTTTTCAACTTTTCCCCCAAACTGTCTTCTAACAACCCCGGACTACCGGAGCCAAAGGTCGGGCCTTTTTTCTGTTTTCCTGTTTATGTAGTCATATGGCGCCAGAGTCACGGCTATCTCTAGGGGACCTCAGCCTTCCCTTAACTCTACACAAGGTTTTTAGCAAGACTTCCCTAAATACAAACGGAACATTGTTTAACTTTGTTTTGAAACATCCTGAGAGTCCCACAGATGTAGGTGTAGAAGTAAGTTTATGTGTGGAAGCAAGCTACTCACCAGTTTCCAGACAATGGGGCATCACCAACAACAGATCGTAGAGTCCGGAGACTTGGCCAGGATAAACCACATGTCACCACTAGGTTAGCTTTAATTAGGACTTAGTTATAAAATAACACAACCAGAGAGATATAGCCAAGATGTGTTGGTGAGAAAGTTGACATCTTGCCACTTTTGTATATTTCGTCATGTGAAGGCAAGCGTGCTACTCTATGAAATTTTGAAATAATTTGATATTTAGATCCAAGATACATTTTTATTATTTCATTATTATTTTATTTGAAAGCAATTAAAACTATTCCATACTATGAATTCAAATGTATGTTTTGGCAAATGCTTTTCATTAGAATTGAGTGTTGTGGGGCACCTCATCCAACATTGTATTTATGCCCTCTTCAGCAGGAAGTATTAAGGTTGGGGAAATCTGAGGCTAAACTTTCTCTATATGCCTGGAGCTCCACGACGTTAGAAAACTGGTTTGCAGAGAGGGGTTCTTAAGCCAAGATAATTACCAGAAGTGGTGGTCATTGGTCCACTGGCATTTGAGATGTTTTGTTCCACAATGGTCTTCTTAGAGATATGTGACATACTATATATATAATATTATAAATTGTTCGTCCCGACCCTTTTGTCTATATAAACCTTTGAGGTTTATGTAGTTGTGTAGGTGTATTAACTTTTTATTATTATTTGGCATAATTTCCACACCACCCCGGAGGTATTGCCGTTAGCGCGTTACCCTTTGTTTATAGTGGCGGGTTCCCCAGTAGGCCTATACCACTCTTCTAACAGAGCTCCAACATCGGGTCGTTCGAGTCAGCCTCCACCCTCTTTTAGAGATTACTCGGCCGAGTCCGATTAAATCCCTGCCAGGCTCCTAGATATCCTACCTAGAGTAGAATTATTATTTTCTAAAGTGGCCTTTGTTGGAGCGGCGTGACCCAGGAAACCCTATTTATATTAAATAAATATATATTTTATTGATATAAAAAATAAATTCGGAAGATATTTTTATTTTCAATAAATAAACTCTACCTAATAGTAATAGATGGGAAAATTTGATATCAATTATTCTGCCCAAAATTTATTTGATGTTTTGATAAAAATTCAAATCACTAAAGGATATCGAACATCAGCGGCTTCAAATAGTAAATAGGAAAGCTAATATCGTTTTAACACTCATCACTTATCTTTATTCTTAATTTTCTCTAAATTTCCCAAAAAGGTTCTCTAACATTTATAAATTTTCGACATTTCATATTAATTCGCAAAGCTACCATTTACTGAATTTTCATTCTGAGAATATGAATTCAATTCTTTTATACAAGTAATTTATATACAAGATGTGTTTATTAATTTCCAGGACTGGGTATAAAAAATTAAATGTAAAAATAAATATATATAAAATAATAATACACAGTTAAATACTGAACACTGACTACACCTGACTGAAAGCACGAGTCTCGTGATAAGAACAAAACAACTAACCTATACCGTTCTTATTTATATTTTTTGAATGACCGCTTTCAAGAGAATATAATCTGAATTAAATTTTTATAAATTGAAAAGGTGCTAGTGAGACCTATACATTTATTAAAGTAGCTTTTGATGATTCTGCTTTATCCATTTAATAACTTTTGAATGGTTTTCACGCTTCCAAAAAAAGTCAGAAATGTTTTAGCAGACTTCCATTCTTACCTACTTTTATTCCTCCATTAGAATCCGGGAAACAAATTTTGAAGATGTCCAGATTATGTCCAAATCTTATTCTACCATTTGATGACACAGTCCTAAAGATAGCCCTGTCTGTCAAGATAAGCCTTAAACAGAAATTCTTCCTGTTAGTTTTGATTAATTCCTTCATTTTATACTTGTTTTCCTCGTCATATATTTTTCTTGGACGCCCATTAAGTTGATCATCATTTACCTTTCCCCTTCCTTAATGAAAGCGTGACAACCATTGAAAGGTTCATAAACGAGATAAGGCATCGTTGCCAAAAGCTTTTTTTTTTCCAATTTAAAACAAAACCTTATGCGGATTCTTAGCTTTTCGAAAAAGGCCATTTTAAAAATATAAATACAAAGGTACAAGGAAGTTTATTTGTTCTTTTTTTAGATGGCGCGTGGAAATATCTTTATTTACGAGGCTGCTAAACAAAATAAAATGATTTTTGAGCCCCAGAAATGGCGCGTGCGCACGAGAATCTGTTTTCAGTCAGGTGTGGTCAAATGTCCAGTGTTTAACTCTGTAAAAAATATTTTCACAAGCTTTTTTTAAATTTAAAATTTTAACTAGTCCTGGTTGAATGAACGCACTTTGTAAATTTCAGAGCTGGTTTATCACAAGTCAAAGCAATAATTGCGCTAATATTTTAAATTAATTTAGTTTTTACTAAACATGTGGCATGTGTGTGACATTATAATCTTGGTGGGTAGTTAGCGACAGGATCCAAGTACACATATTGTTACATCATGATTAATGGCGTATTTCTTATATTATTTTTAATATATTTAAATTATATATTTATTTATTTTTATATAAAATATTCTATGATATTTATTTAAAACAGATTATTTAGATTATCATCATTTGTATTTAGGTACACGTGTGACTTCACTGCTCTCTTTGATGTGAGAAAATAAATAAATTATTCTGGAGGCTACTTAAAGTAGAGTTATCTCATTATTCCCTTTCATAAATTTGTAGGATGGTTGAAACACGCTCAGGTAAGATACAAGACCCAGCACAGGAGAGAATCAAGGCTGAAGAGTCTGCCAAGCCGCAACCTGGTGCAACGATATCTAACTATAACAAAGTCTGTAGTTTGTGTGGTTTTTATTGGTAGCTTTATTTAGAGCAACTCAAACGTCAAAAATATTACGAGGCTTGATCCTTTCTCTTTTTCGCGAGTCAGGTGTTTTCTTTGTGAAATAATATTCTGTCTAATATATTTAAACTTATTATGTGCTCTTTTGCTTCGTAAAAGTTTATATACATATTACTGGCTTTTAAAATTTCTACATCAAAAAGACCACACACACACCTATCGAGCGGCCACGCAATTTTTTAGCTCCGCCGTTTTTCACCTTTGGCAGGTGTAAAAATGCCGAAAGGTCTGTCGAATATGATATTGGCTGAAAGCCCTGAACGAGCTGCTCATGAGCCTGAAAGGCTCAGCTCGAAATATCAAACCAGTCCTGAGATATCAGCGAAAATTGGTTTTCAGAAGAATTCTTCTGAAGAAATTCAAGATAATTCTATACTTGCAAATTTGCCTGCTGGCAAGGAGTATGCAAATCCGGCCGCCGCGCGTGACGTCACGGCGCCGCCGACTGCTGCTTTGAACAGCGCTACAACAGCCAGCCCGGCCTCGCTCAACTGGGCCGACAGCGAGATGGTAGAGGTGGACGACAACGAGGGCTTCATCCTCGTGAAGAACAAGAAGAGGCGCCTCACTTCAACGCCGGAGCACGCCGCTGGGCAGCCTGGCAGGCCTGCTAAGAAGCCCAGCCCCCAGCAGCGTAAGCGGCCAACAGGGCCCAGAGCAGTGCCGCCTCAGGAGATCAAGGCGACACGCGCCAACATCGCCGACGCCAGGGCGAGGCAGGCCACAACCAACCACGAAAATTACATCTTCGTGGAGCTGTGCCCTGACATCCCGGACTACTCCTACCTCCGGGCAATCGGCGACCTGGTCGGAGGGCCCAAAAACATCACCCACTTTGGCAGGATGAACGGCCACCACATCGTGGGCCTCGCGAGCAGGAACCTTGCGAGCCGTTTGGTGGAGGAGGGCCTGAACATCGAGGGAACACTTCTCAAGGTCTTCCCCTTCCGCAAGAGGGCCGAGAGGATAATCGTGGCCAATCTCCCCGGCTTTGTAGAGGACGCCACCATCGTGCAGGCTCTGCGTAAATACGGAGACATCACCTCCATCGCCCCATCATGATCAAAATGGGGGAGTTCGCCTTCAGCGACGGCCGCCGGGAGGCGTTCATCCTGCTCCACGAGGGCGTAAGGCTGGAGACCCTGCCCGCCCGACTGACCATCCAGTCCAAAGGAGACACCCTATCTGCCTTCCTCTCCTTCGGAATTAAATGTTCCAAATGCGGAAGGCAGGGCCACCGCAGAGCTAGCTGCCCATCGCTTGTCAATTGTTTAAAAAAAAAAAAAAAACTCATGTAAATTATTTCCTTTTTATCTCTATCTTGTATATAAGAAGATTGCTAGATTGAATAAACATTCAGTTCAACTTGTAAGTCGTAGCGAGTTTGTTCAGACAACTCATACACATTACAACATGGCGCAGTCGACAAAAGTATCGGATTAAAACATATTAATTCAACAGTGAGTAGAATGGAAGGAATCAAGCCGCCGGCGGAATTTGTCCCGTACAGCAACGAAAAAAAATGGGAAAACTGGAGAGAGTCGTTTGAAATTTTTGCAATAGCGGTAAATTTAGAAAGCATGCCGCTGGTGCGTCAGCGAGCAATCTTGAAGCATATTGCTGGTGAGAAAACAGTGATGATATACAAAACATTTCACATAAGTGAAAATGATACCTACCCAAATGTAAAGGAAATGCTTGATATGTTTACGAACCATTTTAAGCCCTTCAAAAATACGATTCAAAGGAGAAATGCATTTTTTACCTGTGTACAAAAGGAAAGGCAGGGAATCATGGAATTTGTCACAGAATTAAAGCATCTGGCACAAGAATGTGAATTCGAGAATTTAACAGAATCTCTCATAAGGGATCGCCTTATAATTGGAATACTTGACCGAGAAGTGAAAAGAAAATTGTTAGAAGATCCACAGTTGACACTACCAAGGGCAATTTCGATAGCTATGATCTCCGAGTCAACATGTTCACAAGTAGCATCGTTGAATGAGCAAAAAATGATTGAAAAAATTGAAAAACGTAATTGGGTGAAAGATACAATTCGAATGGAAAATGCAGAAGCAGGACCAAGCGGTATAAACCCGAGAAGAGAAAGAATAATAGAACCATGTAAGTGGTGTGGACAACGACACAAGTATGGAAAGTGTCCAGCATATGGGAAGAAATGTAATGCATGCGGAAAAACCAATCATTTCTCAGTAGTTTGCCGAACAAAACGTATAAGAAATCTCTTAGCGGAAAGTGAAGCTGAAGAATCCTGTGACGAGATAAATCTAAATGAAGTTGCTGTAAAGACTGTTCGGTCGGACAAGTGGTCCGCGATAATGATAATTAATGGCAAGAAGACCACGGTACATTTGGACACTGGCGCACAGATAAATGTGCTTCCTCATAAAGTAATAAACCAATGGCCATCAAGACCAGAAATCAGACCCACGTCATTAAAGGCGTTCGCATATGGAAATACAGAATTGCCTATCGTCGGCAAATGCAATGTGCTATGCCAATATGGTGAAAAGAAAGGAATGTTTGAATTTATCGTAGCCGATGTAGAAGCGCAGACACTTATCACGGGCGATACTTGCGAGAAGCTTGAAATATTGAGTCGAATTAATCATATAAACACGGATGAAATGAAATTGTGTTCTGAAACTCAAAAAATCCTCGAACAATACCACGAAGTATTTCAAGGAGTAGGATTAACCATTCGCCGCTAGGAGGCTGATCCGACCGGCTGCGTGTTGCCTTAGCTCCGGTAAATATTTGTTTTGAAAATTGTTTATATCTTAGTTATTATATATTGACCTAAAAATATTTTCTTCTTGCTTTTTGATTTCTCAAATTCGATCTTCTAAATAATACTATATATATTTATTGAAAAGTAAAATAAAGTTAACGGTGAAACAAAATGAGATTAATTGCAAAAATTGCATATTTGATGATTGTTTTATACATGGTGATTTGCATAACAAGGCCAATAGAGCTTACGGTAAAATTTGCCGATTTTAAGACTAAACTCAATAAGATGAAATATTACAGGGATAGAGATGGTGTAACTTTGAAGCACTGTTCGATGGCTTACTGGCTAAAAGTGATCACGGCCTTATTGATAATTGGATGTATAGAACTAAATCCAGGGCCGAAAAGACAGGCCACATTGACAAATATACCTCACTCAACTCCAGACCAGGCACCAATGGACGATTTAAAGCTACTGATAATTAACCTTTCGGCTGAAGTGAACAGATTGGGAGAGAAAATGGATGCAAGGTTGCTTAATATTGAGCAGAAGATGGAGGTTTGGGAGCAAAGAATGGCGGGAATTGAAACATCTATGGCCTCGTGCACAGATGCACTGGCGACTAACACGAGGTTAATTTCACACAATACCCTAAAAATAAGGAACCTGGAAGAACGCGCGGAGGCTTTGGAGAGACGAGCCCGAGAAAACAACTTAATAATATACGGCATTGAATCAGCAGAGACTGACAGTCGGGAACTGCTGCTACAAAAGGTCAAGAAGTTAATGGCGGAAGATATGCAGATTACCGATGATGTGGTAATTGCCGAATGTCATCGCCTGGGCAGGGGACCAAAGGCGCCTATTCTGATCGAGGTTCCTGATCACGAGTCCAGAATAAGTCTCCTAAAGAACTCATTCAAACTTCGAATGCTCAATATTTTTATGAGCAGGGATTACAGCCCCCAGATTAGAGAGCAGAGAAAAATCTTGATAGAAAAGAGAAAGGAACTTTACAAGAAGGGTATAGGATCGAAGTTGAGGGATAATAAACTTCTCCTAAACGGCATCAACTACATGGTAGTGGAGGGACAGGTGATGAATGCCAAAGGAGAACTAATATAGCTAGAGGCACACCAGCGGATCTCTGTAAATAGATGTAAATACTCAGGTAATAAAATACATACAAATGAAGATGTACAATCTAGAAACAAATCTCAACTCACAGAAACTCCTCATACTTCACATAGCAAGACTCATACTATTAAAGAAAGTCAACTTAAGGGCACAAATCTGAAACATAATAAAATTAAGATCAAAAAAATAAAACCAATGGTTGACATAGCTAAAAACGAACGATTCATGTATTGGAATATAAACGGCTTTTTTAGGATAAATTCTCTCTTTCCACTGTTCGAATATTTGAAACAATTTGAGATGTTCGCGCTTACAGAAACTTGGTGCCACTTCAATATCGACTTGAATCTGGCGAACTTCGGAATGTACCAATCACCTGCTGTAAAGTCATCAGATAAAGGGAGAGGCTCCGGAGGTATAATTCTCGGCATAAATAAACAACTACTGCCCCAAATTGACAATGTTGAAATCGAAACCTCTTGGATTGCAGTCACACTCAATCCAAGTTTAGACAATGACTCACCAGCGATCTGCGTAATATTCGTATATCTACCCCCAAACGATACGCATGCTACAAAACTTGGACGACTATTTCATTTGATGGAAAATAAGATATATAACGGGTTTGAAATAATACTGGTCGGCGACCTGAATGTCCGTATTGGCAATCTGGGGGGTTACCATAATTTGATAGATACTTCAAACCTTTTTTCAACCACCCGAAATTCCTGTGACCTAACAAAATCTGCCAAAGCGGAAATATTTATTGAATTTCTTGATAAAAATCACTTAACTATAATAAATGGTAGATCCATTAATGATAAAAGTGGTAAATTTACATTCATCTCCGGAAGAGGCTCTTCTGTGTTAGATCTGGCGATTGTCTCACCTGCGGTGCTTGAACACATAGCAGATTTTGAAATTGGTTGTATGCCATATTCGGATCACTTACCAATAATTTTAAAGTTTATCGGCCCTAATAATAAAACTGAAAATTGTTACATGGAGCCTAAGGCCAAAATTAAATTTTCCTGGTCAGTAGATAAAATCCCAACATATATAGAAACTTTAAAAGAATTAACTCCCGAACATCCAGCGGACTCCACAATTGATACTCAGGCTGAGAATTTTACTGGTTTAATTCAAACAGCAATGTTACGCTCGGGGACGCGGATGGAGGCAAAAACAAAAAATATAAAATCTAAGCCATGGTTCGACAAAGACTGTTATTTGGCTAAAAAGGAAATGAAACAAAATCTAAAATTATACGTAAAACATAATATCTCGGCCGATAAAATTGCATACTTGTCGAGTAAGAAGAAATATTCAGCTATCCTAAAGCTCAAAAAAAGGGAATATACTGACAAAATTCAAGTTATCCTCAGTAATGTAAAAGATCCTTCCCAATTTTGGAAGACTATTAATTCACTTAAATATAGGAATAACCTACAAGGTGAAATTTCTACTGCAGACTGGCAAGTCTTCTACCGGGAGTTACTTGGTTCAAATTTAACAAAAGTTGTACAGTTACCACTTGAGATATTGGACATTGACCCCGAATTAGATTGTGAAATATCTCTAACTGAGGTCACCAAGGAAATTTCCAAATTGGGTAAAAATAAGGCTACAGGACTTGATGAAATTCCTAACGAAGCGATTAAATATTTGTTAGAAGAACATACAATTTATCTCAGGAACTTATTTAATAAGATCTTAGGGACATCCCAAGTTCCTCAACAATGGACAAAAACGATAATCCAACCAATTTTTAAAAATGGAGATCCGGACAACCCGTCAAATTACAGAGGAATATCCCTGATTTCTAACCTATCGAAATTATTTACATCTATCTTGAAGACAAGATTGAATGATTGGATGGAGAGAAAGTCAATTTTTGCAGAAAATCAGGCTGGTTTTAGAAAAGGCTACTCTTGTCAGGACCACATATTCACGCTCGTATCATTAATTCAAATGACCCTTAGCCGTAGAAGGGGAAAGTTATATGCCTTCTTCATTGACCTGAGGAAGGCCTTTGATACCGTGCCGCACCATCTACTTTGGAAAAAATTAGCATTAAATGGTCTGAGTTGCCGATTTATTAAACTAATTAAGAACTACTATACCCAAATGACGGCAACAGTCAGATGGCGGGGTTCCTTCACGGAGGCTATCAAAATACAAGCGGGAGTATTGCAGGGGGAGCCGTTGTCACCTTATTTATTCATTCTCTTCCTAAACGATCTGGTACACCTGTTCGATGAATCAGAATTGCCAGGCATAAATCTTGAGAATTATGGAACTATACACCTTTTACTGTATGCAGACGACATAGTGATCTTAGGAGAATCGAAAATAAATTTGCAATTGAAGATTAACTTACTTAAAAAGTACTTAGAAGATAACTGCCTAACGTTAAACCAAAATAAATCTAAAATAATGGTGTTTAGAAACGGTGGAAGAACAGCTCGTTCCGAGACATGGTTTTGGGGTCAGCAACCCCTGACAATAGTAGCTAAGTATACATATCTGGGTTACCCTCTGACTACAAAAATCTCGACCCAATATGCTTCCCAATACTTTAGAAACAAAGCACTGAATGCAATTAATGCACTTTGGAGAATCCTTACAAAGGCGCGAATAGAGTCCTTTACCTCAGTGATGAAACTTCTTGACACTATTGTTCTTCCTACTTTACTATATGCGGCACCAATGTGGGCAATCAACCAGCTGAAGACAGTCAATAATACCCAAGATACATTTCTTCGTCGTCTCTTAGACTTACCAAACTTCACACCAGGATATGTCCTCAGAAGAGAATGTGGAAGAATATCAACTGAACTTAATGCTGTAAAACTCACATTAAAGTTTTGGGTCAGGATTTTAAAAATGGAGACGAGCAGATTACCACATGCTTGCTTAAATTACCTCTGGAAAGTCACCGCGAAAAAGGAAATAGAAAACAGCTTTACTCAAAATTTAATAAAAATTCTAGACTCCAAGGGATATTCCTTTCTGAAGGGCTGCGAAGACTACTTAGCCATACAGAAAGAATTGCCAGGCATAATTAGAACTACCACAGACCAACTAATTCAAAACGATCAGATGAAAATCACTGACTCAACCCACTTTGCTCACTACAAATTTTTGAGTGAATCATTCATGACAGAGGAGTACCTACGATTAAATATCTCGCTTCCCAACAAAAGACTAGTTGCACAACATAGAGTTTTATGGCAATTTTTCAGGGAAGAAAGAAAAGACTTCTGGAAAGAAAATGGCCGGAACTGTTTACTTTGTAAGGATCTCATGGATGATAATTTGGTTCACTATTTCTTCCAATGCCCTCTCTTAACAGAAAAACGTACTGAAACTTTCCCAAGCCCTACCTCTGGTCAATTTAGATACCATAGCATATGTCAACTTCTCTCTTCAGATCTGAACGATAAATTACTGATTGATAAATACTTTAAGTTCTGTACAGAAGCTGGGCGCATGAGAAAGAATGCAGGGCAAAGGATACTGGAGGATGATCCATCTGTAAATAGGTAACAAACCTTATTTTTGTTGTAAATGTTTCCTCTTCCCTCTCCTCTTGTTGACGTGTAAATACGGCGAATCCTGTATGGGGCGGAATGCCCTAAATAAAGGCTTTTGTTGTTGTTGTTGTTGTTGTTGAGTAGGATTAATCAACTCGGAATGTAAGATTTACAAAAAGCCTGAATATTCTCCTGTGCAAGTCCCTCCCAGGCGCATCCCAACAAGCCTCGGAGCCAAAGTTCAGTCTGAATTGGAAAAGATGGTGAAGCAAGGAATCGTAACAAAAATATATCATGAAACAGAGTGGTCTCATCCTATGGTCGTTGTAAAAAAAAAATCTGGTCAAATCAGAATATGCCTGGATCCTCGGAAATTAAATGAGGCCCTTGTGGGAAGACATTTCCAGACTCCGGCTCCAGCTGAACTATTGCACGAGATACCCAAAGCTAAGTATTATACCGTGTTAGACGTGAAATCAGCCTATTGGCATACTCCGGTTGCAAAGGAATGCAGAGATCTGTTGGTGATGACCACGCCATTTGGCAAATTCAGATATAACCGATTGCCATTTGGTTTGAAAATATCGGCACAAACTTTTGTTGAGAAAATGACGAATATCTTTAGGGATAGCTTTCAAAATATTACATATGTAGACGATTTGCTGATATATGCGGATACCATTCAAGAGCACAATAAAAAATTAAAGGGAATTCTAGAAAAAGCAAAAGAAAAAAATATCAAATTTGATTTAACAAAGGCTCAAATATGTCTAACGAAGGTTCGTTTCTTGGGCCATTTGATATCACAAAATGGAATTGATCCAGAGCCAAATAAGATTGATAAATTAATTACCTTTAAAAGGCCAGAGGATAAAAAGTCGCTGCAAAGAATCATGGGTCTTTATAATTACTTGGGAAAATTCATTCCAAATTTAGCTGCGTCCACATCCAATATAAGAGGAATATTAAGAAAGAATGTTGTCTGGCATTGGGGGCCTAAACAGGATGGGGAATTCGATCATATTAAGGAATGTGTGAGGTATGCTCCTTCGTTGGCACATTTTGACAAAAGCAAGATGCTGATTTTGCAGTGTGATGCCAGCAAAGATGCAATGGGAGCTGCTCTGCTACAGGAAGATCGACCTCTAGCATTCGCATCCGCGTCATTTAGCGACTCGCAGAAACAGTACTCTCAGATTGAGAAGGAGTTACTGAGTGTTTATTATGGATGCAAAAAGTTCGAATATCTATTGTCAGGACACACTTTCGTTGTCCAGACGGATCACCAGCCTTTATTGCCTCTAGTCAAAAAACCGCTGAGTGATATATCTCCGCGTCTACAAAGATTAGTAATGAAGCTTATAGCATTTGACTTCAAATTGCAGTACAAACCAGGAAAATACTTGATTGTGGCTGATACCCTATCCAGGGATACTCACCCCATGGACGAACTACCAACGCCTTTTCTTGAAGACAAAAGAATGGTCAAGATGGTACGTGTTAATATCTCGGACGAAAAATTGGTAGCGATGCAGAAAGATACCCGAGAGGATCCTGCTTTGGTTAAAGTAATCGATTATGTGATTGAGGGATGGCCTATATGCAAAAAAGACGTCGATGAAGATGCCAAAGTATTTTTCGATTTCAGACACCGTTTATATTTATGGAATGATCTATTATGTATAGGATCGGCCATAGTGATTCCGAAGACACAAAGGAACAATATGCTTAATTTGTTGCACCAATCGCACCAAGGGATATCTGCAATTCAGGGTTTGGCGCGAGAATCTTTATTTTGGCCGAGAATGTCCATCGACATTGCTGAAAAAGTAAAAAATTGTGAAATTTGTCAAAAACATCAGAAATCAAAAATACGGCAGCCGTTAAAACCTTTCCCTGTTCCAGATTATCCATGGCAGACAGTATCATTGGACATATTTTATATTCAGAAAAAGCCCCATTTGTTAGTGGTCGACAGATATAGTGGCTACCCGGAGGTATTTACATTGGACCCACCTACGGCGATTAATGTGAAAAATAAATTGAGAGAAACATTTGCACGATTCGGGATTCCGGAAACCATGATGTCCGACAATGGACCACCGTTTCGCTCAGAGATTATGACTGACTTCTGTATAAGATGGGGTATAAAACAGCTATTTTCAAGTCCACACCTTCATAGATCTAATGGTCTGGCCGAGAGAAACATTCAAACAATAAAAAATCAACTAATTAAATGTAGAGATGAAGGGTCCGACCCATATCTGGCTATTCTGGCATATAGGAATACACCAAAAAATGACCTACCTTTACCCGCACAGCTATGTTTATCGAGGAGCCTTCGATGTCAGATCCCCAGAATTACACCGCTATATAGACCCTATCAAACTAATTGGAGAAGTATAGAGAATGCCAAAAGAAAAAGACAGAGCTCAATGAAAGAGCAGTATGACAGAAATAGTAAAAGCTATCCCAAGGTCAATGTAGGAGAGGATGCATGGTGTCAAATACATCCAAGGGAGACATGGACACCGGTGAAGATTTCAGCGCAGGCTGATTCTCCTCAGAGCTTTGAAGTTGTGACACCATCGGGAAATAGGTTGATAAGAAATCAACAATTTATTAGGCCAAGGGATGGAGGCTACGAAAAAAGCCAGTTGTCTTCAGAAACAATTACCGCCTCCCCAGAAGCTCAACATCCGCAGTGCGACAGTCCAACGATAGGCGAGTCATCCACAGCCCCGATACAGCGGTCAAGTGAAGAGACCAATATTGACCAGAGGGAAGGCGCGACTACATCCGCTGGGATTTCACCAGAACCATCCGGAAGGCCCCGGTTTTCAAGATTTGGAAGAGAGTTAAGAAAACCACAAAGATTTAGTTTTTAAGCAGAAGGGAGGCATGTCAACCGCCTTTTGATTTGCCCTGTTCTGATTGTTGATGGTTGTCTAGATTCCTGACATTCTTTAATTGTTGTAGCAGAGGGGAAACATGTTGTGATATGTAAATAACCTATGTTAAGTGTTATAATTGTTACCTATTGTTAACTATGCAAAATTATTCCATTTGTCAATTGTTTAAAAAAAAAAAAAACTCATGTAAATTATTTCCTTTTTATCTCTATCTTGTATATAAGAAGATTGCTAGATTGAATAAACATTCAGTTCAACTTGTAAGTCGTAGCGAGTTTGTTCAGACAACTCATACACATTACAACAATATTATTCGTTACATTTATAAATTGGCGCCGTGGATGTCACTCTTTTGAAACGTACCGCTCCAAACTTTGTGTTTTTGAAATATAAAAATGTTAATTTTCACAACGATATTTGAGAATTATATTGTAGCGTAGAAATCAAGTCTTGGAATATGTAAAGGTATTTATTGATGTTTTCACGGCGACGAGTCGACAATTATCAACAAATCAACAAAACTATCTACAGCTAGGAAATCTTAAACAAGCAAGCAAAGAAATAATTTAAAGATGATTTTACAAGTACAGAGTAATATATATTTTTATAATCTGTTGAATATTTTCATTGGATAATATTAAATTAAATAATAAAACATTTCTTCGCCACATAGCCTCCTCCTATAAAGAGCATCGACCCGATGCTCAGAAGGAGACTTGCATTCTCATTCTTAAGGCTCGATATATCTTTGCGGGTCTGTGGTTGTTGTGTTCGTTCAGTGGGGATGTCTTCTTCCTGGAAGTTTGTCGAGTCATCTTCTGGGTCCTCTTCTAGGTGGTCTTCTTGGTCCTCTGGGTTTAAATAAGGTATCATCCTACAAATGTCAACTAAATCTTTTGTTTTACGGTTTCCAAATGTATCAACTTCATAGGTCACATTGGATATTTTTCAGGTTACTTTGTATGGGCCGAAGTAACGTCTCATTAGTTTTTCCGAATATCCCACTTTACGCACGGGATAAAGATCCATACGAGATCTCCAGGCTGGTAAATTATATTTCTGTGATGGACGTCATAGCGATGTTTATTGCTATCTTGAGATCTCATGGAGTGTATACGTGCCAGTTTTCGTGCTTCTTCGGCTGCTGCCCCTAGAGTTTGGATGAAATCGTCGTCTTCTGGCAATATCTTGGGGAATAACACGTCCAGTGGAGTCTCGGCTCCTCGCCCGTGTACAAGGAAATATGGGGTGAACCCAGTAGACTCTTGTTTTGCTCTGTTATATGTAAATGTAACGAATGGAAGAATCCTGTCCCAATCTTTCTGATTGACATCCACATACATGGACAGCATGTCTGCTATGGTCTTATTCAACCTCTCCGTGAGTCCGTTTGTCTGGGGGTAATAGGCGGTCGTCTTCCGATGGGTTATTCTGCACTGGTTGTTCAGATCACTTATCATTGAAGATGTGAAGTTCCTTCCTCTATCCGTGATTAATCCCCTCGGCGCGCCGTGCTTTAAGATGACATCTTTAATGAAGAATTTGGCAACTTAAGACCTTTCAGAATATTATCTATCATTCGTTCGAAGGTAGCTGGAGCATTACATAACCCAAATGGCATTACTTTGAACTCATACAGTCCACCTGGAGTTATAAACGCTGTTTTCTCACGATCCGATTCTTTTACATCGATCTGCCAGTACCCTGATTGGAGGTCTATGGAAGAATAAAATTCAGCTCTCCGTAGGCAGTCTAACGTGTCGTCGATCCTTGGGAGAGGGTAGACATTTTTTTTTGTTATTTTGTTCAAGCGGCGGTAGTCGACGCAGAATCTCCAGCTTCCATCCTTTTTTCTTATCAATACTACAGGTGAGGCCCACGGACTTTCAGAGGGCTGAATGATGTCAAGTTTTTTCATCTTGTTTACCTCTCTCATCTTGAATAATTTGGCGTTCTCTTGGTGCAACTCGGTAAGGTCTTTGTTTGGTCGGTAGGTGGTCTCCAGTGTTAATTCGGTGTTCAACATTGACTTCCTTGAATTGTTCTCTTTTACTAAATTCGAAAATATCCGTATAGGTTTTAACAAATTTCTCAATTTCTCTTTTTGAGATTCATCAAGTGAATCATCTATAAAAAATTCTGAGATGTTTGGGTCTTCAGAATGTTTCGCTTCTGTTTCAACTTGGTTACAATCAGCTAGATTACATAATTGACTATCTTCGATGACAACACTATCGGCTACACGCATCCTCTGTGGGATTAGTTTCGGATATGGACTCCAATTCACCATCCAAAGTTTACCTCGGTTACTGGTAAGTGAAATTACAGAGGAGGGAGCCGTTAGTTCTCTTTCTAGCAATAGCTCTTTTCGACATTCTGCCACCACAATTGCGTCATTAGGAATGTCACGACCAGCTACTTCTATTAGCTGAATAGAGGCGGGCTCGATTCTATATTCCAATTCCGAGTAGAGAGGTGAGCTGTTCTTAGGTGTATCCTCAAAAAGACATTTTTCTAAGAAGAGTATATCGTCAGCTGAATCGATTATCGCCCTAGATAATTTCAAAAGGTCCCAACCAAGAATAATTTCGTGACTACAGTCTTCCATAACGACAAATCCAAAGCTTTCCTGTAGTCCATTCAAGTCCAGTTCCAGTGTGCAGCGTCCTTTTGGTCTTACAATTTTACCTTTGGCTACTCGTAAGGTGACGTCAGTTTTGGCAAACAATTTTTTTCTTAGTTTGAGTCTGAACCTCTCAGAAATGACAGAATATGAGGCTCCTGAGTCGACGAGGGCACGCGTCATTTTTCCTTCTATTTTAATGTCTTTGTAATTTTATTTTAATTCTAATGTAGTCGATAAGGGAGGATATATAAATTTTGAGGCTTTACCTCCAAAATAGGACGTATCTTCTAGTTTTCCTGACGGGAACGGCGAGGCGACTACTGGGTCTTTTATCAGGAGACGAATTTTGTCCTTTTCGGCCAGTGTAAGGAGAGGGGCTTCGGTAGCGGCGTCTATTTTCTCTTGGCAGGTCGTCGTTGGGCCCTTGGCTGCTCCGAGAATTATAGAATGTTCTAGGCTCTTGCCTATCTCTCTGTTTGTAATTCCAAGTTTTACTTTCTTCGTATTCTCTCCTTCTGTCACGGCAGTAGCGCACGACGTGGCCAAGGCGTCCGCAGTGGAAACAGGTTGGCTTACCTTCAGTGGTTCGCCATTCGTTGGTATCGCGTCTTCCGTTTACTTGTTTCGGGTGCTGTGGTCTAGGTTGGAAATTTCTGGGTTGGAACTCGTACCTAGGGCTTGGTAATGGCCTTGGCGCTCCCTTTTATCAATTGGGATGTTTATCTTCCTCATTCATATGAGGATCTACCTCTTTGCAGAGGCGTAGGACGTCTTGAATGTAAAATTCTGTGCTTTCACCTTTTAATTGTGCGCGAGTTTTTAGGGCTTTCTCTGCTCGTAGCCTCAAGTTTTCGTTTTTTCCGAAAATTGATTCTAACTGGGGCATGAACTCCTTCCATGTCAGGATGCTCTCCTCATTTTTCTCAAACCATAGGAGAGTAGTGCCGGTCAAATAAAAGTAAACGTTGGCGAGACAAAGGGTTTCATCTCATTGGTTGTGCTTCGCCAAACGTTCGTACTTTTTCAATCAGTTATGGTTGTCTTCAACACCCTAACCAGAGAACATTGAGGGGTGTTTCTAGGTAAATGTTGTATAAAAAAATGAATCTACCTGTTTTGTTGCTTCTTTCTTGATGTTCATGGTTGTTTCTTCTTGCTCAACCGAATCTATTTTACTTTTTTTTTCTGAATGGATATCGATCCAGCTTCTCCACCAGTTGTAGCGTAGAAATCAAGTCTTGGAATATGTAAAGGTATTTATTGATGAAGTCACGGCGACTAGTCGACAATTATCAACAAATCAACAAAACTATCTACAGCTAGGGAATCTTAAGCAAGAAAGCAAAGAAATATTTTAAATATGATTTTACAAATACAGAGTAATATATATTTTTTATAATCTGTTGAATATTTTCATTGAATAATATTGAATTAAATAATAAAATATTTCTTCGCCTCAATATTATTTTGATTTTATATGAATATATTTTAAATTTGATATATACATAAAATGATAGCAAATGATTTCTTGCCCCTATGCCGTCAACATGTCACTCAAGGAACTCTTATGAAGCATTCCGCTTCACCAATCCCTGTCGGCCCTCGTGGTCCATCCTTCCCCAACTTTACTACTCGCAGTTTCCGCAGGCAGGCGCTGTTCGAGATAGAAGTCTGAAAATTTGTCTTAAAGTTTTTCCAGATTAAACTCTCTTTACTGTTCAAATTTCAGCCAGATTAGTTAAATATTGTGGACGTGTATAGCCAACAAACATATATTCCATATGCATACATATACTGACTTATATATATATTATATAATCTAAAATACAAATATTTTATTTTTTTAAAACATATTTCTTATTTTCATTCATTGACTGTTATATATTTTTTGACCATAGATTCACAACATACCACTTTAATTATTTGAATCAATGAATCGAGGCCAATGGCCCTCGCTAAAGTCCGCCCTAGACTGACGAGGGCCATTAACCCGAAACCATGGTCTCTAGGTGGACGCTTCTCAGTTTGCCAAAGCTGGTGTTGTGGCTTTGTCACCGATCCGAGGCCGCTAATTGCGGCGACGGTCAATAGATGGCGTCAGGTTTTGACGTTTATTTTGACGGGAGAAGCGCCCATTGCTACTATATTTATATGTATATTAAACTAGAATGAAAAAACCCTGTACAATTTATAAACGAATACAATAAAGCATCAAGGGCTGCGTATCTTTATTAAAACGACAATTTACGAGCTTTCGAGCACATACGCCCTTCTACAGGAATTAATAACACAATAATAATCCAACCTAGTTTGAAATATAATTTATATACATATAGCTATTGTTTTGCATATCTGCTTAACTAGAATAATATTAAAATGATTGAATTTACATGTAGGTATAATAATTTGGAAAAACTATTTCTAAAATATATGAGGTAATATGATACACCAAAGTAAACTTATTTTGTATTTTACAAATTTTACAACTTACAAGGAATCCCATTAGACATGTGATATCATATGCTATGAATGAATTTGTATTATCTTATTGTATTTAAGTCTATTGAATTATATGCTTCTGGTAAATCTATTTTGCGATTTATACTATTGTATTGCTTGGACACTATTGCTTCAATTATTAATCTTTGATATTTGTTACTGATATTGTTGTAATGTGCTTTAGGTTCATTTAAGTTGAATGTATGTCCTGTTGAATTAGAGTGCTGTACTATTAAAGATAAAGGGTCATTTCTGTTTATATTTCTTCTGTGCTCAATGATTCTATTATATAATTTTCTTCCTGTCTCCCCCACATATCTGGCATTACAGTTATTGCATTGTATGGAATAAATTACTTCTTTTCTGTGTGATATGTGTTCGGTTTGCCTGTTTTTTGTTATCGGATTTCTTAAGATATCTGATAGGCTGGGTGAGTTACTATAAAAGGTTTTTATTCCAAATTTATCTAATGTTCTGGAAATATGGATAGATTTCGGGGAATATGGAATGTAACAATTTTGCCTGTATATTTTAGTTTTTTGTGCTATCATGTTAGATGTGACCTGTTCCTGATAGAAATGTTTTAATATAAATGTTTTAGGGTAACCGGCTGAAGATAAATTCTGGATAACTGTCTGTGTTTCATGATTTTTGTATAGATTTAGTGAACAATGAGTATAAATTCTTTTAGTCAACGTTTTCACTGTGTTAATTTTATGACTGATGGGGCAAAATGAAGAAAACTTTATATAATTAGGGGTGAAAGTAGGTTTGTAGTAAACTGTAGTTTGTAATCTATTATCTATTTTCATTATTTTAATATCTAAAAATGGCAATGTGCAATTATTTTCTTTTTCTATTGTAAAGTGTAAGCTATTGTTGTAATTGTTGAGAGAGGCTAAGATGTTGGGAATCTGTTTTTCGGTACAAATGCAAAATATGTCATCTATATATCGTCTGTATGATATGATATCTGCCGGGTATAATGAAGTGATCCATAAATCTAATTCTCTCATTACTATTTCGGCTAATGGAGTTGACAATGGGCTTCCCATAGGAGAACCCTTAATTTGTTTATACTGTTTCTGGTCAAATGTGAAAACGTTAACTCTAAGACATAATGTGATTAAACCTATTATTTTATCTATTGTGTTAGGGTCTATCTTATTGTTATCCAAAAAGGTTTTAGTAGTTTTAAGTATTAAGCCGTGGGGGAGACTGGGGTATAAGGCCTCTACATCGAATGATACCAATATATGTTCTCTTTGATAATTGTAATTGGCTATTTCTGTGATGAATGTTGGAATATTGGCTATTGACATTGGAAATACGCTATTCTTAATTAATGACTGTAAAAATATTGTAACATACCTGGCTATTGGTGCTAGTGGTGAGCTGTGATAGGCTACTATTGGTAGATGGCTAAATAGATGGCTTTTCCTCGGTTATAATATACAATGGAGTCAATAAAACTTCAAAACTCAATGAGAGAAGGCAATAAAATAGCTATAACAATGTCACAGAATAATTATTGTAAAATACTCAGTTGTCAGTTTATCATCATAAATATTTAGCTACGTCATTACCCATTACCATGCTTGTAGATTATCACTTGTAAAATGAATTGACACAATTTTGGCATTCTATAGATTTAATTAAACTTTTGGAATACTTGTCTTCTCTACCGTAACAATGTCATATTTTGATTTGAAATTTTATTCGTAATTTGTGATTTTCTATTGTATTATATCTTTCGATTTGAAAGTTCCATTTACAAGTACTTGTGCTTACTTGTATATAATTGTTACAGACCTAAGAAAGAGTCGAGAGACTTGGAAACTCTCACTGGTTTATACCTTTATAATAAGTATTATGTAACCGGTTTATTCATTTTATTTTAAATATCTCTGCAATTTTAATCAATTTCAAAAATGAATTTATAGGATATTTTAATCGTCGATTTTATATGTTATTCATACCAGGTGTTTTTATTAAGCTGAAATATAGCTATAATGGAATTTTATTTCTCAAAGTGTAGTGGTTGTGAGTAATGTAAGATTTATATTGGCATCGTCTTTATAATCTACAAATTTATAAATTGAATTCAGATGGATAGTCTATTGGTCTAATTCAGATGGGGTAATATGGTTTATGGTTTTGGAGAAAACTGCTATGTTTTATTAAAATGATCCACAAAAGCGTCTGCAAATATGTAAAAAAAAAAAAAAGTTACAAACAAAATATTATATACCTAATATTTTATTCACCCTCATGCTTTCTTAGCTTCATGCTTCTCTGCGTGCATTTTATTTGGTCTAAACATATATTTCGCAAGACGTTTTAGACAGAATGTAATCAAAGTTTACGATCATTTAATATTTCGTATCTTAAATATTTTATATGCCTACCAATTCTGAAACTGATAATATAGTACTTCTCTTATATATTCTTTTTTTTTCATATCTTTGACCTCTAAAGAGTTAAGAAATGATGTCAACACATCTACAAACATTGTTATCTAACTCCCAAAAAGCTGATAATAAGATCTAATCCATAAGGTATTTTTAGCAACAATTGGAGCACTTGAGGACTCTAGCTGTCACTGTGGCAAGAAATCCAGGACTCGAGACACCTACTGTTGGAATGTCCACTCTTCTTTATCGCTAGACAACAGACAGTAAATAATGTTGTAGAGCTATATCAATTTGTAAATACTAGAGATAATTATCACAGATTTATTCATTTGTAAATATATTTATGATTATCTTTCTAACCTGGAAGGATCAGATTCCAAATATATCTTATTGTTTCTCTCTTTTTTTAAATTATTTTCATGTATAATATGTTTATATAACTGCTTCTGTTTAAAATGTAAATCGACGCAATTATCCCTAGCCGGGATATCGCCTTTTGTTTGTTGAAATAAAAAAATAACAAAGAACTAATTCCTGTTTGGCGTGATTTCAATATTTAACAGGCGGGACACTATAAAGAATTCACAACTTTTTCTTCCAATGATAATGAGAAAGATAAGATTTTTGTAAAGTCATAAATAGTTAATTCTTCGACACCTTGTCATTTTAAACTTTCTTCAGGGTTGAAGGTAAGTCTGACTGTATCTTGTTGAGAGAAAGAAATAGCGCGGTTAGGGAGCTAACACTCAGTTGAACCATTGCCACGTGGAAAATTAGGAAAGATAAACTTCGGGACGACACAGCAATTTATTCAAGGCAAGAACAAACTATGAATGATGAACAAAAGAAAAACAATGAGGGAAGTTTACAGAGTAGCAAAATATAAACATAACAAATTTTACTCTGTTAATAAAATAATAAATATTTTTCTACATAGCTCCTTCCCTATGGGAGCTGTGACCCACAGCTAGCAATTATTGTAGTTACTAACATGGATCTGACGTGCTTCTGCCAAGGATTCCATCGAAGTCTTGGAACTTTATCCCTAGTACCTTTGCGTTATTTTTCTTGCGGCGTGAAGAGAGGTTTTGTCGTCGTATCGTCTATAGGGACATTGTGATCTTGGAGGGAAGTCTTGACTTTGACACGGCGGTGGAATCCTGGAGCCAGTCTCCGAAAATGTAGATCACAGTCCCCATTGCCTCAAGGTCTTCTCGGCGATCTTCAGTTTGTCTTCCCTAATCTACCCAGAATCTCCACCAAAATACCACGTGGAAAATTAGGGAAGAAAAACTTCAGGATGACACAGTAATTTATTTAAGACAAGAACAAACTATAAATGATAAACAAAAGATAAGCAATGAGGGAAGTTTACAGAGTAGCAAAATATAAACATAAAAATAATACTCTGTTAATAAAATAATAAATACTTTGTTACAATATTTTCAAATTTATTAAATAAATCAAACCAACATATATTTTTATATTTAATTCATTTCTTGACAATATGAAAAAAAGTATCATGACTTAGGTTTTTATATCATAATGCTCTATTTTATTTCAAAGCGTAATATCACTTCGCGGCCTTTTGGCTAAGACGCACACACCATAGTGTAATAAATCTCTCTCTCTATAGAGTCAATATATATTTATATATTTAGTTAAAAAGGCTTATATTAAATTAAAAATAATTTACATCCAATATATGTCTTTTTAATCAAATATCTATTCTCATCCATTATATTTCCGTTCGCCATTACTCTTCATATTTTTACCCTCTCATACTTCATTCAAAAAAAAAAAGTTAGAAATAGTAAATATTTCTCTTTGATATAAATATTGATTTTTCACAAAAAAAGAAACTTATGCTGTGTAACTTTAAGTATTGTTTTTAAAAACAATAGTTTTTGTTGGGGAGAATTATAGATTCGTAGAAGAGAAAAATCCTTCATTGCCTAAATGTATAAAATAATAAAAGAAGGACAAGAGATATATGTACATCAACAGCTCACGCCGGCCTGTCCCATTCAATAACTGCTAATCTGCTAACAATCTAACATGGCCGCGCTATATAGACAGATGTTACTAAAACTATGCAAATATATGCATATCAAATATCGTATAAATATCTGAAATTGTCAATTTCAACAGTTTTTTAAAATTTCTAATAAAAATCCACTGAAAATGAAAAAAAAAAAAAAAGAGTATTTCAGCTAACGTCATTTAAAAATGAATATATACGAATCAAATTAAAGTGGTGAGGACGATCATCAAGAATTTCAAACTTAATGTGATTTATTGAGTAGGAAAAAATTTGCAAGTTCTTATGTTTCACTGAATTTTTTACCTCTTCTCTCAATATATGATTATAATTCCTTGTTGCTTTCATTTCGACCCATAAAGACAGAATTGTTTAATGACGGAGAAGTTGAAATATATTTATTTTCTCCATTTTAGTGAATTTTTTAAATAAAGGTTTTTCAAAAATATTTGCATTTATTTTTTTTTTCAGTCATGTAAAATTGAAAATATACAAATATTTATATATTACTAGCGGACGTACCCGGCTTCGCCCGGGTTTTACCCGAGTAAAGGTTTGTCTATCGAATCTCTCGATAAAGTGAAAATTTTTTCCCGGTCCCTTGAAAAATACTCGATAAGTTGAATAAAATCAATATTAATTGGTTCCCTCGGTAATTGGAAGTTAAAGGAATAATATCTTGCCTTAGAATTGTATCGTTATTCTTGTCTCAAATAAATTGCCGTGTCATCCTGAATTTTGTCTTTCCTAATTTTATACATTACAAAATCATCGTATCATCATGATAATATTTAGAGCAGATTGTTGAATTATAACGGATGAATTAGAATATTTATCTTGATTATTTTTAGGCGAAAAGTTATTTCAAAAATTTTATTTGCTAGAAACCTTCCCAGTACTATACTAAATAACTTCCCAAAGTTTCATGGCGTTCCAATGAGTGGTTTGGTCAGGCATAAAGGACAGACACACATACATTCATTTATATATATATATAGATTATATTAATTATATATAGTTTTTTGCTTTTCCCTAGTACATGTGGTACAGGTCATGATAATCATGGTGGGTAGAGGTTGGCGACTGCTTTTACTGTAAGTGCACTACATGTCTACACATGTGAAAAGCAGTTCAACTTTTGCACTTACAAATGTTCCAGAGCCCCGTTTGGTTACTTTCACTTGCTGGTGGGGTTGTACTTTTATAAGAATCGGGAGCCTTTGAAGCATTTTAAAAAAAATCAGAATAAAGTGTTCAATGCGGGAATCGAACCCGGGTCGTAGCGATTGAAAACCAACGGTTTAGACCATCCTTCCACCGACGCCTATATTCATTATATAAATATATAAATAAATTTCATTAATTAACATAAATATAATATATAAATGAATAAAATTATATAAATATATTTTTATTTTATTATTACAGAAGCACGAAGTCTATCAGACTATATTGTGCTATATTAGAATTATTTACATATATATCTTTAATTATTTACACGATGAAATAGTAGTGATTTTAAAATCTGTGTACAAATAGCTCTGAACTTGCCAAAATGTTCATAAGATTGAGTATATAGAGAAAGATGATTTAGCATTATGTCAAAGTAAGCAAGTACAATTTGGTTAGTCAGAGGGCAAGCCAACAAATTGGTGTTTCAACATAGACAGCATTCACATGTTGGATCATTTTGAACTCTCAAGTCGAAGAGAAAACTCAAAAAGTGTCCTTTGCCTGTGAAGAACAAAGTAGTGTATTTATCAGGGGTAATGAAGCTTATATAAATATATATAATGTGTTATACTTTTGAATTTCAAAATTTCGATTGAGAGAGAATTTGTATCCGTGTTCAGGTAATTTTTTCAAGCAATATCTTCAAATTATTTATAGCTATAGTTCATACAACTGATTGATTTTACGGAATGCCATATACTCAATACGCCTCAAACGACTACTGTGCTTATTTGATCTTTTTTTGTATATATACAAATTCTATTCTATAGTCAATTTCAGAACATCATTGCAATATAAAATACTGATATACAGGGTGATCCAAAAGTCCCGCACAACTTTAAAAATTAATAACTCCGCGAATATTCGCACTAGAGCAATGCGGTAAACACCATTGTGTTCAGGATGCAATGGGATTTTTTATGGCAAATAATGAAAAATTCGAAATTGATTTTAGTTACAACTTTATTCGCTAGATGGCGCCCTACCAGAATCAGCGATTCGGCGGCCAAATTGTTTGATAAATTGAAAAATATAACTGAACGACACGTATTTTTACTTTTTGAATACCAGGAAAGAACCCTAATAATATCAAATGATAAATTAATAAAACACCATTTCGCCAAAAGTTAGAAGAAATGGTTAACGATTTTTAAATACAATCTGAGATATGTAAAATAGGTATATGCAAATTAAAACATGTAGCAAAAAAAAACCTGATATTTTAGATGCGGTTTGCTGGAATCCTCTCAGCTATTTATATTTCGAAAATAATAATTTTTTATTATTTTTTTAAATTCAACTCTCTCTCAGTATCGATTATATTTATTTTAATTCATTTGAAAAATATTTATCTATCTCTGATGATTTATTTTACTCTGGAATGCCGTTGTTGTTTTTATCGTGTCCAATAAAGCGCCTCAGATTCTTTTCGTTTGGCCAACAAAAATCTTCATTTTCATCTATTTACATACACAACACATCTCCCCCCTTAATAATACTCCAGTCGGTCTAGGGGTTTCCTGGCTCTCTGAGGTCTAGGACTGCGGACGGGCACTTGCACAGCGGCAGCCTCCGGTTTAGGAGTGCAATAGGGCACGTGTACAGCAACAGGCCCTGGTATAGGAGTGCAAGAGGGTACGTGCACAGAATCATTGTCCTCCTTGTTTCCTGATGTAACCTCTGGAACCTCCTCTTCACTTTATTTCTGACTTCCACCTACAGGCTTCTCTCCTGATGTTCGAGGAAGTATTAAATTTCTTGTCTCCACTTGTTTCGTTCTCACAGGTCGCAATTGATTGATAGGCCTCTTATACACGACGCCATCGCAACTTATAAGGTAGTGACGGTAGCTCAATAATTCCAAAATGGTACCTTTTTACCGTTTAGGTCCAGTTGCATAGTTGCGGAAATAAACCTCGCAACCTGTAGTAAACTGCTCCTGCCTTCTTACGGCCTCATGAAATACCTCTCGCGGATTTCCCATCTTGGTATTAAATTCGAGAATCTTGATCTTAAACTTCTCTTCATTAGCAGTTACGCCGGGGAATTCCTTTATTACAGTTTGGGGGAATGCTCTATGAGCAAATAGGAAACTTTGTAGATTCGTCTCTAAATCATCCTTCCCATTATTCTTTCTCAAAAGGTTTTTAAACTCTCTTACATATCTCTCACCTAAACCATTTGTACTAGGATTATCAATAGAATCAGGACCTCTACTGGTAGATGCAACTACCTACTAAATAAGTGGAACATGAGTCCAGACCAGAACTGCGACTGTGGACAAATACAAACAATGCACCATATCCTAAGGGACTGTCCTCGAAGATTCTTCCAGGGAACACTTGGGGATATCCACCGGTGCACAGAGGAGGCCCTGGAGTGGATTCGTCACCTCGACATTCCACTCTAGAGAAACTTGCCAACATTGTTGTATTGTGCTGTAAAAAACAATATCATACGCAATAATAATAATAATAATAATAATACTAGGATTATACGGACTGGTCTTAGTGTGCCGTATACCATTCATTTTGGTGAATTGCTCGAATTCACCGGAGACAAACTGTCTTCCGTTATCTGTAAAAAAATATTAGGGCAATCCAATTCTGGCGATAATTTCTCTAATATGACTTATAATCGTTTTTCTGGTAATATCTTTGATGATAAAAATTTCTATCCACTTTGAGTATGCGTCCACGAGAACCAAAAACATTCTTCCCATGAACGGACCCGCTAGATCAAGATGAAGTCGATGCCACGGTTTTTCGGGCCAAGTCCATTCCGAGATTGTAGCCGGGGGCATGCTTGCCGATTCTTGGCATACTCTACATTCTCTAGTTAACTCCTCGATGTTACTGTCTATGCCTGGCCACCAGAAAATACCGTCTGGCAATCATCTTCATTCTAACAATCCCCATGTGTATTTCATGCAAGTTATTTAAAATTAAAGATCTTAATTTTTGGGGAATTACCATTCTTTCACGCCATTGAAGACAACCAAACTCCAAACTTAATTCCTCATTGATCTTATAATGAGGAGCTAGTGGGTTTTCTCTCGGTACACCCTTGTGAAATTCTATATAGTTGCCTTCTCTAACATTGCTTAATACTATAGACAATATTTTATCTTGGGACGTCTCATATGCCACCTCCATAAAAGAGAACGGTACCTCATTCAACTTCCTGAGAAGTACCTGGTCTTCATCAAGAGACTCCCTGACACTCGATTCTAAAGGAAGACGTGACAATGCGTCAACATTGGAATTATCACTAGTTTTTGGAAATTCCACAGTATAATTAAATGCAGCTAATTTCAAGGACCATCTTTTAATTCTGGATGATGCACATATGGGAATGGGTTTCTGAGGTGAAAATATATGAATTAAGGGTCGGTTGTCTGTGACAATACAAATTTTCGTCCCAGTAAGTATTGTCTGAATTTCTCAACGCCATACGTTATGCTCAACGCTTTATTTTCTAGTTGAGAGAAACGTTTTTTCCGCTTCAGTTAATGTTCCAGAAGCAAAAGCTATAGGACATTCTTCCTTTCTATAATTTCTATGACTCAGAATTACGCCTAGTCCATAATAGTCCATAGTCCATTAACAATGATTTACATTTTTTAAATAACATTCGATATTCTTTCGTCCAATTCAATCTACAATTTTTATTCAAAAGTTGATAGAATAGCGCTAAAATGTTTGCTATATTCTTTATGAATCTATAATAATAAATCAAGAGTTCCATGATAGATCTTAATTGCGAAACATTATTTAGGTTGAGCGCCTCTATCACTGCTTTAATTTTATTTTCTAAGGAATGCAGTCCACATTTATCCATTTTAAACCATAAATATTCCACCGATTTCTTTTTAAATTTACATTTATATCTGTTTAACTTTAAACCTTTTTCTAGCAATCATCTAAACACTAGATCCAACTTTTGTTCATGATCTTCAAAGTCTTTTCCTGCAACCAAAATATCATCTATGTAGCAGGCCACACCTGGCAAATCAGAAAATAAGCCTTCCATAATCCTCTGAAATTTATTTGGTGCTACCGCTACGTCATATGGTAGTCTTTTATAAGAAAACAACCTCTTTGTTGTGTTTATATCAACAACAGCTTTGGCTTCTTCCGCTAACATTACTTGTAAGTAAGCCTGTGATAGGTCTAGAGTCGAAAGTACGGTGCTTGTAGATAATTTTGAAAATATCTCATCGATCGATGGAATGGGATACCTATCTAATTCTATTGCTTTATTAGCTGTACATCTAAAATCACCACATATCCTTACACTACCATCCTTTTTTGATGCCGGTACTATCGGAGCGGTCCAATATGCATGAACTATAGGTTATAAAATGCAAGAATTCACTAAACGATCAATTTCATTCTCTACTCTGTTTTTTAGAGAGAAAGGTAAACTTCTGGCCTAACAAAACACAGGAGTCACATCCTTTTTTAAATTAAAATTTATTCTAACGTCCTTTAGTCAGCCCAAATCTTTGTTAAACAAATCTGCATACCTATCCATCAAATATTTATATATTTAAATATATTTCTATTATATTCATTATTTAAAATTTTAATGCTAAACAATATAGAATAATCAAGTTTCAACTGTTTAAGCCATTCTCTTCCTAATAAAATTACCTGGATTTTTTCATTTACAACTATTAATCGTAAATATTGGTTGGCTTCTTTTACAAAAACATTTATTTGATCTATAATCTCTATTGATTTACCACAAAAGGATTTTAATCTTAAATTTGTTGGAAATAATCTTTTACCTTGCCAATAATTATTATAAATATCTTTAGGTATTAACGTAACTGGACTTCCTGTATCTATTGTAAAGTACAAAGAATTATCATCTACTGTTAAATTTATTGTGGCATCAGTTTCGCCCTGTACAGAATATATAGAGTCCTCTTGTACAAATTTACATCCCCACATTCTTTCACTAGCTTTGCAAACCCTACTTAAATGACCCAGTTTATTACATTTTAAAACAAGTCTTTGTTCTATGAGGTAAAACAGATGCCACGTGTGAATGTCTTTCACCACATCTATAACACACTATTTTGCCTTTGCCACTTTGCCTGAAAGGCCTATACTGCGCCGTACTATTATTATACTCACCCTTTTTATCCTTTCAATTCACTGGGGATATCTTGGCCACTAATTTATCTTGTAATTCTCTTTGTGTTTATCTCCGCCAATTCGAACGAGATCGCCACTGCAAAAACTTTATCCAGGGTGACATCGTCGTCCTCTCGTAGTAGCATCTTTTGCAGGA
Source organism: Cordylochernes scorpioides (assembly GCA_030710605.1). Lineage (NCBI taxonomy): Eukaryota > Metazoa > Arthropoda > Arachnida > Pseudoscorpiones > Chernetidae > Cordylochernes > Cordylochernes scorpioides. Next base: position 20,229,074 of record CP092869.1, read on the forward strand.
TTTCCGACTTGATTCCAGCCACAAAACGGTCTCGCATTATGGTTCCCAACATATCGACGAAATTACAATTTATTGCCAAATGTTTCAATACTCTGAGATATTCCGAAATTGATTCTCCTTCCTGTTGAATTCTCTTTAAAAATCTGCATCGCTGTGGTATCACTTTTTTCGTTGGATCCAAATGCAGCTTAATTCTTTGAATGATAGTATCATAGGGTTGATCTTTCATTAGACCAGGAAGAAAATGTCGTTTCCCTGCTTCAAAGTTTCAGAATCTGGTAGCGAGGTAAAAATCAGCACTTTAATCTCCTCCTTCAGATGCCAAAAAGAAAGCCTCAAATTTTTGTACAAAAAGATCGAAGTGTCCTCCACTGGGCTATAGCATCTAAAAGGTACTATTAACTTTGAACTTCTCATGCTGATCTTTTCTACTCCTTTGTTTTCTTGATCCAGAAAGTTTAAAAGAGGTAATCTTAACCCATTTTCCTATTTTTCCACTCCATAATCCGAAGGTGTCAGATTGGTTTAAAAGATGTAGTTGTTATACTTGCATAGACGCCGTTTTCCTCAGCTTTTTACTGGCTCTGTAGATCGCGCATCCTCGTCGCCACTTTTGTTGTGTCGTAATTAGACGTACAAGAGCTCAAACTTGACCATGGCCAACAACAAATGTCCAATTTATATATACATATATTTTTACATAATGAGGCTTTACATAATACAAATAACATTCATCTATTTACATAAACAACAGTTAATATATAGCGAGAAGAGTATAGGACTGAGCACAGATCCCTGAGGTACACTAGCCCATGTTTTTCGGTCCATGGAAAATGTTCCATTGACCCGAACCTTTATCCTTCTTCCCTTTAAGAAGTCTGCAATCCAGATTTAGGTTTTTCCTCTTACTCCGATGTTGTGCAGCCTTTCAAATGATTTCTACACTCGATCAAAAGCTGAGGTCATATCCAGGAATACGGCCGTTGTCTTCTTTGGCGGGTTTTCCTAGAAATATATTATTGATTGACAGAAGTAGAACAGTTTATCAGTTGTACAGTGTCTGGATCTTTAGGCAGTTTGGTAGAAGTTTATTTTATTATTGTTAGTGAGCCAGACTATGAGCCTAAGGTGAATAATTCATTCTGTTATTTTACAAAGTATGCTGGTAAGAGCAATTGGCCGATAGTTCTTGCATTCCTTACCATCTTTGTTTGGTTTCACTATTGGCACTATAAATGATATCTTCCAACTTCTCCAAATGCTTCGAAACATCAAGCAAGGGTCTACCTCCACAATAATCTTGACCGGCCATGGTTACATTCAGGCAGACCTTGCAACGGTATCGAAAGAAGACCCAATTTGCCCCCACTGCCAAGATGAAGACCAAACCGTAGACCACCTCCTCTTCACTTGCCCAACCTTCCAATACCAAAGATTCCAGACAGCCACTCTCCTAGATATCACCAACATATGTCCAGCATCCCTAGAAAATCTCCCAAGAAAGAAATCTGCCTGGCGACACCTCATTAATTGGACTTCTACTGGCATTGTATATAAATCCAATATGACTTAGTTCAGAAGGACATCCCGGGTAGTTGGCGACTTCTGTACGCTCCAGGAACCTGGGTTACTTAAATAAATAATATCTTCCAATTCTTTGATAGTTTACCAGTTTGCCATGAAATGTTCAGTATTCGTAGGAGTTGATTTTCAGCTTCGTCTCCAAAGTGTTTAATCATTTGACCAAAGATTAGAGCATCTCCAGGTGACATCTTGGATTTGACTTTCCTATTGTTAAATTTAGCTCATTCAGTGTGAAGTCTCTCGAGTGAATATCTTGTTGATGGTAATTTCTTGCTTGTTTAACTAACTTGTTTATATTATTTTTTAGAGTCCTGCTTTCATTCGTATAGCTGAGTCTGGAAGTGGTTGAAAGATATTCAGCAATTATGTCAGCCATCTGTTTGTTCGTTCTCGCTGTTCATATCGGTTAGAGTATTGGAGGATTAGTGTTGGTTTTGATTGTTTTATAACACAAATTATATTCCAGCGATGGCTTTCCTTTTTTGGATCCACTTTTTTCGCAGAATTCTGCCCATTTTTCTTATTTGAATATCCAAATTTCTTGTTCTATTTTGTGACTAATTTCAATGAGTTCCTTTATGATTTCTTCTGTTTTATTTGTTTTAAGAAGTTCATTGATATTGTCTCTCTCTGCAATCATTGCCTCGATATTGTGGCCCTTCCAGTAAAGTATTCACAGGTCTTTACGTCTACCTCTAGGTATCGATACTTTTGCAGCTTTGGATATGTTCAAAGAGAATTTTTCCAATTTTTTGTCAATCGTTCTGTGATTTAATTCTTCGTTGCACAGTTCTTCAAGCTTTTCTGTAATTCTTTTTTCAGTGTTCTTTATTCTGTTGAAAATTCTCAATTTTGAATTTTAGGATTGTTAAAATTGGTCTGTGGTCACTGATTGCACTTTTCAGAATTTTCCATTGTGTTGTGGGTGCGATGTTGTAATTTATCGCTGTGATTTCTATTGCGGATTCTGTGCCTGTGGACTTGGATAGATAGGTGTTCTTTTCGTTATTTAACGGCGTATGGTCGAGGTCGGTTAGCATGTCCTCAACCTGCTGACCTTTGTTATCCTGGACAGGTGATCCCCAAGTTGGTCTTTCGGCGTTAAAATCACCAAGTATGATTGCGATATCCGAAGACGCTTCACTTAATGTCTCTATCAGGCCTGTATTGATGCTAGTATTATCGTGGTGATAAACATTTATGATTGGAATTGTTTTATCTGTAAGATAGATTTCTATTGCCTGAGCTTCTGTCGTGCTTTCTCTAGGCTTACTCTGATTATAGGCGATTTCCTTAAATTTGATTTCTAGAGTTTTAATCAAAACGGCAAGTCCTCCGAATTTTCCCAGTCTGTCCATTCGTAGTGTTGTATAATCTTTGATATTGAATCTCAGATTCTGATTCGATTTTGTCTCCTGAGGACATTTAATATGTACATTGTTGTCACAGAGAAGACAAGTCAGCTCTTTATTTTCCTCTGGGTACCATTTATATTGAGTTGTAGTAGATTGAATTGTGTCCTCGTAGTAGATTTCTCATCATGAGCTCGAGCTGCAGCTCCTGACGCGGCGGTTACCCCGGACGCGGCAGCATTACTGGAGATATCAGTTTTGCTCTTCATTTGAAAATGGATGCCTTTGCAACGTTAGTCATCTTGGAATATTTGGTCAAATATTCCAAGGGTCCAGGGGGGACGGCAAGGAGGTGTGGTCGAACTTCTCCCCTTCCCCCTGGAATGCCGTCACTACAGGATAAAGCACTCTTGGTGAATTTTTTTAATTGTTATTCAGAATCTGCCAATAAAGCTTTACGAGCGTTTCGTTCCTTTAAAGATTTTAAACATTAAAAGTTTTGAGGAAACTGGATCTCTGGAAGCAAAACCTCGGAGTGGAAGACCATCGACATGCAAGTCAGTGGCTGTTACGGTTTTGCAGAATGCTGAAGCTATTGAAACGTTATCCACGTATGGAGAAGTAAGTGCTAGACATATCAACATTCCCTACATTCTGAAGAGGCAAGAGTTTCCAATAGGGTTGGCTTTTCCTATGACTATAAATAAGGCTTAAGGCCAAACCTTTACTAGAGTGAGTTTCTAGCTACAAGAACCTGCATTTATGCATGGACAGCTCTATGTGGCTTTTTCACGTGTGTGAACTTTGGATGGCATACAAGTAGAGTTGAAGCACAAATACTGACCGGGACCAATGTTGGACACACTGTATTGGTGCCAAAAATATATTTTGCTCCTTCAGATATCAGCCTTCCCTTCATTCTTAAGAGGCATCAGTTTTCACTAAAGTTGGCTTTTGCTATGACTATAAATAATATTTGGGTTCTTACTACATACGCATGGACAGCTCTATGCGGCTTTTTCACGTGTTTGAACTTTGGACAAAATACATATAAAGTTGAACCCATGTATGAATAAAAATAAAAATTAATTTTTAATGAGTCCTTTAGATTAATTCCTTTTATAAGTAGTCTCCTCTGCAATATAGTTGACAACCTCTTTTTTCTGATTTATTTTCATAAACTTTTTACTAATGTCTATAGTTTCTTACCTCAAAGGATTTTTTTTTTTGTATTAGTTGTTTGTTAATACACTATTATCAATTATTTAGATTTTGGACTTTTCTTTATTCACTAAATTCTCCCATTTCTCTATACATAAATTTTGTACATTTTCAGTGGCTGTCATCGCCTCTGTAATACCTTTTTACCGGTAAGGTTGTATTTAAACAACAATCGACTGTGTAAATTTGATTTTTAAAACGGTCGAATTATCGGAAGTGTCGAATTATTGATAGTGTCGAATTACAGTTTGTTATATGATAGGCTATAGTTCAGGACATCAAAACATGGTCAATCTATACTTTTAAAGTCTCTGCAGGCCCTTTGGGTAAACCCTGGGCGTTGCCCGGGTCACTCGGCTAGTAAATAAAATATTTATTTTGCGCTTTTTTTATCAAAAACAAATCGAAACTATGTATATTCTTCTTCAATGATGAGAAAAAAATTAGGAAATTTTGGCTTATCATTTGATAGCTCTCTACCAGCCGTTTCTCCAATTTTAACTACGAGATTGTCCTATTATTGTTTCCAGCTGTAATTTTATATGTCTGAAAATTTATAAGAATATTTATATAGTTTCAAAGACAAATACAGACATTAGCGTTGGAGATAGTTCTCTTATCGCAGTAAGGGCATTCGTAAATGAATACAGATGGAAAGCTAGAACCTTGAGTTTAATAGCTAATTTGAGGCTTGCATCACTCAACACCTCAAAACATTCTACTATTTCAACGAATACATTATATCTGAAATTTGCATCCTCTTATTTATTGGCATTCATCGTCGGCCTACCTTAGCTGACTGGGCCAGGCACGCTGTTTGGGTCAAAACGCTTTGAACTGTGCATTTATTGTGTGTTCGGGAATCATTGCTCTCATGAGTTTCAGTCTTGGAGTTATGTCTTTATGTTAAAGTCTTAGTATCTATGAATTTGAAGTTTTTATTCTTTCGACTGTTTAATTGTTTTTGACCGGCATTCACTTGCAAATACCTGTGTTTTATATATATGCATGATACTATGTACAATGAATATGACGTCAATGCCAACGCTGCAGAGTTTGGTGGAGAATCGCCAGCGGGTCTCAAGCGACACCACAACACCATGTATTATATATAAGGGTCACTTCAAGTGTATTTGCAATCAATATTAAAAAAATGAAATTTCAAAAAATAAATTATACCATTAAAATCTACATGATTTTTTACCTAACATACACATTTTCGAGTCAAAAGGCGATCCATTAATTAATATTATATAAAAAGGCGTACCTGGATCTGTAAAGAAAAAAAAATTTCATAAAATATTTCGAGAGATTGCTCCCTCTTTATCAATGTGTAATAAACTGATAAAGAGGGAACAATCTCTCGAAATATTTTAAGATTTTTTTTCTTTACAGATACACGTACGCCCTTTTATATAAACATTTTCGTAAAATAGTAACTACTGTAAAATTATATTGACAAACATTTGCAGTTTTATCTTATCTCGGTTTTTAGTGGGAAGAATGTTGTCCAAGTGAACCGATCTCTAGTACCTTCTCATTAGAAGAATGTGGCCATGTTTGTATATAAGAGGGGGCTAAGGAATTGCGAGAGAGGAGTGTGGTTAATTATCGTGTGGAGACGTTTAAAGTATTCTCTGCGTGCTTTATCCGTGTCTGGTGATCTCCTCGCATACCTGTGTGACACCGGTCCGATCCCTACCAACGCTACAACAAAACAAAAGTATTGTTTTGTTTTTAATATTGCAAACCGTGAGTTTTATTTAACTCCCCTTTTTTGTACTCTTTAGTGTACGCTTTTCTGTGTGTTAAGCTACTTTTACTTTAAGCCATAGTAAATTTCACCTAGTGTGTTATTCCGTAATAGTAAGTTTTGTCAGTATTTTCAAACATTATTGCTTCAATAAGTTTCAGTCTTAGTGTTATTGTCTTTATGTTAAAGTCTTAGTATCTATGAATTTGATTCTCTTATTCTCTCTACTGTTTAATTGTTTTTGAGCAGCATTCACTTGTCAATAACTTTTTGATATATACCGTTAATTACAGAAAGTATTTATGTTATGCTATGATGAGAGAACTAGTAAGTTAATTATATTACCCTCGTTTTATTCTTTTAGTCGTCCGTAATTAGTGAAAATTCTTTACAACATTACTTTTCATTAGTAATGGGAAAATTATTTTCAAGGAGTTCATATCAGGATAGCTCAATCACGCAAATTTTGAAAGAGATAAATCTCTTTATATGACTCACCACTCACTGGTGGTGATATGAAGATAACACACCACGCTAATAGAAATCAATAACAAGCTAAAACTTCTTTCGCTATATCTTCGATATAGAGTCTAATTCATAATATCTTCTTTGTCATATTCAAATGATATACTCTGGCTGAAGGCCTTGCCTCTCAGACTTTAATGACCGATATGTCCTCACTTCTTTTTTCTAGATTTAATTCATTTTGTCTCCTCTCTAATTGTAAATACGCTGCTGTATCACCTCATAAGCATAAATAAATAATATACTCGTAAATAAAAAATACTCAAAAAATATTCTTTGAATACCGAAAAAGGTTTATCTTAGTTATGCGTCAGTTATGTGTGTGTTACAGATTAACTGATATCTCAACGTTCTTCACGTTTGGAATTCAAACTCAACGCGAGCATTTTTTACAGTTTTCGCAAATATCCTAATTATCTTTTAAATAATTAATTCTGTTCGCACGATC